>OV656695.1:18750000-20000000 GCA_927399405.1 Agonopterix arenella | reverse complement strand
ATCCCCGATTTTGTATTGTGTATTATGGAATAATTAAGACATTTACAAAACAGTAAATTTAGGTATGAACAAAAAATGGAAAACTGGTGATTTTGTTCAGGACGGCTTCGTTCAATACGTTTTACTTATAACAATAATAATCCCCTGTTAATATCGTATATTTAAGTAAATATTTAATATTTTGTAAGTATACAAAAATTATAACCTCAAAACTTAATTATTTATTGTTTATTTGTACTCAATAAATTTGCATTGTGATAATTAACTGTCGCTTTTGCTGGTATGTTGGAAGAAAAATGTCTTTAGAAAAAGGCTTGCCCTTTGTACATTTATATCAATTTTAAGGTATTTCTCAGAGTCCTCAGCCTACATAACCACGAAATCTCGACTAAAGTGTTATAAACTAACAGTAATATTAGTTCAAAAACAACATTCTTATTAATCCTCACCTCTACCATAATAACAATGTCAAAGGAAAAACATTATAACAAAAGTGATGTAACAAATACGCTAAATAAAAAATTTACAATTACATTTAAAAAGCCAATAACAAAAGTCATTTAAAACAAAAATATTCTGGAACACTGTAAAAACATCTTTCAGCGAGCCAATTTCTTATCATTCTTTTAAAGTTGTCAAACTTGAGTTCTTTTAACTCATCTGGAAGTTTATTATATATTTTCACACACATGATATGACTATTTTTGGAGACAACAGTCAGTTTTGATGGTGGCTGGTATAGCTCATGTTTGTACTGGACTCGAACATGACGACGAGAGATATTCCTAATTTTCTGAAAGAGGCCTTCATTTTTGTGAACAAACAGACACACATCCATTATATACAAGCATGGCAGAGTTAGGAATTTGTGTTTACGAAATACAGGCTGACATGATTCTATCCGGGACAAACCGAATATTGCACGAATGCATCGTTTCTGCATTACGAAAGCTTTGTCTATATCCGTTGAATTACCCCAGATTATAATGGTGGAAGCCTGGTGACCTGTAACACAAGTGCGCAGAATTAACTCCGTACCATTGTACGAGCACCAGTCTCCACAAACATAGTTGATATATATATTTTTTTTCTGCTTATAAAACTATGTGCTTACTGATAAGTTTTGTGTTTATATTAATTAACTTTGTGGAGAGAATAAAAAACGTTTTTATTTATTATTATTTTATAATGCCGTAGCGTAATATAGAATTTACATAACCGTAGTAAGCCATGATGGCTGCCTGCCTGGATACAGCCTGGCTCACTCGCTTTAAGGCGAATACAAATTTATTAATTTTAGTGCATATATGGTTTACGTGTTCCTTCCAGTTACAAAATTTATCTATATTGATTCCCAGAAACCGAGTATAGGAGACTTTATCAACTTGTTCTCCCTCAAAAGAAATACTTAATGGCTGAGGAATTCACTGGTTTGTGTGGAATTGCATGTAGTTTGTTTTCTTTATGTTAACCTTTAAATTATTGACTCTGAGCCAACTGATAGTTTACATTTATATTTCGCTATGTACAATAAAGACAGTGTTCAAATCATCATCATCATCATCATCAGCCTATAAACGTTCCACTGCAGGACACAGGGAGGGTGTATGGGCATTAGTCCACCACGCGTGCCCAACGCGGTTTGGTAGGCTTCACATACACACCATAATTTCTTCTTCAGCGTATGCAGGTTTCCGCACGATGTTATCCTTCATCGTTTGAGAGCAGTCGGTATTAGTGTTTAACTAATTTCGGCATGATTTAGGGGCATAATCGTTTTGAAATCAAATTAAACGTAACGTTTTTCGTTATCTATTCCTCTAAATCCGCGGTTATGTCTGGTCGACCGTGATGGACACGGTGATTACCTTGGGTGCTAGGATAGACTTTATTTGCTATAAAATGCGAACCCTCATTTTACACGCGTATGTTTTACATCTTTTTTACTGCAAAATAACGCTGGATTATAAAGTTTTTGTACAGTGGCGTCTGTTATTTGAAACCCAGTCTTAAAGGTACCGTACATTAAATTAAAGTTAGAAATAGGTACTGTACAAAAGTCCGACCCAGAGCGCAGCTGCGCAGATTTTTTCTTTCCCAAGATTTTGAGAGTGGAAAGTGCAAACTAGGTGCCACTCTTAAGACCTTTACGGAAAATAAAAGATTACCTACGCAACTAAAATGAGGGTTCACATCTTATAGCGAACAAAGCCTATCCAGACACAGAACGGATGGAGGAAGATCGTGCGGTGATGAGAGCGTATCTGGTCCGATCCTCTGGGTATTACCTGGTGGGCAGGTCCAGATAAAGCTGGATAGACCAGGTCACTAAGGATCTCGAGGAGCTGGAGGTGCTCAACTGGACTGAGATGGCACAGAAACCACTTCGGGTCCCAGCGCCAGCGCAGAAAGTACCAAAGTGTATACATGTTGTAAGTACAAGTACCATTAACCTTTAAACCACATACTTTACTCATCAAACTTAACAACTTTTAGTATGGGAGCAAACCTGTCAGAGCAAATAAATATCAGTTGTTCCATACTAAACTGTAATACCTACTCGGCTCAAATGTATGGAACAGATGATTTTGCTTTTGTTCTGACAGGTTTTCTACCGTAGTGAAAGTTGTTCAGTTTGATGGGTAAAGTATGTAATTTAAAGGATAATAATACTTTTCCTTACACCTTGTACACACGGCGACACATCAAGCTATACAAAACCAAAATAAGCTGGCCGCGCGTAAGTCGCGTAACGTATAAGGTCGCGCGGCCAGCTTATGTTGGTTTTGTATAGCTTGATGGGTCGCCGTGCGTACGTGTAGAGAAAAATATAATAAACAAAAAAGTTTATTGGTAATTCTATCCTGCACAAGTTTATGGAGGGGAGTCGCGTGGCTAGAGGTCTCTCGAGTAGACGTCTTTCGTTCGGCTCGCGATTTAGATAGCCACGCGGCTCCACCATTTTATGGCGGTTTCGGGTGTGTGTTTTTGTTTAAAAACAAGGCTTTGAGATCGCCATATCAATTACCGTACAATGAACGTTAACTTGAATTATAATAATATCTTCAACACTTGATACTGGCGAAATCTTTAAGGAAACGCCATTTAATAAAAATAGAATAGAACAAGTTTATGGAAAGGTCTCTTTATGATACATTTTGATTGAAGACTTTGAACCTTATAATCTTTCTCATTAGATAATATAATTCAATCAAGCTTCAATTTAAAATTTACGATAACCGTAAAGTTGTTAAGAGATTATAATAATATATCGTCATTGAATTCAACAAAATAATGGACTTCAGCTTCCCGTTACGGACATACAAAATGAACAATTAATTATTGTTCCATATTGGGTCAATTTTTTATGGAATAACCAATATTGGCTACATAGTAAAAGTGGATTAGTTTAATAGTGTAAAGGACCCCTGAAAATTAGCAACGCGTTTATGTTTACACCCTGTATAATCAAATACAGTAATTTTAAATAATACCCATTAGTGTCATTCGATTCAAGTTAGTTAGTCGACAATGTTAATTCAAGGCTATGTCAATCAGCTTTTCTCAATCAGTGGATATTCCTATTCAGCTCACGATGTAAGTAAATTTTGTAAGTGGAAAATTGGAAATATATGGAAATTGTTTGTTCCACTTAGAATTATGTATGGTTATATAATACAGTATTGTGATGTCAAATCCGTGCTTATGATTGTTGTATTTTTGGTGCAGTGAACGATTACAGGCTGATGATTTTTGGAACGTCAATTCATACGTTACCTGTAGGTTTTGATTTGCAAGTTGCGAGTATCAAAATATGATAATTAACTTGAGTTAACCCGCGTTGTCCGCTCAAATTATATACTAAATTTTAAGTCAGATCATAATCTATCAAACAAAAAAGTTTCATCAAACTCGGTTTAGTAGTGTTTGCGTGATGCTCGATCAAAAAAAAACAGTCAAACACACAAACAACCAGACAGTCAAAAAATCCAAAAATTGGTGATATGGAATTAAGGACACCTAAAAACCATATTGTAACTTTTTATTTTTATTTAATATCTTCAATGTACAGACACACTTCTGTTACAGTTTTATAATAGTTTAGATATAATTATTGCGTTGACTTAGAAGCTTGAATTGTTTACATCTCCAAGGAATCGTAAGACCTACTCGTATTTCGTCGTATTTGGTATTCATTTCAACTTGATGCGATTGAGAAAAATGGTCTTGGCAGACTGACAACAAAGTGATCCAATAAGGGTTTTTCTTTTTGAGGTACGGAACCCTAAGCGACTCTAGCAAAAAAGCGAACGTGTCACGGGTTTGCCCAATTACCGATGACAAATTTTGATTAGAGCAAACAATTTCGTACAAACTGGGTCACACCCAGTATTTTCAGGCTACGTAAACAGTCACTAAAGCCAGTGCTGCCGATTCCAGGAATTTCCCCGATTTGCGGGCAGTACCAGCGGGGACAGCGCGGAGAATGATTCAAATCGGGGAATTTCGGAGAATCGAATATTTTTAAAGAATATCAAACAAGGTGTAACTAAACAAGAGGAATTGTTAAAATTTCGGACGGGATCGGACTATGCCAAAAGAGTGGAAACCAAATAAAAATAATATAATAATAGTACATGCTCCAAATGTTTGCAAGCTAAACCTACTTGTTATTTAAGTTTACTACTCAATTTAAGTGAATTGTAATTTCTTTTTGAGAATAAACATTTCTTTAACAACAATAATAAAGAATTTTTATTGTTTTTTAAATATTTCTGTAATTTCTTATGTAGATGAAAAAGAAGTTGTTAAGCTAATTTTGTTAAACATTAAACTACGTTTTGCATGAAACAATGCATTATTTTTTAAATATATAGCGTCGGAATTCTTTTTTAAAGCGGGTAAGGCATGGTTGGAAATCGGGGAAATTTTGGGATCAATTCCCGGTACGAGGGTATTTCCCCGACTACTTCGTCTACTTAAGGTGGTTGCAGAGGGGTCAATTTTATACAAAACTTTGACGTACATTACGCGTAGACGGTATTAATATGAGTAACTTTGTATATACGGAAAAATAGTTGCCGCGTCACAAATAACATTTGCAATTTATACAATAATTACAAAGATATAAAGCTTTGAAATATGTCATACAAAATATTAAAAGCTTTATATCTTCGTAATTATATTATAAATTGCAAAAATGTTATTTGTGACGCGACAACTATATATTTTTTTTTTAATTCTTTTGTTTTTTTTTTGAGCTTTTAACCCTGAGGTTACGTCAGCCCCATCGTGCCTTAACCCTTAAGACTCTACAAAACACTATATTTTCTAAACCATTTTTCCATATATCAAATATTACTTTTATTAATTCCGTCTATGCGTATTGTGCGTCAAACTTTTGTATGGACTGAAACCATCTTAAGCAGGGAATCTAGAAATTTACATTGGCAGCACGGATCGAAGCGACTGTTACGCCTGAATGTTTTCATAAAGATGATGTCATAGATAATTATGCCCTATATGATGTCTACTTGTATATGCCTTTTGAGTATAACATTAGTACCTACAGCTAAAGGACATGATATCTTAAATTACTAATTTAATAGTAGGAGGTATTATTATGTAAATTTTGGGCATCGTATGTTCGGGACGCTTCCTCTATTCACATACGTACATGTACAGTACAGTAACGTTGAATCAGGTTAATTAAATCGTAGCGTTAATTGTAACTTGCGTGTACCTACTGTTGAAATAATACGGTTCATGCTAATGTCGACAGCTCTATATATTACTAACTGTTGCTCTTGACTTCGTTTGCGTTGAATTTGAAAAAGTAGATAACGTGAGTTACATTTTAACTATTAAGATAATGAATATTGTTAGATGGGATGGGCGCCAAATGGGCCACCAGAAACTTGGCCTTTGGGTCAGTTGATGACTTTTGACAGCTCATTTGGGTCTATTAATTTTTGCTGTCTGGACCAGATGTCGCTTAAGAACATTTTAACATTGGCATTAAGAGCATAATTATAATAAATAATATAATCATTGCCAGTATTAATTTAAGTTTTATGTGGAATTCTTTGAGGCATTGTAACTTTAAAACTATACATTTTAACGAAAATCTGACAACATGCTTGTATTAGATATAATATAGAAAATATAACCAGACGTCGTTTGTATGGAGCGCGCTTCGAATTATATCCTCTTAATTTTGTTTAGCAAATATAAATAGCAAAAAATCTGAGTCGGTTCCGGTAAATGATTGATTATTTTGTAAAGTTCTGTAGTCAAACGAGTAACCCTTACAGTTCCGTTCAGTCTGCTCACCTCATAGAGTAAGGCGTAACTCGTGTCGACCTATGCTCTATGGCTCACCTATTTCTGTCTATTTGTATGCCCCACCTCACCTTCTAATTGTCTCATATTTCCACCTATTGAAACAAAATAAACATTTAGAACACGAAATTAGAAATATGATGAATAAGAAGAAAACCTAACCCGATTAGGAGCTCAAAAACAAAATATTTAACCTACCCCATCGAATGAGGATGATAAAATATCTTTGAAACAAAAACCTAGACCACATAATATGTGCTTAAGATTTTATTTAATGTTTCTGTTTCAGAGATATTTCCTTTCAAAGAAATAATAAAGCTACAAGGTAAATAAATAATGAAAAGGTCGTCAATGGTTGTCATGCGAATACCTCTTTTAGTAGCAAGAAATTTCGCTTACGCTAGAGTTGAAATTACTTTCTGTACAGGACCTCCTTCACCACCGCCACCGCGAGTACCGCGCGATTGAACTGTCGATGTCGTGTCATAACTGACTATCAAGCCTCACAACTTTATTTATTAACTAACCTCATATCTAATCTAAATCTAAACTATTATAAAACTGTAGCAGAACGTTTGTCTGTACATTGAAGATATTAACAAAAAAAAAGTTACGATATGGTTTTTAGGTGTCCCTGATTCCATTTCACCAATTTTTGGATTTTTTGTCTGTCTGTTTGTTTGTGTGTTTGTTTGTTTGTTTATTTGTTTGTTTGTTTGTTTGTTTGAACGAGTATCACGCAAGAACTACTGAACCGATTTTGATGAAACTTTTTTTGTTTGATAGCTTATGATCTGACTTAAAATCTGGTATATAATTTATCTCGCTACGTTGACGGGAGCCGGAGATATAAACATATAACCGCAAGTGCAACCAATGTACGGTACCATTTCAATTTCAACTAAGTAACACTAATTAAAATTAAAAGACTTGTAATAAAGTAAGCTAATTCTGAAGACTGTTTGATTTATAAATAACGAAAATAACAATAAATTACAAAATAAATACCAATAATTATAAATTTTATCATTGTCCAGTGCTGATGACTGCACCGGTACAACATTGTTTTTCTTTTTGGCTATAAAATCTTTCAAACTCCATGGAGAAAACCTTTGCATAACAAAAAAAACCTTAGTACTGGCCACAAGAAAACAAGATTCGAATTACAAATTTCTCGACATTTTGTAGAATTACAGTGCAAACAAAGCAAGAGTAATAATTTAAAAAAAAACTGCACGCCAATTTCAAACAAAGAGCATATAATCATGAATTCAAATCAGCAGCCCAAAGGTGTCTAAAACCTAATTTTTAATTCGGAATGTTTTTATTTACGGTGTAATCACACAGTTACGCAAGACTGTATAATAGCTAATATTTTAAAGACAGGTAAGGAACTATTTTGAAATACCGTAAATTATTACTAAAATACAAACGAACAACTCTAACAAATTAATAAGGGTCGGTTTTTTATGCCGCCGATGCGATGTGCCGCCGTGCATTTTGCGCATTTTTCTACGGCGCTCCATACAAAACGAAGCATAGTTTGAACATTTAGTAATTAAAGTAAAAAATGAATGGTTTTAAAACAATCTAGAAACCAATATCTGTGATTTCCTTTTAAATGTTTAGTTCTACCATTTGGGCTCTCTCTGAGGAACCTGCCACACCCTACGGACTGTCGCTTGATATGAGCTTTACATAAATTAATGTAACATTCGGAAATCGCCGACTGCGTCCTTCCGGACGAAATTATTCGCTGGAATCCAGGCGCATACGTGCGCCTCAGCCGTTGTTTCAAATGCACGCAAATTGACAGCGAGTGCTGACCAGGCGACGTTGCAGTGGAATGCGGCCGTCACCGATTTCGCGCGCATCTGACCGGATTGCAAGATGTATATAGTCCTTCTTATATGCAGACAGTTTTTTAAGGGTATGATCAGACCATCATACTGAACAACTTTCTGTATGGGACCAAAGTCAAAATCACGAAAAGAAATCAACTGTTCCATACAAAATTGCAATCCTACTCTACAAAAATGTATGGGGCAGAAGATTTTTTTTCGCGATATCGATGACAGTCCCATAGAGAAAGCTGTTTGATGGTCTGATCATCCTCTTAAAAAAGTGTCAGCATATTAAGTTAAATATATAAAAAATAAAGTAATATATATATATAATGCGCCCCGACGCGTTCCGTTCAGTGATAATCATACTTAACAAATAATTTTGTGTCTGCCAGTACACTTAATTGTTTTCAATAATGAAAGATTCCATCACGAAGAAGAACTAATAATCTCACTAATATTATAAACGTGAAAGTTTGTGACGATGTTTGTAAAGTTGTAATGTTGTATGTTTGTGGCGCAATCACGCATAAACGGCTGAATGGAATGGAATGATTTTGATGAAATTTGGCACGCAGATAGAATGTGTTCTGGATTAAGATATAAGATACTTTTTATCCTAGCAATGGGTTCCTGTGGGATAAATTACAATGTTTTATCATGCTGAAACATGTACCACGTTTTTATTCTATGCTCACTAGCGCCAATTTGACGCTGACAGATGCATTTGTGTAGATTGCAGTGATAAAAATAGTATTAAATTTTTTCAACAGTTTTGACAACAGCTGTGTAGTATATTTGGTATATGGTTAGATTTTTGTGCATGAGGTGGAGGTTCGATTCTTGGTCGAGAATGTTTTTTTTTATTTTTTTTAATACATTCAACGACTATATCCATTTTTCACCGGATTAGACAGAAGCAGTTAGGCTTGATATGTTAAGGGCCTGACCTTCAATCATAATAATATCCTGAGATCATATCAGATCTAATATTAGCGCAGGATGTTTTATTTTGGCTTTTTTCTAATTTTAATCCTACCATCCTACCAGGTATCTCACTAATATTAATATTATGTTTGTGGTTCTATCATCAACACGTCTCAGAAATTCGGTTTTACAGATTTGATTGTATAGGTACTGGGCGAATTGGAAAAATAATCTTCTTCTTATCGTGTCGACTTCAAATTCTGAACAAAGTCGCTAAATAGTAGCTTGCCAGAATCGGGCAACCGATACTGCACCGTCGCTAGCAGTCATGAGCTCCTCCTGCGTGCAGATGTTAGGGCACGCAGGGCACGATGTGAGATGCCATCGTTTGTAGAGTTCCACACAAGCAAGTCACATTTTTCGCATCCGAGTATCCCCACCTGACCATGTTGTCCTTACTGCGACCGACCTGGGTTCGAAGTCGGTTTAAAGACTTCCAGGTCGCCCAAGGCAAGTCATGTCTAGGCGTGAGGCTCTCAGACGGCGACACAAATGGAGTTGGGAGGGACACTTTTTGTCGCCATAGAGTTGAGTCGCCATAGAGTCGCCATAGAGAGACATTGCTTGCGCTGGGCCAGTATTCAGGGGGTCGACACACTTCATAAAGCTGCGTCGGCTTGGCAGCTTTTGCAGCGCAGGAATAAAGCCATGCATGGGATGTCGTGTGTCGTCCACCATTTGGGCTCTCTCTGAGGAACCTGCCACAGCCCTACTTATATCTGGGGGCGCTATGCCAGCCAGTGGGTAAAGCAACTGTACTGGAGTCGGTTTCAAGCATCCAGTTATAATCCGACACGTTTTGTTTAGTGCCGGTATCCACCAGCTTGGCGTGGGCAGATCGGCCCCACACCGGGCAAGCGTATTCTCCAGCGGAGAACGCGAGAAAAATAATTAAACAAATAAATAAATAACGCTCACAGGCACAAACATTATTTTAATTATCCCAAGCAAGCATTATAGGCTTTTTATTGTGGAAACCATACAACAACGGCATAAACATATAACATCCAAGACCGAACCGGGACTCGAACCCAGGACTCTGGTTTGGCAGTCTGGCGTGGTAACCATTACACCAACCGGGTCGGCAAATACTAAAAATCCTCTTTCTTTTAACCTTTTCTAAAGTTAGTGTTCATAATTTTATCGTAGTATTGTTTTCATCTTAATAGATGGCGTTGTGTGTTTTTTTGAAGCAAGTACCATACTCAATTCACGCTCAAGACATCTCAGATATTCGGTCTTACAGATTTGATTGTATAGTTACTTACCGGCTGAATTAGAAAAATAATTAAATAAATAAATAACGCTTACAGGAACATTGTTATGATTCCAAACAAGCACTATAGGCTTTTTATTATAGAAACCATACAACAACGGCACAAACATTTATAACATCCATGACCGAACCGGGTTTCGAACCCAGGACCCTGGTTTGGCAGTCCGGCGAGGTAACCATTACACCAACCGGGTCGTCAAATATTAAAAATCAAGTGTTCAAAACTTTAATCGTAGTATTGTTTTCATCTTAATAGATGGCGTTGGGAGTTTTTTAAAGCAAGTGTGCTACAATTATTAATTCAAAAACCTAGCTATAGCAGGAGCTTACAAATTTAGTTGATTATATTATCGTTGTAATACATCGTTGTAAGTATATTGATTGTTTGAGTCCAATCTGAGCCAATGCTACGGAATGATAACCTTATTTTACAGAAAGGACGAATTTTTTTGCAGTAATTCTTGCCAAATTTTTGTTTTGTTTGATTTTCGGTCTCAATTATGATTTTTTGAGGGCTTGTGCATCTTAACTATAGAACATCATTCTACCACAACGTATAAAAAGGTACCTACGTATCTAAAAGGTCCTTATAATATAACACCACAGGTCGGTAATGTAGCTACTTACATAATTGAAAATCTTTTTTAGCAAATTGACCATTAGCTTCCTAGAATATTAACGTTTTAGCTCTTGCCTTCACCATTTTACAGTAGCCCGCGTGGTAGAGTATACTCTAACGTTTATACGTGAGTGGAGGTCTGTGACCCGCAGTGGGTCGTAAGATGATTATTATGCTGCTCGACATAAATAAAAAACTAATAAACGACGAACAGTAGAAAAATTAAAGTGATGGATCCAGTGAATGACTTTTAAATCTGATACCTACAGAATTACTTGGGGTACTTTCTGATTTTGATTTAGCTTAAGTTCATGACTTTCTTATCTTATTATGGGAAATGGCAAGCCAGCAACACTTCGACCCAATGGTATCTTTTGTATTGAACCCTACATATTATTTTCTTCATCCTTGAAAAACTTGGAAAATGAGGCAGGCAATAGCGTTCAGGGTAAGAAACCTGTAATGAATAACCATCTCTCAGGAGTCACATACGTTTACCCACCAAGACATCGCAGTCACACAGTACAAATGTTCCATGGTTTCCTCCTCCTCTCCACACGCTCGGCAACCGGGATCTAGAGTGAGCTTTATCGTGCCTGTTGCGTAGTGCCCGGTGAGGGCTCCGACGATGGCACGAGCTTTACTCCTGCTGTTGTTCAGTATGAACTGTGGGATTCGTGGTGTTATATTGCTGTTATACTCTGACACCAGTGCTTTGCCCACACGATTATAAGAAGATTGCTGATGAATTTCCTGCAGTGTTGCAGACCCGAGAGGCCAGAGCATTCTAGCCTGTTTCTTTTATCAGCCCATTCCTTAATCGCCATTCTAATGTTACATGCCAGGATTCCTAGACTTGGTTCGGACCATGACCTTCATGACCTTAGACGAGACATTAGACAAAATTACATGTCTACGCAGACGAAGTCGCGGGCAAAAGCTAGTTAGTTATAAAGTTGCTGGAGTGGTCTGGGGCAAAACTTCAGATAATATTATACAACTCAAGAAATAATCATATTGATTATGAATACTAAATAAATAAATATATAAGAAGGAAAATACATACGCGCGGACCACTGACATTAAATACTCATACCTTTCTAGCGTGTTTCGTCGTGTTGAAGAACGAGTAGCGCTGACACAATGCGGCGGACCTTCGATCAGCCGTATTACATTCCGGCTAAACGTTGATTCACCGTAATATGAAATGACTCTATTTTTTTAAACGGCTAGCCGTTGTGTACTGCAATGAATTCTACAATTTGGCTGCGACATATATATAAAAATATGTGGTAGTTTGTATTGTACAATCATTTACCTATGACTATGGCCCACCGCATCATGCCCTTCCTGCCCTGACACCTGCACGCAAACGGAGCTTGACGCTCGCTGACGGCAGTGCTATCCGTGCGGCGAAGTACTGGGCTGGAAAAATTTTAAATGGCTTGCCGTCGACTCGATAGAAGAAGAAGAGATTTACCTACATGTAATGTATTTTAAGCTCTGTGGTACTTCTTGTGGTGCCATCTCCTATCGGAGGATAGCCATCATTAGGGCTATTCTGACCCTGGAGACTGCAGCCCTGAAAAATGAGGTGGTGTTCATATCAAACTATTTATATAAGTGCTAAAGTTGGTTCTAAAATCATAAATGTATTGTTGCAGTGTAACCAACCTATTCCTGGTGAACCTGTCAGCTGCAGATCTTCTAGTGACTGGTATCTGCATGCCCATTCAACTAAGCAAGGCCTTCACCCTCGTCTGGTTCTACGGCGAGACAGTTTGCAAGATCTTCAATTACATTCAAGGTAATTAGGTTCTTATTCATGTGAAAAATAACGTCGAGTTTCGCGTGGAACTAAGCTTCTGGATGTCATTGACGTAAAAAGTAGCACCGGTAATACATGATGATTGAGATGGATTGATTAGGACTTGAGTGAACAACATATTTTCATTACCGGAATTCGACACCATTTCATGATTTTAAGCGTAAGTATATTAAAATTGTCCCATTTTTCTATCCATTAATTCTTGCGTTATTTGAGAAACACAGATTTAAAAGTTGAATTAATTTTTATTCCTTTGGCTGCTTGATGCCTTTGTTTATAGAATTTGACAGTTTATAGGGTTCCGTAGTCAACAAGGAACCTTTATAGTTTGCCACGTCTGTCCGTCTGTCCGTCCGAGGCGTAGCTCAGAGACGCTTAGTACTTGAAAGCTGTAATTAGGCATGCGTATACTTATTGATCACGCCGACAAAGTCGTAGAATAAAATCTTGAATCCCAAGGGTGTCGTTGGATAGGTCGTGCAAAAATATTGGGATAACCATTTTTCGATGCAGGGATTCGTTAGCGAAATATTTTTGGTAGAGTCATTTCCATCCCCAAGCAAGCAGCTTCTTAAAATGTTGTTTTGAAAAATACATTTCGGGATACCATGAAATCCAGGAATGCATAAAAATTCGGAACAAATTCCGTTAAGCCAGGAAATCCGGGAATGCATAACTAATCGGATGTATGGTATGGAAGCGACTTCTTAAAATATTTTAATTTATAAAAAAAATTCAAGCCATTTAGCCAACTCCTTTAGGTTAATATCTCTGCTCATGAGAGATCTTTCTATGATATGCCCGGGGTACCTGTGTATCGACTCAGAATTTCTTTCCCAGGTGTTGCTGTAGCAGCGAGTGTATTCACGCTGACAACAATGTCAGTAGACCGCTGGCTGTCCATATCCCCTGAGCCCCGCCTCCGACGCCCTGGAAGGAAGCAAGCACTCATGCTGCTCAGCCTGCTGTGGGTCGTGGCACTCCTGATCTTCATCCCCCTAATCCTGGTGGCGAGCGTCCAGACGGAGACACTGCCTATTATTTCTAAGGTTTTTGAGAATCTTTCGGTAAGTTATCTCATTTATATTTCCCCATGAGTAGTTTTACTTCTCCTTCCTGTAATGCTACTAGCTCCTATCGGAGGTTGACCGTCATTAAGGCTATTCGGACTCTGCAGACAGCAGCCTTGAATAGTGAGGTGATGTTCATATCGGATCAATAACACGGATTCTTCTACTAGGCATTACTTATAATAACATGCTCTCAAATGGTGAAGGAAAACATGTGAAAACCTGCGTACCCTGAAGAAGAAATTTTATAGCGTATGCCAAATGCACATTGGTTCAGCGTGATGAACTAAAATGCCACATTCTAGGCTAGGACGATTAGAGCTGATAGTGATGATCTTGCTGAGTTTGTTTGCAACAACTTGCGACTGTGGTCGCCGACGGTCCACAGACCTTCTGCGACAGTCGGCGACCGCTGTCGCAAGCTCTCGCAAAAAAGCTGTCGCTGGTCTGTAATCAGAGCCCTAATTCGCTCCAAAACAAAAAGGTTCGAAAATGACAGCGGCTGAGTATGCTAAACTAAATTGTTTGGTAATAGTGTTTAGGTCATCATTTCATCACATATAGGCGGTGGCTAACCTAACACAAACCCTTTCCAAATATCTTTTCTGTACTATTATGTTATGTTGTGTTTAAAGACATATTTTGTCCTATTTCGTCTAAAACATTTCTGTTTTAAATTAAAGTACAGTCCATGCAGACGAAGTCATGGGCAAAAGCTAGTTGAGTTTGTGACAAATGTTTTCCTAATAAATGTTTTTTTTTTAACGCGCTGAATGTCAGAATTGTTAATGATAGGAGATACATTGTTTATAGCAAAAATCCTAGTTCTATGAATAGACAGAATTCGGTTAGCAAATTTTTCTACTATTGCTTTATATTGTTTATAGAATACCTACGTAAACATCATTTTAAGAAACTTATTTCATCTCTTCGTTCAAGGAACTTGTTCGTTCTCATTTTTACAGCACGGCCTTATAAAAGGTAATGACGCGTTGGGGAGGTCGAAAGACAAATAATTATATTTCCAGAACCAAGGTTGTGATGAAAACAGATAATAAATTTTAATCTGCTTTTACGTTAAACATCTCGTTCCGTACATCTATTATAATATACAGGATCCAACTTTATTATATGCTGATGGATTTGAACGCGGATGATCTGACCGACACATCGATATTTCCAAAATAAAATCTGCAGTACATTTTGGTCGAGTAGGATTGAAGTTTTACATGGAACAGCTTATTTTGATTTCGCGATTTCGACCTCGGTTGTGTGATATAAAGTAAACTGAATATACAAATTATGTTCCTGAGAGGAGGAGAGGAGAATAGTATGGACACATCTTTTTAAAGTGTTTAATCTGTTATTAGCACTTCAACTTTGATGTAATCAAAACTCTTTTGAATTATGGAAGCTCAACTTTTCTCCGTTCTGCAAATTGGTTATAGACAGAGCTCAAACAATGTAGGTAATTAAATAAATGTTTTCCTAATAAAGGGCCGCCCGAGGCATTCGCCAACCACCCACGCTATGCTACTAATATTACAAATACGGTTACTTGTTTAAAGGTAGACAAAGTCACGGGAAAAATCTAGTTATACATAAGTTAGGAAAACTCATTTTCGTGCGTGGGGATTTGAACCAGGATGACTCATGAATTCATGATTGAAAGTCCATGCCTCTCCGTAAGGTCCGCCAGACACATACGGAATTGATATTCGGTATCCTGAATCAAGATTACGATTTCGTATGGATTTTCCCACTTCATAATTCCGTTCGGAATTGCGGAGGTATCAAATCCTATACAAAATCACAACTCTGATTCGGAAATCCGGATTGCAATTCCGTGTGTGTGTGGCGTTTGCCATTGTGCATCGCGGGTAACTTAAAACCTTTTTTGAAACTTTTTTCGTACCATAAATCCAAGGTCTCATAAATCATAAATTACACAGGTTGATAGGATCGTTGATAGGAACCGTACGTGGTGTTTAATATTATAATGTTCACTGTGATCCGCCAAAAGGCAAACAGTAGGTTATTTTATTATATTAAGTCACATCACATTGAATTAACACTTAAATTTAGAACACATTACATTACTTAATAATAGTCTTTATTTCAAGTAGGTACAGTACGATCAGGAACATAATTCCGCTCGTCAATCTTTGTTGGCGCACTACGTATAACGTCGCGCGGCCAGCTTATGATAGTTTTGTATAGCTTGATGTGACGCCGTGTGTACATCGGTGAGACTTATAATTATAAACGCTGAAACGACGCAAGCGTAAAACTAACTTTATTTAATTGTGATTGTACAATTTATGTAAGTTCAATTCTGCTCCAATCAAAATTTGTTAAATATCAATCTCTTTTTTTTAAATCAAGTCTCGTGTTTTTATTATTCACCGTTTAGCAGTTCCAAGCGTTTATCGATAAAGACGGAGGCTACTTTAGCTTGTTTTTCTATCGAGAAAATGTGTCTTAATCGTGTTTTGGCTCTAATCAAAAGTTCAATTATATGTTCAATTTACACATATCCGCTAATCATACTCCTACTGTTAGTACTTCATGATATATGACGCTTCGAAGAATCCTATTTTTTTTCACATAGCCTCTTAAGCTTGTTCTCAAGCACGCACGATGGCATCGTCGTGCCATATCTTTCTTGCCCCGGCCCCGGCTTCCATCGTCAGGCTCGCTCCCATTGGGTTGCTATTTAAAGCACAGAATTTGAAGTGTTAATTTCGATTATTTGTACTTGCACTAATAATGGAAAAAATTAAGCTAAGTATATTTTCAGATAGAGACGAGAGACGTGCACTTCTGCACAGAAGAGTGGCCTGGGGCTAACACAAGGAAACAGTTCGGCACATTCAGTTTTACTTTAGTCTACGCTATACCTGGTGAGTTCACTTTATTTTTTTTATTATAAAAATAAAAAAAATAAAATAAATATCTTGGACATTGTCACACAAATTATCTAGTCACATTTATACTTAGTTACTTAGTCATCATAATACAAGTCCAGGTACTTACCTGGACTTGTATTATGATGACTAGACAACGATATAGAATACATATATATATACAAATATCCATGACTCGGGTACAAATATTCATATTCATCATATAAATATTTGTCCCTTGCGGGATTCGAACCCGCGACCCTCGGGCACAGCAGGCAGGTTCACTACAGACTGTGCTACCGGGCCGTCAAATATTACAGGAACTGCATTTCCAGAAATGCTACTGGTGATTTCTGGTATGATATAATTATAATTTATGATGATTTATCAGAGATTTCTCAATAACGATTACCGAAGTTTAGCAACGTCTGTGCCGGTCAGTATTTGGATGGGTGACCATTTCTTCGGAAAGCGTGTTAAGGTGGTTGGAGAGGGGTCAATTTTATACAAAACTTTGACGCACAATACGCGTAGACGGTATTAATATAAGTAGCTTTGTATATACCTATGGAAAAATAGTTTAGAAAATCTAGATGCCGCGTCACAAATAACATTTTGCAATTTATAAAATAATAATGAAGATATAAAGCTTTACAAAATTTTAAAAGCTTTATATCTTCGTAATGCAAATGTTATTTGTTTATTTTATTTATTTTATTTTAACACTTTATTGTACACACGGAAATATAAATGAAAACAGCATAATAGAAAATTACAAAGGGCGAGCTTATCTCTAAAGAGACGTGACTCTTTGTGACGCGGCATCTAGATTTTCTAAACAATTTTTCCATAAATATAAAATATTACTTTTATTAATTCCGTTTACGCGTATTGTGCGTCAAACTTTTGTATGGACTGAAACCACCTTAAACAGTTAGTGGCAGATAGTTCCATCAAATGGCATTTACTAAATAATCGTTAAACTAGGTCAAAAGCGTACCTTTTTGTTGAGAAACCTTATCCCTTTATTGCCTCGTACGATATCCTTTAGCAAAAAGGGGTGCCTAGTTCATTCCAAGCCAGACAAACGCAGCGCTAGTAAATATAACTACTTAGATCCAGAGGCCTTTTTGCACTCGAATCCACAAGTCAAAACCATTAATTTATTAATTAGATTCCACTGTATGTTCCACTAGAAACCTGAACCAATCAGAAGCGAGTAGTATACATAAAGGTGCCTGTCCATTAGGTTAGGATGCGAAGCAATGTGCAAAAATTGATAATTCATAAAAAAACGGATTAAATTATCTGCAAATATTGTTAAGCAGCCACTATATATAAGGAAATCTTTGACTATTTATTATAAGGAATAGCTTTGCGGTAGCATTTCCCCTCTGCCACGGTATAAGATTAATTGATCATGTGCATTCACGTTCAATTTTATACCTTATCACTAAACGAGACAGCCTATAATTGCGAAACAATAATTTCGAACTTAGATTTGATTTTTAATTTGCAATACCAACCAAATTAATGGCAATTAAATATTTATACACGATTGAGACAGTAATCTCTGTGCCTGTGGTTTTTCAGATTTTCGTTAAAATATAGTTTCAGTGTTAAGATTACTTAAAGATTTGTATGGAAATCTTTGTGTTACCGTTACCTTGAATTACATCTGACGTTCCATTTGGACCTGGCCCACTGAAGATGCGCGTGACAAGAATTTGAATGTATTTTTTTTTACAAAATTTTTAATTCCTGCACCCGTCGCTTCGCATCCCATTCTAGTTGGTGGTGGAAAGAACATGCACCTATATTTTTATTATACCTGATTGCTTTAATCCTTTCAATCGTATACAAATATAACAATAGTGTATTTATGTATATGTATTTGTGTATGTTTATTTTTTTTATTTTTTTTTAATGTTTTTTACGTGGATGTTCTGAGGTTTCAGAATATCTCTGACTACCCCCTCGGGGATTATAGTTGTGAGCATATGCTATGCTATGCTATATTTATTCAACAAATTCGGTTCGGATTCGGCCTATTAAGCCAATTTGAGCTTCATTGTTGAAGCAATTAACATTTTAAATTCACTTGGAAAATTTTAATGAGCATTGGAAAATACTCTGTAGATTAAATCAAATTAATTAGTCAAGTTTTGATAAGAGGGATTATAATTTCCACGTTTTTTTGTAACAATTTTAAGTCGTTTTTTTTAAGGTTCCGTACTTTACACTGCGGTCAGTCTGTTCGTCCATCCGTCTCATATTTAAAGGGTTGTATCTAGTGAACCGTAACAGGTAGAGAATTGAAATTTTTACAGAACGTGTTATTATTTTAGACTTGCTAAAATATTATAAATTTCTTATTTATAAAAAGTAATACAAGAAACGAGTTCTTTTTTTAAAAGTTTTTTTTGTTTTTTCTTGATCGTAAAAACAGCAATACATTACCTATAAGCGTCAAACTTGATGTGATAGAGCATGTACTAAAGTAAAACAACAAATTATAACAAAAACAAAATTTTAACAAAAAATTAAAACCGCCTTCAAAAAACTAAAAAGTTAAAAAATAATATTGCATCCAATATTTATTATTGGCTGCAATATTATTTTTTTACTTTTTAGTTGTTAAGTTAAAATTTTGTTTATTTCACAATATTCAGTGGTGAATTCATTAGTTCAATATAATAGTAGTGCTTTAAATTTACAAACGCACTAGCTGGCAGTACGATTTTCAAAGGTTTCCCTCGATTTATCTGGGATGCCATCATCAGATCCTGGTTTCGTTATCATGGTACCACCCTTGGAATATCTTCATTCTAACAACAGAAAAATCATCAAAATCGGTTCATAAAGGACAAAGTTATCCGCGAACACACATAAAAAAAAATATATATTTATACGAATTGAGAAACCTCCTCCTTTTTTGAAGTCGGTTAAAAACTGGCCAAAGGTGTGTCGGACACGCGCTAAGGATTAATACTTAATAACTTTTACAATACAGTAAAAATTTTACCGAATGTCCAGGACATAGACTGATATAGTGCAAGAAATCTGTTACTAGTTTAGTATGTAAAAATACATGACTGAGTTAACTACTTATTTTAGTATTATTGGCAGAAATGGCGGAGAATATAAAACTAACCCTACTGATATCTTTTTCTTAAAGAAAAAGATTGTTTTTCTCTGTTTATAATCATTAAAATATACTCCTCACTCATTGGTAATTCTATCCACAACATCCACGAACAGGAGATCCGACAAATTATTCAATCTCATAAAATCGTGACTGTGTGTTACTAACGGCCTAATTAATTACCTGGAGGGATTGGAGTACCCACCCACCGAGGGTCCGGCGAACTTCTTAGCAGTAAACAATTTGATCGTGTGGGAAGTTTCACTACCCATGCCTTTCTAGTATTGGTTTATAATAATAGTCTAGACTAGACAATATGAAATAATCCCTTGCTATTTTCTTAGACTTAAGCGAGGCATTTGACTGGGTTTCATCTACTCAAAAAACTAGAATTCCTTGGTATCCGTGATATGCCATCAGAACTCCTCTGGGTTTATTTGAGCGCAAGAACTCAACGTGTTGCAGCAGATGGTTACATATTTGATGATCTTCCTATTAATTACGAAGTGCCGCAAGGTAGTACATTAGGCCCCAGTCTATTTAAACCTTCATAAATTATAACCTATGCATATTCAAAAGTCGAAAAAATGGTAACATCATATCTTTTGCTGATAATGAACACAATCTTACATTTCTCTGGAAAGTCGTGGGATGAAGTGGTCAGTAGTGGTGGTGCATGTGTGCCCAGCCATCTCTAGATTATAGTGGTAATATTAGTTATATCTCATCTAAACGAAGAGTCGTGTAATCGCCGTTCGCGCACATCTTGTCTTGGTAAAATATTACGTTAGTTTTTATTTTTATTTTTGTATGAACATCTAAATACACGCATTGTTTTATGTGCCGTTTGAAAAGGAAAAAATAATCTTAGGAAAAAGGTCAAAACGGTGCATTTTTTATTTTGATTTCATAATTCCGTTTGCATTTTTACCTAATCTTTCGTCCGATTACTATAATAAATTAAATTATGATTTAGAATGTAACAACATCAATATACGTTACCGTTTGTGGGCCTAAAATAAATCGACTCCTTTGACAATTATAAAAAATAAAAGCATAACATACAGACATAGCCAAACTCTTTCTCATAATTAATCATTCTTGGTAAAAATAAATCGGTCTAATTTAGGAGGATAAAACAGGGGAATAAGAGATCGTGATTTCGTCTGTGTAGGTAAAATCAGTCCGAGCTATTGTTACTTTTGCGCTGGTAGCTTGGTGGCTCGGGAACACCGCGACGGTAATCTATCTGTTATAAATCTATTCTTCAAATACCTTTTGCCTTTAGAAAAATTCAAACAAAAAACAATTTAGTTAATCTTAACTTCTCTTAGTATTGATCCAGTCTAACAAAGCTTTTTATACAAACTATTAAAGTAAAGATTGCTCCCAGTAGGATATATTTGATATTTCTCCAGAAAGGTCTATTGGCTTTATTGCTTATCAACTTTGAGCCTTGTGCCCTTTTACTACAAGGTGTAGCTTGTATTGAAAAGTCAAATTTCCTTTTATGGTTTTTCAAATCCAATATTCTCTTTAGTAGGCTGTTTTGTTTCCAGAGATGATCTTGTCTGATCATAAAGAAAGCTGATATCTCTGGAGTGTTTAATAGGATATATTATCCAACGTATGAGAACTAGGTACACACGGCGACACATCAAGCTATACAAAACCAACATAAGCTGGCCGCGCGTAGGTTGAGTAACGTATAGCGTCGCGCGAGTGCGTAGCGCAGCTTATGTTTGTTTTGTATAGCTTGAAATGAAATGAAATGAAATGAAATCATTTATTTGAAAGACTTTTGGTGGTACTTAGGATGTTAGTAATAAGTTCTCACAGAGACAACAAAAATCTGCCGTGATGGCGTACAAATATTTTTTTAAGAAGCTACAGGATTCTTACATTTTACATTAATTATTCAATAACAAATTTGGTTCAATAAAGAGAACAGTACATAGAAGACAATTATTTACGTGCAATTTACAAAAGTCTTGTTTGATGTGTCGCCGTGTGTACTATATAGGGTCCTTTTAATATGCTGACACTTTTTTAATGGGATGATCAGACCGTCAAATTGAACAACTTTCTGTATGACACCAACATCGAAATCGCGAAAAATAATCAACAATCAATCATCCATACAAAACTGCAAACCTTCTCGAGCCAAATGTATGGGACAGCTGATTTTTTTTTCGTTATTTGGATTTTGGTCCCATAGCGAAAGATGTTCAGTTGGATGGTCTGATCAATACCTTTAAAATGTGTCAGCATATTAAGAAGGACCCTGTATACAGGGTGAAATCGATATCAATAGCATCCTTTTATAAACTAAGAGTCTACCACAAAACTGAACAACTTTCACTATGGGAGCACACAACAGATTGGAGCAAAAAAATAATCAGCTGTTGCATACATTTGAGTCGAGTAGGCAATTGCAGTTTAATATGGAACAGCTGATTATTTTTTTGCTCCGATCGGTTTGCTCCAATGGTGAAAGTTGTTCAGTTTGATGGGTAGACTCTTAGTTTAAAAGGATGCTAATGATATCAATTTCATCACATACACGACTCACCTATTTCACCTGTGTTGGGAGCATGCGCTGAGAAACTTTCAGCATTTATAAAATAACGAAGGTTGGATCGTCACGGGCTCTTGTTTTAGTACGAATTAAGTTATATTTTTGTCGTATACTAATGGGTGGAACAAAAATATCCTAGTGATATTTAAAGGGATGGTTTAGGCGATCAAACTGAACAACTTTAATTAGTTATGGAGTTTTGTTACACCCTCTATAAACTGCGAATTATTAAATTACTAGCTGTTGCCCGCGACTCCGTCTGCGTGGACCCTAAAAAGTATCCCTTGTGTTAATTAATCCAGTAATTATATGCCACAAACATACAAACATCGTCACTTTCATATTTTTGTAGTAGTCAGACGTCTGCTGAAGGTCTGATCATCACGGGCTCTTGGACCATAAAGTATTGTGTATGTAACCTTTAGGAATTTGAATAATAACACTCTATCAATTAATTTTTATGAATAATTTGACATGCATATTTTTACTTTTTATAAATTTTGAAAAGCGTACTTAGCTCTTTTTTATATTTGTTACTTTTATACTTGTATATGTTTTTAAATGATGAACCTGCCTAATTATAACGCTTGTATTATGTTAGTATAAAATCCAAAATTGTCAGCTCCTTGCAGCAATACATAGAGCTCTATATTTATAACCATAAGATCTACATTGTATCCACCTATGTTTACGAATAAATAGAATTTCATTTCATTTCATTTCATCAACTTTTAATGATAAAACGCAAATAAAACGGATTAACTTTATTTAAGCCACAGAGAAATGAAGCCAAAACAAGATTATACCAGGATTATACAAACAGAAATGCCATGCAGTGAGTGCGACAATGACAGCATACATCGCTCTGTTCCGGTCACACTAACATAGGGTAGATACAAAATTTGGTAGATATGAGGTCATAAGTCTTCAATCATAAGACTTATAAACATCTTATGAATAAAGTATATTTGATTTAATTTTGATTTGAAGATAAGGTTTGTTTTAATTTGTTTTATTGGTTATGCTTATTCTCGATCTAAATTATTCCTTTATGCTATTTATACTGGTACTCTTTTGTGTGAATGTTCTGAAGTTTTAGAATATAATGTTAGGCTTCATTTTTCGTCAGGGTAAGGACTTTAGAAATCCCAACACACTAGCACTCCTTTATAATTCGTTTGTCAGATCGCTGCTAGAGTATGCCTCTACAGTTTGGAGTCCGAATTATGCGGAGCATAGTAACTCTGTTGAACGTATTCAGAATAAGTTCATTAAGCGAATGGAATATAAGTTTAAGCAGTTTAGCTCTAAATCAGCGAAGAGAACATCGTGACCAGATATTCTTGTACAAGTTAATTAACGGCATCATCGATTCGCCCTATCTGCTTTCGCTGTTCTGGTACCCGCACTCGCTCCAATAATGTGTTCGCTGTGCTCCAATAATGTGTACTGTAGAACTATTTACTCCTCAAACCGGTACATGGTAAGGACCTGTTCTGCCTACAATGATAAGTATCAGCACATCGATATATTTCATGAGAAATTTCATAAATATGTTTCTGAAGTCAAAAAAGTTACTTAACTGTGTATGATTTATTTTTCACCCTAATTTTCTTAGTTAAATTACACAATTTTGTTTTGTTTTGCCTTTTGTTTTAGCTTTAGTTAAGTCATAATTTTAAGTTTGAGCAACATGTCTACTGTAACTTTTATAAGTGGAAGCTGTTTTGGCTAATTCGTTGATTAAGTTTTGTAATCCAGGTGTAAATATTAACGCTGTATGTTTCCCTAATCCAATAAAATAAAAAATAAAATAAAAAATATGTCAGACCACCAACTCGGGGAATATTGTCGTGAGCATATGTTATGCTATGGTCTTTTCTGTGGGCTTGGCCGTCACTCACTCTTTAGGGCTTAGCTTACCTCTTCTTTTCGGTTTGGACACATTTGAGCCAGGTTCGACTCGAGGAAGGCTCTTCGTTTAGTTTTTAATTGTTTAATTATTACCGTATAATCGTATAATAATTGTAAAATGTATTTTTTATTACACATTAAAGAGTTACTTATACTACGTTTCGATTTTATTAAGTGCCCAGAATTTTCTAGAAATGACAGTGACATTTACAACTCAAAAGATAAAAATCTCCTCCTTTTTTGAAGTCGGTTAAAAATGTTTGAAAAGTGTGCCTTTTTTTTCTTTTTTAACCTTTAACTATTCGTTTTGCCACCAGGTTTGATAACCATCTTATCGTACGCTTTGATGGGTCGAACGTTGTGCTCCGTGCGACCTCCCTTTGACATCGACGAGGGAAATGTTAGCATGCAACAGGTAAGAGAAAACCGGAAAAATGCGTGTGGGACTCGCGCCCTGAGGATTTTGTACCTCTAAAAACGGAACGACCGACTGCATTATTTAAAAAAAAATACAAATTACGTTTGAAAGAAGTACCTATGATAGAAAAATTGAGATTATCGTTGTATGGGCATGTGATGTGGAGAGACGAGTGTCATGTTACATGAGGATGGCTATGGTTTGAGAGGAAGGCCCAAGATGATATTTATTATGTGAATGATGATATTTGTAGGAGTGAGTGCTGAAATGACGGCAAGAGAGATAAATGGAAGGAGATGGCAAGTTGGGCCGACACCAAATAATGGGAAATGGTCAAGAGAATGATGATGATGATAAAATAAAAATATGAGAAAATATATGAAAATATTGAGAAATAATAAACATTTTTTTTTAATGATAACTCTAGGTACATAAAATTAACGATTTTTTTTATGTATTCCTTTACTTGTGCTGTTGTACCTTGCTTCTTGCCAAACATGATTCTGGGTCAACAGAAAGTACCCTAGGATTCAATAAAAGTGATCTTGCTAGTATCAAAATATATGACAAAAATGGCCATATCTTTTAATTGCGTTGACTTAGAATACTGACATTTTACACCTCCGAGGGACTGTAGACTTTAGTGTTTGATATTAATTTGAATTTGATACACTGTTCCTGAGAAAAAGGGTCTTTACAGAAATCCTTCTGCCGCACAGAATGATCAACAAAGTGATTCTACAAATGTTCTGGACTTTTTTTTTTTGGTACGGAACCATACATATTATGCGCACATTTTTCAAGTTTCTGAGCTGGTTCTAAGGCTCATGTAGGCGTAGGTCAGCCTCTACTACATATTTCCATACCAGGAGCAACCCACTTGACTTTGAAACACAAAAATTCAAAACATCGGATGCAACCCGAACGATGAGCAAAAACAATCACATCCTGAATCCCCGAAGATAGTTGTATTTTGCCATTGTAATGCTATATTAGCCGACACCACATGGCACACGTCGGCTAAGAATATCACCATCCCATTTCCTCCCGTGGGTGTCGTAAAAGGCGACTAAGGGATCTACCGGAGGATGGGCAGCAGCATCCTTTGAGTGCACACATTCAATCCAACTGCGATCGCCTACCCGCCTGCCAAGCGTGGCGATTATGAGAAATCCCCCCATTTTGGGGGAAGCTTATGTCCAGCAGTGGACGTTTAATGGCTGATATGATGATGATGAATGGTATATTATCCGGGCCGGATCAAATGACATATTAAGCCCTGTGTGATGTAGGATTTAAGCAATTTATAAATAATAGACTATAATCTAATAGTTGCTCATTAGTTGTATATTCGAGCAGAGAGGCACTCATTAACATAACATAACATAAATATTCTTTATTTGCACACCAAAATATACAGTAACAAAAACGAATAAAAAGAACGTAAGAGTACAAATGGCGGTCTTATCACTAAAAGCGATTTACACTCATTTATAATTGCAGTAACAAAGCTTCAGATGAAGCCAGCGCAGTTGCGTTGGTATTCTCTGACTTCTGATTAATACTCTCTCGGAAAATTAAGAAATGAGCTTATACCATGTAATGATACGAATCTAGAATAATATGCCTCGTTATTGGAACAAAAAAGGGGATATTAGTACACAAACGTTTATCACATAATTTCAATTATTCTTCTTTTTTTGCAAATAAAATTGTTCTATAATTATATTGGCCAGATATTCGGGAAGCCTGAAACCGTAGCTTTATTCAGAGATTATTATATTACATTCACTGAAAACAAATTAATACCGTAAGCAAACATGGTTTATTATTTTAACCTACCTGTAGTTACTATTTATGTAAAAAATGTATAATATAAATTATATAATTTTATTATCTGGTCCAGAATAGATTTGTAATAACACCAAACTCAAAAATTACAATGAAAAACAGAGTTGGAGGAAGCGTCTAGGTATCAAAAGTTGATAAATTCATTCCTGCACATATGCCTCTTTTGTGGCGTCAGTCGGCGTCAAAAAACTACATCCATAGATTAATATGTATATTGGATATAGATAGGTAACTCGCCTTGAATTTTAGGACGTCCTAATTGCGTTACCGCTTATTAGCACTAGGGTACATTATGAAATAAATTGAAAAAGACCATCGGCCTACACGAGGATCGAACCTTAGCTACCCGGATCGTAAGCCGGTTGTCTAGACCGCTAGACCGCTAGACCAACAAGACAGTGATTGAAATGGGCAAAATCTCTCACTACTACAGCGCATCGCGTGAGGTGTAGTGCGCTGTTACTCCGATATGAACCCTAGTTCAACACATAGTGCTTCGAAACATAACCGATAGATGGCGGAAGCTGTCTATGGAAAATCAGCGTTCCACTTAGTTTGTACTAAGATAACATAGTATGACTACATCCTCGACCTTCCTCGTCCAGTCGCTCCTCGCTTCGTTTCCCAGGTCGTCATTGTACCGGGTCGGAGGGCGTACAGGACGGCTAACGAATTCTGAGTCTGTCCCTTATGTACCTGGTGCTGGAAGAAAAGAAATCGTTTATGTATTCCTTATGATGGTTCGGGGGTGATCGGAGCTCCTGTTTGTTCGGAGTCTGGATTCGGCACGAATCTCAAACACGTACATACCTACATACATTACATACCTACATTATGCTCACGCCTATGTCCCACTACTTGGATAGGCAGAGACAACAGATCGCCACATGCTACGATTCTGACACACATCATCATCAATTCATCAATTACAACATCATCGACATCATCTCAAACCTCGATAACCTTTAACTAAGTTGACTGAGGTGCCTGCTGTAGTAGAGCGGTGCGGGAGTGTGTGAAATATGACGTCTGCTGATTGTCGCGCTATTGTGCAAAAGTGCTGTTTCGTCATAATTATTCTGTTATATTTTACAACCTCCTACCGCACCGCTCCACTACCGCAGGTACCTTACCTAGTCAGTTAAACGCTATACCTGTTGTTGTCCTTGGAATTACTGAATGATTTTTGTATTGGAAATAATAGGGAATAAAGAGAATTAATTATGAGTCGTCTTCTGCGGATGCGAACAACTTTGCACCTTATTGCCGCGTAACCGTTTTTTTTTTGTTTTATAATTTAAACTAGCGTTAACCCGCGACTTTGTCCGCACAAATAATATACCATATTTTAAGTCAAATCAATAGCTATAAATAAAAAGTTTCATCATAATCGGTTCAGTAGTTTTTGCGTGATGCTCGTTCAAACAAACAAATAAACACACAAACAAACAGACAGACAAAAAATCCAAAAATTGGTGATATGGAATCAGGGACACCTAAAAACCATTTCGTAACTTTTTTTTGTTAATATCTTCAATGTACAGACACACTTCTATTACAGTTTTATAATAATATAGATAGATATACATACGCAATACACTTACTTATACAGGATGTAAGTATAAGGCAAAGTATAATTAACCTTTAAAACACATAACCCACCCAATCAAACTTAACACCCATCAAACTGAACAACTTTTACTATGTGAGCAAACCGATATGAGCAAAAAAATCTGCTTTTGCATGCATTTGAGTCGAGTAGGTATTGGAGTTTAGTATGGGACAGCAGATTTTTTTTGTAGCTCCGATCGATTGCTGAAAAAGTTGTTGAGTTTTATGGGTAGAGTATGTGGTTTAAAGATTAATGATACTTTTCATTACACCCTGTTATACATATGAATATAAACCGCACTGTCAGAAACCACATAATTTATTTCATTGTGTTTGCATAGTGATTTCCCTGTACGTATTCACTATTCTGTACCGATAGTACACGAAAATATGCTACGTTGACTATATTAAAATAATGTCTGTGTGTAAACATCCTGACTCTTCCGTCGGATATCCGGACCCGGACCCAATGAATTGCAAACAACCGTTATCAATCACAACGCCCGCGAAAACATTACCTGTAAGTTTTTGTTCATTTCGCGCCGGGCAACCTAACTTTTAAACAAAATACAATCTGCTGTTTATTGTCCATTATAATGATCAATAACCTTACTTATTCTGCGAATAAATTGTCTGTCCATACAACGTCATAAATGAGCTTAATAATAATAACAAGGAAATGTAGTGTAATAGTGGTAATAGGTTCCTTTGAGCCGGGTTCTTTCTGTGATGTGGAGGGCTTTATTTATGAAGGTTATGTTTGGTAGATTTTTATTAGGTTGTTCATGAAGAATGTTTTGCAGAATATCTTTTTGTTGATGTTTATTACGTGGATAGCTGTGGTAGGAGAGGAAAGCCGAAGGATAATGAAGAAAAGATGAATGCATTATGTGATTGATTATTTTGTGTAAGCAAGTAGTAAGTGCTGAAATGATAGAGAGATGAATGAAAGAGGACGAAATATTGAACCGATACCAAATAAAGGAATTTGGGAAGAAAATGATAAATGTAAAAATTATTTGAAATTGATCTTTGTTCTCCAGGGTTTAAGACTGATGAAGGAGAGGAAACGAGTGGCGTGGATACTTCTGCTCCTAGCCGTTCTCTTCGCATTCTGCTGGATGCCGTACCATATCATGCAACTGCTTCTAGACGTTAATGCTGTAAATGCTAAGGACTTGAGCATGTATTTGCCATATGCTTTATTTTTAGGTAAGTTGTCTTGAGTCACAGAATAGAAATACCAGTAATTATGTAGTACGTAAGTACGGCGGTAGTTATAAGTGGCGAAGAGCTCACCCCCCGTCACACTGGAGAGAGTTAGGTTTCAGAATACCTCTGACTATCCCCTCGGGGAATATAGTCGAGAGCATTATGCTTATGCTGGCAGTATATGAATAAATAGAATGGCAATACAGAGTGACAGAGGCAGCGGAAGATCGAAACAAAGTTATTGAAATTTGAACCAAAGAAAATGAAGGAATAGTGAAAATGCTTGCAGTAAATTGAGATTGCTCCATTGCCAAGAATACGGCCACCGAATAGGTATCCTACCAGCATAACAGCTTCATCCAAGCTCATGGTGCGGCGGCCGGTATATCCCTACATGCGCGAACGAGAATGAGCCGCAGTTTGATAGAAACATCGCTACGCATATTATTGTAGGGGGTGTTCTGAGCCTTGTTTAATAAACGCTACAATTGACAATGACAATTGTTCATTGCTGGTTAATAATGACGCTAAACTTGCAGTGCTTCTTGTGTCCTAGCATTCTCAGCAATGTACTCTGAATTGTCATAGTCAATTGTCTCGTTTATTAGCTAGGGCCCTGGCCGCCGCGAGCTTGTGTGAAACAGTTTTTCTGGTATTGTTTATCTATTCTGTGACACGGCTCTGGAATAAGAAAGTCAGGAAGATGGTCCAGTCATAATTGCCCCAGAAGCGTGACCATTGTGCGATATAATGGGTGTAATTTTCTGAATCTGGACTTATTAATGTGATCAAAAGTTTCGAGAAGCTATACTCGTTGGATAGTCGTTGACATTCAAATATTTTATTTTGGTTTACAATGTAAGCCGCCTAAATATTGTACGTCCGTGCTGCGGACCAAACTGTTGATTCTGTTTTATTTTATTGTAACATCTTTTGTACACAGTTTGAACAATAAATATTCTTATTCTTATTCTCTTATTCTTCGCATTGACTTCGCACGTTACGGAAGTACAGAAATTAGTAAAATGTGCTTGAAAACGTATAATTTGTATACCTTTTAAAGGCCCTTTGACGTTAAGTGGCCTCATTAACGATATTCAAGATTTCCCATTAATATAAACCCAAAATGAACAAATCTTACTTCAACTTACTACAAAAGCCTATTTAAGCTAATTTTATACCTACTTAGTTAAGGGTGTGCTTTAGACCATAAAACTGAACAATTTTTAATATGGGAACAATATTGAAATCTTGAAAAATAAATTACTCGTTCCATAAAAACTGTCAATGGCTACTTAGCCCTAATGTATGAAACATACGTTTTTTGAATGAGAATTTATTATTGGAAACAAAATTACAAAATATTAAACCATTACTAAATAATTAATTATAAAATTGGCCATGCCTAGTCCAAAAAATTAAAAAGTTGGATGTTTGTTGTGTGAAATTTGTTCAGTTTGATGGCCTGAAGCACCGCCTTAAGTATGTAACATATTTAAGTTCACACCCTGTATACTAGTACTTATATCATATACAAATCGATCAGCAAACTACCTTTGTATGCATGATCGAACTATTCGGTTATAGACTAAGAGATAAGTGTACTTTTTGCAACCATCAGCAGCAAGGCTGATTCAGTTTTTATAGGGTGTAGAGCATCTCTGAGATGGGGATGGACCAGGTCTGCCTGCATAACTCCAGTCGGTTTAGGAGTTACTGATGTTTAAGGTCAGTAAAAAATTTACGATCAGCTGCAAGGCTGATCGTATGATATTATTGTAGAATGCACTGTAGCTATGTGAACAGTACAAAAACTGACATGAACTGCCAGTCTGTTTAAGGGACACAGCCGTTCAAAGGTCGGACATTTGGATGGCTGTAACTCCTAAACCGACTGATAAACCACGCTAGTTTTTGTACTGTTCACATAGCTACAGTGCATACTACAATAATGTTATACGATCAGCCATGCAGCTGGTCGTCAATTTTTTACTGACCCTTAAACATCAGTAACTCCTAAAATGACTGGAGTTATGCAGGCAGACCTGGTCCATACACCCCATAAACACTGAATCAGCCTTGCTGCTGATGGTTGCAAAAAGTACACTTATCTCTTAGTCTATTACCAAATACGTAATACCCCTCGAGCATCTTATGCAAATGTAAATTCTAATTACTCAAGTTTAACTGTAATTACTGTATCAACAGGACATGCGAACTCAGCAATAAATCCTATAGTATACTGTCTGATGACGAGAAACTTCCAGAGGTCAGCGCAAAAGTTACTCTGCGGCCGTGGACCGTGCAAGCAAAATAAGTTTACGGTAAGTTTTGTTATGGTAAATTAAATAGAAACTTTAGCAGTAGGCCACCTATATCAATACGGCATTGCAAACTATTTTGCAGTTATGTCATCGAATATAGAAAAACTATAGTCTTGTACGTGAACATTTTGGCTTGAGTGGTGACTTTCTTTTTAATGAAGAGTTGTCTGACAGCTAGTCAAACGTAGTTCAACAAACCGGCGATGGATGGCGTTGACCAGAGAGGGGTCCGAAGACGAACATTTTAGGCTAAAAAGTGAATAAAAATGCAAGCCACTGAGTCAGATGCGTCCGTTGACGAAATATATGTTCATATTTTGTTGTTTACTTAAAAACACAAATTCTTATTGTTTTATTTGTATTTTATTATCTGCAAGATCGCTCACCCCTGTCTCGTCAACGCCATCTATCGAGCCATTAGGAACTACTTTTTCTTTTTTAATGGCTTTCGGTAAATCCCTCATTGTTAGGTACTTATTAATGTAATATGGATCAAGCAAAGATTTTTTTTGGTCTACAAGAAAAAAAAATTTATTGGGATCCATAAAGTTAATGTAAGGATCAAATAAATCGAAAAATAAAATTGTTTAATACTTGAATGCGTAGAACATAATTTGTATAACGCCCGGCAAACATCTTGAGCAAGGCCTTGACTGCGCAAATTGTGGACGAAAGCTAATATAAAAACATAAAGCTTTAACAACACAAACTGATCTGCTTATTTTAATAGTCTTAAAAATTTGTACTGCAGCTTTATAATAAATTAAAGTCTTACTATTACGTATGGGTATTGAACTAGGGTGTTAAACACGACTGTAGATAAAGCGGTAACCTCGTTTAAAATTCGTAGCAAATATTGATTTTTTTAGATTTAATAAATGGTTACGGCGGGTTGTGATCTTTAAGACTTGTGTTTTTATATTAGTAATATCGTACCTTACAAAAATTTCAGAACGGCAATCGGTAACATTTTTGGCAATTAAATAGACTCGGGGCTACAGTACTATAAGGAGGCGTACATTCTAAAAGTGGTTGACTATTTCTAGTAACATAAATGTGTTTACTCTTTTAGTGGAGGTGTACACAAAAGCCTGAAGGATCGTCAAGTGATTATGAACTTTATCATGAACCACATAAGAGGTGTTACTTGCAGGTAAGACAATATTTTGATGATGTTTGTCGGTAAGCGCATCACATAACGAATGGGTCAGGAAGTCTTTAATAAATAAATCTTAGAAAATTAAAACGGAGTAATATTTGGCTACTTTTTTAACAATGAAAATTTTTAAAAGTTGCCCGGAAAATTGTTAAATCGGGAAAAACTGAAAGTGCTTTTTTCTCATAGGATTTCTACCACTAAATGCGCAAATGTCACTTGACAGCTGGCTGGACAGATAGGCTGTCGGTTCAAGTAGTCTCTACTAATTATAAAACTGTAATAGACAAATGTGTTTGTAAAAAATACGATGTGGCTTTTAGGAGTTCTAGATTCCAATTCCAAATCACACATTTTTAAATATTTTTATCTTTCTGTCTGCTTGTTTGTTCGCGCGTCACGAGATAACTACTGGTCTGATTTCGATGAAATTTTTTTGTTTGAAAGCCAAACCAAAAAAGCTGCTATGGAGAGATCCGAGTCCGCTATATCATTTAAGTATCTCACTACGATGACGGGAACCCGTGCGGACGCATTCGCGTTTGTTTGTTCGCGCATCACGAGATAACTACTGGTCTGATTTCGATAAAACTTTTTTGTTCGAAAGCCAAACCAAAAAAGCTGCTATGGAGAGATCCCAGTCCGCTATATCATTTAAGTATCTCACTACGATGACGGGAAACCGTGCGTACGAAGTCGCAGGTAAATGCTCGTTTTTTGTAAGTCTTTAGCTCATCAAACAGCAAAAATTGTATTTACTATCCCCCACAGATGAACACGCTACGCTACAATGGTCACACGCATCCAGCAGCACGCACAGACATGCGTGCGCACACGCAACTGTCACACGTCACTCGTTCGTCGCGACGCACGGCGCCGGCACATGCACTATCCGTGGAAATGCTCCAACGACACGGTCATCTCGACTACAAGCATTAATTTGTACATATTGGTCTCAAACTTGACTGTAAGTGATGTTATTGGTCGGATGATCAAGATTGCGGGATCAAATATACGATTAAAAATTTAGCATACTGGTAAAAAACTAAATGTACTCTGAATTTTAATATTTCTGACATTATCGCCAAGAAAGTACAATCAAAACTATTTCATCGCGCCGCCTTGACGTCAATCTGGCAGGATCATTGGGATGAAGGTAGTACAATAATTATAGTACCCTGTGGTTTGACTGTGGCTGTAAAGTGAATGTTCGTAGGCACCACAGGTAGGCAGCTTTGGCTACTTATACAAGGTCTAACAAAATTAGGTGAAACTATTTTAAGGGGATGATCAGACCATCAAACTGAACAACTTTCTCTATGGGACCAATAGTGAAATCGCGAAAAAAAATCTGCTGTCCCATACATTTAGGTCGAGTAGGTTTGTATGGAACAGCAGATTTTTTTTTTCGCGATTTCGATATTGGTCCCATAGAGAAAGTTGTTCAGGTTGATGGTCTGATCATCCCCTTAAAATAGTTTCACTTAATTTTGTTAGACCTTATATAGGGACTATTACGCGTGTAATTCTACGAACAAACATTTCTGCCACTTTTTGGGGGCGAGGTAACACGAAATTCGCAACTTTGTATTTTATTCCCCATAACTTTAGATTCTAATTTTAAACGTTAAAAATCAAGAAAAGAAGTCTCGTGTGAATCCTAAACGTTCTAAGTTCGAAATTATTGTTTCGCAATTATAGGCCGTCTCGTTTAGTGATAAGGTATAAAATTGAATGTAAATGCACATGATCAATTAATCTTATACCTTGGCAGAGGGGAAATGCTACCGCAAGGCTAGTCCTTATAATAAATAGTCAAAGGTAGGCACTGACATTATACTGTGTTCGTAGGTGTGACGTGATTCAACGAAACCTGAACACAGTGAATAAATTGATTCGGTATTTTTTGATCGTTCTGAAATCGTAGTTTATTGAAGTAAATAAATAAATATAAATAAAAATTATTTATTAGATTACAATTTAGGGGTATACAAATTGTTGAGTCCCTAACTCTCAAAGGCGGAAAAACCGGGAGAAGTAGTAGGTATGATGGTAAAATTGATTATCGTGTTTTTATACATCTTTTGAGGAGTCAATTATAGATGTACAGAATGTGCTGTGCATTCTTCTTTCAATGAGCTTCTTAAATATTTATATTTAATAGACTATGTAAATTTAGGAAAATTTACAATTTTTTCTAAATATTAATGAATTAGGATTATCCGAACTTTATAAATGTAATAGGAATACCAAAGGAATACCCATTATGTATAATGTAGTATAGGGAATATTAAAAGAATAAGTAAAGTATACAGTAAGTAAGTAGTTATTCTCTAAGAAAACCCGTGTAACCTTAATTTTTTCACAAATTTAATACTTCTTTTTATACAAAATAAGTAAGTGATTGGAATTTTTTTTTTAATTTCTCAATAAATTTTTGATTGAGTGTGTTGATTGCCATTAAATAATAATATTATGTAACCTAGAAGCAAGCCAACCAAGCTAGGTATTGTGAAAACAACATTTTCATTGATTGTTTTTATAAATGATGCGTGATGCTCTATCGGGCATACCTACACATGGGTGAATGAAAATAAACTCTTCATCCCTTGTCCTTCCGATAATTTATTTTGTTAATATTTTCAATTTACAGATAGAGTATAAAATTTAATAACAGAGGTGCCAACGACTTCAATTTCACTCTGTAGGTTTTTTTAATTATTTATTTGCGGGTTTGGGGCCTAGACCATAGTTGGTCTGTGCGATTTACGTAAGAGGATAAAAGCTGAATTTTATATATGTTACTTGGGTAACTACTTTGACTACTTATTTAGGGACCAGTTACGCGTTTAATTCTACTAACAAACATTTTTGCCACTTTTTCCGGGGGCGAGGTTACATGAATTCCGCAACTTTGGATTTTATTCCCATAAATTTAGATTCTAATTTTGAACGTTAAAAATCATGAAAAGTAGTCTCGTGTGAAGCTCGAAAATTATTTGAAATTGATCTTTGTTCTCCAGGGTTTAAGACTGATGAAGGAGAGGAAACGAGTGGCGTGGATACTTCTGCTCCTAGCCGTTCTCTTCGCATTCTGCTGGATGCCGTACCATATCATGCAACTGCTTCTAGACGTTAATGCTGTAAATGCTAAGGACTTGAGCATGTATTTGCCATATGCTTTATTTTTAGGTAAGTTGTCTTGAGTCACAGAATAGAAATACCAGTAATTATGTAGTACGTAAGTACGGCGGTAGTTATAAGTGGCGAAGAGCTCACCCCCCGTCACACTGGAGAGAGTTAGGTTTCAGAATACCTCTGACTATCCCCTCGGGGAATATAGTCGAGAGCATTATGCTTATGCTGGCAGTATATGAATAAATAGAATGGCAATACAGAGTGACAGAGGCAGCGGAAGATCGAAACAAAGTTATTGAAATTTGAACCAAAGAAAATGAAGGAATAGTGAAAATGCTTGCAGTAAATTGAGATTGCTCCATTGCCAAGAATACGGCCACCGAATAGGTATCCTACCAGCATAACAGCTTCATCCAAGCTCATGGTGCGGCGGCCGGTATATCCCTACATGCGCGAACGAGAATGAGCCGCAGTTTGATAGAAACATCGCTACGCATATTATTGTAGGGGGTGTTCTGAGCCTTGTTTAATAAACGCTACAATTGACAATGACAATTGTTCATTGCTGGTTAATAATGACGCTAAACTTGCAGTGCTTCTTGTGTCCTAGCATTCTCAGCAATGTACTCTGAATTGTCATAGTCAATTGTCTCGTTTATTAGCTAGGGCCCTGGCCGCCGCGAGCTTGTGTGAAACAGTTTTTCTGGTATTGTTTATCTATTCTGTGACACGGCTCTGGAATAAGAAAGTCAGGAAGATGGTCCAGTCATAATTGCCCCAGAAGCGTGACCATTGTGCGATATAATGGGTGTAATTTTCTGAATCTGGACTTATTAATGTGATCAAAAGTTTCGAGAAGCTATACTCGTTGGATAGTCGTTGACATTCAAATATTTTATTTTGGTTTACAATGTAAGCCGCCTAAATATTGTACGTCCGTGCTGCGGACCAAACTGTTGATTCTGTTTTATTTTATTGTAACATCTTTTGTACACAGTTTGAACAATAAATATTCTTATTCTTATTCTCTTATTCTTCGCATTGACTTCGCACGTTACGGAAGTACAGAAATTAGTAAAATGTGCTTGAAAACGTATAATTTGTATACCTTTTAAAGGCCCTTTGACGTTAAGTGGCCTCATTAACGATATTCAAGATTTCCCATTAATATAAACCCAAAATGAACAAATCTTACTTCAACTTACTACAAAAGCCTATTTAAGCTAATTTTATACCTACTTAGTTAAGGGTGTGCTTTAGACCATAAAACTGAACAATTTTTAATATGGGAACAATATTGAAATCTTGAAAAATAAATTACTCGTTCCATAAAAACTGTCAATGGCTACTTAGCCCTAATGTATGAAACATACGTTTTTTGAATGAGAATTTATTATTGGAAACAAAATTACAAAATATTAAACCATTACTAAATAATTAATTATAAAATTGGCCATGCCTAGTCCAAAAAATTAAAAAGTTGGATGTTTGTTGTGTGAAATTTGTTCAGTTTGATGGCCTGAAGCACCGCCTTAAGTATGTAACATATTTAAGTTCACACCCTGTATACTAGTACTTATATCATATACAAATCGATCAGCAAACTACCTTTGTATGCATGATCGAACTATTCGGTTATAGACTAAGAGATAAGTGTACTTTTTGCAACCATCAGCAGCAAGGCTGATTCAGTTTTTATAGGGTGTAGAGCATCTCTGAGATGGGGATGGACCAGGTCTGCCTGCATAACTCCAGTCGGTTTAGGAGTTACTGATGTTTAAGGTCAGTAAAAAATTTACGATCAGCTGCAAGGCTGATCGTATGATATTATTGTAGAATGCACTGTAGCTATGTGAACAGTACAAAAACTGACATGAACTGCCAGTCTGTTTAAGGGACACAGCCGTTCAAAGGTCGGACATTTGGATGGCTGTAACTCCTAAACCGACTGATAAACCACGCTAGTTTTTGTACTGTTCACATAGCTACAGTGCATACTACAATAATGTTATACGATCAGCCATGCAGCTGGTCGTCAATTTTTTACTGACCCTTAAACATCAGTAACTCCTAAAATGACTGGAGTTATGCAGGCAGACCTGGTCCATACACCCCATAAACACTGAATCAGCCTTGCTGCTGATGGTTGCAAAAAGTACACTTATCTCTTAGTCTATTACCAAATACGTAATACCCCTCGAGCATCTTATGCAAATGTAAATTCTAATTACTCAAGTTTAACTGTAATTACTGTATCAACAGGACATGCGAACTCAGCAATAAATCCTATAGTATACTGTCTGATGACGAGAAACTTCCAGAGGTCAGCGCAAAAGTTACTCTGCGGCCGTGGACCGTGCAAGCAAAATAAGTTTACGGTAAGTTTTGTTATGGTAAATTAAATAGAAACTTTAGCAGTAGGCCACCTATATCAATACGGCATTGCAAACTATTTTGCAGTTATGTCATCGAATATAGAAAAACTATAGTCTTGTACGTGAACATTTTGGCTTGAGTGGTGACTTTCTTTTTAATGAAGAGTTGTCTGACAGCTAGTCAAACGTAGTTCAACAAACCGGCGATGGATGGCGTTGACCAGAGAGGGGTCCGAAGACGAACATTTTAGGCTAAAAAGTGAATAAAAATGCAAGCCACTGAGTCAGATGCGTCCGTTGACGAAATATATGTTCATATTTTGTTGTTTACTTAAAAACACAAATTCTTATTGTTTTATTTGTATTTTATTATCTGCAAGATCGCTCACCCCTGTCTCGTCAACGCCATCTATCGAGCCATTAGGAACTACTTTTTCTTTTTTAATGGCTTTCGGTAAATCCCTCATTGTTAGGTACTTATTAATGTAATATGGATCAAGCAAAGATTTTTTTTGGTCTACAAGAAAAAAAAATTTATTGGGATCCATAAAGTTAATGTAAGGATCAAATAAATCGAAAAATAAAATTGTTTAATACTTGAATGCGTAGAACATAATTTGTATAACGCCCGGCAAACATCTTGAGCAAGGCCTTGACTGCGCAAATTGTGGACGAAAGCTAATATAAAAACATAAAGCTTTAACAACACAAACTGATCTGCTTATTTTAATAGTCTTAAAAATTTGTACTGCAGCTTTATAATAAATTAAAGTCTTACTATTACGTATGGGTATTGAACTAGGGTGTTAAACACGACTGTAGATAAAGCGGTAACCTCGTTTAAAATTCGTAGCAAATATTGATTTTTTTAGATTTAATAAATGGTTACGGCGGGTTGTGATCTTTAAGACTTGTGTTTTTATATTAGTAATATCGTACCTTACAAAAATTTCAGAACGGCAATCGGTAACATTTTTGGCAATTAAATAGACTCGGGGCTACAGTACTATAAGGAGGCGTACATTCTAAAAGTGGTTGACTATTTCTAGTAACATAAATGTGTTTACTCTTTTAGTGGAGGTGTACACAAAAGCCTGAAGGATCGTCAAGTGATTATGAACTTTATCATGAACCACATAAGAGGTGTTACTTGCAGGTAAGACAATATTTTGATGATGTTTGTCGGTAAGCGCATCACATAACGAATGGGTCAGGAAGTCTTTAATAAATAAATCTTAGAAAATTAAAACGGAGTAATATTTGGCTACTTTTTTAACAATGAAAATTTTTAAAAGTTGCCCGGAAAATTGTTAAATCGGGAAAAACTGAAAGTGCTTTTTTCTCATAGGATTTCTACCACTAAATGCGCAAATGTCACTTGACAGCTGGCTGGACAGATAGGCTGTCGGTTCAAGTAGTCTCTACTAATTATAAAACTGTAATAGACAAATGTGTTTGTAAAAAATACGATGTGGCTTTTAGGAGTTCTAGATTCCAATTCCAAATCACACATTTTTAAATATTTTTATCTTTCTGTCTGCTTGTTTGTTCGCGCGTCACGAGATAACTACTGGTCTGATTTCGATGAAATTTTTTTGTTTGAAAGCCAAACCAAAAAAGCTGCTATGGAGAGATCCGAGTCCGCTATATCATTTAAGTATCTCACTACGATGACGGGAACCCGTGCGGACGCATTCGCGTTTGTTTGTTCGCGCATCACGAGATAACTACTGGTCTGATTTCGATAAAACTTTTTTGTTCGAAAGCCAAACCAAAAAAGCTGCTATGGAGAGATCCCAGTCCGCTATATCATTTAAGTATCTCACTACGATGACGGGAAACCGTGCGTACGAAGTCGCAGGTAAATGCTCGTTTTTTGTAAGTCTTTAGCTCATCAAACAGCAAAAATTGTATTTACTATCCCCCACAGATGAACACGCTACGCTACAATGGTCACACGCATCCAGCAGCACGCACAGACATGCGTGCGCACACGCAACTGTCACACGTCACTCGTTCGTCGCGACGCACGGCGCCGGCACATGCACTATCCGTGGAAATGCTCCAACGACACGGTCATCTCGACTACAAGCATTAATTTGTACATATTGGTCTCAAACTTGACTGTAAGTGATGTTATTGGTCGGATGATCAAGATTGCGGGATCAAATATACGATTAAAAATTTAGCATACTGGTAAAAAACTAAATGTACTCTGAATTTTAATATTTCTGACATTATCGCCAAGAAAGTACAATCAAAACTATTTCATCGCGCCGCCTTGACGTCAATCTGGCAGGATCATTGGGATGAAGGTAGTACAATAATTATAGTACCCTGTGGTTTGACTGTGGCTGTAAAGTGAATGTTCGTAGGCACCACAGGTAGGCAGCTTTGGCTACTTATACAAGGTCTAACAAAATTAGGTGAAACTATTTTAAGGGGATGATCAGACCATCAAACTGAACAACTTTCTCTATGGGACCAATAGTGAAATCGCGAAAAAAAATCTGCTGTCCCATACATTTAGGTCGAGTAGGTTTGTATGGAACAGCAGATTTTTTTTTTCGCGATTTCGATATTGGTCCCATAGAGAAAGTTGTTCAGGTTGATGGTCTGATCATCCCCTTAAAATAGTTTCACTTAATTTTGTTAGACCTTATATAGGGACTATTACGCGTGTAATTCTACGAACAAACATTTCTGCCACTTTTTGGGGGCGAGGTAACACGAAATTCGCAACTTTGTATTTTATTCCCCATAACTTTAGATTCTAATTTTAAACGTTAAAAATCAAGAAAAGAAGTCTCGTGTGAATCCTAAACGTTCTAAGTTCGAAATTATTGTTTCGCAATTATAGGCCGTCTCGTTTAGTGATAAGGTATAAAATTGAATGTAAATGCACATGATCAATTAATCTTATACCTTGGCAGAGGGGAAATGCTACCGCAAGGCTAGTCCTTATAATAAATAGTCAAAGGTAGGCACTGACATTATACTGTGTTCGTAGGTGTGACGTGATTCAACGAAACCTGAACACAGTGAATAAATTGATTCGGTATTTTTTGATCGTTCTGAAATCGTAGTTTATTGAAGTAAATAAATAAATATAAATAAAAATTATTTATTAGATTACAATTTAGGGGTATACAAATTGTTGAGTCCCTAACTCTCAAAGGCGGAAAAACCGGGAGAAGTAGTAGGTATGATGGTAAAATTGATTATCGTGTTTTTATACATCTTTTGAGGAGTCAATTATAGATGTACAGAATGTGCTGTGCATTCTTCTTTCAATGAGCTTCTTAAATATTTATATTTAATAGACTATGTAAATTTAGGAAAATTTACAATTTTTTCTAAATATTAATGAATTAGGATTATCCGAACTTTATAAATGTAATAGGAATACCAAAGGAATACCCATTATGTATAATGTAGTATAGGGAATATTAAAAGAATAAGTAAAGTATACAGTAAGTAAGTAGTTATTCTCTAAGAAAACCCGTGTAACCTTAATTTTTTCACAAATTTAATACTTCTTTTTATACAAAATAAGTAAGTGATTGGAATTTTTTTTTTAATTTCTCAATAAATTTTTGATTGAGTGTGTTGATTGCCATTAAATAATAATATTATGTAACCTAGAAGCAAGCCAACCAAGCTAGGTATTGTGAAAACAACATTTTCATTGATTGTTTTTATAAATGATGCGTGATGCTCTATCGGGCATACCTACACATGGGTGAATGAAAATAAACTCTTCATCCCTTGTCCTTCCGATAATTTATTTTGTTAATATTTTCAATTTACAGATAGAGTATAAAATTTAATAACAGAGGTGCCAACGACTTCAATTTCACTCTGTAGGTTTTTTTAATTATTTATTTGCGGGTTTGGGGCCTAGACCATAGTTGGTCTGTGCGATTTACGTAAGAGGATAAAAGCTGAATTTTATATATGTTACTTGGGTAACTACTTTGACTACTTATTTAGGGACCAGTTACGCGTTTAATTCTACTAACAAACATTTTTGCCACTTTTTCCGGGGGCGAGGTTACATGAATTCCGCAACTTTGGATTTTATTCCCATAAATTTAGATTCTAATTTTGAACGTTAAAAATCATGAAAAGTAGTCTCGTGTGAAGCTCGAAAGCTTCGAACTAAGTTCGAAATTATTGTTTCGCAAATATAGGCTGTCTCGTTTAGTGCAATTATTAATTGATTGATTATTAATGCACATGATTAATTGATCTTATACCGTGGCAGAGAGGAAATGCTTCCGCATGGCTAGTCCTTATAATAAATAGTCAAAGGGTAACTACGATGTTTCCTCAGTAGCCCGACAGTTTTGATACTTCCAACCCTTGGCCAGACAATTTTAACCTGCTACCTGCCAAAGGAACCATGACTCAAACTTCATAGTTACCCATAATTCCTACCTGTGTTGGGAGCATGCGCTGAGAAACTTTCAGCTTATATAAAATAACGAAGGTCGGACCGTCACGGGCTCTTGCTCTATAAGAATATCGTGGGCCTGCAATAACGCGCGACATCAAAAAACTGACCACTTTTTAAACAAAAATTATGTTTTTTAGGGTTCCTTAGTCAGACAAGGAACTCGTATACTTTCGTCCATTCTGTCTGTCTGTAAAATAGAAATAAATAAATAAAATAAAATGCCGAAACCGAATTTCAGAGGTTTTTATTGCTAGTCGACGATAAATGCTTATTCGTCATCTACGAAATACTTGAATGAAACTAACTACCCAACTAACTGCCTCGGTGGTCTAATGGTTAAGAGCATTGGGCTCTCGACACGTCGTGGTCGAGGTCGTGGGTTCGATTCCCACGGGGGACACCTAGTGATATGTCATTTTGTACGTTTTTCCCCAGTTGGTTAGGACATTGCTGTCTGAGACACCTCATTGTCTGAAAAGACAAATAATTCGGCGCTTTAGATGGCACGTTAAGTTAAGCCGTTGGTCCCAGCTGCTATCTCTGGTAGTAGTAGTCGTTACATAAAAACCACATCAGAGGCCGCAAGGCGGTCTGAAAAAACTCTGACACCAGGGCTCTGCACACACGATAAGAAAAAGAAGACCCAACCAATACTTATAAATCAAACTCATGTCAAACAATACTAGCACTTCCATGTTTTCCCGATGACCGGGTAAAGGTCAAAACCATTGTTAATTTATAACTGAGCCTGCAATAGAAAGCTTTTGTTTTGTGATAGGATAATTATAATAAAGGAGCCCTTTTGTACAGTAATTATTTTATTATATTATCTATGCGCCAGATCCTTTTGTGGATTTTCTCCTAATTCTTATTACGGTTTTTTATATTTTTTTAAATTTTTCACGTCTACTAGACGTGATTTTAAGAAACTAATTTCATTTTTTTGACGATTAATCGAGTTTATACAGGGAGTTATGGTTACCAGTTGCATTACTTTAAGAGGTGATTGTACCTTTCCCTAAGAAACATATAAGGACTTTAAGGAATACGCAAACAAATTATTGGACTTCCCATATTAAATGCAATCAGCTGATAAAACTTTTGTATAAAAAGTCAGAAATGTTTTTTTTCAGAGTTTCGTATAGGTTTCTAAGGAAAGTTGTTCAGTATCATGGGTAAAATCACCACTTAAAGTAATACAACTGTTTACCCTAACACCCTGTATAAATGAAATTTTATAAATATTTAGATCTAAGATCTCTAAATGCAGGTCACGAGAAAGTCTATCAAAATCCAAGGAGTAATAACCTTTTCATTAGTAGATTAAAAAAAACTGCTCTTCTCTTTCTAAATCTATATTCGAAACAGAAACGACAATCTTTTTAAGTTTACCATCCATACCAACTAACATGTTGTTCTGTGTGTTATTTTCATTTTGTGAACATTTATGTGAATTATTATAAATAAATAAATTAAATTTTATAAATTTTTATTCGGGAAACCAACAGTCAAATTACAAACGAATGGTTACAAACTATGAACATAGAATAGACCAATTACAGGAATCCGCTAATGGTAATTTAAAATTAAATGAAAAAGTGCTTGCAAAGCTTATACAATAATAGCTACCTATCAGAAGGTAGGTAGGCTAAAATAACAATAAATGATAAGAAGAAGGTATATTGCGAGGCAAAGACTCAATCTAAAGAGCTTTACCAGTTATGCCCTTCTTAAACTATGCCAAAGATAAACAAAATGGATCCAAATCAAAGTATTTAAGGTTGTATAATACGGTAGCTCTATACATATATTCATTTTGCGTATAATTAGTGTGTACAGCGGGTTGAGCGAAGAGAGCCTTTCTTCTCAGATTTCTGTTACATACAAAGTAATTTATGCAATTTACCAAGTCAGGACAGTCCAGATGGTTTCTTATTATCTTATACAATAAGGATTGATCAGCCAGTTCACGTCTAAAAGTAAGTGAATGCATATTATAATGAGATAAGGTATCACTGTATGTGTCCGGCTTAGTAAATGATCTGTTACTTATGCAAATTAATTTATCTATCTATCTTTTTTTATAATATCTCTGATACTCCCTAGGCCCTAGGGGAATAAAGTCATGCATACATCACATATACTTACATGCATGAAAAGTGTACAATATAATAAATTGATATTTATTAAAAAAAAAACTTATTATAAAATTTAAATGTCAAATTATATAAAAAACCGATTTTTTTTACCAAAAAGTTAGTAATAAATTAATGTTGCTTCTAAGAATAATTTAAATCCAAATAATGAGTTTACGATAACAGATAGGTGAAATTTGTGTAAATATTTAAATAATTCGTTCGTTCGTTAAAAAATCTAAAGAAACAGAATTTAAAGGCACCAACAAGTATTTAGGCACAGTATAAGAAAGAGTTTCTATTACTACATAATTTAGGCTAGAACAAGAACCTGCAAAACGTATGGTAGCCCAGTCAATTTACGGAGTTTTGTTAGGCGGGGTAGGGGAGTAATTATTAATTGGACTTTTAAACTGTAACCGGCACCACTTCGTGACAAAAAGACTATCATGAAACATATAAAAAAAAATTGCTACGCAACATAGAAATCAAAATTGAGTGACCCAGACGGCTTTTAAATTAATAATATGAAATACCAATGCACTCATTTGAATTAGAGTAAAGAATATCAATTATTTTTGAGCAATAAAATAGGCATTGAAATTTAAAAAATGAGGTATTTATTAGAAAATACGAATGTATTTTTCAAAACCTTCTAAATAGACAAAAATTTTTATACCAAGTTTGAAGTATGTATTAATGGTAAAGCCTTAAAATGTGCAAAAAAAATATTTAACATCAGGTTTTTTTTAGAACGAGATAATAACTAAATTTTAAAATTGGAACTGTTGATGACGTGATTTTTTTTAATTTTGGTACATTTCTGGGATCAATTTGGCTTTTTATTATTATACCGAAATAAAATACCAATTACTAATTAGTCCCGGCTCAAACCGTAAAATGACTGGGCTATGGGCTGGAATGTATTTAGCGATCATCGCTCTGTCTTGCTAATATTTTATTACAGCAGAAGTATAGTGACAGTATCATATTTAAACAAGTGAGTGCTTGTTGAGTAATGCTGTATTGGTCAATTCGAAAAAAAAATGCTTGTTTTTTATCCTTTGCAAAGTAATTTTAGAATTTAATTTGTAATTAGTTTTGGAAATATAATGTCTAACGAAATTAGCTGAAACTATTTTAAGGGAATGATCAGACCATCAAACTGAACAACTTTCTCTATGGGACCAATACCGAAATATCGAAAAAAAATCTGATGTCCCATACAAAACTGCAAACATAACTCGACTCAAATGTATGGGACTGCAGATTTTTTTTTCGCGATTTCGATATTGATCCCATAGAGAAAGTTGTTCAGTTTGATGGTCTGATCATCCCCTTAAAATAGTTTCAGCTAATTTTGTTAGACCTTGTATATTTTTTAAAACGGGCATAGGCCCACCACACATTCCCACCGCTGTAACTCCTGTAAGCCAGGATCAACAGCGGCGACCATTCACAACACTGGACAATGAAGTCCAGCGAGCCCGGGGGATGACTCTAATCTGTCTTGGAACCCGCGATGAATTATCTCCATTGCAAACGGGAGACAGCAATAAGAAGGAAAAAAACATGGCTATTAGAGAGCCAATTCAAGAGATCATTTATGGCAGTGTTGAAGACACGACCGCAAAAGCACCAAAAATACAAAATAAAACAATAGGAACCTAACATTGTACTGAAACTATGACCTATTTTGCTTCCAGTAATAAGTATGGCAAAAACATCTGAACGCACGGAAGTTATCCCTAGTCGCAACAAGATCCATGTAGTAAGGGACACCAGAAAACGATTTTATTGAGTCAAGCATGGTCTGGCGCTCGGCGTACCAGAGCTCACACTCCCAAAGAATATGATGAGCGGTCTGTTCGAACTCGTTACTGTCAACAGAACATTCACATAAAGGTGACGCAACCAATTTAAAATAAAATAGCTTTCCCTTAAAGTTACCATGTCCAGTAAGAAATTGGGCTACGCAGTGATCTACCTCTAGCCACGCTTTGTCTAGACGATCGCGAACAGATGGAAAAAATTGGTATAGATGTCGACCCTTTGTAGACCCTTGCCACCGTAGTTCCCAGTCTAATAAAAGTTCATCAAAGATGTTGCAATCAAAGTTAAATAATTTACTAATTCTATTTCGGTCGCGAGGTTTTAAGAAGTTATGACTAACTTCCTAGACTAGACCTTATATATTGTCATTGTTAGGCTGAATTTAGATATACCACACCACAACAACACTACAGCGTACTATAGCGGTAAAAATGTCTAAAATAAATTGTGACAACAAGAGAATGCGAACATCATTTGTGAATTGTGTCGCTGAAGTTGTTTGAAGTTGCGCTGAGGAATCCACAAATTACGATATTTCTGCGTTTTGGCTACGAAGTGACTGCGTTGTGATTAGGATGTGGCTGCAATGTGAATGCGTTGAAGCTACGATGTGCCTGCCTTGTGGTTACCATGTAGTTGCGTTGTGGCTACGAAGTGACTGCGTTGTGATTAGGATGTGGCTGCAACGTGAATGCGTTGAAGCTACGATGTGCCTGCCTTGTGATTACCATGTAGTTGCGTTGTGGCTACGAAGTGACTGCGTTGTGATTAGGATGTGGCTGCAATGTGAATGCGTTGAAGCTACGATGTGCCTGCCTTGTGATTACCATGTAGTTGCGTTGTGGCTACGAAGTGACTGCGTTGTGATTAGGATGTGGCTGCAATGTGAATGCGTTGAAGCTACGATGTGCCTGCTTTGTGATTACCATGTAGCTGCGTTGTGGCTACGAAGTGACTGCGTTGTGATTAGGATGTGGCTGCAATGTGAATGCGTTGAAGCTACGATGTGCCTGGCTTGTGGTTACCATGTAGTTGCGTTGTGGCTACGAAGTGACTGCGTTGTGGCCACGATGACTGCGTTGTGATTAGGATGTGGCTGCAATGTGAATGCGTTGTAGCTGCGTAGTGACTGCGTTGTGATTACAGTGTGGCTGAATTGTGACTGCGATGTGTGGGGCAGCAGGTAACCGCAGTTATCGCTGTAGTTTATTAAAACTATTTAAGTAGTTAAGGGACACGAAAAAGACGAAAGACATGACATTTGGCATAATTTCAATAAGTTCGATGACTCAAAAACAACATTGTATTATTGATCGAAGGTCAAAACTCTTATTCTAATATACTATATGTTCTAATATACTATACTCTTTCTTATACTGTACCCACTGACAAAAAAAAATTATATCAATGACTGTACTTATATTAAATAAAAAAAAAATAAAAAAAAAAATGAATAAATGATGATGATGATTAATTTTTTAATTAAATTATGTTACTCCTAAGATATTAATTTAAACATTTTTGTAAATAATTATTAATTTATTACGATATCAAAGAATGTAAATGTTAAGTATACATATATTACCTACTGAATGTGATACTAATATATCGAAATACAATTTTAAATAAATTATTACCTAAATGAGACTGCATTTTTTACAATCATACATTTGGATGAACCCTGAAAATTAGAACCCCTGAAAGAGTTTACAAAATCACCTAGTATTCATACTTACATAAAGTATACGTCAATCAAAGATTTGTTTTGGTCTATACGACTAGATTCCGCTCTTCCTAAGAAGAACGCCGGCTTCTAAGATGCGGCAACTAAAATTCAAGCTTCAAAAAATAATGTTGCCAACTCTAAACTTTTACCCGAATTATATGAAAATGTATAGTACATAAGCCCAATAATTAAGTTACTTTTTTATTAGGTTTCCGTACCCAAAGGGTGAGAACGGGACCCTATTCATAAGCCTACGCTGTCCGTCCGTCCGTCTTTCCTACCTATTTAAGGCTGTAACTTGTCAGAATCACAAAAAGTGGCCGCCATATCGATTGATGCCCACACTGTATCGTACCCTATAGTATAGGGTATAGAGTATAGGGTACGATTTCCTTCAAAATGTAGGGTTCAACCTCCTTCAAAGTATAACAACCCAAATCAACATGCTAGCAACCAAAGTTTAACGTTTATGTGTGCGGCGGCGTGTTTCTATTATGCGTATTTTGCCCGGTAATCTTGAGAAAATCTACAATAAAATATACGACAGCACCATTATAATAAATCAATACGGATAAAGTCACGGATGATACGGATTGTGTCATCATCATCATCATCATCATATCAGCCATTAAACGTCCACTGCTGGACATAAGCCTCCCCCAAAATGGGGGATTTGCCATAATCGCCACGCTTGGCAGGCGGATTGGCGATCGCTATTGGATCGAATGAATGTGTGTACTCAGAGGATGCTGCTGCCCATCCTTCAGTAGATCCCTTAGTCGCCTTTTACGACACCCACGGGAGGAAATGGGATGGTGCTATTCTTAGCCGACACCACACGGACATGACGGACGGATTGTATAATGAACTCTATTTGATCGACGATTTCAAGATTTGTACCCTATTCCGTACAATTTCCGAAATCATGCGGTTGGCAACACTCGTTGCTAGGAGACGGGAAATAGTACACCTTAAAAGGCATAGTATTTTTTGCCGCATTTTATTAGTTCGTCGGCGGTATCTAGTCGTATAGACCAAAAAAAATCTTTGACGCCAATGCCAATGTACAATACGGGTAGGTAGATATTACACGCTACGATTTCCTTTGACTCATCATCTCATCAACAATGATTAATACTATATTATTTATTACATAATGTGTAATCGCACCGGTAATGTTATTAATTAGATTACCCAGTTCAACAAGCCCGATATAGTTGCTTCGATCGCTACACTTTATAGAGATAATAAATCCTCATTTACTCCTCATACACTTTATAGAGATCATAATACCTCCGTCTCCCTTTCATCTGCGAGGGACGAGACGCAGGCTAGGTTTCCACCCTTATGTTGTTGACCTACCAGCAATTCGCACGAAGAAGTTTGCTTCTTCTTTTATAATGCGCACGGCTAAGGAATGGAACGCACTGCCTGCGGACCTGTTCCCTGAGCAATACAACCAGGCGAGAGTGAATAGGGATTTTTCTAGGTAAGCATGCTACATCTTCGGCCTCGTCGTCACTGAATATCAGGTGAGATTGGGGTCAAATGTTTACCTATCAAACATTAAAAAAAAATCTGGAAATGTACGCCGAAATGCAATTTACACTGTAAATGCACTTTGTAGGAATATGCGCAACTACGGGTGCATTCCGCGTATTCTAAGATAACCGGGTTCTAAGATTTATAAATTTCATGGAAATATGAATTTTAATTACTGTATAGACACTTGAAGTCATGTGAAGTCTACCAATCCGCATTGGGCACGCGTGGTGGACTAATGCCCATACACCTTGAGGGTAGGCCTGTGCCCTGCAGTGGGACGTTTATAGGCTGATGATGATGATGATGATGATATAGACACTTATTTCTTTTTTTATTTTCTTTTCCAGAAATGCGCTCCGACACGCTCTAATTTATTCCGTTTAGTGAAAGCCGTACCTTAAATACCACCCAGCAAACAATTTGGTCGTATTAGGCCCCCATTTATGTAACTATTTTGACTTATAAAAGTTATTTTACTGTAATTTCGTCATATACTGGTGCTTTAAGCGTATGTTGTTCGACTATACGACATTTATACGACCAAATTGTTAGTTGGATATAAAGTAAATTTTTACACACATTTCTGATAATCTATTTATGTCAGAATATATGTAGGTACTCATGCACACTAATATTCACAGCACCTAGAACAATGCGCAAGTGCATGCCTGACGACACCAAAGCAGACAGGACTTCGTGAAATTCAATTTCTGTAACAAACTATCTATCATAGCTAATATTTTAAAATATGTCCTCCAGATATTTCTTAGAAATACTTGACTTTGACATCAAACTAATTGGAATAGTTCCTAAACTTTCCCGATACTGTTGAAAGTTGAAACAATTTTGCAAATTGCCCTTACAGCTGAAAATAGAAGTAAGTATGATAATTCGACGATTGTTAAGATGGAACCACCGAAGCTGAGAGAGAAGACGCCTCCGTAGGTAGCTGTAAAAAATGCGTTTAGTTTATAATTTTGCTAGAAATATATTTCAGTCACCAACGTAGCAAAATTAACAGAGTTGATGCTTTCGATTTTATGAAGGCAACGGACAAATAAATAAAACTGGTCAAGTGCGAGTCGGGCTACGGACGCACCGAGGGTTCCGCAGCATACCACCATATAATTAGAATAAGCCGAGCATTGAGAGCATCAGTGGTGCGTTGCGATTATGGGAGTCCGGGTTCGAATCCTTACGGACAACATGCCATGTACCAATGAGTTTTCAATCAATCAATCAATTATACTTTATTTGACACCAAAAAACAGAGTATACAGAGAGCAAACAATCAGGAAATACAAAAGGCACAAAAACAGGCGGTCTTATCGCTAAAAAGCGATTTCTTCCAGACAACCTTAGATAAGAATTAAAAAGAAGATAGAAGACTGATGTAAGTAATACCGACTGCTCTCAAATGGTGAAAGAAAACATCGTGAGGAAACCTGCATAATACACTGAAGAAGAAGTTCTGATGTGTATGTGAAGTCTATCAATTCGCATTGGACACGCGTGGTGGACTAATGCCCATACATCCTCCCTGATGGTAGGCCTGTGCCCAGCAGTGAGACGTTTATAAGCTGATGATGTAACATACCTAATTACCAATGTATATACCAATACCATCTTACCAATTAATTGTGTGAAATCAATCAGAAGAGACATTTTGTAACAATTCAAGGTTGATTTAGCGAAGTAAACTTGCAATCCAGACAGCTCACTCACATTTCGACCTTTCCTGAAATAAAAAGAAAAGTTCTTATTCGAAATCAGATTCCCTTTGGCTTTGGGGGCGTAGTGAACCTGCCTGCTGTGCCAGGGGTCGCGGGTTCGAATTCCGTTAGGGACAAATATTTATATGATTAATATGAATATTTATACCCAAGTCATGGATGTTTGTATGTATACAGGGTGGAAAAAAAAGGCCGTGGTTGGATGGAAAGTATCCTTAATATTTATGATGGCAAATTTTACTGGAAGGAAACATTCCTTTATTATCAAATTTAATTAAAACTGCATTTAAAGATTTTTGAAAAATCATCTGCTTGAGCCGGGAATCGAACCGGTGAAATGTGAAAAAAAACATCCTGTATTTTATGATACCAACCGAAAGAGTCATTCATAAAGATCAATTTCTTTTATACAACATAGTATCTTAAATTAAAGAAAGACCAAGAAAAAATGATTTTTTTATTGTTAAATTTACTATCTAAAGAAAATTCTGCTGCCCGCTTATAATCTGTTTCAAAAGACATGGTACGTTTTATACTCAGATGGAACAGCAACAAGGCAAGTAATTTTCAATGCAATGTAGTCATAATACAGAAAGAGCAAACTTGCTATTTAAAGAACGGTTTACGTCAAAGGATTCTGTGTAGGTGTTTTCTTCCCACATTATGTGATTTTCCGTGGAATTGGGACCAAATGAAAGTCAAATTAAACATCTTTGGAGTTTATTTTTTAAGCGGCGATCTAGTAAAGTAAATATAACAAATTACCACAAATTCAAATTATGGCAGTTGGCTATTCTGAGTAATGATTTGATTTTATTCATGTTTCTAATGAATATTCATTATATTTCTGATCTTGAGACTTCACAAAACAATTTTCTTTCGCCTACACTAACGAAACTGGGAACTACACTGGACAGCAATGTCACCCAACATACCTTAATTAATATCTCGGAAACTAATAATGATAGCTTCTTAGAAAAAGCATATGTCTAGAAAGAGCCTCATGCTTCTACCGTACAAAAGAAAAGGGGTTCTTAGGTTGGTGTACGTGAGGCGCCATACGAATTATATCTGTGTGCGTGTATATGGATAGGGTTTAGAGGCCAATACTGGTTACAATTTTTTTCTACGTATTTGTAGCTTTGACTGTTAATCTTGACATATAACTTATCCAAGGATAGCTTATTCAAATAAAAAGTATTTTATAGACTAGAGAGTCGCGTGGCTGGAGGTCTCTCGAGTAGACATCTTTCGTTCGGCTCGCGATTTAGGTAGCCACGCGGCTCCGCCATTTTATGGCGGTTTCGGGTGTGTGTTTTTTGTATAAAAACAGGGCTTTGAGATCGCCATATCAATAACCGTAATGAACGTTAACTTGAATTATAATAATATCTTCAACACTTGATACTGGCGAAATCTTTAAGGAAACGCCATTTAATATAAAAAAAAATAGAAGTTCATAGACTATTTAATACTTCTTAAATTAATTGATCACATTTTTAGTTTTCGTTTTTTTTAATTAAAATACATAAATACAAATGCGTCTATTCTATCGTAGACCAAAACTTAAAATAACAATTTTTTGGCACATATATATTCACATTTCCCCATATTTTAGTGTATGTGAGTGATAAAATTACCACATTAATAATAAATGTTAAATACTAAAAATTAAATTTTCGAAAAAATTATTTATTTAGGTTTTAGCCTTTTTTATTGGCATTTACTTTATAGCAATCATAAATTTTATAAATTTAAGTAGTAATATTAAATTGTCTATGAAATACTTTTTATTTGAATAAGATATCATTCTTAGTTTCCGAGATATTAAGGTTTATGCTGTTAGTGACCCGTTTTCAATGCTGTCTAGTGTAGTTTCGAATTGCGAGTTATAAATTAAGAGAATGTTGCTCAAATAGCGCCCGAACGCGCTGCATCCGAACGAAGTTTCGTCCTATTTTCAATAATAACCAATAAAAGTCAATGACATTTTTAAAAAACTATCTAGAATCAAATATCTGTGTCAGAATTTATTCAGATTTCCTTTAAAATAAATAATTTTAATGTAAGGATAATTTACGATTTGTATGGAAGCCTTTTCCAAGAGCGTCGGTGGCGCGTTGCGAAGAGACATGGAATCCCAATCATGGGGGTCCGGGTTCGATTCCGCAAGGACAACATGCCATGTACCAATGAGTTTTTCTAACTTATGTACGTAATACCGACTGCTCTCAAACGGTGAAGGAAAACATCGTGAGGAAACCTGCATACACTGAAGAAGAAATTTTGATGTGTATGTGAAGTCTACCAATCCGCATTGGGCACGCGTGGTAGACTAACGCCCATACTCCCCTCCCCGAGGGTAGGCCTGTGCCTTGCAGTAGGACTTAGTTTTTATTTGCTCTGATCGGTTTGCTCCCATAGTAAAAGTTGGTCAGTTTGATGGGTAGACTCTTAGTTTAAAAGGATGCTAATTATATCAATTTCACCCTGTAGTGCTTGGTATCGTATAAATAAATAAATTTAAATAAATTTTTATTCGGGAAACCAACAGTCAAATTACAAACGAATGGTTACAAACTATGAACATAGAATAGACCAATTACAGGAATCCGCGAATGGTAATTTAAAATTAAATGAAAAAGTGCTTGCAAAGCTTATACAATAATAGCTACCTATCAGAAGGTAGGTAGGCTAAAATAACAATAAATGATAAGAAGAAAGCATATTGCGAGGTAAAGACTCAGTCTAAAGAGCTTTACCAGTTATGCCCTTCTTAAACTGTGCCAAAGATAAACAAAATGGATCCAAATCAAAGTATTTAAGGTTGTATAATACAGTAGCTCTATACATATATTCATTTTGCGTATAATTAGTGTATACAGCGGGTTGAGCGAAGAGAGCCTTTCGTCTCAGATTTCTGTTGCATACAAAGTAATTTATGCCATTTACTAAGTCAGGACAGTCCGGATGGTTTCTTATTATCTATCTTTATTTATATTACAACGAGCGTTAACCCGCGACTTCGTCCGCACAAATTATATACCAGATTTTAAGTCAGACCATAAGCTATCAAACAAAAAAAGTTTCATCAAAATGGGTTCAGTAGTTTTTGCGTGATACTTGTTCAAACAAACAAACAAACAAACAAACAGACAGACAAAAAATCCAAAAATTGGTGAAATGGAATCAGGGACACCTAAAAACCATATCGTAATTTTTTTTTGTTAATATCTTCAATATACAGACAAACTTCCTGTTACAGTTTTATAAACTATTATAAAACTGTAACAGGAAGTTTGTCTGTATATTGAAGTAAAGTTAAATAAATAAATAAATAACGCTCACAGGCACATACATCTATTAGTATAGATGTATGTGCCTGTGAGCGTTATTTATTTATTTATTTAACTTTTGTTACTATAAGTTCAAACTACTGCTCTGCGTAAACGAAGATTGACGAGCGGAATTATTTTCCTGGTCGTATTGTAACTTTGTTTCGTATGGAGCGCTTAATTAGGAAAATCCTCTGATAATAGTCACTCTCATTAGAAAAAACATAGTCTTACGTGACGTATTCAGGATAGACTTCGGCTAAGAATGGTACAGAGTCACTAGTTATTCTGTATCTTTTGTCGCTGCACTCGAGGTAGCAGGGCGGGTCACACAACCTATTCTCCTCTGACCAGTACACTGGAAAATTAAACATTTACTTTATTGTAATTATAATTATAACTCTGTTTTAATAATATTATGTTATGATCGTAATATAAACTTTGCTAATGCTATAAAAGGATGCTAATGATATCAATTTCCCCCTGTATATAAGGTCTAACAAAATTTCGACATTGGTCCCATAGAGAAAGTTGTTCAGTTTGATGGTCTGATCATCCCCTTAAAATAGTTTCAGCTAATTTTGTTAGACCTTATATACAGGGTCAGAGTCGAACCGATCGGAGCGAAAAATTTATCAACTGTTCCATACTAAACTGCAATGCCTACTTGACTCAAATGTGTGCAACAGTTGATTATTTTTTTGCTTCGATCGGTTAGCTCCCTTAGTAAAAGTTGTTCAGTTTGATGGGTAGACTTAGTCTTAGTTTAAAAGGATGCTAATGATATCAATTTCACCCTGTATATTATAAATATATATATATATATATATATATATATATATATATATATTTATTTTATGTGTTTGCGGATACCTTCGTCGTTTATGAACCGATTTTGATAATTCTTTTTTTCGTTGGATCGGAGATATCCCAAGGGTGGTACCATGATTAGGAAACTAGGATCATCGGCGATTGAAAAAATTCGCGTCATATTGATGTACCCTTTGCGTGTATAACTGATATCTGAGTCGAACTAATGAATTCACTAGGTACTGAAAATTGTGAAATAAACAAAATTTTAATAAAAAGTTAAAACCGCCTTCAAAAAAACTAAAAAGTTAAAAATAATATTGCAGCCGATGACTTTTTCGTTCGCATCATAAGAACATTAATTTGTTTTATTGAAGTCGTTTTCAAGCCAAGCCAGAAAACATATGCAAACCCTGTCACGAATCGTAACGGTTTGACAGCAACTTCGATAAAATAAATTAATGTTGTACGAAAAAGTCATCGGCTGCAATATTATTTTTAACTTTTTAGTTTTTTTGAAGGCGGTTTTAATTTTTTGTTAAAATTTTATAAAATTCTTGGTCAATGCTTTACATAAAGAAGGGAGCTTCTGTCATCTATCATCAATTTTACGGAACAACGTCTACTTCGTGTTTAACAACCATTCATGTTTTATTGTTATTCGACTATTTCCGTAAAATAGGTAAACACGTAGATACGTAGTCTTCCGATATTGTACTATTCTTTATTGAAATTCTTCGCCCACAAAAATAATTCTATGAAATATGCCTGCAAAATGACCTCAAAAAACACATGAAAAAGTCGAGTCGAGTCGCAACTTCAGTGGAATAAAACACGTTCAAATATATCCAGTTTGTGATGATAGGTAAGGCTACTTTATCATACAAACACAATACTATTAAGTCCTCACCTGTAACATTGTTCAGACACTTTAGATCCGCTAACTCGCAAGTGCGTGTTGATTTCTCTGTGAAAAGATAGAAGCTATTTAGGAAAATCGTCCGTAGAATTTTGGGTATGGGCCAGAAATTGAATTGCCGCTCGTGCTTCAATCGCAAGTTCTCGTGCTGCTTTTTTGTAGTATGTTTTGGCGTGCAAAAAAAAATTTAACTATTTAAGGTGTGTATCAAAGTCGCAGGGAGAACAATAAAGGAATCTTTTCGTACTAAAACTGCGGAGTACGCATGCCTGCTCTACGGCTTTCACTAGCCCGCAAATAAAAAATAATCTTAGGTAATACCTCTAGGATATTTGTAAGGTACACATCCGCAGTGCCGAAAGTAATTCCTCATCTTGCACTCAGTGTGACAGGTCTCGAAGCTGTACCGGTCTGTGTGACTCAGGAGAGTTTCGTCGTGGAACCAACAGCGCCTGTGGTAACGTGAGATATATTTATTTTTTCACTTTATTTACCGTGTTTGCTTTGGTATGCCCCATATTCCCCACTGGGAACTCAGAGATATTCTGAAAACTCAGAACCTCCTCATTACACTCGCAGTACCGAAACTCTGTTCTGTGTTTGCTTTTGTAGATTTATATAATCTGGTATTCCCCGAAAGGGATTACGTCAATTTATGTATGAAAATAATCAGGTAGCTAGGTTTAAAATTATAATCATACGTGAGTCATAGGTCACGTACCAAAGGTAAAATTAGTTGAAGAACTAAGGTTGAAGACATTGGTAAGCGGATCATATTTGAATGTATTTCTTAAAAACTACTAAAAATGTTAAGGGTTTAGACAATGATATTATTATTTGGTTGTAAGGGCTTGGTCAATGAACCAATAGCTACTGCGACCTAAATAGATCTATTGTAACTGTCACCCTAGATCTAATGGTCATTTCCTAGGCCCACGGACTTCATGAACCGTGTTATGCTTTTGGAGTGGAAGTCCCTAATGTCAGTAGGTGTAACTACGTATCCACCTAAATGGCGACTCCTGCTGTAAATGAGCACTTCGCATTCGCAGAGGAGATGTATGGGCGTTTCCTCTGCATCACAGCAGAATCTGCAAGTGGGTGAATCTACGAGCCTTATTCTGTGTAGATGTTTGTTTAACTTGCAGACAATGATATTAAATAGCTGTCAAGGGTCAAGGGTGAAAAACGGGAAAAATTTTGGACGTTCTTTACAAAAGAGCAGATCAGCCGATTAATTTTCTATGAAAGGTCAAAAAATATTATCTTTTCGGCCCAATGTTCCTTTACTCAGGGAATGTTGTTTAGTTTTTTATCTGAATACATCCTCTTATGGTAATAAAAAATATGGGTGTAAGTGATTGAGCTTTGAGCTGCTAGTGTATCATATATAATAATAATAATAATGATAAGTATCTGTATACTAATGATTTCTTTGAAAAAGCGGGTGTGCGCAAACCGCTTGTCAGTGCAACCAATGTTAGAGCACAAAGAAGCGGTTACGTGTAGAGTGGAAACCACTCAAAACCAATTTATGTAAATACCTTTTTTCAGGACTGATGCGACGTAAGTTGGATTCGCTTTGGAAAACACTCGGAGCTACCTTCATGTCAAGGGATTCATCCAGGGCAATATTACTGTACGCGATAGAGGTCTCCGGATAATCGTTTGGATCATTAATCAATATCTGAAATACAAAACCAAAGTGTAGGTAAAAACTAATATTGGTGAAACTCCGCGGTTGCGACAGGTCAATTGAGCGCAGTGTGCGGGGAGAAGCGCGTCCCGGCCATCTTTGCCTACACGCGTACCCTAACAGCGAATCCAGTTAGGGTACGGCCGTACCCCGCATACCGCGCGAGCATAGACCCGCCTTGACCCCTGAGCTTTACCACAAGTTTTTATTACACTATGTCAAAACCAGTACATTGTCGTGCAAGAGGCTCGACGATCTGTGCTCAGGCCGACTCGTACCAATGATTTTGTGTCAATGAGTTTTAGTTTATGAGTAAGTAACAACTAGGGCTAGTCTTGTGGTGGAGGGATACAAAAGGGAAGTATTTTAAACTAATGTTTGAAATACAATTAATGATAGTATCTTATCCACTAAAACTCAAAAAAATTTACCTTACTTACAATAGAAAACTCACTTTGCTAAACATGTACGAAACACAAGAGACTAATATCCCATTCTAAAAGAGCAGCAGCTTTATTTTCGTTGGAAGAAATATTTTTGAACAACGAACGTTTTCAACTACGGCAGACACAAAATACAAAAGAAAATAAAAAATGGTGTAGGTATTGTTTAGTTTTGCCTAGTATTTAGACCGCACACTGAAAAAAAGAAATGTGTTGTGTATTTTTGTGTGCAAAACCTACATTCTTAAATTTCGAAGCATATTTGCAATTTCCATTGTGCATTGATAGTGAGGACGGTCCACATGCCAATTGACTGAAGGGTCGCTTTCATGGACTGCTGTACTTGAAAACTAAATTGCTAAAAGGTGACTAGATGCGGGACATGATGGCTTACTCTTAATGGTTAAGAACATTGTCCTTGAGAACGAACGAACGACGAACCAATGAGCGTTGATCCTCGTTTCGCTCCCCACATGCTCAGGAGAGCTTAATTGCATCTAGTCACTGGAGCCCTGACTAGATAAGGTTCCTCTAACAATCATAATTTCCATCATAGGCAAAATAGACGCCTGAAACATTGAGTTGCGAAAAACGACACCGCTCAACTAAAACCATATACCAAACCTTTTTTAAGAGTGTAAAAATTTTAATGATTTTGGTACGGTTACGTAGCTGTACAGACATAATATCAGCCATTAAACGTCCACTGGACATAAGCCTCCCCCAAAATGGGGGGGATTTGCCATAATCGCCACGCTTGGCAGGCGGGTTGGCGATCGCAGTTGGATCGAATCAATGTGTGTGCTCAGAGGATGCTGCTGCCCATCCTTCAGTAGATCCCTTAGTCGCCTTTTACGACACCCACGGGAGGAAATGGGATGGTGCTATTCATAGCCGACACCACACGGCACTATATATACGTATGATATATATGTATACAGGGTGGAAAAAAAAGGCCGTGGTTGGAGGGAAAGTACCCTTAATATTTATGATGGCAAATTTTACTGAAAGGAAACATTCCTTTATTTTCAAATTTATTTAAAACTGCATTTAAAGATTTTTGAAAAATCATCTGCTTGAGCCGGGTATCGATACGGTGAAACGTGAAAAAAAAACGTCCTGTATTTTATGATACCAACCGAAAGAGTCATTTATAAGGATCAATTTCTTTTATACAACATTGTATCTTAAATTAAAGAAAGACCAAGAAAAAATTCTATACTTAACTTATAAATTGCTCAAAATGAGACCCATTTTCACGTATGCACAGACGTATTCTTCGAATAAATTCGCTACGTGTCGCCTTTTGTATTGAATTATGGTGAATATTTGAAATAATATTTTGTACTTCCGTTTTTAATTTCTCTACTGACCTGTAGTTTCTTTTATACACCAGATTTTTTACATGACGCCACAAATAAAAATCTAGCGGCGTTTAGATAGTGAGTAAGTTTAACAATGAAAAAATCATTTTTTCTTGATCTTTCTTTAATTTAAGATACTATGTTGCTTAAAAGAAATTAATCCTTATGAATGACTCTTTCAGTTGGTATCATAAAATACAGGATGTTTTTTTCACATTTCACCGGTTCGAGTCCCGGCTCAAGCAGATGATATTTCAAAAATATTCAAATTCAGTTTTAATTATTTTTGAAAATAAAGGAATGTTTCCTTTCAGTAAAATTTGCCATCATAAATATTAAGGGTACTTTCCCTCCAACCATGGCCTTTTTTTTTCCACCCTGTATATAGTGCCGTGTGCTATACAGTATGATAAAAAAATAAATCTAGTTATTCGCAAGTTGCAACGGACTATGTACGTCTTACTACATGAGATAAAATATCAGCAGATCTGTTGAAAAAATTCACGGCACACAGTGGTCAGACTATACCATACCTTAGCTCCGTAAGACTCCATACCAAACCAGCTTGGATAGTCGTTCGGTTCTACATTCATCACTACTCGTAAACCTGAAGACCTGAAATATATTTTTAAATTTTTAAACATGTAGTGAAAAATATAATGGATTGCCTCGATCGTTTTTCATGCAACAGACAGCGATTTTTTAATTAACTGGTAGAACTAAAGGTTCACCTAGATCAAACTCGTCATAATAAGTTTTTAGGAACTGAATAGGTAAGTACCTACAATTTATAATATCTTGGATTTTCAGGTTACATGCCAAGCAGTTCGTTCTTCTTCTTATCGTGTGGGCAGAGCTTGGGCAGAGCCCTGCCTAGCTAGCATGCCACCCACGACAAAGCGTTTAAACGAGAAAAACGTCATGCGCGCTCTTTCTGGCCTACGTAAAATAATAAAGACGGAGGCACATCTCGATTTTTGTCGTTTTCTCGGGAGTGGCATGCTAGCTAGGCTGGTGTCAAGAGTTTTTTCAGACCGCCTTACGGCCTCTGACGTGGTTTTTATGTAACGACTACTACCACCAGAGATAGTAGCCGGGACCAACGGCTTAACGTGCCATCCGAAGCACGGAATCATTTTCCTTTTCAGACAATCAGGTGATTCAGCCTGCAATGTCCTAACCAACTGGGAAAAAACGCACAAAGTGACATATCACTAGGTGTCCCCCGTGGGAATCGAACCCACGATCTCCGAGTCGAGAGCCAATGCTATTAACCATTAGACCACGGAGGCAGCAGTTCGTTAAAACCTTTTCACTCTGCGGAACGTAGGATTATGCGACAAAGCAATATATATTTTTTTTGCTATTAACTTGTATATTTATCTTTTATTTCTGCAGATTGGACAGATTGCAAACATTAGATTTGCTAAATATCTAAACACCAGTTTTTAGATTTGCCGTAAGACGCCGCTGGGTCGGTAGGTAGGTCGGTCAATGTAGGTTTACGTTATACGGGGTGAAATTGATATCATTACATCATTAGCATCATTTTAAACTAAGAATCTACCCATCAAACAGAATAACTTTTACTATTGGAGCTAACCGATCGGAACAAAAAAAATCTACTGTTCCATACTAAACTGCAATATGCCTACTCGACGCAAATGTATGCAACAGCTGATTTTTTTTTTGCTCCGATCGGTTTGCTCCCATAGTAAAAGTTGCTTAGTTTGATGGGTAGACTCTTAGTTTAAAAGGATGCTAATGATATCAATTTCACTCTGTATAAATAAATAACGATCACAGGCACAAGCAAGCACTTATCTCAAGTCTCTTTATTATGGAAACCATATAACAACGGCACGAACATATAACATCCAAGACCGAACCGGTATTCGCACTGAAAAAAATGTTTTGTTAACCGAACCGAACTTTAGTGACTGCCAAACTGTTTTGAAGCACATAACCAAACGTTTGTGTATAAATAGCAAAAAGTTATGCTATTTATAACCAAACGTTTGGTTATGTGCTACAAAACAGTTTGGGAGTCACTAAAGTTCGGTTATATTAACAAAACATTTTTTTCAGTGCGGTCCTATTATATGAGACTAATTGCATGCAATCTTAAGTACATTGCTGCGTGAGCATGTTATTTTGTATGAACCAAAAAAGTAGGAAAAACTTAAATCAGACTATAGAAAATTCCCTTTGAAGTTCTCGTGTACAAATAAAGACTGATGTTATGTTAACTCAAATTATGACAAAGGACTTACTATGTTTGTTATTTCGTTGAAACTGTTTGCAAACTCTGGACTTCCAATCAGGCATCATTAATTATGTAGGCAACATCGCCAACAAGCTTGGTCAGTTTAATATTAATTTAATTTGTAAAGTTAATGAAATAGCTGGGGATACATAATCATAAATAGTTATGTGATGATATTTATTGGTTATAAGTATTTTACAAGAGAATAAAAAACAAGCTAAGTGTGAGTCGGATTCGTACACAGAGGGTTCTGTTCCGCCATACAACATTACAAAAAAAAAATAGTTTTCTCCAGGATCCATATAGTGCGGGCCCGACACAGACTTGACTAAATTTATTATATGTGTGTTGCTTTATTTTACAGTATGCACTATAACCACACAAAGTTTACCGCCTGTACCTTTTCCGATAGAGCAAAAACAAAAAACGTTTAAAAAACTCGTTTGTTTTGGGATGGATTCCCTTGATTTTTTTATTATTATTTTTTGACATAGAAATACAATTTATAACAAGAATGAGAAGGGTACAAAGGGCGGTCTTATCACTAAAAGCGATTTCTTGCAGTTAACCATTGGATGGAAGAACTATTTAGGTACAGAGACAAATGCTATGGCGATCTATGTAAACATCAAGCTAAACAAAACCAACATAAGCTGGCCGCGCGTAGGTCGAGTAACTTATAACGTTGCGCGGCCAGCTAAAATTGATTTTGTATAGCTTGATGTGTCGCCGTGCGTACCTGTCTACAATGACATTAGTAAACAGTTGCCCGCGACTAGGGTTACCAGGGCCTAATATCGGAAATCCTGTCTTGAAAGATGAAAAATCCTGATTTTCGACAAAAAGTCCGGTCTAGTATAAAATTTAACTACAAACAAAAAATTTCTTTTTTACAAAAACTTTTATTCAAAGTTATAAAAAAAAATGATAAGTAATCAACACTTACAAGTCAAAGTGTTATTTATATGTACTTATTATTGCTAGAAACTGGTTTTAAAATTTTGTTTTGAATGCAAATATTATTGAAAAATTGCTCACAGCTGTATTCTTTCCAGTTATACTTTGTAAGTAGGATGGCTCTAATGGACTCCACTGATAGTCTGTTTCTCTCTTTCGTCCATTGCGCAGTCATCAATGAGTAAATACGTTCAACGTTCGCATTGTGAGGCATAATGCAAAAAAAATACTGGCAAATGCGAAGTAATTCGGAAATGCGACTTTCGTCATTCACTTCAGTAAAGAAGGCAACCCATCTTTTCTCAGCAGTCTCACAGTCGTCGGAGCAATCTCACACCCAGAACGAGTCGAAAAATCCGGTCTGGCACAAAATCCGGGCGAAAACCGGTCAAGGCATTAAAAATCCGGTCAAGACCGGATTTATCCGGTCAGATGGTAACCCTACCCGCGACTGCGTCTGCGCTTCGTCCGGACAATTCACACAATATCTTTATAAATTGTAGCCTATGTGTTATTCTGATGTATTAGCTATATTATTGTAAAGTTTCATTAAAATCCATTCAGTAGTTTTTACGTGAAAGAGTAACAAACATCCATCCATACTTACAAACTTTCGCGTTTATAATATAGAATGAGGATAGGATAGGATTTAATAATACATGCATACATTCACACAAATATATTATATTCATACATATATAAATATGCTGTTAAATATAAAAATATAATTATACATTGTATAGTCAGAGAGAGATAGTGTTCTTTGAACCGTCTTTTAAATACATGTAAGGAAGGAGCTTTAGAAGTATGACATTACCACTAATAATGGTGTCATTGCCTAAACATGTGGGTGCAAAAATTTTGCAGTGAGATCTACATACATACATACATATGCTCACGCATATGTCCCACTACTGGGGTAGGCAGAGACAACAGATCGCCACACGCTACGATTCTGACACACATCTTTCGCTCAACATCCATAAGTTTCTTCATACAAGCTCGTCGGTTCCGGGTACATTTTATTTGGCCCTTATTCAGTACGCATCCGATTTGGTCAGCATACGTGCACCCCGGGCGACCCCTTTCAACCATCCCATTCACACTTGCCTTGTAAATTTTATACGTCAACCTACTTTCGCTCATTCTTTCCACATGGCCAAACCACTTCAACATGCCTTTTTCAATCCTAGTCACTGCATCTTCTTTCAGACCACATCTTTCTCTAATCACACTATTCCGTAACCGGTCCTTCAAAGTCGCACCACACATACTACGCAGGGAGCGCATTGGGTGCATTGCAGTGGGATCTTAATATATACTGGTCTGCAAAACTAAGTATCACACTTTTAAAATTGCAATAACTTTTTAAGTACACAAAATATACTTTCGAAATAAAAAGGTCTCCAAAAGAGTTTAATTTACAAAGAATAGTAACAAAGAAAGCAGATAACATAGGCTTTAAAACGTTTTTTATTTTAAATCTCTAATTTCTAATAGTTCAGAAAAAAATGAAATATTAAAAGTGTAGTACTTAGTTTTGCAGGTCAGTGTATTAATACTTACTTGCCAGATTGTGAAGTCCCAACAATGAAGGTGGGCACTTTCTCATCTGTACCTTGGTCATAGTAGTACTCAAAATCCTCATCCCGCGACATTGGTGGTCTATAAAATGTAATAAAATTAATATCACTCAGGCGATTCCTGATAGTAGGCGTTGACGGAACGATATCGCCGCGATCCCGCTATGATATCGCCTCGGCGGTTTCGTCGTGACGTGACATCGCTGCCGTATTCTTGCCATAATTGTTGCGATGTATAAGGTGCTGTTCATACAGAAGGGACGCGTGGCGGTCTCGGATAGTCAAAGTAACACAATATTAAACCTTCTAGTACGTAGCATAACGTCTTTTCGAGAATTACGCCCGCGCCTCCAGGCGACGTCGCCTGGAGGCGCGGGCGCGATTCTCCAAACGACGCGACGCTATGCTGCGTACTATAAGGTTTATGTTGCCGCACGCCGTCCGCGCCACGCCCGCACTACGTCTCTTCTATACAGGGTGAAATTGATATCATTAGCATCCTTTTAAACTCAGAGTCTACCCATCAAACTGAACAACTTTTACTATGGGAGCAAACCGATCGGAGCAAATAAAAAATCTGCTTTTGCATACATTAGCGGGTGCAGTTTAGTACGGAACAGCTGATTTTTGTTTTTGCTACGATCGGTTTGCTCCCATTGTAAAAGTTGTTCAGTTTGATGGGTATACTCTTAGTTTAAAAGGATGCTAATTATATCAATTTCACCCTGTATAAACCCCGCCTAAGAGTAGACAATATCGCAGCGTTATCGCGGCGATGACGCTTAGTCAACGTCTGTGCAATTCAGTTGTGACGTCGCGGCACTGCATCTGCCATCATCGCTATCGCCTATGCTCAAACATCTTTGGTAATTTGTCAGCGGATGATGGAAATAAGAAAAGGGTGTGATTAAGGGCCTATGCACGTGACGTTTTTACGCAGCGCGGTACAGTCGTGCGTTCTAGCATCAGGGAACACTTTGACCGACGGCGACCGACCTCGCGCATACAAAAATCACGTTTAATATTGGAAGCCTACGCGTTGAGTTGGTAGTACAGTAGAACCATTGTGTTTATCTCCACCTAGATGTGCAAGAATTAAAAATTTTCGAAAGAAAAAAAAGAAGCGCTTTTAGCCCAGTCATTTTACGGAGTTTTGTTAGGAGAGGTAGGAATTAATTACGACTTTTAAACTGTAACCGGCACCATTTTGTGACAAAAAGACTATCTGAAAACATATTTAAAAAAAATAGCTATGCAACATCAGAATTGAATCTCCTAAAAGGTTTTTTATTTAAATAATATTAATTCCAATGCACCCAGGTCAAGTGTGGAGAGTGTGGTGGTCTGCTAAATAAATTGATATTATTATATTATTAATTATAAATATATATTACGTTTAGTAATAGTGTATTGTGATAATTATAGTTATTTTATTGATCTTAAATAAATGTATACATTGTAAGTGGTGGAGGCAACACCCGATATCATTACTAATCTACTCCTCGTACCGAGCTGACTTTGCATCCACCAGTTGCCGTGTGTAACTTAACTAATAACATATTGTGTAATTATTTACCCACCTCACGCAGTAAACACCACAGAGGGTGAATTTTCCTGCGCAAGCAATCGCATCCTATCTCGATGGACAAGCACCTTAAGGCGACCTGACTAACGTAGATCTACCATTATCAATTACTCATTATGGTAATACAATAACATATTTTTACAAACTAAGGGCGCTGGCAGCTACCTCTTCCTGCTCCCCCTTGGCGCTCTTACAGACGAGCGACACTTATCGGTCGCCGTGTGTCGCGGAGGGTCGAAATTATTTTTGAGCAATAAAATAGGCATTTAAATTTAAAAAATGCGATTTTTATTAGAAAATATGAATGTATTATTCAAATCCTTCTAAGTAGACACAAATATTTACACTATGTTTGAAGTTTGTACAATGGTAATGCCTTAAAAATGTGCAAAAAAAAATTACCATCAGGTTTTTTTATAACGAGATAATAGCGAAATTTAAAATTTGGAACTGTTGCTGACGGTATTGTTTTTTAATTTTGGTACATTTCTAAGCTCAAATCGGCTCTTAAATACTATACCGAAAAAAATACCAATTATTAATTAGTCGCGGCTCAAACCGTAAAATGACTGGGCTATTAGGGACTCCCTTGAGTAGGGACTGAGATTCATGCAAAGTAGTAAACTTAGTCTGTCATCGCAGTAGGTACGTATTTGACTGACGTTTCGTCAAAGTAAAAGTAGGTAGCAATTTTTTAAACTTAATTTTGAAATGTTCCTTTAAGGATCCATTGATCAATAATTACGACTTAACTCTTCGTTGGCATCGGTGATCGCGATGTAGTTGAAAATGCAGCAGTGCCCTTCGTATGTCTGGTGCATTCTGAATATAGTTGCACAGTCTTTCTGCTTGCTATTGAATTCGCAATAGATGAGAAGATTCTCACACTTCTGATGGACCTGTTGACATAAAATAAAGTGTGAAAATAAATGTGTTAAGGAGGTGCTCCAGACCATCAAATTGAACTTTTACTTTAGGACCAATATTGAAATACGTTAAAAAATCGGATGTTCCATAGTTTTGCTGGTTTTCTTGTTGTACAGCGACAGTCAAACTAACACTTTTCAAAGAATATTGATAATCCTTCTACTCAAGCTGCCTTTGGACTGATTTTACCCAAAAAGTCCAGAATGCTTGCGTATTCAATACAACAACAACTTCAGGGCTCTGTTCGGGCTCCCTCGCTACTGTAGTGCCTCTGGAATGTGTGCTGATGCGAGTACAGATGATTTTTACGTAAGTATGCGAAAGAAACTTGCATTAGCGGTACACCGTGTTCGTGCGAGCTTGAACGAAGGGCTCCAGAATGGACTCCCTTCTTGGCGAATTTACTGAATAACATGTCTTGGGCATGCGGTAGATCTGCCAGGTAGGGAAGTAATTAGCTACCTCTGTCCACTATTTATAGTTTAAAAATTTATTTATTTATTTATATTGTTATCTGCTATATAACTTCTCCAATACCTACTAACATTTTTTGTATGGACTATCTATAAGTGGTCTGAAATAAAAGATTTTTATTTTTATATTTATTTTATTTTTTTATTTTTATAGTACTGCCGTACTACTACTCTACCCAACCAAAGGTAGCAGTAAATAGCAGTTTTTTTTAGCGATTTCAATGTTAATTCAATAGTGAAAGTTTTAACAAATCTTTATTCACGAATCACATAAAGAAAACAGTACGAAAAGAAAAGTGTCTATTCGTCCAAGATAACAAACCTGCCTATGAGAATAACTCTTCCCGGGTCATGGCTGTACCAAAAGTACCCCATCACACTACTGGCGGCATTGAAAGTAGTTTAGTTTGATGGTTTGAAGCATCCTTAAGAGGATAGGCGGGTATAGTTTTTTCCACTCAAACGTATACCCCTGTTTCCTCCCTGGATAATGACACTAGAGCAAATAATGTTTTGCCATACAATCTGTGTTACTTCTGCTATTTCCCTATATTTTGATTTTTTGCATTAACTAATTACAGTAAGAACTAGGGTTTTTGAAAATTACCAATTTTACCGCCCGTTTATAGACATCCAGCAAACAAATTTGACGAATATAAACAAAAAAGCTAAACACACAGACATATCCAGTCTTTTTAAGAAATCTTGAAAGAATTATTAAAATTGGGTTAGTTTTGGAGGAGGAAACAGGGGAAACCGAAATGCTGATTTCGTCGATTTTTTGTAGATAAAATCGGTCCAAGCTGCAGTTGTCTCTTTCACACTCTAGTCGGCGGGGTGTGGCTGGGCGGATCGGACAAATACCTACGTATACAGTCGGAAAAATGAACCTGTTCTCGAAATTTCCATTTCAGCCCGCCTATCCTCTTAAGTATGTCATGCATTTAAGTTAAGAAGTAGGTAAGAAGGAAGTGATATTAGTGTGGCAAATAATATGGCTTTGAAACTATTATATACCGTAGAGCGTCACGTGACTCCTGCGGGGCGTTGACACTAGTTACGCTTACCTCTATGGACACGACAGAAGAAGATTTTACTAATTAACGACTCGGAATAAAATATAGAACGAGAACTATTTAGAACGAGATAAATGGTAAATTTAATATTTGGGGCTGTTGCTAAAGTGATATTTTTTTAAATTTTGGTACATTTCTAAGCTCAAATTGGCTTTTAAATACTATACCGAAAAAAATATCAATTACTAATTAATCCCGGCTCAAACCGTAAAATGACTGGGCTTTAAATCCATACAGTATCGACGCCTAAGAGTAAAGAACTCGTAAGTGAAAAAGAGAATTTTTTTCAAGAGGAAGGTAAAATAGTCCTATAACTTTTTTGTAAAATCGGGAGTATTTGCGAGGTTCTTATTACACGCAATAAATGGCATTACGAGTATCAGATTATTTTTTAAGTAAAATCAGGACACGGTTTGTGAGATTTTCTTTCCAGAAACGTGCTAATTTTATTTAATTTCCGAGGTCTTCACTCTAAGGCGACGCCGACGACGGTATAATACTTGTCTTATAATATAATATATGTGACGTTCTCTGTGAAAATGGAGCTTGTCGGTTTGTGTGATAATGGATTCATGCCATGTGGCGGACCTACCGCCACACACAGACGGAATTGCGATCCGGAATCCTGATTCAGGATTCAGTGTTGTCAACTATGGTTACAAAAAATACTAGAGCTGTTTAAAAAAATGCCTAAAATAAAAATGTATGGAACGCCAAATGAATGACAATAATTGCATTTTAGGTATTTATTAAAGCAAAACAAAGAATTTCTATACATGATAATTACTATCGTGTGATAAGGTCATGACGTTACGAATGTTACGATGATGGTTTGTAAATTGTATTCCAATATTAATGCAACTATATCAAAAGACTATCTATAGTTTTAACATTAGACATAATCTGCATACAAAATGGCATGAATCCATTATCACACAAGCGGTTTTTAAACGTAGGCGATTTCGCAACTATGCCGCAACGACGTCGCATCTGCACCGTCACGATACGGTATCGTTCCATCAACGCCTACGCTCAAAAATCATTTTAAAATATACCACCTTAGACATAGAAAAATCACTAGATCTAGTGAAAAAGTATCTGAAAGCGGCAACACTCCATACGGAACTGATTCCGAATCAGGTGTATTCCGGATGTATGTGGTGGGCTTTTGTTTCCAAGATATCTAATACATGTTTATTTAGAGAAAGTTATGTAGATTTAGGATCAATTTTGGAACTCCATACCGATAAGGTCCCTTTGCCCTGGTAACGTCATTTCCTCATTATCTGTTTCATTACCGAAAAGACAGTTTACTCAAAAATCGTATCAACATGAGTTCAAAACAACTCCATCAATACCAATCCCTTTTCATACAATACCTCTTCCATAATAGTTTCCATAGTAAAGTAATGATTTTTCAATATCGACATGATTTTAATATGTTCTCCCGCTTGTCTGCTCTCGACACCAAAGCTCTTCAAACTGGGAAGATCTTGAAGAAACTTTTTTATTTCCCCTGAAGTTATGTTCTGTGTTTGTCTAAAAGATAAATATTTATTTCTGTTTAAAGAATCTTTATTTATTTTTCATTTCGACATTGTCATTTACGTGAGAAAATCTTAAAAATTATTTAAAATTTAGTTACGAATAATATGAGCGTATTAAAAACTACAAGTATTTTAAAGTTTAAGGTAGTTTCAGTCCATACAAAAGTTTGACGCACAATTCGCGTAGACGGAATTAATAAAAGTAATATTTTATATATGGAAAAATAGTTTAGAAAATCTAGTTTGCCGCGTCACAAATAACACTTGCAATTTATAATATAATTACGAAGCGATGGCAAGAGACCAGACGGGATGTCTCTCGTCCCCTGGAAGATGGGTCGGGCGCTAGTGTGGGACGCTACCTGCGTGGACACACTGGCCCCGTCTCACTTACAGGGCACGAGTCGAAGGGCTGGCGCAGCGGCGGAGGCGGCCGAAAAACAAAAGGCCTACTGGTACCGGGATATCGATCCCTAATACCATTTTATGGGTTTTGGTGTCGAAACTCTTGGGCCGTGGGGACCTAATGCGCAGGCGCTTTTTAAAGACCTGTCAAAGCGCCTGATAGACTCGACACGACCCAAGAGCTGGCACTTTCCTCGCTCAACGGATCAGCATAGCCATTCAGCGAGGAAATGCGGCCAGCGTTCTGGGTACCCCTCCCACAAGGACCGAACCTGCACCACATCCTAGGCTAGTTTAGTTTTAAGTCTCTTTATTTATAATCTTATCTAATGTTACTATTTTATGGATCTTTCGAAAAAACACATTATTTAATTTCACCCTGTAAATGAATAGTTAAATATACATCATTCAATAGTTTAATGAAATAAATTACATTATTACGAAGTTATAAAGCTTTTAAAATGTTATATGAAAAATTTTAAGGCTTTATATCTTCGTAGTTATTTTATAAATTGCAAATTTTATCTGTGACGCGGCATCTAAATTTTCTAAACTATTTCTCTATATATACAAAGTTTCTTATATTAATACCGTCTACGCGTATTGTGCGTCAAAGTTTTGTATAAAATTGACCCCTCTCCAACCACCTTAACATTACAAATGCGGTTAAGCTACTATAACAAGGAACATCATCATAACATAAGATTCGTAGAAAAATACACAGACTTAATTCAACAGTACTGGATGTGTCAACGTAAGATCGAGCTAAGTACTATAATTAGGTAAAAGAAAGAAGTAATGAGTATGTTTAGTTTTTTTTAAGTGGATCTAATCATTTATTTGTTTGTTTCTTAGGATCTTTTTTTTTTTTTTTTAAAACTGCTGTTTCATACAAAACTGCAGTACCTATTCGATTCAAATGTAAAGTCGACTCTAAAGTGAAATTTGTTCAGTTTTATGGTCTGAACTACCCCTTTAAATACTACTATAGGGTGTTTAATGACACACTGTATAAGGGCTTGACAGGTTAAGCTAATAATTTATTAGCATTCAATAATTCTTGTCAATTTTAAAGATTTTGTATTCATACGAAGAACCCTAAAGAAGGTTCCAAATTAAAGAGAAAAACTATGTTTACCCCCCTCCTATACCCCTATAATAAAAAGGGAGTTGAAAAGAGCTTTTACCTACCCTACAGAGCGAAGTGTCCATGATTAGGTTTTATACAATGGAACAAAACATTGTCCGGGACTATGCTTCAATCCTGGGATAATTGGCACTCAATGTAAAAAAATAAGGCTTTTGTTAAATCCGTGCCTTGATACCTACCGCGCCGGCTACTTACAGTATCTTCACAATATTACGGCTCTCGTTCAGTGAAACCATATTATAATTGCAAATGCTGACGGCGGGAAACGGCACTCTATCCAATTTGCAATCCGCGTTTATCTGCGAAAGCATTAAGAGCAATGAAAACGGGTCACAAACATACCTTAATATCTCGGAAACTAAAAATGATAGCTTATTCAAATAAAAATTTTCACAGTCGATTTAATACTTTTTAAATTAATTGATAACACTTTTAGTTTTCATTTCTTTGACTTAATTAATACATAAATACAAATGTGTCAATTCTATCGCCGACCAAAAATTTAAAATAACCATTTTTTGTCACAGATATAACATTTCCCCATACTGGTGATAATTTTATTATTCACATACACTAATATGCGAGTGATAAAATTACCACATTAATAATAAATGTTTAATACTAAAAATTACATTTTCAAAAAATAATGTATTTAGGTGTTTTTTTGGCATTAGTTTATAGCAACCAAATATTTTATTAATTTAAGTAGTAGTATTAAATTGTCTATAAAATACTTTTTATTTGAATAAGCTATCATTCTTAGTTTCCGAGATATTAATGTTCATGTTGTTGGTGGCCCGTGGTGACCCGTTTTCATTGTTGTCGAGTGTAAGTACCTATAGTATAACCTATTGTATACAAGAGAGCGTCTGTGGCGGAGACGTAGGTATGGATACTTAAAAAATCATAAAATGAGTTCGGAACTGCGCGGACGACATGCCATGTACTAATGCGTTTTTTTAACGTAATACCGACTGCTCTCAATCCGGGGTTGCTAGGTCTAAAACCATGAAAAAATGTTCTCGTACGAAATCAAGAAAAATCTCGTACTTTGAAGAAAATATTAGTTGCGATATATATGAGAGCACCATATTTTTGGTTCAATGCAATTGGCTTTGAAACAAGACAATGACTTATTTCAAGAAATCCTTTTTATTCGTGTACGAGAAACCCCAGATCTCGTATGAGGAACCTCGTACGTCTGGCAACCTTGTCTCAAAAGGTGAAAGAAAACACTGTGACGAAACCTGCATAAACTAAAGAAAAAATTTCGAAGCTCATCAAGTATTGTGCACACGTGGTAAACTAACGCCCTCCCTAAGGGTAGGCTTGGATGACGATAATGATAAAAAGAAGAAGAATACTATATTTAAAGTTTATATGAGATGTGACTCTGAGGAACAGAAGTGTAATTAGCATGTAATTAAAGAAAGATATGGACTGAAAGAGCCTGAAAGAGGATAATAATGACAAGGATGAAGAAAAGGGGAATTCTGAGAGGGTTTGATAATGTAGAAAGTATGAGTGATAGTATGAAATATAAAAAAAAAACATACAGACGAACATAGAACCTTATACTTTGTTAATAATAAATAATTTATATTTATTATTTATTTAATTATATATTTATTATTATTGTAACAATATTTATTAAGGAAATAAAATAGTAAAAGCACAAATAAAACTTACCTTAAACTTAAACCATTCTAAGCTAAATTCTACTTAATCGAAAAGCCCGCCCCAGGTCATACCTGGCCCGAAGGTGCCCATAATGCTGGCCGCATTTCCGCGTTGAAGGGAATTCTGAGATGGTTTGATAATGTAGAAAGTATGAGTAATAGTATGAAATATAAAAAAAACATACAGCCGAGCATAGAACCTCATACTTTGTTAATTTATTTATGTACTTTTTTATCATTTTTAATTTAATTTATCGAATTGGTCAACAATAAATAAAATAATGTGAGTAGAACTGTCAAAAGGGGTCCCTAGATGTACGTATGCGAACTAAATTGACAGCGTACGCGTATTTAAGAAGGGTCAGATCATATGTACCCGAAACCGACTAGCATGTATGAAACGACTAATGACTGTGGATGAGGAAAAGAAGTATCTATCCCAATGGGACACAGGCGTTAGTATATTATGGGGATCATGGCTTCTTACCGAAAGACATCTCGTGGAAACCCATTTGTTCCATGCAACGTTATCGAAGCGCCATTTAAGCGTTAGGCCATTTGTTCGAAAATCTATTTCATTGATGAGCCAGTTCGCTGAAGGCCGATAAGTTCTTTAGATCCATTTAAGCGGTGAGTCATTTGTTCGAATTGCCATTTTATTGATAGACCAAATATGCGATAGTACATTACATTGATAGGCCATTTCGAACCCTTTCTGTTTGATGAATCTATAGGTATTTCTATATCTATACTAATATTATAAAGAGGTACATTTTTTTTTTGTACTGGAATTACTGAACCGATTGTAAAATTATTTCACTAATAGAAAGCTTCAATATTCCTGAGTAACATATGCTATATTTTATTTTAATACGCGAACGAAGTAGCGGGCAGAAGCAAGTAGTAAATAAACATTTATAAGGTAGTATAAATAAAAACAATTTGAGCAGTGCTTTAATATTTTTTAAACCACTTAAAAACAAGAAGTGTAGTATCGTCAGGGCCAGATGGTTAAAGATTTAACCTATTGGCGGCCCTGGGCACTTTAAGATATTGGGGCTTCTAAGACTAATATGATATGAATATAATAGAAGACTATTATATAAACCAACATGCAAAAGGAGTAGGTATGCAAAATTCTATATTTAGACTTACAAGTTGTAGATAGGCAGCCACATTGTTGCCACTGTTTGTTAGGCTTGTTCATTAGAATACCAAAACACTGATATTTTCGGAAAAAAATGGTATTTATCAGTAATATCGGTTATCGGTTGGTGATTGGGCAGGAACTAGGGGGGCCCCATCGATCACGGGATTCACGGGGCCCTGGGCAAGTGCCCAGAGTGTCCAGTAGAAAAGATGGGCCTGAGTATCGTATTAGTCATTCTCACCTGCGTAACAATCTGGTCGCTATTGAATCTGTCCCTGATGACAAATATGAACAAAATGGTCAGTACACCGACAACGGTCATCGTTGCCAGCCAGAGTTTTGTTCTGTTGTTATTCTGTGACAATGCACTCGTCCCGTGTAATGTTGTGATGCTTTCCAAAAACGTCCTCCGTTCGGTAGATCTTAATTTTTGCTTCACAATAACTTTTCTTGATTTATTTTTCTCCATCGCGAACTAAAAAAAATTAATATTTCTTACTATTATTTAGTCTCTTACGCTTGGTAAGGAATAAACGTCTCTATTATTCTCTTTGGTTTCAATCCAAATTTCATTATAGAATTCAAATATTTTAATTTATCTTGAACATTACCAGAGCTCGGACACTGCATACAAAAAATTGAAATTGATATGATGACGTCAGCACATGCGAAACCATAGAAATTGAACCTTAATGGCCTATGTCGAAAAGTAATTGAAGCGAAATGGGCGTGTTATTGCTTATATTACTGCCTGATGCGAGAGAAAGAGATGAGGCGGCGCGCGCCTGAAACGACGCAAGCGTAAAATAAACTTTATTTAATTGTGATTGTACTATTTATGTAAGTTCAATTCTGCTCTAATCAAAATTTGTAAAATATCAATCTCTTTTTTTAAATCAAGTCTCGTGTCTCTATTATTCACGGTTTAGCCGTTCAAAGCCTTTTTTCGATTAAGACAGAGGCTACTTTGGCTTGTTTTTCTATCGAGAAAATGTGTCTTAATCGTGTTTTGGCTCTAATTAAAACTTCAATTATATGTTCAATTTACACATATCCGCTAATCATACTCCTACTGTTAGAACTTCATGATATATGACGCTTTGAAGAAACCTATTTTTTTCACATAGCCTCTTAAGTCTTCTTCTTCGGGTAACTGACGGGCGATAGAGGGGGTAAGGTAAAAAGTTGATGGGAGGCAGGGAGTGTCTGTACTATATGTAGTAATAGAAACTCTTTCTTATATTGTGACATTACTAACACAGACACCTGCGTGGCACACGCACGCGCAATGATACAAGTGTTGTAATAAATAAAAGATTTAGTTTCTTCTCGCTGTATTCCAAGATCTTGCTGCAATTATTCTACACCCATTTTGTTTGACAATGTTACGCATATTCACGTGGACATGTTATACTTGAAGGGTTCTTAGAAATAGGGTTGCCGCTTTAAAGCCAACATTTTTTCAATCTGCATTTTATGGGAACAACAAAAATCACATGTCCACACAGTCTAAGGCCGGATTCGACCAAACTTTGATTTATAGAAGATTAACTATACAAGGAACAAACTCCTAGTGTTAACGCCGAAATAACTTCATTTGTCTTCTACCACACTACACCCATACTAAAAGAATGAATGTATCATCCACCTAAAGAAAGAGGTCGTTGTATCCGTACTTATTGCACCGTCAAAATTGACCGTGTAAATTATACTCGGTCGAATCGGGCCTAAGTCGTAGGCAACAGCTAGTAAATAATAATTACAAAACGTAGCTATGGCGTTCAGTTTCTTCTCTCTGTCTTGCTACATTTATTCTACACCCATTTGTTTGACCATGTTACTTATTCCAGTGAAAAGGTGGGTTCTAAGAAATAGGGTTACCATTGTTACCATATACCACCCTATGGGACATTTTTCCAATCGGCTATCAAAACGTTGCGACTATTTGCGACAGGCTTGAAGCTCGTCACAGACAGCCGCTATAATACGTTGCCGTACTCTTATTACACACGCAAAATTACATAAGCACGTCTCATTCCTGCGTGTGAGTGTGAGGAAGTAATTAGGAACTTGCGTGCGTTAGAAGAGTACAACAACATATTTATAACTGCCGTGTGTTGTGACCGTGAGACTATCAACCCTATTTTTTGGGATACTTAGGCCCACCACACACAAACGGAATTGCAATCCTGAATCAGGATTACGATTTCGTACGGATTTTCCCCCTCCTCAATTGCGTTGGGGATTGCGCAGCTGTCAAATCCTATACAAAACCACAATCCTGATTCAGAATTCCGGATTGTAATTCCGCATGTGTGTGGTGGGCCTTAAAGTACGACAGTTCCACTGGTATATTTATGTAGCTGCCTATTGCATTTGTCAAGGGGTTTAATGTAATAAATTAGTGCATTTTTTGCAAAAGTCCTAAAGCAATTTCACACTAAGTAAAAGAACTGCAAGTAGGAGACATGACTTACCTATTGAAAATATAAATATTTCCAAAATATTCAAGCTCAGATTTTTAAAATAAACTTATTCGAGAATGTTTAACTAGTAGGCATATTAATCGAATGCTTGATACTATTTTAATTCTAGTTTCAAGTTGTTAAATCAAAGACATTAAGTAGTTTTTTAAGTTATATCGTTAAACTAAGCTTAAAGTTAAATTAAGTTTGTAGGAAAAGTTTTTAATAGCTTTTTTAGAGTTCCGTACTGATATTATTTTAACCCTTTACAGGCAGCGTGTCCATTAAAATGCAGGCACACTAAAACGTTATTCAGAATCGTAAATTATCAAAGTTTTTAAGTAGGTATACAATATGCTAAACTGCAATAAGTACGCACGGCGACACATCAAGCTATACAAAACCAAAAAAAGCTGGCCGCGCGTAGGACGAGTAACGTACAACCTCTCGCGACCAGCTTATATTGGTTTTGTATAGCTTGACTTGATATGTCGCCGTGTGTAGTCGTTTCAAACGTATGGGACAGGAGTTTTTTTTTTTGTTCTTACAGATTTGTTCACAGGTAAAAGTTGTTCAGTTTGATGGGTAGACTCTTAGTTTAAAAGGATGCTAATGATATCTAGCTATAAATCTGTAATTGGCCTTATATCTGTCTTAGTTTAAGGAATAGTTTCTTTTGTATTAGGCTGTTGATTTTCCCAATAAAGATAAAATATCAATTTCACCCTGTATATATACTAGTATACTAGGTATACTAGTATACTACGGGGTGAAATTGGTATCATTAGCATCCTTTTAAACTAATCTTGTTAGAGTAAATATAACTTCAAACAATCAATTATACTTTATTTGACACCAAAAACATAGTATACAGAGAGCAAACAATCAGGAAATACAAAAGGCACAAAAGCAGGCGGTCAACTTCAGTGTTATAAGGCAATGAGTTTTTATTGTTATAAGGTATCACGGGCGAGGACTAACCAACAAATAGTTTTGATTTGTAATTCTTGTTTGGTCGGCCTGCGATACCTTATACATTAAAGTTATATTTGCTCAAACAAGATTTTATATGTAGACTATAGATTAAAGAGTAGAAAATCTTTGATATACTGTGCTATAGACCTTTTCAGACTCTTTTTCTCTTTTCAGTTTATTTACACAAGTCTGGCCAGTTTCTGTTTAATTAAACCGCAAAATGGATTACGTAAAGCTTTCTGTCTATCAATGCTTGGTTTGGTTAATTTAACTTGAATATTGCTTGAATAGTAAATAGAAATGTTTAATCTTCATCTTTGACTTTATGTTGTGAACCCTGACCGTTGAACTACTTCAAAATGAACTACCCAAATGTATATTTAATTACTGAAACATTCAGCTTGTAACGTCTCTCTGTGCATTTTCAATTTGGTAGTGAAATGTTTAACGTTGTATGTAGGTATGTCGTAGTCCGATCGTAGAATTAGGGTTATCGTGATCTGCCTGGGCATTTCAAGAAACACGGCCATTTCATGATTTGGCCATCTAACACCCGCCGTTCCGCCGTTCAATTGACGATTTGCCCGCTATACTGGGCAGCAAAAATAGAATCGGTTAATTATTATAAAAATAAATTATTGTCTTTTTTTCGCACAATTAATGTTATAAGGTTATGTTTTATTTAAGATTTTTTTTATGTTATTTACATGACAGTGCCACTAGTGGCGTGAAATGCAACTATTTTACTATATGCCTAGCAATATCATGATGAGGTGGAATTATGTTTAGAAATATCGATAAGTTACTCTCATCGATCCGCCTCACTTTAGGCACATCACGAAAAATCTGTCAATTAATAAAAAGGCGTATCATGAAACGTCCAAGCAGTTCACGAAATGCCTAATTTTACTATCGGACTATGGCATGTACAAGTATATTGAAGCAGTGTTTCGTGTAAGTTGATGTACCTACTCGTATTTCACTTAAGATTTTCTTATGTCGAGTCTACAGCGTGCCTATTAGACTAGCTACGTTTTGAAGCGTTGGGAAGCTCGCTGATTACCTAGAGTGCCTCAAACGTAGCGTTCAGTACGCCACTCGGGGAGGGCTACGCTACGTCGCTCGCTTCCAGGTAAAATAACTGTTAAATTACTAGGTAAAGTCGGCATCAAAAGTTCTTGACCAATAATCACCTTTATTCATAATAAACTGTTGATGCTGAACATTGACACATTATAAGAGTATCTACATTGACATGCTGACATAACAAACAAATACAGCTAAACTTTCTAGAAGTACTAAAAAGGGAGTTTTCTTGGGCATTTCTAAACAGATTTGGACGTTTCTTTTTCTTAACTGCTTAGTTTAGCCGCCTACAAGCTAAGTCTTCTATAAAAAAATGGACCACATTGCAGTCTTTATTACAAATCATACAGTTTTGTTTCTTCCGTATCTCAAATCAATTCCGACGCGATATTATTTTGAATAAAAAATTTTGATTTGATTGATTTGATTTGATTTGATATTGATATATAAATCGAAGATATAGTTATATCCTTGGGGAAAGCCAATGTTTTAACTGACTGCGAGCAATAATATATTTTGTTATTTATTTCCAATTTCACTAGTTCAATTACTTTTACTGTTGATTGTACAAGAGAGAGAGAAAAATTTAGTCGGTGTTTAAATTTTGTACTTGTGCAACGCATTAGCTTTGACATAAATTTGGTTAAACTTGGTAGAAAATTCGTAGCTATAAAAAGCTATACAAAACCAACATAAGCTGACCGCGCGTAGGTCGAGTAATGTACAGCATCGCGCGGCCAACTTATGTTGGTTTTGTGTAGCTTGGTGTGTCGCCGTGTGTACATGTGACTGAAATTTGTTTACTCAAACTACAATTATAAAAACAATGACAACCTGATAGCTCAGTCGGTAGTGATCTGCTGATCCGAGGGTTGCGGGTTCAATATCCCGCAATGGCCAAATACTTGTATGATAAATATGAATATTTTGTACTTTCTCGAGGCATGGATATTTGTACCTATTTATGTAATCTTTTTTTTTATTTACAATTAATGGACTCCTGCTTGTGCGTTAGCACTGCATTTCCGCCTGTGTTAAGTAGTTCATGCGAGAATCTATCCCAATCTCAGGGATTGTTTTTGGTTAAGAACAAGAAGAGGTTGAGGATTGCGGAGTCTCGTGGCAGGCAAAAACGCGTCGCGCGAAAGCCACGCGAGAGGAGTGCTCGGGTTAGTACCTGCAACGTGACTCCCTCTTTTCTTCTTATCGTAGGGCAGATCCCTGGTGTCACAGTTTTTCCAGACCGCCTTACGGTCTCTGACGTGGTTTTTATGTAATGACCAAATACCACCAGAGATAGTATTACTGTATCACTTCTCTCTACTATACATTTTGGTAGAACTTGGCTAGAAAATGTATTGTTAAAATCATTAGGTATTATTTATTCTGGCAATAATATGCCTACTTCTTTTGGGGTGCTATTTTTGAATGTAACATGTCCTAATTCATATTCGAAAGCGATATAAATTTACTCGTGAGACTCGTGGCAGGCAAAAACGTGACGCGCGAAAACCACGCGAGATCAGTGCTCGTGTCAGAACCTGCAACGTGACTCATTCATGTATTCTATTTCGTTTTACAACTCCAGGCTAGATTCTGGTACTTTAAATGGAAATAAGATAATCGTCGTGACATTTTGAAAGGTCAATCAATCAATCAATCAATTATACTTTATTTGACACCAAAAAACAGAGTATACAGAGAGCAAACAATCAGGAAACACAAAAGGCACAAAAACAGGCGGTCTTGTCGCTAAAAAGCGATTTCTTCCATACAACCTTAGGGTAGAGGAAATAGTGAAAGAAGATTGGTAGGCGGTGTAGATCATAATAACACAATATAGATAACATACACAAATAATGAAAGGTCTTTATTTATTAAAAAAGAAATCATTCAACTTTATGTTTAAGTATTATTTTCTTCATGTACTTTCCAACCTACCTTAAACCTACCATAAAATTAAACTATGCCGCGTCGAATTTTATTACAAGTAATCGTTCTATGCTCAAGATAATTCAAAAACTTACTTAAAGGTAAGATTAGATATAATACGTTTGCAATCACAGAGAACAGATCTCATATTTCTCTAGGGGATTCCGTTCACAGACGATATCACGATGTTATTGAATATTTTATTGCTTATTTTACAATCCAATAATCACGATGTGATCTTATAATAATAATAATAATATGAGGGATGGTTCAACTCTGGCTTCTGATAATTGTAGCAATGTTTCTGAATGAATTCCAAAACTATCTATCTATCTATAACGCCTCTTTCCCAATGGGGTAGGCAGAGACCAGGGCGCGCCACTTACGATCCTTACATACTTCTTTTGCCTCATGCACATCCAGACATCTCTTCATACATGCCCGTCGGTTTCGAGTACTCCGCACCTCCCTTTTATGTAAGATGTTCGTAGAATTTAAGTTATTTTACCTGGGCGATAGCACTCTGCTCGCTGAAACGAGTTTTTTTTTAGAGATGAGTCTTATCTAGGCTTAGATCTAAGTATTTATCTCCATTGTTTCATGTTTTTTACGTTTTGTCGTTTGTACCTTAAACAGTTTTTAAAACGTGTTATCATGTTATTGGCGCTGTAAAATTTAAATGTTGTTCTATTAGAAATTAAGTAATTTGCTGTTTGATAACCAATAAAGATAAATTAAATTAAAATTAAATTAAATTTAGGTCGATTTTTTGCCCCCACAAATCCCTAATCTGAAAATGTTATCGAAATTCTTAGAGCCGTTTTCTAGCACGCGATTAAAGATAATACAAACGAAAAACAGGGTGTAACAAAACACCCTACCTAACTAACAATTTGGTCGTATAGGTGTCCAGTATATGACGAAATTACCGTAATATAACTTTTATATGTCAAAATATACATATAAATGGGGGCTTAATACGACTAAATTGTTGCTGGGTAGTAATATTGAAAGGGGTGGTTTAGATTAGACCATCAAATTGAACAACTTAATAAATAATCTGTTGCTTCATACACTGCAGACCGACTCGACTCAAATGTATAGTCGATATTTTTTTTTCGACTCTGTCTTCTTAGTGAAAGTTGTTCAGTTTGATGGTCTTAACTAAATTAAGCATCTAAATATAACTAGGATTTGCTACACCTGTTTGACGGCTTGGTAGCACAGTCTGTAGTGAACCTGCCGGCTGTGCCGAGGGTCGCGGGTTCGAATCCCGTAACGGACAAATATTTATATGATCATCATCATCAGTCTATAAACGTCCCTCTGCAGGGCACAGGCCTACCCTCAGGGTGTATGGGTATTAGTCCACCACGCGTGCCCAATGCGGATTGGTAGTCTTCACATTCACATCAGAATTTCTTCTTCAGTGTATGCAGGTTTCCTCACGATGTTTTCCTTCACCGTTTGACAGCAGTCGGTATTACGTACATAAGTTAGAAAAACTCATTGGTACATGGCATGTTGTCCGTACGGATTCGAACCCGGACCCCCATAATTGGGTGTCCATACCTCTTCGCAACGCGCCACCGATGATCTAATCTAATTTATATGATGAATATGAATATTTGTACCCGAGTCATGGATGTTTGGTAACTATATATGTATTCTATATCGTTGTCTAGCCATCATAATACAAGTCCAGGTACTTTAAATGTGACTAGATAATTTGTGTGATAATGTCCAAGATGTTTATTTATTTATTTATTTACCTGTATATTTCTCGTTTCATAATATCGTAACTAGTACTACATTCATGTGAAATTTAAATATTATTTTTACAGGAAAAGCAATAAAATGCCGTCAAAGCATCTGAAGCGTACGATCTTGCAGAAATTGAGAGCATTTTGCAAACATTGCACTCTTCATGGATTCTATTATTTCTCTGAAAAACAAAGACTTTGGGTGTATGCTATGTGGAGCATCTTTATTGCTTCTGGGTTAGCTCTATCAACTTTTCTTTGTCAAATGATTTGGCAGAAATTTATCGTCGACCCTACATTTACCGTGGTAAGTTTGAAAATAATTCCTTAAAAATTTGTATTTAGACAAAATGAAATAAAAAACGGCTAAAAGCGAGTCGGAATCGGAAGTCGGAGTCGAGGCCTCGCAGTTCCATACAAACCTAATTATGAATGACAAACTTAATTTTGCTGTGGAAAATCTTCCATACATCGGGTTACATCACGGTCGATGCTCCAACTGCAAAATTTACGTTTCTAATAGTAAAACTGTTTTTTTGTTGTGAATTAACTACAAATTATAAATTTTCGGATTAATTCGTTTACCTTGTGTTGTGTTTTGAGATCTTGCTTCTTGCCAAATTTCATGATTCTATTTGATTTGCGAGTATCAAAATATTATCTCTTAGACGCGGACCTTTTTTAAGGGTCCGTGGTCTTAGATGAAAATAATACTTATGTGCTTAAGCGCACTTTGGGCCTATCCATTAATTTTAATTTCATCTGAGACAAATGCCCGTATCTTTTGATTACGTTGTTAAATACACCACTAGTTTTTATATACTAACAAAATGTTAAGGGCGTATTCCGACAATGAAACTGAAAAATTTTCCCGTAGGGACATTGGTTGAAAAATGAGACATTTTTTTGAACCACCAATACAAAAGTGCGTATCATCCGATCGATTTTCTATTGGAGGTCCAAAGATTTTTTTTCATTTTTCGAGCCATGTTGACCCAAATTTATTTTGTACCGCTTTCAACCTCATCTCCAATTATTCAGTCCGCTATCAGAGGCTGCGGTGAGCCGGTGAATGCAATTTGCACAAACCGGATTTTAGGGGTATTTTATTGTTATCTAAATGCCAATGTTATTGAGTTTACTTAGTTCATTATATTATGCACTTGATACGTAGGTACCTATTTGGGAGTCAAATTAAAGTCGCATATTTCACTTTACACTGTATTGTTTTCAAAGAACACAAAAGAATTTACAAAAGTTCGCTGTACAAATTTAGGTATGTAACTGGCGCGGCGAACGACTGTCCGCTTCAGAGCTCGAGAGACGACTCGAATCCTGAGCTCTAGCTGCTCCAAATATGCAGCGTTGCATTAATTAAATACTTATGTCCCTATATATTCCCCCCTTTCATAAAATTTTGAAACAAATTTTCGATTAAACAAACAATCATCCCATTACTTATTAAAATTATTCACATGTAACTACTTTGTTTTATTTAACACAACTCGATTAGCTCGCTCGGCGAAAACCGTGCGTCATGTAATTCTACACCGCATACCAAACTTATCGCTTTGCACTCTGAATGACTGGTTACACAATGACACTGAATATTATTGTGTTAAATATTACATTGAATTGAATTAAGACTATAGGTACTTACTTAATATTACATTTAATAGTGTTTCTTACACTTGATTATGTATTGAATTCACTTAAACTTTATTACAATGGCTTCTCATTTGGAGCCTGATGCAATTATGATTACATATTTGATACAAATTATTCCTTGAAAGTTCGCCTCAAAATTCCTTGACATACTTAGTTAGGTAGGTATGAATTAGCCTGCTTGAATTGTCAGAATATTATTTAGCCTAGGTATGGAATTTTGGTGCTAACTTTGCAATGGTTCCAAAGTAACACCAATAGTTTACAAAAAAAATTAATTATGTACTTATTCTAAAGTAGGTACCTCCGTAAGTTTTAGACCACAAAAGCCACCCGCTGAGGCTGTGGTTCTGGTTGACGATGTGACTGAGCAACTTGGGGTTGCACCTGGACGTGGTGCTGGTGCAGCGCTGCAGGGTCGAAACCCATCTTTACCATTTGACGTAACATCCACTTCTTAACGCTGGTACTGAATTTGCGCCAAATACAATATGTCACTATTATAAATAGTACTATTGTCATCACCAATGCCATTATGTGAAATTGCTGAACTTTCTCTTCAACACTGTTGTAAGTAGCGCCAGACTGGGCGATAACAATTTGATCTTTACTCTGAGTTTTGCCCATTATGAATATGGAAAGAAATATTTCTCAACCCGATTAATGAAAATGTGTGGTTTCTCAAATAATGATTGCTTATATTGGCTGTTATTGCTAACTAGTCAACTTTGATGTCATTTAATTAAATATTACTCAATCGAAAAACCGTACCTTTTTGACTACTCGGCCACTTCGCGTTGTATAGCCGCTGGGTGATTCATTAATATTTTGCAAATTTTGAGGTTTATTCTCATTACTTGATTTTGAATTTGCGTTATCATTACTATTCTTGTCATTTAAAATGTAAGCTGGTTTCAATCGATCAATAGATAACTTCACTTGGCGGTTTGGCAACTGAATATTAAAAACTTTGTCATTCCTGCTAATAACTTGATACGGGCCATCATATGGCGGCTGTAAACATTTTTTTAATATGTCGTTGCGAATAAAAACGTGCGAACAATTTCGTAGGTCTGGATGTACAAAAAATGCCGATGAATCATTCCGGTTCTCTGCTTTAGCTTTATAACTACTTATCGTTTGCGAAATTTTCTTTACAAATTCATTGGGTTCACATACATTTTGATTAACTTTTACAAAAAATTCAGCAGGTAATCTAATTGAACGACCATAAACCATCTGAGCTGCACTGACTCCTGTGTCAGTTCTCGGAGCTGCACGAAGTCCCAACATCACAGTTGGTAATTCGTCCACCCACGATTTGTTGTCGTTTAAACGTGCCATTAAACTTGCTTTCAAAGATCTGTGAAAACGCTCTATACTTCCGTTGCTCTGTGGATGATACGGTGTGGTTCTTATTTTACTGATTCCTAAATATTGCATTAATTGTTCAAAAAGTCTACTCTCAAATTGTCTGCCCTGGTCGCTAGTGAGCTTAATTGGGCAGCCAAAACGAGCAATCCATCCTTCATAGATTGTCTTTGCCACAATATCGGCTGTAATGTCCCGCAGGGGAAATGCTTCAGGCCAATTGGTGGCCCGATCTATGATAGTTAAACAGTATCTATATCCGTCTTGTGAAATAGAAAACGGTCCAGTAATGTCAGCATGGATATGGTCAAAGCGGTCAACTTTCTCAAATTTTCCTATCGGTGATACAGTGTGTCTGTTTATTTTTGATTTTTGGCACTGTATACATGACTTAGCCCACATACATATGTCCTTGTTCATGTTAGGCCAAAAAAATCTTTCTTTAATCATTTTTTTAGAAACTCTAATGCCTGGATGACTCAAACTATGAATCGCATCAAAAACTGTCAATCTAAACTTTTCTGTAATGTAAGGTCGTACCTGTCCTGTTGAAATTTCACAATAAACGGCTTGTTTACAGTTCGGTATAAAAATTTTTTTGAATGTCAAACTATTGTTTAATGATTTTAATAATTGTGTATCGTTCTCTTGATCTGACGCTAGCTCGTCATAATTAATTGTCGTTAACCCGGTTATTGATTCGATTCGTGACAAAGAATCTGCAACAATATTTTCTGTACCTTGTATATGTCGTATGTCTGTTGTGAACTCACTAATAAACAGCAACTGTCTAGTACGTCTGGGGGTTTCCTTCCTATTGTCTTTACATAATTTTGCGAATGCATGAGTCAACGGCTTATGATCTGTATAGATTACTAACTCTTTGCCTTCATATAAGTATCGAAAATGTTCCATAGCTAAATAAATTGCCAACAGTTCCCGATCGTATGTACTGTATTTTTGTTGCGTAGTTGTCAATTTCCTAGAAAAGAAACTTATCGGTCTCCATGTGTTGTTTATTCTCTGTTGTAACACAGCACCCACACTTGAGTCTGACGCGTCAGCGAATAATGCTAATGGTACATCTGAAACGGGATACGTTAACGTGACTGCGTTCTGCAATGCATGCTTGCATTGTCGGAACGCTTCGTCAGCTTCCGTTGACCATTTAATCGGTGTTTTGTCATTACGCTTTGCTTTGTGAATGTACCCATTTAATTTTTCTAGGTATTTTACTGCCTTGGGTAAATGCGGTCTGTAAAAATTTACCATCCCTAAAAATGTACGCATCTCATTCACCGTTTGTGGCTTAGGATAATCTATGATGGCTTGAACCTTGCTCGTTAAAGGTCTGATCCCTTCTAATGAAATATCGTAACCCAAAAATTCTAATTTTGTCTGATTAAAACTGCACTTTTCTAAATTGATCGTTATGCCGAATTCATTTAATCTTTGGAATACCTGTTCCAGATGATTCCTATGTTCCTCCAAAGAGGCGGAAGCTATAAGAATATCGTCACAGTAACAAAACAAAAAGTCTAAACCTGTCAGTACAGAGTTACTCATAAATCTTTGAAAGGTTTGGGCTGCGTTACGTAAACCAAAAGTCATACGCGGAAATTCGTACAAACCGAATGGCGTAGTGATCGCTGTTTTCTCCACATCATCAGGGTGAACCATGATATTATGGAAGGCTCGACGGATATCAATTCTAGAGAAGATTTTTTTACCTGTTAATAAGTATGTGAAATCTTGTACCCGTGGAAGTGGGTATCTGTCCGGTTTAGTGATCGCGTTTAATGCTCTGTAGTCACCGCATGGTCTAATCGTACCATCTTTTTTAGGCACTACGTGTAACGGACTGGCCCACGGGCTTTTAGAAGGCCGACAAATACCCATTTCCATCATAAGCTTAAATTCTTCTCTTACCTTTTGATAACGTTCTGGAGGTAGGGGTCTCGTCCTCCCGTGCACCGGTGGTCCTGCAGTTTCTATGTGGTGGTAAACTGAATGCTTTGGAGTTTCCTTAAATGACATTGGTTTTAGAATATCCGGGTACCTGTGCAACAAATCGTATACCGGATGGTCGCAAGTTATTGATGTGATAGATGGCTCAGTGTGTTTTATGATCGTTCCATTAGTATTAATATTAGTCAACCTGTCTAACAGAATTTTTCTTTACGTCGGGGTCACCACTTTAGGGGTATTTTATTGTTATCTAAATGCCAATGTTATTGAGTTTACTTAGTTCATTATATTATGCACTTGATACGTAGGTACCTATTTGGGAGTCAAATTAAAGTCGCATATTTCACTTTACACTGTATTGTTTTCAAAGAACACAAAAGAATTTACAAAAGTTCGCTGTACAAATTTAGGTATGTAACTGGCGCGGCGAACGACTGTCCGCTTCAGAGCTCGAGAGACGACTCGAATCCTGAGCTCTAGCTGCTCCAAATATGCAGCGTTGCATTAATTAAATACTTATGTCCCTATACGGATCGTTTCTATTAATACGTATTTATACTCTTAACTCGTCGGAAATAGAAATCAAAGTGCACCTGTAAGAAACGAGAGCTCCTTTTTGAATGAACTTGAGTAGGCGTAGGATTATTCCACAAGTTTTCTTCTATTCTATTTTAATTTTAAAATTGTGGCTCCATCGTAGTGTTGATGATTTTGCCAATATCTAGTTTAAAGAGCAATAGTGCTTGAAATACGGTACTGGATATAGCGATCTCAAAGCCCAAAAACTCACACCCGAAACCGCCATAAAATGACGGAGCCGCGTGGCCACTTAAATCGCAAGCCGAACGAAAGACGTCTACTCGAGAGCCCTCAAGCCACACGATTCACAAGTTTTGTTCAGCCATAAGTTATGGAAATGTCATACGAGTTTTTAGAAAAAAAATTACAGTAGTACAAAAAAAAAATGGTAAACTATGGGCAATCCCATACAATTGCAAACTCTGCCGCGACATCGCGCGCGACTTAGAAGATTTCACACTACATATGCGTACCATGCTATTACTTTATGTCCTCCACCGGAACTCTGCAGGAATAAATCAACTGCCAACGAATGAAGAAAGTGCTTCTAACAGAATCACCACTATTACTGCTTACCGTCTTCCACCCAGTTCATTTATCTGGACCGCCAACCGAATTCACTCTCAGTACAATGTTAAAAAAAATGAATGGCGGTCAGATAAGGAGCCTTTTTGACCTTTCATGCAAACCTCGTGCGGGACCCGACTGTCCAAGCCGGATAGTTTTGAAGACCCGTAGGACATAACCATGGAATGTCTAATTTTTACAGACCTACTGGTCTGAGGATCGCGATTTCGAATCCCGTAAAGGGCATAAATAACAATGAAAATGTCATGGATGTTTGTATCTCTGTATATTTGTATTGCATTATGGTCTTTCTTAATAATATGCTGATGGTTTTAGGGGATGATCAGAATATAAAACAAAACAAATGTTTCTATGGAACTAACATCGAAATCGCGAAAATAAAAATCACCTGTCCCATAAACGGTTTATAGTTTTCAATAGCGGTCTGAAAGAACTCTGACATCCTCTGGTGTCCATATGTTCACACGATAAGAAGAAGAATGCTTTAAATTTCAATTTTAATCCAATAGAGAAAGTTGTTCAGTTTGATGGTCTGATCATCTCTGGATCATCCCCCCAAAACGACATACCTAACATAAATATAACACTAACCTTAGTCATCATAATACAAATCTGGGTCAGGTTCTAATAATTTCAATGGGACTATACCCCAACTGATTTATAACAAAATAATTAGATTGAAACAATAATTTCATTATTGTGATAGTTAAAATTTAAAGTTATCGCATTTTAAGTTTTGAGGCAAAAATGATTTGTTATCATTTCAGCAATGAATGAAAGCGCTAACTTTCTCATGGATACATTTTAATAATCTTGTTTTGGTAGTAGTAGTTGGTGGTGGAGTGTGCCCGTGGGGTGGGTTGACATCGGGATCAATAAATTATAAATTCTGCAATCAAATTATTTAAAATTTAAATAATAATTACCTTTGTTGAAACCATGATAATTCGATTCTGCTCTTGATTCTAAACAAACTACTTTCTAGTTTTGCGTTAATTCATTAACACGTTGTTTATTAGGCAATGTCCAAGATTAATTATTTATATTTTATTTACCTACTATCTCTATCAGCCGTTATTTCAGCGCTCACTCTTTTCTTACATTCTAAATAGTTAGCATTTTTTATATAATCCAACTATCTTTTCTTTGATCTAGCTCTCCCAAATACATTATTCATATTTACTTTTCTTGAAATAGACACTAGTTTCTACGCACCACAATATGTCTTACCACGATAATCGATTATCCCGCAGCCATCACAAGCCCTTGTCTACTATTGATGAGATAATTGTGATGATAATTATATTGAATAAGTAGCAAGCAACGATGGTAAATGTGAATATTCTGAGTATGGTTTATTTCGAATATATCGGGGTTATCCCTCTCGGGGAATATTATTGTCGACTGACTTTGGGAGTACATTGAACAATAGTCAATACGGTTTTTGTATGGAAAGTTGGCGCCTTATTTTTCGTCGTTGATTTTAGCGCGGTCATCAACATAACTTGTATATTTAAGTTCAGATAAAGTAACAAATAAAACTTACATGTATGAACAGAGACATAAGGAAGTATTGCCATCGGTACAATTTCGCGATTTGTACGATTCCTGAATTATTAGCAGTTTGTACAAAATTTCTTTGACATTTTATAAATTCGTACAAAAATGAGGTGAGTTGCTTTATCTATGAAATTCGTACAATTTATTGATTTTTACAAAATCTGCAATTTGTACAATCACTAAAAATAGTTCGAAGCATGTCCATTTGTGCTCAATTCGTTTTTTTTTAAATTTATTTACAAATACATAAACAAACATCTTATGAACTAAAAGCATTGATAAACTTGATATTAGGTTTGTCCCAATGCAGTATAATCTATTGAATGGCTTGAAGTTGAAAATATACGCATTATGTTTACATCAAGACTTTATATCTCAGGTCTGAGTTTAGAGATATATTTATCATAAAGTTTTGTTTGTAACTTTATTCTGAACTATAATATTCATGTTTCATTGATGGCCGCGCTAAAAAAAAGAGGCGAAAAGAAAAAAAGCGCCATTTTTAGTCACTGGCTTTTATCAATTGACAGGTTGAAACTTCGCACTACTCTACCACCAAGATACCTTTTCCTGCCGTCACTGTTTGTGACTCTGATCTAGTCTACGGACCGAGTACTACGAACATTTCTTATATCCTGTAAGTATACACAAAAATTATTGTATAACAGAACGGAGTTTTGTTAGGAGTTAAGTAATCACGAATGGGACTTTTATACTGTAACAGGCACCATTTAATGACAAAAAGACTATATAAAAACATCGCAACGCGAAACGCGACATAGCATTCAAAATTGCGTGTCCCAGAAGGCTTTTAACTTTTAATTGGTCTATTCTATGTTCATAGTTTGTAACCATTCGTTTGTAATTTGACTGTTGGTTTCCCGAATAAAAATTTATTTTATTTATTTATAATATTAATACATACATACTCTAAGCTCAAAGATTAATTAATTTTAATTAGATTCAATAATTTATCGCTCAGCGCCATTTATAGACGGGCGGCGACTTGAAAGTTTTTATTATTTCCCCGACACTGATTGTGCTACAGCGTTCGTTATAATTTTCATTGAAAGTAATTATTAGAAAGCGGCGCACACGTCCGCAGCCTCAACAACAGCAATGCAATTAACTAAGCGCAAATATCGTCACAATTCGTCGTTGAAACATCGGCGAGCGTATTTCGAGCGTAATTCGGTATTCGCTTTGGATGTCATGTGTCAAACTCATATAAAAAGTACGATGATCTGAAGGATGCAAGAAGGATGTTAGTGGGATCACACACGATGACGCATTGACGGAGCGTCCGTTATTTGTGAAGCTTGGAAAACCGCACGTAGAAGCACACACGGTGACGGATTGACGCACCGTGTGTGCTTCTACGTGCGGTTTCATACAACTTCTTGCTTCACAAATGACGGACTGACGTCTGCCGCTCCGTCATGCGTCCTACTTACATTGTGAGCTCGTCGATGTTTTTGACAGCCATGTGACGCTTAGAGAATTGCACTCCTGAACTATTTCCCGGTGGATTACAGCAGGATTGCGACAGTATTATGCCTTCTGACATCTCTCTTCTACCTCCTTGTTATAGGATGCGTGCATGCATTTCAGAAAATTTAACGCTTCTTGTGGGTGAAACTATGGGATCGAAATACACATATGATTCTGATTTTTGGCAAGATCAATAAGGTGGTTTTGTCGTTATTACAGATGTATCGTTATGTGTATGTCCCTATAATTCATCAAAGAAAAAGTTCTTTACGTTCAGGAACTTGCAGTATTACATGCCTAACGGACTCTAATCCGGATCGATTGATTAATGATTAAAAGTCCAAGCCTCTTCGGAACGTGCCATAATACTTTTTATGGAATTTTTAAGTGCTATTAAGTCTTACCTAGTCCGACGTTTTTCCCAGAATCCCCTTCGATATTTATTCGCCTTTCGCAATTTATTTTTAAATTCCTTAAGAACTTCTTGACTTGGTTTATAGAGGAAATTCATTATTTATTTATGAGGGTGTAGGTTAATTGTAAGCCCATGGCAAATAAATTGACTTTCTCAACTACTCTTAATTTCATGATAATAATTACTTTAGCAGTGTTGCAGATTTAGTGCAACGAGTGCCTGACTTATGTTGGGTACTGAGTTTTGTCTCTTAGAAAATACACTTTGAACTTTGTACATACGGCAAATGAAACTATTTAAGCACCACTATCACCACTATTTTGTACTATTTTTGGCTGACATGAGGACCTAAAAAAATTTAATACGTAGCTCATATTGAACTAGTAAACCATTATAAAAAATAGTGGGAAAGTCCCCACTTTCCCAACCCAAAACGACCGACGACGACGAATATCAGTAGATTTGCTCTTTCTTGTCTCTTTGTAGACGTCTACTTTACTTTACTACATCATCATATCAGCCGACAGACGTCCACTGCTGGACATAAGCCTCCCCCAAAATGGGAGGATTTGCCATAATCGCCACGCTTGGCAGGCGGGTAGGCGATCGCAGTTGGATTGAATGTGTGCACTCAAAGGATGCTGCTGCCCATTTTCAAATATTATTGATTTTAAAACATGTTACAGCCATGTTGCTCTATTAGAATCAAATTTCGTTCTCTGGGTAGTGGGCTCGGTGGCGAAATTGGATAACGCAGTTTGGAAGAGTGCGGGTTCAAGTCCCGCCCGAGACAAATTTTTCAATCTTTAATTTGATTTACTTACTACATATTCATACCTAAAGCCGGGTCTCCTGCACCTTGTTTTTGTGAAATCTTACATGTTAAATATAACAATGTTATTCGACGCAGATGGATAACATCACAAAGAAAGAAAGAAAATACTTTTATTTGACAAAACACACTGACATAATTATACATAAAAACTAAACTAACACACAATTTAAAAATTACATAATTAAGAGCAGTGTGTGCTGCAGCAGCAAACAGGGTTACGACTCAGCATTATGCTGGGCTCAACGAGCTCAGCGCTGATTTTCTGTCGCACCCCAGAAGTGCCATTTCCGAAACTCACACCCCCAAAATTGTGATCAAATGATGCATAAATTATAACATTTTCATTGCTAATTTGAACGTGTGACCCTCAAAAATGAGAAAAACGCAACGCAAAATTTAAATAAATAGATAATAATTATAATAGATGTTACTTATTTTAATTTTTTTAATAGGTACGAATAAAAACTAGAAACTATTGTGGATAAGTACGAATGTTTTCTTTAACTTCTTTATGTGTATGCTTATGTGTTTGAGGTTTTGAATAAAAAAATGACTTTACAGCTGACTTTACGACTAATCACACGCGTTCGCCTGCGATTGTCAAACCTTTCTGCTAAATTTAACATCCTTTTTTTAGAATCTGGGCGCAGGAGACCCAGCTTAATAGTATAGTTTTACAATCATTAATACATTTTTTTATGACTTGAGCCTTCTGATTGCTAAAAATATTTCGGTAACATTTACGATTCTGCGTGAGCCGATTAGTTGGAATAAAATAAAAACGGATGATTTCTCCAATCGAACCCCTAAACCGAATCAGTTCAAACAGTTTTAAAGCGATGCACGAGTTTATAGTTTTATTAGGTACAGTCAGCAGCAATAACATGTATACACTTTTGTTCTACGTCGTAGTACTAAAGTGTATACATCTTTCTGCTGCTGACTTTACCATTACGTAAATACAGTAGGCCTACCATGAGTTTTCACTGTACGTCACTACTGTAGTTGCGGCGCCAATTTTGTATGACAGAATTAGTTCTCAACATAACCACTAGGAGCGCTGTACGAAATGCAATACAAAAACTGTAGTTTACTTACGGTGTAAAATCTCACCGATACCCGCTACCCAATCCGCCGCGTAGCCCCAGCAACGTCCTATGGCGAGGTCCGTACCCCTCTGGGTGCCCCTGGGTCGGTTGTTTAAGTTCATTCATTTGGCGCGCACTATTGGAGGGACCACGAAGGGTCTACACCCTTCGTGGTCCCTCCAATAGTCCGCAGTAAAAAGCAGTAGTTGCTCCCTGAGCAGAGCTAAACTCTTGGTAGGGGTGCAGATTTGTTGGTCTATCTCTTGGGACTAAAGCGCTTCAAAGCCCGCCTTAAAGTTCTAACCATTTGTTGATTTAGTCTCAAGACACATAAGTAACAAGTCGACATTGAACTAAATATACTTTCAGTTGATTTTCGACCCAACCTAGCAAACTTTTGGGAACCAAAGCCAGCCAATCAGATAACGTTGGAGATATACATAAAGATTTCGGCGATTGGGTTTGTCCTGTAAAAAATATCTAAGTGCATGCCCATCAGAATAGGGAAAGGGTCAGGTTCATCTCTGTAAAAAGGTGTTAGCTGTAATCATCATTATCAGCCTGTCATCGTCCACTGCTGAACATAGGCCTCTCCCAAGGCGCGCCACAAAACTCTGTCCTTGGGCTTCCTCATCCAGTCGCTCTCTGCTACTTTTTTTAGGTCATCCATCCAGCGGGCAGCAGGTTGTCCCACACTACGCCTATCAGTTTGCGGTCTCCACTCTAGAGCTCTGACACCCCACTGGTCCGGTTGTCAGTTCTTCGGCAGATATGACCAGCCCATTGCCACTTCAGCTTGCTAATTTTCAACCACTTTAGTTTTCTTACGTACAAACAAACTATATTACATAGAAAAAATTATCTAAATGTCGGTGAAAACCATATCAAAATCCGTTGCTTGGTTTAGAAGAAGTAAGCGGGGAAACAGAAATGATGAGGACAGACGTGGATTGCGACTATGATTCATACTATTTAGAAATTTGAGATACGTTTCTCAAAGTATCTGGTATTTTGATCAATCATCATCATTATATCAGCCGGCAGACGTCCACTGCTGGACATAAGCCAAAATGGGGGGATTTGCCATAATCGCCACGCTTGGCAGGCGGGTTGGCGATCGCAGTTGGATTGAATGTGTGTACTCAGAGGATGCTGCTGCCCATCCTCCGGTAGATCCTTTAGTCGCCTTTTACGACACCAACGGAAGGAAATGGGATGGTGCTATTCTTAGCCGACACCACATTTTGATCAATGCACTTACTTAAATAAAATCTTTGAAAATTATAGGAAAAGTCGTGGCTACGAACCCCATGAAATAGATGTATTCTTTAAGAGTTTTACTGATATAAGAAATAAGGACTACACACCAGACCAAGACGTTAAGAAGATACATCATCTACTTCATGATCTTGGATACACTTTAAATTTGTTGATGGAATTGGTAAGAATACTTTTATATTGTTATACTTTCTTTATCTACCTCCCAATAATTAACTTTTTTATACACGCTGCTGCCCAACCATATCGATTCTCTTCCCGCGGACGCGATATCTACCGTCGCCCATTGTTTTCCCATCATCTCAGCCGATGTATGCCGACGCCGATTCGAGTGGCGACCGCGTACCGGAAAGCGCAGCGTGGGTAGGCCCCGCACACGGTGGACCGACGAAGACGACCTTGTGAAGGCGGCGGGAACCCGTTGGATGAGGGCAGCGCAGAACCGGTCGTTATGGCGATCCTTGGGGGAGGCCTATGTCCAGCAGTGGACGTCCATCGGCTGAGATTGTTTTCCCATTATCTATCAATTATTATTTTAAAGTCAGGAGCCGTTAATGCTAACTAATAAATCGTAAAATATATTAATTGAATCAGGCGTTATTTATGACTAATAGGTAGATAACAAGATGGTATAACCTATTACCGTAAAATATGTTGTGTCCAAGTAGTGTCTTTGAATTGAACAGAAAAAAAAAGAATTAATAGGTCCCGTGCACTAATTAGTCTTAATATTAATTATTAATATTAAAATAAATAAGAAGTTTACAAAATACAATTTTCAATTGTTTGTCTGTCGTAAATGTATGTATGACCCTTGGATAAGTTATATGTCAAGATTGACAGTCGAAGCTACAAAAGCGTAGAAAAAAATTGTAACCAGTATTGGCCTCTAAACCCTATCCATATACACGCACACAGACACAATTTGTATGGCGCCTCACGCACACCAATCTAAGAAAGTCGGCCCCTTTTGTTTTATACGGTAGAAGCATGAGGCTCTTTCTAGACATATACTTTTTCTAAGGTATGACCTTTAATATTAGTCCTAAACGACTACATGTTTGTAATGAGAATCTAGGCTTTAACCAAAGAGATCTAGAGAGATGCCAACCAACGCGCCGAGTACGAAACCTAGTGTCGCATTACCACCAGTACCACGCGATAGAAAGTATTTTGTTGGCTTGAATGTGCTCATTATCCATTGCGGTATCAGAACTCAACGTTCGAATAATCTTTAGTACTACGCAAGCATTGTAAACTATTTACACATAATATCTCGACTGGCTTTCAGCCTCATAATATATTGAATCATTACTTTCGCGAGCAATGTGTTCCGTTTTTGCGCATATTGCTGCGACACTGGCCCCGCTCTCTTATCACATCTCTCTTTAGTTTTTGTAATCTGTGGCTAGCAACATAAGCTACTTTTTATCTATACCTAAGTACTATTTTACCATTCTTATTAGACAAATAACCTGTGAAAGCTCATTTCAGCTGAGAAAGCCGTGTGATGTTTTGTTAGTGAAATGCGTGTGGCGATCGAAGCTTCACAACTGCAGTGAAATGTTCAGAGAAGTTTACACCCATGTTGGCTACTGTTGCCAGTTTGACATGGCTTACTTTAGGTAAGAACAACAATAGGGCCATTATTTTATTCAGGGTACAATTTGGATATAATTTTATTTTCTTTTATTGTATAGTCTTTTTTTACTGTTTTATGACAATTTCTGTTCATCATTGTTTATAGTAATCATTAAAGACATTTGCAGCGATGTTTTCTTGCTACTTCTTACATTCATTGAAGTCTTTTCAGCAAAATAACCACTGCACTACCGTCCCTCAAAATTATATTGCGTTGCTTACACAAACAACTGAGTTACCATAATTTGCGAAAAAGTATAGTATCTTACTTTAATTTCAACGTTTTTATAAGACTGGTTTCTTATTGGGTAGCTACCGATAACAGTTTTATTTTGGAATTTACCTATTTTACTAACAAAATTGTCTTTGTTCCGTTACCTTTGAAGGGGACTGGATTATGGTACCCTGAATAAAATAATGACCCAATAGATAAACGTAACATCATGCCTACTCAAATCAAAGCTTACTTATCAGGGTGTTTATTTTATTTATTTTTTTTATTACTTATGGCTTTGCTCTTGACCTCAATCTAGTCCTCAGGACGAAGATGGGGTCGGAGATGTAGCGAGCTCACCCAGAAGAAGCCTATTCACTCGTACTTTAAAGGAATTCGGGTTGTAAGCACTCGGAAATACTGACGCAGGCAGGGCGTTCCACTCCTTGGCTGTGCGCATTATAAGACATTCAGAAAGGCGCTTGGTGCGGATATGTGGTATGTCGACCAAAAAGGGGTGATGTCCCGCGGTGCGTCTGGAAGTCCGATAGTAGAAAGGGGAAGGCGGGATGAGCTCATGTAGCTCTTAGTGGTGTAACCAACGAGTTTGCCCAGGATAGAGATGTTTGGAAGATTAAAGGGGAGGTCTTTGCCCAGCAGTGGGATGAAAACGGCTAAAAAAAAACAATGGGTGCCATCGGGACCGTGTCCGTCCGTCCACCCGTCCGTATGTTTGTCTGTCCTACCTATAGAAGGCTTTATCTTTTGAACTATAAATACGAATTAAATTTTCACAAATACGTTCCAAAAAAATTTAATACGCGTTATTATGTCGTATTTGCTAAATTTGTGTAAACTTTCTTAAGAAAATTGGCGTATTTAGCCCCAGGCTTTTCTACAAGAACTAAAAGACGTTCTAGAGCCCAGTAATAATAATATTATCAGAATAAAATTGGAACTTTTATAATTAGAAAAGTCTTCCACATCTCTAGAAGTTTAGATAAAATTTTACCTACTTGTTGGACAAATCATTCAAAAATGTCCGAGATATTTAATTTAATTTAATGATATATTTAGGTTGTTCCTCTTGCCCCAAATTTGGGGTAAGAATTACATTTTGGAGACTCAACTTTAAATATACGTAGGCAGATTTTGTTATTACCAATTACAAAAGTAATATTGATATTTTAAAATAATAGTAAGTCTGCTCTAGAATCCACACTTTGTTTATAGAAATACAGTTTTTGAGAGTTACGCGGTTATTATTTAATCTAGAAATTAAACATTTTAACGGGTTCTTACCGTGAGTTCTTTTGTTTATAGAGTTACGCATTTACTGACTGGAGCTCATTAAGTTTAAAAATCAGTAAACTATGTTCCTCTTACCCAATCTGATTTTACCTAGTTAAGGTACAGTGTAGGTAATAATCTAACGAAATCATTTTCAGAAAAAATGCTAAATCAGATGTCACTTTTGTGGCAGGAGTAGAGTCGACTGAAGCTCTCGATGTTGTTGTGAACGGACATAAAGTTACAGCCAATGGTTCTATTACTGACGGATACGTCTCGGTAAGTTTATCAATATTATGTTTATTTTCTTCTTGATTCATGGTTGACCTTAAAACACTTATAGGTATTCCGTATAAGAATTGTGAAACGAGACAAAAAAGTGGCACCGACCACCCGACGCCCGCCGCCCGCTGTGCCAGTGTGCAGGGCTTGAAATACCGGTATTTTTGGTACCCGGTACCACCGGTACTAATTAAATTTCTAATCAGTATCGGTTTTATACCGGTACTAAACAAATTAGTCAGAGCGAGAAATCAGATGTAGTACCAGCATGACTAGTATGCCTGCTACGATGAAGCGTTTAAACGAGAAAAACGTCATGAGCGCTCTTTCTAGCATACGTAAAATCACAAAGATGGGGGTACGTCTAAATTTTTATCGTTTTCCCGGGGTGGCATGCGAGGCCTACTGAAATGGCAAGAAGCGCTAAGTACCGATGCATAACCTGTACTTTTGGTACCGGTTTCAAGCCGGCCACAAGCCATCTACAGGTCGCGTCAAGTGAAAAGAGCGCTACGATTAAAATGTGCATTAGACGATTTACCAGTCTATTTGATGGTACGAGGTGAACACGAGGTGGTGCGGATTTCGTACAATAAACATTACAATATGAATCAAAGAATGAATGTGTTTTTGATAATAATTAATTAAGCTAAATCGCCTACTGCACAATTTGACCGTTGAAAGCTCTTTTTATTACGTGACGTGAACTAAATCTACCACACAATCAAACTACCGGCCGCTGCAACTTGATGTGAATTGAGTCTTATTTTATTTCAAAAAAAGTTGGATAAAGGCAAGCATAAAATAATAAGCGAATGATTCGTAAGTTGATTTCAGTTGCTTGGCATCGACTCGACTTACCAATATAATTATCTTTATTTGTACACTCAAAACAAAATAACAATATTAAAAGTGAACAAAAAGGTAAAACTCTTCGTAAAACTAATGTTAACTTAATTAATTCTATCTTTACTGTACGGATTTTTTGAAAGACGATGTAATATATTATATTCTAGAGATATTTATATTTTCTGTCTAACAATTTACTTTGTTATCTATGGTATACACATTAAATAACGTCGCTGCCCTTTCCGGTACCTACGTAGTCCGGTGAAGTCTGCAGGGACGCGTTGGATGCGGGCAGCGGCAGCGCAGGGCGTTGTCGTTGTGGCGATCCTTGGTCCGAGGCAGTGGACGTTTAACGGCTGATAATGATGATGATGAAAATTGAATCTCCGAATTGTGATTTGTATGGTGTTGTAGAAGAGTACATCATATTATTCTAGTGGAGTGTGAGCGGATCGCGGTACAACGGTATTAGTAAATAAAATATGAAAACAATTAAAGTAACAAATCAGATGTTCTTATAATCTCAAATGCTAGGTGTACAAAAAGTACACCTAGCATTTGAGATTATAAGAACATCTGATTTGTTACTTTAATTGTTTTCATATTTTCTCTTTTCTTTCATTTATTGTTTCTTTTGTATTCAATGGTGAGGGTAACATAATTGTTCAAACCTCAGAGCAAGGCCTTGCTCTTGAATAAATCCTCTATAATCAATAAAGAAAAAAAGACATCATAGGTAGAGGCTAGTCTCAAGGGAATAGGATTTCAAAGGAAGACCCTTTTTGCCTCAAAGAAATGTCGATTAATATTATCTACTCTACCTACTCCAAGATCCCGTTACACGTTTTCGACCCCTAATAATAATATGATTAGGGAATAATACCTACAAAAAAAAGGTTGTGGTTTCCGAAAAAATTGAGTTTCCACCCTTCAAATGAAATGATATGTATTTCAAGGGAATAGGGTACAATCATAGTCTATAAAAGAAAGGTAGTAGTATATTCAGCTCAAGAACGAATAAGCATGGAAATCAGACATTATTAAAGTTTTTGTCTTCCAACCATGTACTTATTACTGTCATCTCATATTCCTTTTAGCTTATAACCAAACGTGCATAGCGCGATAAGCAAAACGCGAAAATCGGTAGCTTTTGTATGAAAGTTGTCAAGGTTACCTTATGAACTGGTCTTATGGCCATTCATATCTTCTTCTCTATTTTCCTCACCAGCTCTTCGTATACGATGACAAAAACGACATTACTGTGGTGGAAAATGCCATACATTTGACGCCGGCTGGATTATTTGACGTTAGAGTTTACGTGTGGATAATAGACTCCTCAAAAGATGCTCAAAGTTTACCTGTGAACGACCGGAAATGTTTGTTGCCTGGTGTGAGTATGTAGTTGATATCTTGTACCTACTTTCTTAAAGACCACAAATGGTTGTTACGTAAGCATTACATATCAGAATAGGGACAATAGCCAGTCCATAAGGTTTTACTTGTATGTTAATTTAGGGTTAGTGGAAAGATAAAAGTGAGAATAATCCTAGGCGCTTCGAATACCAAATTTTCTACATCAAAGAACTTCTAAGAAATGTCCTTGCGTTGATTTCTTTGAAAATAAACTTTGAGCGTTTTGTTCTTACGTAAGGTAAGATTTGATTAGTCTTTTGAAATGTCAGCTTCAAATAAAAAATGTCAATAGCATCAGAAAGTACTCGTATTTCATTATAAGTGTTTATAACCTACAACGAAATACTAAAATCATAATTAGATCATAAAAAAACGTAATTGCTACAATAATTGCAAAACCGGCTAAAAGTATGTTGGACACGTCCAGTTAAGGGTTGCTCGATCATCCAGTGTTGGATATCAGAGTAGAGCGACTGCCTACTTTTGAATTCACCCCGCAACACGCATCAGTGTCACTGGATTCATCATAAGGTCTGACACATACATGCGAAATTATTCCGAACGGAAATTGCGACTTCGTATGGGTTTGAAATTCCGTTGGGAATTCTGGAGGGGGAAAATCTATACAAAATCGTAATTCCGTCCGGAATAATTCCGCATGTATGTGGCAGACCTTACACCTCTCGCCAGTCGCTGCCGCCGCGCCGCCATCCGATCCAGTCCAGTCTACGTGCTGAAAACTGGATCTAGCCACTGCATGCACTGTATCCTGTGCCCTGCGTGCCCTAACACCTGCCCTAACGCAGATATAAATCCTAACAGAAAAACAGCTTCATACTAGCTAGCAGTGGCACTCCTACTAGCCCACACACTTTACGGAGTTTTGTTAGGCGGGGTAGGGATAATTATTAATTGGACTTTTAAACTGTAACGGACACCATTTAGTGACAAAAAGACTATCTTAAAACATATTTTAAAAAAATCCACTAAGCAACATAGAATCCAAAATTGTGTGTCCCAGAAAGCTTTTAAATTAAAAATATTAATACCAATGCACTCATTTGAATTAAATTTAACAATAAAAATATTTTTGAGCAATAAAAAAGGCATTGAAATTTAAAATATGAGGTATTTATTAGAAAATACGAATGTATTTTTCGAAACCTTCTAAGTAGACAAAAATATTTACACCAAGTTTGAAGTATGTATAATGGTAAAGCCTTAAATATGTGCAAAAAAAAATTTACCATCAGGTTTTTTAGAACGAGATAATAGCAAAATTTTAAAATTGGAACTATTGCTGACGTGATTTTTTTTTAATTTTGGTACATTTCTAGGCTCAAATTGGCTCTTCAATATTATACCGAAAAAAAATATCAATTATTTATTAGTCCCGGCTTAAACCGTAAAATGACTGGGCTATACACGCGCAGCGTGTGGCAATAGTACATGAACGTTCACGTACCTACGAAAATGGCCGGTAAATTAATTAGGTACCGAATTGTGCATCCTAAAGGTACAAATTCGTAGCCGACCGCACGCAGCAGCAGCAGACGGAAGCGCCGTATTCCTCTGCCAACTCTATCGGTACTGAAATATGTACATTAACTGCTGATCTGTGGTGGGGCAACAGTGTCGACGACGTGTCGCTAGCTACAAAGGGTATTTCATAGAAATACAATACAAACCAGTAGTGTCGCAGCGACAAGTGTGGTTGGCTACGAACTTGGCCCTGTACCCGGACTTTCGATGTTTGATATGTCGCCACTGTTTCGGTCCGCACTTTATTGTAATAGAGTTGACATTGGAACGAAAAAGTTCACGCAATCACGAAGTTCGAATGGGCGGGTAGAGGCCTTGTACAGTTCGCGTGATCGTACAATCAGTGACGGAACGGTGCAATGAATCAGGACTATGCAGCGGACACGGCGGACACGGCGTCATATTCTAATAATAATTGTTTATTTTTCTAGGACAAATTCATTGGACCAACGTTTTATCAAGGGTGCCTCAGCATGCATATATTGAAGAGAGTAGTTAGTTTCTGTCGATGTTTACCATTTGGGTATACATGTAAGTACATTGTAATATTATACTAAAGAGGATAGGCGGGCTGAATGGTATGTCACTTTTCCGATTGTATACGTATTTTTCGACCGGAGTGTGAAAGAGATAAGTGCAGCTCATGACTATTTTATCTAAATATAATCGAAGAAATCAGCATTTCGTATTCCCCTGTTTTCTCCTCCAAAACTTAACCGATTTTGATAATTCTTTCAAGAATAATATGAAAAAGACTTTGGACTGATTCTTATGTATTTGTAGGTATGAATATGTATTCGTATTATATGAATTTATATTATATATATATATTTTATATTACAGTATGTTTGTATTTGTATAACTTTATTTGTGTATCTTATCTATATTGTGTTATTGTAATCTACACCGCCTACCAATCTTCTTTCACTATTTCCTCTACCCTAAGGTTGTCTGAAAGAAATCGCTTTTTAGCGATAAGACCGCCTGTTTTTGTGCCTTTTGTATTTCCTGATTGTTTGCTTTCTGTGTACTTTGTTTTTTGGTGTCAAATAAAGTATAATTGATTGACTATGGCTTTGCCTATGTTTGTATATTTTGCTTTTTTGTTTATATTCGTCAAATTTGTTCGCTGTATGTCTGAAAACATTTGTCATTTTCGAAGGTCCCTAGTTCTTACAGTAATTAATTAATAAAAAAAGCAAAACATAGAGACATAGCAGAGGTAACATAGATTGGGTGATAATTTTTTTTTGCTCTAGTGTTATTATCCAGGGAGGAAAGAGTGGAATACGTTTGTGTGGAAAAAATTGTACCCGCCTATACTCTTAATACAGTAGTATAGTATTAAAGTAGTTATACAAGGCTTAATAGAGATATGTGGTCACATTTTAAACAGGTGGTTTAGACTGTTAACCACACAGAAATTAGAAAAATTGCATGGGTTCTATTTAATAGAATAAAATTAAACCTTGTCTTCATCATTCTCATGACAATCTTTAAAAAAAAATTGAGAGTTGATTGCATAAAATATATTTTAGTTTTCTCAGTAAAAATACGTTTACGTTTGAAAATATTGCTAAACTCACATTTGAGTAATTTTGTAGCTTAGATACTTTTTTCAGAACTGGATAAACTACAAATGTTTTATGATTTGACACTTGCTACCGTTGTAAATGCCGTTGTTTTTTTTCTTTTCGCCTATTTTTTTAGAGCGGCCATCAATCAAACTTGAAAATTATAGTTCAGAATAAAGTTACAAACAAAACTTACACATGAATATCCATGTAAAAGTTGCTCTGGGCTCAGGCCTAAAGCCCAGGAGAAATATGCCGTCATCGGCATGCGAAATAAAATCAACTGTCCTATACATTTTAGTCGGGTAGGTACAGTCAAGAGCACGTCAAGCTTGACACTTTGGACTTTGTACCGTTCTTATTTAGTACGCCATAAGCGTTACAATCGAACTGCAAGTGTAAAACTTGATGTGCTCTTGACTGTACAACAGTTTTGTATGGGACAGAAGATTTTTTTCGCGTTTCCTGAGGTAGGCTGCATAGTGAAAGTTATTCAGTTTGATGGTCTGAGTTCGAAACGCTTTTCGGTATTTGCTAGGCTGTCACTTACACCCTGTTTAATAAAACCGGTCAAGTGCAAGTCGGGCTACTCGTGCTCAAAAAAAAAAAAAATCTGGCGACTTTACAATTTCCTAGCATTCGGTGTCAATACGAAACCCTTGGACCGTGGGGTCCCGACGTCCAGGCGCTTCTTAAGGATCTTTCGAAATGCGTCAACCCGACCGGGGATAAAGGATTGACTGGTGCTTTTCTCGCTCAACAGATTAGTTTAGCCGTTCAGCGCGGAAACGCTGCCAGCATCAATATTACCGCGCAGACCAAAACTATACAATTTTTTATAAATTTCTAATGTACACACGGCGACACATCAAGCTACGCAAAACCAATATAAGCTGGCCGCGAGACGTTATACATTACTCTAACAACGCACGGCCAGCTTATTTTGGTTTTGCGTAGCTACAACTACATGTGTCGCTGCGAGCACAAGTACCTACCCTTATTTTGTGTTAAAAAAATGATTTATTTTCCAGCGAAAGAACTGGACGTGGAAGATTACTCTGCGTGTACTTGGGAACGGATGCCTTGTATTTTTCAGACTATAGGTTAGTCCATAGTCAGGTGCCCTATGGAACATATATACGCTGTTTTTTTTTTTGTTTGCTAGCTTATTATCAAAAGGAAAGAAGCCATTAGTTGGAACAAGATGTTTCACGCACTCTCCTGCTGCGGCTGCGTCCCTGATAAAGCTTAGCCGATTTTTCTATTCGACTGCTAATGGTAGTCCAGTTAATGCATCCATAAATAGTAGTTGCTTTTTTCAACACTTTTCACAATAGCTGTGTGGCGTAGTTAGCAAATGGTTAGATTTTCGCGCAAGAGGTGGACGTTAGATTCTTGGTCGAGATTTTTTTCATTTTTTAAATAATAATACATTCAACTGCTGACACTCAGTTGCAAAAACGCTCATTAACGCTAATCCTCCATTAAATCTCTTACCGTCACTTTTATCGTCCCGATCCATTGCCTTCATTCAACATTTGTTAAACATTATACAGGGTGTAAAATTTAATGCAATACAGTCATATTTAATAGACTGCGACTAGTTTCACTATGGAGTCAACACCAAGAAAAAATAAAAAAAGTCTGCTTTCATACAAAACTGCAGTACACACAACGACACATCAAGCTACACAAAACCAACATAAGCTGGCCTTGTGGATGTTGCATAACGTATAACATAGCGCCGCCAGTTTATATTGGTTTTGCATAGTTTGATGTGTCCCCGTGTGTACCTACCGTCTCGACTGAAATGTATAGGACAGCAGATTTAAAAAAATAAAAAATTTCGGTCTCGGCTCAATATTGAAAGTTGTTCAGTTTGATGGTTGAAGGCAATCCCTTAAGTATTACTAGGGTGTTTTGTTATACCCTGTATTAGCTCTCATTCTGTTTGCGCCCATCCGAACAAGATAAAAGGTGTGAAACTGACAGAGCCATGCGAATCATGATTAGGTCTTGGAATAGGAAACGGCCGAGAAATAATGGAATAATACTTTATTTTTGCAGCTCAAGTTCATGGCGACGTCCGAGACTTGCTATCTGAGACCGAATGCTTACAGAAATGTGACTACGTGCAATATGACACCGAAATAGATTATATTAAGCGAAGACGCTCTTACAGGTGAGAAGAATTTAATTATATTGTGTTAGTGGAGTCTTGTAATTGCAACTATGGAGCAATTGCACTTATAAGAATCACAATTCAGTCCTTCTCTTTATAACAACACCTGCCTTCTAGATGACTAGACGTAAGTCTATTGAGAGAAGAACTGAATCGTGATTCTGATCGTAATTGCTCCATAGTTGTAATTACCAGATAGTTGCAATTACAAGACTCAACCTTACATACTCTTTAGTAACTTTTTTTCGCTTCGCTTCGACCCCCCAAATGCCACATGATCATTATGCTATGCAAAATTATTCAAAATAAAATTCATTTATCGTAGTACCGTAGTACCAGGTTAATAAGTCTCACCGATGTACATACCTGCGCAGTTGACAAATATTAATAGCGCGCGAAATTATATTGACCAATCAGGATGTGACACCTTGCCGCTATTGGCTTATTGCTTTCGCGCCCTTTTCGCTTCTAAAACATCCATAAAGTCTGCTATTCGAGTTGGAGCGAGATGGAGAAACTGATTTTGCATTGCTCTGCGCAAACGAAGATTGACGAGCGGAATTATTTTCCTGGTCGTACTGTAATACGCTATATTAAATTCGCATAAATGAATATTCTACCACTTAGTTTTTATACCGAATAGTTATAGCTTTCTGCAGTGTTAACACACGTTTCGGAAAATGAAAAGTATGCCACATAGAGTGAACTCAGATTTAAAATAACTTGCTAAAGTAAATATAGTTAGACTGTATGAAACTATTTCTAGATTTTTATAAACTTCGCTTCGCTCGCTAAGCGAGAAAAGTTGTTCAGTTTGATTGTCTGAAGCACATCCTTAAATAAGATTTAGTAGGCATTTAAGTTTCAAATAAATCTCTTCTTTTAAATTGTATAAATGGAAATAAAGCCGTATTTAATGAGAAACTATTACTACCTTTACGCGTGTAGTTTATAGCAAATAGTTTACAAATTAAGGCCGATGCAGACCAAATGCGTGGCGTGACGTGACGTGCGCACGCAAAAGTTGTAATGTATGAAGCTGTATGAAAGATGTCAGACCAGATGCGTGATGTGTGCACGCGCGTGACCCTGCACGCAGAGCCGTGTCTAACTGACAAACCGAGTCCGTGCGCGTGAATTGCGGAACGGCAACGTCGCACACGCGCGGCCAATGATGACGTTGTATTATATGGCGTTCCCTGTTAGATGCCAGACCGGGCGTGCACGGACACGCATCGGTAGGTGCAGCACGTGCGCGTGCACGGCAGGTTTTATTTAATTACAAACAAAGTACAGTTTTCGAGTGTTTTTTGAGAGGAGAAACTCATAGAAATTGTTCGAAAATATGACAAAGTTTATGATATTCACTGCATTCCTCTTTTCTCTTATTGATATCATGGACCCAAAGTCTCTTTGTAGCAGCAGAAGATTCTTAGCATAGTTGCACCAATAATGCATCTTCATCAGAAGAACTGCTGTTGTCTAAACATCTTTTCGCCAAATGCTCTGAACTGAATATGGCTGCTGAAAAGGTGGCTCGCACGCGCGTGCTGAAGTTACTTGCGTAACGTGATATGTGCGTACGTGACGTGTTCCTGCACCGCTCTTGCCGGTGCGACAGGGTGTGCACGCGCGTGCACACGTCACGTCACGTGTCACGTCACGCCATGCATCCTGTGTGCACCAGCCTTTAAGGATTTCAGGGTAAAATTTTATGTTGTGAAAGTTAGCTGAGTTCTGGGTTCTGACGTCGTATATTGGTGTTACTGTAAAAGCTCGAAGTACGGTAAATACTAAGATTTTCTAGTAAAACCTAAGATTTACAAAATCTGGTAAAAACGTCCGAACTTTTTTGTGATAATGGTTAATTTCGGATGTTTACTAAAATTCACTCCGTAAATGCATTATCGGACTGTAAAGCATCATTCAGTAAATAAATTGGAAAGTTTTAATTGCTCGCCGTCAAATTTTATTTATAACTTTTCAGGAATGCGACCGAAAGTTTCAGCCACGTAAACGTTCATTTTTCTTCAAACACTTGCTTTAAATACAGAAGGCAGGTACTATATACTTGGGATCAGTTGTTGGGTAAGTGCTTGTTTTGTGGATTCAATTTAAGACAAGTTTATTCCGAGAGCGCAAATGCGCGCTGCATACAAACGAACTCTGGTGGTATTTTATATACTATCCAATTAAAGTCAATTTTCAGAAGCAATCTAGAAACTAATCCACCCAAAGTTCGCATTTTTTAAATCTCACCAGTGTGATTATGTTATATTCCGTGCCGGTGACTAAAATTCTCATGCCCTTTATTTCAATACGAGTGCCCCTTCACACTGTTATTGAACTCACGGGAGAAAGGCTCACCGGTGACATTAAAAAATTGCACCCCAGGGCATAAGGGTACGATGCATCGAAATGTTCTTGCTGCCTACACAGCATTTCTAGTGATGTTATTTATAACGTAACAGTATCGTTCAAAGAGAACACTATAATAAGGTAATGTTACATAACGTTTGGATAAACAATTTTGCATGCAATTTCCTTTACCCGTTGTTCTTTGTGAGTAGATAAATTACAAAATAAATAAGCAGTGCGGTCATATGAAACTTATTTTGTATATTATCTAGCAACTGAATAAAGGACTTCTACATAAAGACGAGTCACTTGCATAATTTTTATCTGAAGTCTCGTGATGCTTTCACTAGTTTGTTTTCATCTTCAGATTTTCTATGTCCATCATCAGAAAAATTGTGTTTAAACCATATCAAAAATTTTTTTCGGTGTGAACTAAGTACTCTTGTTTTTGAATCGAGCCCATTTTTTTACATTAATTATTACATATAGGTATTTACACAGTGAAATTGACGTCGTTGCTGTCCATTTAAACTAGGGAAAATTTTAATCATGGGAGCATGTAACGAGATAGGCTATCATGCTAGCTATTCGTTCGGTTCACAAATATAACATTAGTCAGATATAGTTTCTAAGAACATAAATCTAATAATAGAAATTAACTTTAAAAAGAATAAAAATCCTTGAATAAATTAAATAAGTGGGAAAGCCGCATGATCTAAGTAGTATGTTTTACGAAATAATACTAATATTGCATTATCTTAAGGCGAAACGTAACAACCTTATTTCTATAGTTATAGAGATCATTATCGTTGAAAGAATAAATATCTTTAGAATTAACTGGACACGACCTTATTTTCATCGAGTTAAGGTTCAATTTTGTTTGTTAAAATTTCGCCCATATCGCCCATATTGCCCATATTGCCCATATCGACCATCTTTTGATGAGCATAAATAGGCGGGTTCGAGAGGGGGACGGGTCATTCAACGATTAACATTCTTTGAGCTCACTCGCTGCCGGTTGGTGTTTTGATTTTATTTAAATTTTCTACGTACCTACTTTTGGGAGATTTTGTTGATAATTTGTAAAGTAATTCAAGGGGAAGCGGTAAACTTTCTTTATTGATTTTTGGGATAAATTCTGGGGTTTTCATATCTTTAATTACTTACTAAATTCATTTATTTGGGGTTAATGTTTAAATTGTGAGCTTGAAGGGTATTACGGAACACGATGAAGTATCGTGGGTTATAGGCTCCTTTTACACCTTGCGGTGTTAAAGGTGAAAGCGCTTATAGCTTCCATTGTTTAGCCTGGTCTTGTGGTGTGCCAGGGATTGTTCTTTACCGACATAACAATCTATAGCCACATAGGTTTCGTAAGCTGGGTGTATTGTTACGGGGTATCCCACCGTCGAAGTGGAGGGAGTCCTTTAGGGGGCCTTAGTACCTTATGCTCGGCGTACGAAATCTAGTCCCCTTAACATATGACACTTTTACTGTAGGGACCGTTCATATCACAACTTATGGCTTCGGCCGTGATATGAGCATTACACATGGAATAGGGTTAGGTACACTTAGAGGGCTCCACCCTCGAACCGTTTAACTTAGCTAGTCAGAAGGTTTCTTCCCTAGACAATCACGGGGAGACCTACACTACACACCTACACAATTAAATGTAAATGTGAGGCCTGCCTCTAGTATTGCGGAATACTCTTACACCGGAGTGTTTCAAACCTTAGGGAAACTTCTTTAGAATAGGAATATTTTAGACATTGGTTAGTTTATTAAATTCACGTTTATTGTAGGAATAGGCTAGGATAGGATAGGTATCATAGCTACTTAGATTAATATTGGGGATAATTGATGTTAGAATTCATAGGAAAATAATATTATTTTGATCTTAATTAATTAGGGAGGTAGTTTTAAACTCTAACAATATCTTCTCTTTACAATATTGGTTTTATAGTAGATTGGTACTAAGTTGAGAAATTAGTATGAACTTATCTTCAAAGCTGCTGACTATTTAATAGAGATTGTTAAGCATATTAAAGAAAGACACATCCACTGAATTTGCTCAGATTCATAGTTTATTTTCCTAGTATTATACTAACTGTCTCAATAACTCTGACAAACTGACTAGAACTACAAATAAAAGTAATCATTATAGTCCTCTATTTTAATATTAAATACTTACTCATACTTACTGGTTTCATACTAAAGTTGTTGAATACTTGAAGGTATCACTGTAGAGGTTCTGGCCACATCTTCTCTGCAGTTAGGTCCCTAGTGACGTGGTAGTAGAATCCTTTTTTAAGGCCATACCCTATCCAATAGAAGTATTTGAGAAGGAACTTTATTTACAAGATTTACATAAGAAGTCTTAATTAAGAGATCTAAATATTAATAATATAACTTAATAAACCTCTTGAAAAAGTCAGCTTGAGGTCCTGATAGTTTTTGCTTGTCTTTGGGTGAGCAGAGAGCAGCCCGTAGCTAATCTCCATACAAAAATGATTGGAGACGTTACACTTCAAAAGATAAAGCTGAAAATATCATTAATTCTACTCATATTCCAAATGTCTACCAAATGATGACATTCACAACAGAAATATTTAATATTCTTCTCTGATATTTCTAGTATCCGGCCACATGGTTGGGGTCTCCCCTAAAAAAACAATCACAATGTTGTCTAAATCAATTTATGCTTACCATTTTCTTATGATATTATCTAATTCAGACCTACGCCCTGTATACTTGGTTAGGATAGGTATTATTCAGGTTAGAATTATTTTGGGTACATTGCAAATAAGATCTAAGTCACTAAGTCCTTCTAAAAGAATCTGAGTTTCTACTACATAATGTGGGTTCCTAGACAATCACTCCTTCTGGCCAATTTTTAGTTTAAGTGTAGATAATTAGGTAGATTTAAGTTTAGATGTAAATTAAGTCTGTTGTTATGGAATAGTTCTATGGATAACTTAAAGATTAGGTATTACATATCTTTAGCTTATTAGAATCGAAAAAACAAGATAGTCTTAGTTATATCATAAATAATTTAATAAGTAGTGGGTATATAGAATCTAGAATAGTTAGATAGGTTAGGGAGGTCAGTTACAATTTGGTGCCGATAGCCCAGGATTATTGAATTAGATTCAAATTGTTTCTTAGTTAACATAGGATAATACAATTTAGTACTAGTACAAATTGGAGCCGAGTAACCAGTATGAGAGTTTTACCTTTGGTTGGTCTCGACCAGTATTCGTTACATTTCGTTGACCGAGACCAAGATTTCATTACACTTAATATTCTGTAGATTGGGTTGAATAGGTTAAATAGTTAAAAGAATTCTGGCTTGTTACTATTTGGTTTGCATGTCCAAGTTTAGAAATATTTACATTTTGCTGGCAAAATTTGTCAAATTCTTTTCACTATCTATTTTATGAATAGGAAATATTATTAGTACTAGTACATAGTGTTTATGATAGCTTAAGGAGATTTATGGTTTCTATTAGTCCCTTATGGCATGAGTTGTGAGGTTATTAATGTATGTTTGTTGTGTATGTATGTATGTTAATTAATTTAAAGTGGCTCAGCCACAATTTGTTGCCTCGTGAAATGGAAAGAAGGACTTAGTTTTGTCTATTTGTAATGATCAGACCCTCTGGCATGATGTCACAATTAGCGTGCGGCTCGACTATTCTCTATATAACATGTTTCGGTAATTGTGGTTTTCAATCTTTGAAAAGAGTGGGAATAATTTATTTTGTAGCAAAGGCGCGTCGCGCACATAGAAAAATGTCGCTCGTGTGTGGGGAATCATGCTAGACGTTTTAAAGTAAGCTAGTTGTAGGTAGGTAAAGGAAAACTCAAAGAATTCAAGAATAAAATGGTTTAATTTTTACAATAAGATAAACATTGTACCCACCACCTGATATAGCACTACTTAAAAATAATTAGGAGTTCACTCATAGTTTCACTTTATCGCACTTTCCTAGGCAGGTTTTCTGATAAGACACTAATAGGAAATCAGTTTCTCAGTTCCGGGCCTTCCTTGGACTATTTCCGTAGCAATAAAGCAATGGTTGTAACTTCAGTAGTAGTTTTTAGATCTTGCGGCCGCCATATCCAATGTTTACTCAATTGCTGTATTGGAGTTGGGAAACGGTGATTGGTTTTGAATCAAGTTGTAGCTTTCGTGTCTTGATAGTTTTAGATGGTTTATTTTTCCAGTGAAGCTTCCATGGAAATAGTTGAATTTTTCCTTGTTGAATATAAAGATAATATAAACACTACGTTGTTGAATAATTTAAATTTTTAACGCCATTGTCAGGCCTATGACAGTTTTAGTTCCGATATTCCCATTGAGGCGCTGAAGTCGCATTTTCTTTTATGACATGAAACGTTATCATTGGTCAATGGTAGAACATCTTATAATATTACATAGATAGTAGCGCCATAGTGGAAATTCTGGAACTAAGAGTAAATTTTACCGTCGCATCTGAAGCTTGCTACATATTAATGATCTGTGGTCGTAGGAAAGAATATCACAGATAACAAAAATTTATGAGATTGTAGGAGACATAAGGAAAAGTTTTTATTCTAACGTTCGGATACTGTAATCGTGGTTTTTACATTTTAGTAGCATTATTTACTTATGGATTTAGGAAATAATATGATGATTATGTTTCAATGATAGAGTTTTAAAAGTATAAGAAAAGGGGGGGTGTATGTTTGTTAAGTTAGTTAATATTTTATAATACCTAGAATAGTAAATATAGGGGTAGAAATATAATGATGATACCGATATACTACTATCAAGTGACAAGGCATCTGGTGAAGAGTTGTAAGAATTGGAGGTGAGAGTAATCCTACTAATATTATAATCGCGAAAGTTTGAAGGTATGGATGTTTGTTACTCTTTCACGTAAAAACTACTGAACGGATTTCGATGAAATTTGGCATACAGATGGGCCATGGCCTGAATAACACATAGGGTACATATTATCCGGGTAACGCGGACGAGGTCGTGGGCGACAGCTGATAGATTAATAAAGTTGTAAACGTGGGGGGGTGAGAGTGTATAGATTGCTGAAGTTGTAAATATGGGGGGGTGTATAGAATAAAATGAATAGAGTTTTGATGGGGTTGATTTAATAACTTGTTTATGTTATTAATAGAATATTTATTTACATAAGAAGTAATATAATTCTAAGAAATTGATGATTAAAGATATCTAGGTAGAAACTAGAAATAATTAGCCATGCGGTCTGATGATCATATAAATCAATGAAGATGAAATAGCTTTTAAGTAAATAAGAGATTAAGTAAAAGGATGGAGGAACACGGAATTGTTACCAGCTGCATCTTGCTGTAGCTAGTCCACTGACTTTTACTCTAAAATCAGTCGGTTCTTTCAAGAGAGATTAATATAAAATCACAATAGTTGAAACAGAAAAATCAACTTTACAGTTAGATGTAAGAAATTCGTTTCATGCAAAGTTCATGTGTTATTAATCTAAATAATGCATATTTCCAAATAGTCTGGTAAGGGGTCACAGGGTTCTCTTTGAATGGGAAATCAAATGTTTGCAATGTAGGTATTACCATCATCATCATCTTAAGAGCTACACTCTTGTCGGTGGAGTGTTTACCAATCCTAATGGCTAATATGTATTCTCACAAGGTCTGAAAACATCAGTAAGTAGCTTTGGTGGAGCCATAGATGTTATTTCAGGACATGAGGTCAGTGATTATTGTATGAAAAAAAAAACAAAAATATAATAGGTGCAGTTGCTTACTTATTACAAAACACTAATTTATTCCTTAAGAATAATGGATTGAAAAGATCTTAATTGGAAGTACCTAAATGAGTTAATGATAAGAAAAACTTACACATGACTGTGTCATTGTGTTTTATGGAGATGAATTTTTATACTTCTTTGTAAAGTTTTCATAGTAATTTGAAAAAGAAGCATCTTATATATTCCATGGCTGAATGCAGAAATCAATTATTAGATTTAGCTTTCCTTTTATGGTTTCAAAAATAAAAATCAATACGATTCCATAATCAAGGGATATCTACCTAAGATTTAGATAAATATTATAGTTAAGAGTCAACTTTAATAAGTAGAAAATAATTCAGAATCTACTTTTGACATGAGCATGAATTTGTAGAATCAACTCTAATAATGGTAAATAATATTTGAGATAGAAAATGTGGGAAAATAGAAATTTTCAAACAAAATAATAAGTTTACTTATTTAATTTATATTTTAAATTGGTAGGGTAAATCCACAAACTAATTTTTATAGCAGTTGTTTTCGGCATTCTAGTTTTCCTAAGGGATCTAAAATAGTCATGATAATACAAACTAATAGAAATACTCGTAGTCATTATGATCCGAATCATCAGATTTAAATAAATTTAAGTAATTGTAAATTTAAAACATAAGCAGTTGTAGTATTATCATTGAATTTATATAACAGATCTGTTTCTGCAATCCTTAACCAGATTAACTAAGAGTCCTGAAATGTAGATTGTAATATGAGAATTGTATTAATCTAAAGGGCGGTTCAAAATCGATGCCATCAATGTTTCGATCTCTCCGTCAATGATTTCTTCATTTTCATGGATATGATAATCATATCATAGTTATTTATAGGTACAGCTCCGGTTTATAATTTTGACTGGTACGTTGGTTTCTTGAGTCTGAAACAATAGACATAATATTATTCTTCAAGAAATTTGGACTAAATATAATAGTCAAAATAATGCTTTATTGACAGGAGTTAAGGATTACTTTCAGTTAAAAGGTCAACATAGAATCGAACCTAAAGTCATATAGAGAGGAAATAAAATTAACTATCACCAGCGTCGCACGGCAATTCAATATTAAGAAAATTAAGATTAACTATAATTTTCAATATTTTTTTAAACATAAACTGCTTATTTTGTTATGTGTGGTATGGTTATTGAGTAGGTAGATATGTATTTAAGTTGGTTCATGCTTCATTACAATAATGCTGGCAGAGGATGGGTGAATCATACAGTACGCTAGACTTAAAAGTATAGTACTACTTTATAGGATACTAACGTTCCATGTACTGGGCTGAGTAGTAGCAGTCTCCGTTGTAGTTTTAGATTTTTCTCTGTTTTCACAGTTAGGTCTGACAACGCATGGTCTCCGCTCCGTATCTTTTCCTTCAGGAATTATGCTGGATTCATGGATACTTTCTTTTTATTCTGTAAATAATAATGTATACATAATGTAAGTAACTTGCGTTGAAATTAATTTAAGGCTAAAAAGATTTCTTAGTGGAAAAATCTTTGCCGAATGCGTGTCTGCAATTTTGCACTGATACATGAAGGATCAAATGGGGACTCTTAACAATAAATAATTAAATAGTTCACAAGTTTACAAAATAATGACATTTTTTATTGGTTTTATGTAAATCATCATCATCATCATTTATCAGCCTATTATCATCATCTTCATCAGCCTATTATCATCATCATCAGCCTATTATTATCATCATCATCATCAGCCTATTATCATCATCATCATCATCAGCCTATTATCATCATCATCATCAGCCTATTATTATCATTATCATCATCAGCCTATTATCATCATCGACTGCAGAACATAGGATTCTCTTAAGGCGCGCCATAAGACTCTGTCCGTTTAGGTTGTCTGTCTGGTGGACAGCGGGGCAGTCCACCCTACTGCTGTTAGTTCGCGGTCTCAGTTTCAGAACTTTGACACCACACCTGTTGTCAGGTCTTCGGCAAATCTGACCAACCCTTTGCCATTTTAGCTTGCTATTTTTCCGAGTTATGTCGACTACTTTAGATCTCTGACGTATCTTTTCGTATCAGATGTGATTTCTCAGTTAAACATCGAGCATAGCTCTCTCCATACATATAATATGTAATGAAAAACAGTTTAAACAATTTGTCTCCCGGCGAGAGATTTACTTACCGATATAACGACAATCCGGGTCTTCCTTTATATGAGGTACTCTGTCACACTTGTACGCGTTATATTTCAGCATAGTTTAGTCGGGGAGTTCATACACTGCTTTAGTTTTGTTTTTAGAGAAAATTTTTACGAAATACGGCGGTCGGCGGTTTGAAAATATTTCCCGGAGGAACATTGTGACATTGACAGCAAGTACTCTATGATTGACAGTCGATGGTCGCATTGTTTATGGTTTTTACTTTTTTATCAATTTTTACGGCTCTGATTTCTTCCTTTTGAGCCAATCTTAGAGTTCGAGATCTTTGAGATGTCTTTGAGTATCAGATTATTTCTATTTTCTTGATTATGGTCTTCTAATTGAATTTATCTGTTAAAAGTTGTTGTACAGCTGACGGTGCGTGTGGCAATGCAACAATAGAAAAAAAGGATAGCGCTATATGAGATCTCCCAGAACTATTAGAGAAATGGTTTCATCCTCTTTCTTATACTGTGTTTCGGTTTTGGCCTCGGACAAGGAGATTTTAAAATAACTTCTTATCATCATCATCAGCTTGTAAGCGTTTCGCTGTGGATTGGTGGACTACACATTTCATCTTATTCTTTTTCAGTTTATGATGGTTTCCTTACGATTATGTTTTTCCTTCACTTTTTGAGGGCGATCAATATTACGTGCATAGGTTGGAGGGACACATTGGTGCATGGCGTGTTGTCTGTGTATATTCGAATCCGGGATCCCCGTAAATGGGTATCCATGTCTCTCCGCAGTGCACCACCGACGCTCTTTCTTAATTGATATAAATTAATTGAAAAAAAAAGGAAAAATGTTGTTTACGGTTTAAAATAAAGATAGACGTTTCTATTTGATTCAGATTGATTCTCGCGTAAAATTCCATTGGAATAAAGTTGTCATGGTTGGATTCCTTCTTAGTGAATAACTTTATGTGTCCCAATGACTTTCTTTTGGTATATTATAATATCAATTGATGTGTTCCTTAGTTGTATATAAAAAAAATAATAATAACAATAGTAACTAAAGTCAACGGTTGTAGTGACTAGTTTCATTGTCTTTCCGAATTGACGAATAAAAAAAAAAGGGGTTAGTTTTGGGGAAAGTTTTGACGTTTTGGATTTGTTTACTTTGCAAATTGCTGAAATTATTATTATATTAATTTATTTTATCGAAAGAGAACAGTTTAGTTTAGTATTAAATTCATAGAAATTTCATGGCTGTGAACTGTTGCATTGTTAAAGTCGAATGAATCTGAGCTTGGGGAAGGATGAATATTATCTGTTTTATATTTGTACATTGTGGAAAAATGAAAGAGAAGTATAAAGTGAGTATGGAATGTTTTCAATCATGTTTATCATATGTAGCTGGGCGTTAACGGTGTACCAGACTTTGTAGCCATGAGATAAGTTTATTTGCGCTTTGTTCTAAAGTCTCCATACACACAACGAGATTCCTTAATGAATTGGTGTTAGGTTAGATGAAAAAAAAAAGAATTCAGTTTGAACTGGTAGTTAAGGAATTCTCATACTCCACTGGCAGCAATGATATCTTCTGGGCGACCACTACACACTCTCCAAACAATTAATGATTGCAGTAGATGTTGGAAAGTTTCAGATAGGGTATGTACTATTCAAACGATGATTATTGGTTTAACCCTGATGAGGATCTGGATTATGGTAGAATGTATTATGGAGTTCTATTAGATTGAAAAATTGAATCAGATAGATTGACACAGTACATAATTCCTCTAATTGGCTAGTCTCACAACCTAGTTTCTGCACATGAACCAGATGTTTTAGTGAAGGCTACTAATTGATCTTGAATTTTATGTTATTAATTAGAGACTTTTCTCACTATTGGGATTGTTTCTTCTTTGGTTTTAAAGACACACCACACACAAAAAAAAAAAAAAAAATACTTTGGGACAAAGCATTAATAAACTCTTCTCTTTTATATTTGTGAAAGATTTGAAAATATCTTCCGGCATCAGACCAGCAGTTATTTTCATGGGGGTGATTGTAACGAGATAGGCTATCATGCTAGCTATTCGTTCGGTTCACAAATATAACATTAGTCAGATATAGTTTCTAAGAACATAAATCTAATAATAGAAATTAACTTTAAAAAGAATAAAAATCCTTGAATAAATTAAATAAGTGGGAAAGCCGCATGATCTAAGTAGTATGTTTTACGAAATAATACTAATATTGCATTATCTTAAGGCGAAACGTAACAACCTTATTTCTATAGTTATAGAGATCATTATCGTTGAAAGAATAAATATCTTTAGAATTAACTGGACACGACCTTATTTTCATCGAGTTAAGGTTCAATTTTGTTTGTTAAAATTTCGCCCATATCGCCCATATTGCCCATATTGCCCATATCGACCATCTTTTGATGAGCATAAATAGGCGGGTTCGAGAGGGGGACGGGTCATTCAACGATTAACATTCTTTGAGCTCACTCGCTGCCGGTTGGTGTTTTGATTTTATTTAAATTTTCTACGTACCTACTTTTGGGAGATTTTGTTGATAATTTGTAAAGTAATTCAAGGGGAAGCGGTAAACTTTCTTTATTGATTTTTGGGATAAATTCTGGGGTTTTCATATCTTTAATTACTTACTAAATTCATTTATTTGGGGTTAATGTTTAAATTGTGAGCTTGAAGGGTATTACGGAACACGATGAAGTATCGTGGGTTATAGGCTCCTTTTACACCTTGCGGTGTTAAAGGTGAAAGCGCTTATAGCTTCCATTGTTTAGCCTGGTCTTGTGGTGTGCCAGGGATTGTTCTTTACCGACATAACAATCTATAGCCACATAGGTTTCGTAAGCTGGGTGTATTGTTACGGGGTATCCCACCGTCGAAGTGGAGGGAGTCCTTTAGGGGGCCTTAGTACCTTATGCTCGGCGTACGAAATCTAGTCCCCTTAACATATGACACTTTTACTGTAGGGACCGTTCATATCACAACTTATGGCTTCGGCCGTGATATGAGCATTACACATGGAATAGGGTTAGGTACACTTAGAGGGCTCCACCCTCGAACCGTTTAACTTAGCTAGTCAGAAGGTTTCTTCCCTAGACAATCACGGGGAGACCTACACTACACACCTACACAATTAAATGTAAATGTGAGGCCTGCCTCTAGTATTGCGGAATACTCTTACACCGGAGTGTTTCAAACCTTAGGGAAACTTCTTTAGAATAGGAATATTTTAGACATTGGTTAGTTTATTAAATTCACGTTTATTGTAGGAATAGGCTAGGATAGGATAGGTATCATAGCTACTTAGATTAATATTGGGGATAATTGATGTTAGAATTCATAGGAAAATAATATTATTTTGATCTTAATTAATTAGGGAGGTAGTTTTAAACTCTAACAATATCTTCTCTTTACAATATTGGTTTTATAGTAGATTGGTACTAAGTTGAGAAATTAGTATGAACTTATCTTCAAAGCTGCTGACTATTTAATAGAGATTGTTAAGCATATTAAAGAAAGACACATCCACTGAATTTGCTCAGATTCATAGTTTATTTTCCTAGTATTATACTAACTGTCTCAATAACTCTGACAAACTGACTAGAACTACAAATAAAAGTAATCATTATAGTCCTCTATTTTAATATTAAATACTTACTCATACTTACTGGTTTCATACTAAAGTTGTTGAATACTTGAAGGTATCACTGTAGAGGTTCTGGCCACATCTTCTCTGCAGTTAGGTCCCTAGTGACGTGGTAGTAGAATCCTTTTTTAAGGCCATACCCTATCCAATAGAAGTATTTGAGAAGGAACTTTATTTACAAGATTTACATAAGAAGTCTTAATTAAGAGATCTAAATATTAATAATATAACTTAATAAACCTCTTGAAAAAGTCAGCTTGAGGTCCTGATAGTTTTTGCTTGTCTTTGGGTGAGCAGAGAGCAGCCCGTAGCTAATCTCCATACAAAAATGATTGGAGACGTTACACTTCAAAAGATAAAGCTGAAAATATCATTAATTCTACTCATATTCCAAATGTCTACCAAATGATGACATTCACAACAGAAATATTTAATATTCTTCTCTGATATTTCTAGTATCCGGCCACATGGTTGGGGTCTCCCCTAAAAAACAATCACAATGTTGTCTAAATCAATTTATGCTTACCATTTTCTTATGATATTATCTAATTCAGACCTACGCCCTGTATACTTGGTTAGGATAGGTATTATTCAGGTTAGAATTATTTTGGGTACATTGCAAATAAGATCTAAGTCACTAAGTCCTTCTAAAAGAATCTGAGTTTCTACTACATAATGTGGGTTCCTAGACAATCACTCCTTCTGGCCAATTTTTAGTTTAAGTGTAGATAATTAGGTAGATTTAAGTTTAGATGTAAATTAAGTCTGTTGTTATGGAATAGTTCTATGGATAACTTAAAGATTAGGTATTACATATCTTTAGCTTATTAGAATCGAAAAAACAAGATAGTCTTAGTTATATCATAAATAATTTAATAAGTAGTGGGTATATAGAATCTAGAATAGTTAGATAGGTTAGGGAGGTCAGTTACAAGCAAACCAGAAATCACAAAATAAATTCGCAGTTCCATTCATAAAACTCCTTTGCATTAAAATGCCTACTTGATTCTTTGGTTATTTTTCAGCTTTGTTTTTTTTTTGAATATAATATAGGCTTTCATTAAAATATCTACATTTTATTTTCACGTGGAAATACAAATCCATGCAGAGTGAATTTTATTGATGATCATTTCTTGCGAAAAATTCTACATATTATAAATGATTTATGACAATTATCATCCATCATTCTTATTTTGAGCAGACACAATTGATGTATGCTGATAAATTGGATACAGTAAAATAAGGGCCAAATAAAGTATATGTAACTAAAATCCACGAGAAAATAGTTTGAAACTAATGCAAACCCACTTTCGTTTTTTACAGCCAATCTGGGAGGAATTTTCGGTCTCTGTCTCGGAGGGTCCATCATAAGTTTGGTCGAAATAATTTGGTTCATTTTTGATTTAATATACACAATGTTTATGACTCTAACTAAAAGTAAGATCATGCCAAATAAGAAAAATAAAACAAACATATTTATTTTGAATCAAAAGGACGGTGTTGGGAAGAAAATTAACGAAGGCAATGATATAAGATACCGATTTGTAAATTGAAGACGCATCCTTTCGTAATAATAAAAAAATTTAAATTTACCAACCTTATAAGCATGCAGTAGTAACGTGCTTTAATCTTTTTAAGCGTTTATTACTGGCACAGTTCGATCAAACCACATTTTTAAGCGTGCAGTAGGAAAACGTCTTTTTAGACGTTCAGTAGTAGTACGGCTCGATCAAACTATTTTTTTTAAGCGTGCAGTAGTGGCACGGTTAGATCCAATCATTTTTTTTTATGCGTCATAATATAGTGGCACGGGTTGATCAAACTATATTTTTATGTGTGCAGTAGTGGCACGAACCGATCAAACTAACATTTTAAGCGTTGAGTTAGTAGAGTAATAGTTTTATTTATGAGGAGTCTAATGTGAAAAGCATAACTTGTTTGATTGCTCCCTTTAATTCTATTTGGTATTCCTCGTATTTGTAATGTGTGTTTAGTTATTAAATTATTATTGAAAAGTGGCCCGAGTTTTTTTTTAATTCTCAAACTGAGTATCAGCCAGCTTTCGTATATCATTATAGTTCATAATCATCATTATCACATGTAAGTTTGTATTTTGTAAGTTTGAACTGTTTTTTTAATACCCTATTATATCACACTTCATATTGTTTTCGCCACTATTTTGGATAGATTATCTTGAGACCTTGTTGCTTCATACTGTAAGTAAACCTTTCAAAATAAATAAATAAATAAAAATAAATTCGTGTTATACACAAATGTTGTGTATTAGAACAATATTGAACTATGGGAACTGCTCAATTTTGGTTAATGTCAATTCGTTTAGGTAATGTAAATTATAGATAAATTTTGTGTATACTTTATTATTTCTAGTCATTCATCACCATCATTTCAGGCTTTTTATACGTCCACTACTGGACATAGGCCTCCCCTAAAAGTGATGTTTTGCACTAATCGCCACACTTGGCAGGTGGGTTGGCGATCGCAGTTGGGTGTTAATATACTCGAAGAACGCTGCTGCCCATCCTCCGGTTAATCCCTTTATTCGCCTTTTACGACACCCACGGGATAGGCTGGGGTGGTGAAATATTCTTGGCCGGCACCACACGGTGATAAGAGTCTAGTCATTAGAGTATTCGTAAAATGTTAGTGCAATACATGGATTTTAAATTCTCAGCACGGTGCGTGGTCGGGTACGTGGGATGCTGCACAAATATACGCTCAACCAACACCTACATTCATTAGTGCGAATCCTTTTGTCCATTCATTCGTTCGTTAATTCATTTATTCAGACATTCATTCATTCCAGACTTTGTATAGGTACAAATTTTGTAAACAGGACTAGTTGGTTATTATTGGACTGGAACATGAAGCTAAAAAAAGACTGGTGGAAATATGGACATAATGCTGTTATAAAGAAATACAGGGTGTCCTACGGCGATGCCACACGTAAGAAAAGTACCATAAAATATTGTAAAAAGGAAATTTTACTGAAAGAAGACTTCGTTTTCATTTTTATAATAATTCAAACAGCATTCAATTATTTCAGCTATCATACGATTTGTATGTGTTCTTTGCTTATACACATTCGCCAGCTGCGAAACTACCCGAAACTAATATAGTTCCTCACGTGGGCGAAGTCTTTTAAAAATTTATTTTTAATAATAAATTGATGGAAGCCTAGTCAATTAGGTATTCATTTTCCTGGACAAAATTGTAAATAAAATGTTAAATTTCATGGCCTTGCTTTTATTTAAGGTGATTTGTTATATATAAGAAAATAAATGATCATTATGATTATGACCATGTCGCCACTCGAGAACTCTTCGACCCCATCGGCCATCTGTTCTGCGAGCAATGCGCCCATCGTTGCTTTAGTTTAACAATTCTTTGGGCTAAGTCAGCTACTCTTGTGGATATTTTCATTTCGATTCGATCTCGTAGGGGAACTCCAAGCATATGCCTCTCCATTGACCTTTGGGTGACTGTAAACCTTTTTATGAGGCCTTGAGTGAGCGAACACGTCTCTGTTCCATTATGTCATCACATCACTCATCACACTGTAACATTATACTAACTGTATGTCACGAATTCATCAACGTCTTGAAGGAAATCAAGTCAAATGCAAACATAATTATATTAGCAATCTATGTCGACACTCCGTGTGTAAATATAATTTTGGATCGGAGCGCATATTGACTTTGCCTTCAGCCAAGGACGTGAAATGCCTTACTCAAAATGAATTCTTCTCTTTGATGAAATGATAAAAATTTTTGTCTGTTGAGGAATCGAGGTTAAGAGAAGTTTATTCCGAAAGCTCACGAGCGCGCTGCATACAAACGAAGTTTCGTCCTATTTTCTATATTAACCAATTAAATGAAATGAAATGAAATGAAATCATTTGTTTGAAAGACTTTTGGTGGTACTTAGGATGTCAGTAATAAGTTCTCAAAGAGACAACAAAAATCTGCCGTGATGGCGTACAAATATTTTGTTAAGAAGCTACAGGATTCTTACATTTTACATTAATTATTCAATAACAAATTTGGTTCAATAAAGAGAACAGTACATAGAAGACAATTATTTACGTGCAATTTACAAAAGAAAGTCACCATTTTGCATGCAGTTTACATATAAAATATTCTCGATTAATTATATTTATTAGTAGTAATTATCAACATTTAAATCTGACCAAATAAATGTCATGTTATAAGAAATCACAAAATTGTATTACATATTATAATACCTAACCTCAATAGAATCATTGACTGTGATCGAGAAACTCATCTACGGAATAAAAACAATTACTCAAGAGCCACGATTGGAGGTTTCGTTTAAATTGGGTTACCGTTAAGTTTTTTAAGTCATCAGGAAGTTTATTATATATTGTGATTGTCTTTCTTGTCAAAAAATATGTAGGATGCTGCTTCACAAACATGCATAACTGCTTTATATATAGACATGCAAGTGGTAAAATTTTTAGGCTTTTAAATAATGGTCTGCGTGAATCCCGATAATGTGCAGCACACATCGATCTGATACACTTTTTCTGTATTAGAAATGCTCTTTGAAAATCGGTGCTATTGCCCCATAACAACAAGCCATATTGCAGAACCGATGCAACGTAACAGTGATATGCAGTAAGAGCTGTTTCTATCGAAGATACTTCAGCAAGGCGACGCAAGGCATACACAAATCTGTTTAGTCTTGCACATATGAAATCAATGTGTGACTTCCAGTTGCAGTGTTGGTCTACTACAACTCCCAAGAACGTTGTTTCTGTAACTTCTTCGATCTTACTTTCGTCATATTCAATGTTTAAGTCAATTGATGTAGCTTGCTGTGTACGGAATTGTATCATTTTAGTTTTGTTAATGTTAACTTTCAGATTGTTTTCTTCAAGCCACGTTACAACTTTACCTACGGTATCATTTATTTCAGATTCGAATTCATTTAATTGTAAATTGTCACCTTTTATAATTATAGTTATGTCATCAGCAAATAATATAGATTTATATGTAATAGCATCAGGTAAGTCATTTATATACAACAAAAATAAAACAGGTCCCAGAATACTTCCTTGAGGCACTCCATACTGGTTCAGTCTGTACTCTGACTTTATTTTGACTTTAACTGAATCTTTTCCAGTATTTGATATTTCAGTACATTGGACTCGATTGCTAAGATAACTGTTAAACCAATCGTTAGCAGTACCTCTAATACCGTATTTGGAGAGTTTGCCAAGAAGTCTACCATGATGAACGAAATCAAACGCCTTGCTCATGTCAAAAAACAATGATACAACTGGATTGCCATAATCTATAGACTCGGTGACAGATTTAATTAGTTTAAAAATTGCCAAAGCAGTTGACTTTCCTTTCAGAAACCCGTTTTGAGCTGGATGTAAGATATTAAATTTATTAATGAATTTATTAAGTCTATTGAGCATTGCTCTTTCCACTATTTTAGAAAGTATTGGAATAGGAGTTATGGGTCTGTAGTTATCCATTTCCTGTTTCGATCCTTTTTTGTAAAGAGGTTTAACAATAGAGTATTTTAGTTTATTGGGGAATACACCATGCATAAATGACAAGTTGATGATGTGGCAAAGTACAGGTGCTATAGCGTGAGCGATTAACTTTAGGATATTTGTAGGTAGCTCATCATAGCCGACTGAGTTGGTGTTTTTAAGATATTTTATGATAACTACTATTTCTTCAGTTGAGACTGGTTCAATGAACATACTAGGTGCATGTTCATTCAGTGCGTTTCTCACCGATATGGCTGAAGATTTATTTTTAACGTTATTAATAAAGTTGTTATTAAAGGCTGTTGCTATACCATTGGGATCTGATAATAGTACCCCATCATCCATTATTTCAGTAATAGCTGTGTCCACATTTATATCCGTTGTGCTAGACTTAACGACTTGCCAAGTCGATTTGCACTTATTTTTAGAGCCATTTAGAAAATGACGGTTGCCTAGCCTCTGAGCTCGTCTTATGCAGAGCTCTAGATTATTTTTTGTATTTACTTTTATGGACACTTTTATTTGTTTTTGACATTCTATATTGTAGATATAAGTTTCTTTTAAATCTGCTGTCAAATCTGCTTGTAAAGTCAATGACATCTTTCAGACAAAATCTAGAAACCAATATTATGTGTTTAGACTTGTCACATTTCCGTTAAAATTAGGTATACAGGGCGTAATATTAAATGAGACATTTACTTAAAGGTGCTTCGTGGTGGTGAAGGAAAACATCGTGAGGAAACCTGCATGCTTCAATTTCGAGGCATGTATTGTACCTACTGTCCATTACAAGTAGCGACGGGCTCACTCCCCGTCACACTGGGCAGAGTTTCGGTACTACTAGTGAAACGTTGATGTTCTGAAGTTTCAGAATATCTCTGACTACCCCCTCGGGGAATATAGTCGTGAGCATATGCATGCATGCGATAAAAATAAATATTAGTTAACGCAAAAAGAATATCAAACCTCATTTGTGTTACTGCGCCGCGTGGGCGATAGAGTACTGCATGGAAAATTGTGTGCGGCTGCATTCCGCGGTGTATATTTAGATGCAAGTGCAAAAGAAAATAAGCTATCTTGGGTTTCTCTCGTGTTCCGATAGCCCTTGTATTCAAAAGGATTTAATAGAAATTGAATAGAAAAATGATGTTTTGAGCGAATACGAGAAAATTTCCATTTTGTACTGCCTACACGCGTAGGTGGACTCGTTCCACGGTACAGTATAAGAAACATTACTTGCCCTGATTTGAAAAGTAGTGATGAGAAAGACTCGAGTCTTATTAACCTAAATAATAAGACTCGAATCAGTTTTACCTATAGTGATGAAACCATTACCAATTTATCACTTAGCGATTACGATTTCGAATAACGCCCCAAATAATCGTTGATTACAATTATATCAAACCAATTATCAACACACGAGGTTCTTTTGAATAAAACATAATATTATAAAGTTATTTAGGTACTAGTATGTATTTCAATTTACGATTACCGAAAACGATGGAAAACACAATGGTTTTGTTCAAAAAATATTATATTTGGACGTTCTCCGATATTAGTAAATTTCCTTGTTCGGTTTGTTTTAAACTGGCATTTTAAATGTTTATGAAGTGCACGTTCAGTTGAGTCTATTTAGAATTCGGATAAAATTAAATTTAGCTAATATGTAATCGTTAGTATGCCGATAATCGCCGATTACGGTTAATCGAAATCGTAATGTTTCATCACTATTTACCTCAAGACTTGGGACCTGTTTCAACGCTCTTGGATAAGATCGTAATGGACATTATTTAGTATTAAAAATATGTGAATCGACCTAAAGTGCTATTTTTGATGCGTCAGATACAAAATCATGACCGAATTAATACACAAACTTCATACTGTGCAGGTCATTTTCTACTGCTGATTTCAACGTGTGACTTTCAAAAATTGCACTGCTGTTCGATAGACTTATCCAGAAGTGGTGAAACAGGCCCTTAGTCTATTAACACAATCTTAAACTGGAGGTTAATTTTAGTATTAAAACTGAGTTTTCACCTCGTTTTTATAAAGTACTAGCGTTAACCCGCGAATTTCTCCGCACAAATTATATTTATAGTCTTGGGAACTTCTGAAAATTACACTGCGCATTCTTTTGGTTTGGTTAGTCTGGCTTCGATGGTGTATCGAGAAAGTATTGCGTTTTAAAGTTAGAAATAAAAGTCCAATTCTATTAGTTCGAAGAGTTCGAAGTTATTTATTTGATCCCCCGGGCTACGCCTTCTTGCAGTACCTACCTACACTATTGTATTTACTTATTTTACTTTATTTCAGAATTTACTGATTAGCATTATAAATATTCAGTTCCAACTCTTCACCCACCTACCCCCATCCAGTAACAGTTTCCAGCCTCTGTCTACTCCTTATCCAATACACGTATCGGCCGTGATCCACAAAAATCTACCATAAAATTAAAAGATGTAGATCTGATTTCTCTCATTATCTTTTTGTCTGATTTCTGAATAAATGATTACTTAGGCCCGATTCGACCAAACGCGAGTAAATTTTATTCTTAGATTAAGTCGCCGGTTACTCCAGAGTAAACTGATTTTGCGTTTTACCAACCCTAATCTATGAATAAGTTGAGAGTAAATTTTACACGGGCAATTTTGACGGTGTAAATCTTATACATAGACTAATGATACGCACCCCTTCTTGGTTGATATCCCACAAATCTGCACTAAGCGCCTTTCTGATTCTTTTATAATGCGCACAGCCAAGGAGTGGAATACCCTGCCTGTGTCAGTATTTCCGAGCGCTTACAACCCGAATCACTTTAAAGTACGAGTGAATAGGCATCTTCTGGGTAAGCTCGCTACATCTTCGACCCCATCTATGTCCTGAGGACTGGATTGAGGTCAAGAGCAAACCCATTTGAAATAAAAAAAAAATGAAATGTCAGTGTCACATAATTAAAAAAAATTAATAAAAAGAAACCTAACAAACCTCACATTGTAATAAGTACGGATAAAATGACCTCTTTCTTTAAGTGAATTATACATTCGTTCTTTTAGTATGGGTGTAGTGTGGTAGAAGACAAATTAAGTTATTTTGGAGTAAACGCTAAGAGTAAAATTGTTCCTTGAACAGTTACTCTTCTATAAATCAAAGTTTGGTCGAATCCGGCCTTAGTAATATTTAATTTAACCTATATTATATTGCCCGTGTAGTTCTGTTTTATAATGGACCTCCCCTCTTTATTAAGTACGTTATTAAGTCAGCCTAGCAAATACTGAAACTGTGTAATCAGACTATCAAACTGAACAACTTTTACTATGGAGCCTACCTCAGGAGACGCGAAAAAAGATCTACGGTCCCATACATTTGAGTCGGGTAGGAACTGCAGTTTTGTATGGGACAGCTGTTTTTTCGCGTCTCCTGAAGTAAGGAAAGTTGTTCAGTTTGATGGTCTGAGTTCACCGTTTCAGTATTTGCTAGGCTGTCACTTACACCCTGTATAATGTTTAAAATACGGCATGGTGCAAGTCGACATTAATTTTTGAATTGAATTTTAACTGTCGCTCGCTTGATCATAATCATTGTATTGTATCCTAGGGTCCAAAAATATTTATTTTTGAACAATTTAATATTTACCCCATGAAGCTTTCTAACTACAGGGTGAAATTGATATCATTAGCATCCTTTCAAACTAAAAGTCTACCCATCAAACTGAACAACTTTTACTATGGGAGCAAACCGATCGCAACTGAAAAATCTGCTGTTCCATACTAAACTGGAATGCCTTCTCGACTCAAATGTATGCAACAGTTGACCCTGTATTTCTGGATTCTTGTAAGCAAATTTTCACCCACTTCCTTTCAACCGAATAAGTTGAAACAAAAATACAAAAATTGGTGATATGGAATCAGGGATACCTAAAAACCATATCGTAACTTTTTTTTTGTTAATATCTTCAATGTACAGACAAACTTCCTGTTACAGTTTTATAATAGTTTAGATGATTTGATTGATCGTAAAATTCTGACGGGATGGGAGGAGAAAACTACGCAGATTGAAATAGCTACAGAACCCTGTATGCGTAGCTCGACACCCACTTGGCCGGTGTTTACAGTGAATCCTGATTGCCGAGGCTTGTTTGCGATGCATTCGGAATGGTCGCTGCATCGCTCTATCAGACTCGGTAGTAAAGCAGAAAAATAAACTTTTATGTTTATTTGCACTATTGTTGCAATGGTTTTCTGTAGGTATAACAAGGACAGTAATTATGTTTGTACAGTTTTTAATTTATTATATCAGGTAAGTATATAAGGTCTAACAAAATTAGCTGAAACCATTTTAAGGGTATGCTCAGACCATCAAACTGAACAACTTTCTCTTTGGGACCAATATTGAAATCGCGAAAAAAAATCTGCTGTCTCGTACATTTAGGTCGAGTAGGTTTGTATGGAGCAGCAGATTTTTTTTCGCGATTTCGATATTGCTCCCATAGAGAAAGTTGTTCAGTTTGATGGTCTGATCATCCCCTTAAAATAGTTTCACCTAATTTTGTTAGACCTTATATTGTAAAAAAAGCAATAAATCTAGAGAAAAGGAATTTACTTTATTCTTATTTTGATTATAAGCTGTAATATTCATAACTATAAGGTGTAAAAAAATCTGTACAAGGTGTAATGTACGCTACACAATTTATGATAAGGATAGAAAGTGGAGACTGGTGCTTGGTAAGTTGTATGTTTGCACAGCCAGCCTCAAAAAGATGTATACAGTTTTGTTCGAAGTTGTAAAGTTTGTACATCTTTTTTTTTGCACGTAATAAAAGGCCTCATTATTTACGTAATCGAGAACCTACGTCACAAATGGAACCAAAGTCGTGTCTAACAAGGATTAAATTCACGTGGCACCAGCGATCGCTATAATCTGCAGGACTACTTGCGTAGTGATTCGTTTGATACATTTCTGTTGAACGTTCATTTCTATGAAAAATGATTTTATACCGATTTATATGAGGAATTGCAGGCAATTTCATATTGAATTGGAAAACTGCGCGGTAATTGATTGTCGTGGTATGGGCATGTCATATTACAAGACGAGTGTTAAATATGAATGTGGATGGCTGCATGAAGAGAGGACGACCAAAGAAAAGATGGATAGATTGTGTGAAAGATGACATGTGGTAAAAAAGGAGTGTGCTCTGAAATGACGGCTAAAAGAGATGAATCGAGGAAGACGATATGTTGCGCCGACCCCAATTAATTTGACAAGGGCAGGAAGACTCAGAAAGATAATGATATTGATAAAAATGTGATAAAGGTTTGAGCTATTAAGTGCATCATTCTGGGCTTAGAACTGATCGACCAAGACACAAAAATGACATCATTCCCCCCAGAACATTGACTTACCAACTAATGGACGTAGGGTCCGCGCTCAAAAGTGTCCGAACCAATAGAGCACCAAAACGTAAAAAGAGAACCAATTACGCGACAGTCTTCGTTTGATCAACCCACTACGCGCACGCGCGGACGTGCGGCGTGCGCCGTGCACCGATGGGGGATGCTGTAGCCGCCCATATTAGTATAGTGTAATAAAAACTACTAGTGGTGAATCTCAGCAGTCGCAGTGGGTCTATGATCGCTCAGAGTGCGGGGGACGGGGCACCAGCACTGAATTTGAAAGTCAACCAAAGGGGAGAGGGCTATGCTCGGAGTTTCCCTTCTTCTTCTTCATCTTGTGGTGCCATCGCCTATCGGAGGTTGTCAACCAATTGGGATATTCGGACCCTGGAGACTGCAGTCCTGGACAGTGAGGTTGAGGTTGTGTCCACATCGAACCATTCACAAACAAGAAGTTTCCTTGCGAGTTCGAATTAAAAATGAAGAGATTCTCAGGAGAATTATTATTAGTAAATGGGCGCCGAAGAGTTCTCGAGTGGCGACCGCGTACCGAAAAATGCAGCGTTTCCCCACTAGGTGGACCGACGACCAGGTAAAAGCAGCTGAAACCCGTTGGATGAGGGCACCGCTGGACTGGCCGTTGTGGCGATCCAGTGCTTTCATGGTGCTTTAAAATAGACCATCAAACCGAACAACTATTTCTGTGGGACTAATATTGAAATCGCGAAAATAAAGTCTGCTGTCCCATACATTTCAATTGAGTTATGTTTCAGTTTTGTAAGGGACAGCGGAATTTTTTTCGCGATTTCAGTGTTGGTCCCGTAGTAAATGTTGTTCAGTTTAATGGCCTGAAGCACCCCGATAAGTAAGTGTCCCATTTAACTTTACACCCTGTGTTATAAAATGCACCTAATTGGCTGTTGTTTCCTGCGTTTCCTTTTCCATAAAAACTGTATTAATAAAAGAATAAAATGCTGCCCAAGTAAATGTTATATGTTAAATTGGCTCTTTGTTTTCTTCTGAGAAATAAGAAAGCTTTACAATTCTCTTGATTCCACAAACAAGTTATACCTACTTAAAAATAAAATATTTTCCTATCTTATATTTCAAATAAATATAATGTTATTAAGGTTCCCTAGGTACATGAACGTGCTAATACCATTTAGATTAGTGCCACTCCGAATTTACGTCAATTTATTGCACTTAGTTGATGGTCCGTGTTGTTGATATAAGTAATCAATAAGTAATGGGTCAAAAGAGTATCGGAGTCGCCCATGATTGGGTTCCATAGCCATTGTGGGCATGTGTATGAGCAGGAATCAATCAAATCAGTCCACATCAACCCACTGCTGGGCATAGACCTCCCTTTTATTGCGCCACTCCTCACGGTCCTGTGCCAATGTGATTCATGTCCGACCCACAACCCTCACAATGTCATCTGACCAACGCATCGGTGGTCTACCCACGGACCGCAAACTTTTAATAAATTGTTTTAAGAGTCACGTTGCAGGTTCTGACCCGAGCACACGTCATTTGTACCCTTACGTTCTTTTTATTCGTTTTTGTTCCTGTATATTTTGGTGTGCAAATAAAGAATATTTATGTTATGTTATGTTATGTTACGTTACGTTATGTTATGTTATGTTATGTTATGTTATGTTATGTTATGTTATGTTATGTTATGTTATGTTATGTTATGTTATGTTATGTTATGTTATGTTATGTTATGTTATGTTATGTTATGTTATGTTATGTTATGTTATGTTATGTTATGTTATGTTATGTTATGTTATGTTATGTTATGTTATGTTATGTTATGTTATGTTATGTTATGTTATGTTATGTTATGTTATGTTATGTTATGTTATGTTATGTTATGTTATGTTATGTTATGTTATGTTATGTTATGTTATGTTATGTTATGTTATGTTATGTTATGTTATGTTATGTTATGTTATGTTATGTTATGTTATGTTATGTTATGTTATGTTATGTTATGTTATGTTATGTTATGTTATGTTATGTTATGTTATGTTATGTTATGTTATGTTATGTTATGTTATGTTATGTTATGTTATGTTATGTTATGTTATGTTATGTTATGTTATGTTATGTTATGTTATGTTATGTTATGTTATGTCTCACGAGGCTCCGCAATCCTCAATCTCTTCTTGTTCTTGACCAAAAACAATCCCTGAGATTGGGATAGATTCTCCCATAAACACTTGACACTGGCGGAAATGCAGTGCTAACGCACAAGCAAGAGTCCATTAATTATGAGAAAAAAAAATTGTTTTAAATCGTAGTATGATGATTGATGACAGAATAGCACAGAATTGCTCTAAGGGTGGCATTCGCCCAAACTATTTGAGTTTTATTGTGTTTGCCCATCAAGTGGCCAACTTAAATAAATGTAAGGACAGAGTGTTGGTAAGTACGGTAGTGTGGTACAGTGATCCGATACTGCCCTAAATCTTAGATTGTAATCTTGGTGTTAAATTTTAAGTTAGCCGAGTAAAGTTAATTACTAAACTTGGGTCTATTTAATAAACGTGACAATTCAGAGTACATTGCTGGTTAGTAATGACGCTAAACTTGAATGAACAGTCTATCAGTTGAGTACCTACTATTTAACTTTTTCGGAGGTGACCATTTATTTGGTCGTGGTAAAGTTCTCCTCGGACGCCCTGTATCGGCTGTTTCGTTTATTTAAGGGTTGAGAATCGCCGTCGTGACCGTGTCGATACGGCGGACAGCTTTCCATACTAAATTACATGTTTGTATGGGCAGGCCGCCGGTCGCCGTCGCTTAATGTGGCTCAAACCTAATCTCCGTAGTGTCCATAGTAAGTCTACGAAGCTTGTGCTGGAGTGCAATAAAGCGTCACATCGCTGTTCAAAAACATCGGCGAGCTCGCATCCATCGTTGGAGATTTTATATGAGTTTGACACATGAAATTGAAAGCTCGGATGTTTGCACTTAGTGAATTGCATTGCTGTATGCTTGTTTTGTGTAGACATTATTAACTTATTATTATTGTAAGTCTACTCACATTTATTCTCTGTATGTAACTGAATTATCAAAAGCATACCTTCTTATTTTTCAATCCTCGTTAACTCATCAATCGACCCCCTTTCACACCACCGTTTTGGATTCGGCTGGCCATTATATCGTATCGAAATGGACGTTTGGGGAAAAGGACGTATCCAACAATTCATCACACGTCTTCTTAATATTCTTACGGTTTTTTAAGGGGGTGGTCAGACCATCAATCTTATAAATTTTCTCTAGGGGACCAATTTCTATGTTGGTCCCATAGAAAAAATTTTTCAATTAGGTCTTATCATCCCCTGAAAAAACCATCAGCATTTTAAGAAAGATTATGTAATTATTTTGTAGGGAGTATTTTGGTTTGTATGAGTACCTAAATGTAATAATTTAAAGCTACCCCCCAAAGGGAACTTTACCCTCAATCACTAAAACGTAAATTGCTACAAGAAAAGGGTCTAAACGTCCAAAGTGTCGTCTTTGACGGCTTGATCGTCGAATTTGGTCCGTAATTGAAGTAATTTATCGTATTTATACGGCTATGTGTCTTGTATGACCCAATTACACAGAAAATAGGAAGACGTGTGGTCTGGTTCATACGAGACCCAGATTGGTTTTAGATATTAAATGGATGGAATTGCGTATCTATTGTTGGTTTTTATACTCATCGCCCTTATCCCATTATTTGGGGTCCGGTAGCGTTTTGATAAACATTTAGGCCGCGTTCAGACGACCCGCACCCGCTCCGTGCTCTGACTGAGTCTTATATCACAATAATAAATCTTGTATCGTATTTCCTTCGTCATTTGACTATTTATTATAAGGACTAGCCTTGCGGTAGCATTTCCCCTCTGCCACGGTATAAGAACAATTGATCATGTACATTTACACTTAATTTTATACCTTATCACTAAACGAGTCAGCCTATAATTGCGTAACAATAATTTCGAACTTAGAACGTTTGGGGTTCACACGAGACTACTTTTCGTTAATTTTAACAAACAAAATTAAAATCTAATGTTATGGGGAATAAAATCCAAAGTTGCGGATTTTATGTTACGCCATGTTCATGTTACGCAAAAAGTGGCAGAAAAGTTTGTTAGTAGAATTATACATAATGTAGGCTCTTTTGTCACCATTTTAGCCGCCCCTACGTCGGGAGAGGCTAAAATGGTGTACCTTTTTATTTATAGTACTAATGTTTAATATGTGTGTGTGTTTGTATATTCGTTAGGTAGTGTTAGGTTTTTATTTCATTGCAAAATTGTTTCATTTTGTAGAGTCTTGAGGGTTAAGGCACGATGGGGCTGACGTAACCTCAGGGTTAACAGCTCCAAAAAAAAAAAAACAATTAAAAAAAAAGAATTACACGTGTAACTAGTCCCTATATAAGTAGTCAAGCGTATGGTCCCTCATAGTCCGCAGTAATAACCAGAAATCGCTCCCTGACCCTATGCTGTATATTTGTCAGATGAAAAAAAAACATACTGTGCGGATACTCCCTGCCTCCCACCAATTTTGACCTCACCCTGGCAGGAAGCATAGCATAGCATATTCTCACGACTATATTCCCTGAGGGGGTAGTCAGAGATATTCTGAAACCTCAGAACATCCACGTTTCACTAGTAGTACCGAAACTCTGTCCAGTGTGACGGGGAGTGAGCCCGTCGCCCACTAATAATGGACAGTAGGAACAATACATGGAAGGAAGCATGTCAAAAAATGTAAGCAATACGTATTCCTCTCTCTCGCACTCATTTAGTGTCACACAATGCTTACCTCTTCTAGTCAATTTTACCCATTTGTATGAAACACAACTAAGTGTCCAAGGTGTTGCACATTTTAATAATAGTCCTAGAGTTTACCCGCGATTTCGTCCGCGCAAATTATATACTAGATTATAAGTCAAATCATAAGCTTTCAAATAAAAAAATTTCATCAAAATCAATTTAGTAGTTTTTGCGTGATACTCGAACAAACAAACAAACACACAGACAAAAACTCTAAAAAATTGTAATTTGGAATCAGGGACACCCAAAAACCATATCGTAATCTTTATCTGGTAAACAACATCAAAGTGTTTTATTAGTTTAGATAGTTTGTTAGTTAACTTGATAGTAAGGCCTACCACATACATACGGAATAAACCTGATTCAGAATTCAGTGTTGTCAACTATGGTTACAAAAATACTAGATTGCTGTTTAAAAAATGCCTTAAATAAAAATGTATGAAATGCCAAATAAAATGACAATTGCATTTTTAGGTGTTTATTAAAACGAAGCAAACAATTTCTACAGGGGTAAATTGATATCATTAGCATCCTTTTAAACTAAGAGTCTACCCATCAAACTGAACAACTTTTACTACGTGAGCAAACCGATAGGAGCAAAAAAAAATCTGCTGGTGCATACATTTGAGTCGCGAACTCGCGCGTCAAGATTGCAGTTTAGTATGGAACAACTGATTTTTTATTTGCTCCGATCGGGTTGCTCCCATAGTAAAAGTTGTTCAGTTTGATAGGTAGAAGAGTCTACCTATAAACTAAGGTTTAAAAGGATGCTAATGATATCAATTTCACCCTGTATACATGATAGTTATTGTCATGTAATGAGGTCATGGTGTTACGATGATAATTGATAATTGTATTTCAATATTATGCAACTATATCAAAAGTCTATCGATAGTTTGAGCATTAACATTAGACATTATCTTACATTATACTACTTAACATTATATTATTTATCATTAGACATAATCTGCATACAAAATGGCGTGAACCATTATCACACAAGCGGTTTTTGAGCGTAGGCGATTTCGCAACTATACCGCAACGACGACGTTGCAACTGCAACGTCACGATACGGTATCGTTCCGTCAACTCCTACGCTTAAAAATCGCTTGTATGATATGAATGTAAATCTTTAAAAAATGCCACCTAAGACATCAAAAAATCTCTTGATCTAGTGAAAAACTCTCTGGAAGCGGTAACACTCCATTCGCAACTAATTCCGAATCAGGTTTATTCCGTATGTATGTGGAGGAACTTAGTGAGTAAAGATTGTTTATATAGATTAAAACGGAATATTCACATTATTGAATGTTCCGTCGGTCCCCATTAATCAGAGAAAGGTACGGATAGAAGAAGAAACCGAACACCTGCCTTGAGTTTACGCCGGGATTTAGAGTCAAATTACACAAACTTTTTAATTAGTTTAGCAGCTGAAGATATTTCCATTACCTTTTTGAACTACATCGACTGTTTATTTATAAAACCAGTCAGGTACCTTCGCAGTGCAGATGTGAGTGCGCGTTAGTTTAGAACGGTAATAATGGGAGGTTTCTCGTGTCATCCAATTCAGAAGTAATTTGCACCCTTTGTAATAAAAAAAATAAAAATAAAGTGTTATTTTGAATCTCACATTTCTAAAATCATGATCGAATAATGCATAAATTTATGGCGCTTTCGAATATGAATTAGGACATGTTACATTCAAAAATAGCACCCCAAAAGAAGTAGGCATATTATTGCCAGAATAAATAATACCTAATGATTTTAACAATACATTTTCTAGCCAAGTTCTACCAAAATGTATAGTAGAGAGAAGTGATACAGTAATACTATCTCTGGTGGTATTTGGTCATTACATAAAAACCACGTCAGAGACCGTAAGGCGGTCTGGAAAAACTGTGACACCAGGGCTCTGCCCACACGATAAGAAGAAAGAAGGGAGTCACGTTGCAGGTACTGACCCGAGCACTCCTCTCGCGTGGTTTTCGCGCGTCGCGTTTTTGCCTGCCACGAGACTCCGCAATCCTCAATCTCTTCTTGTTCTTAACCAAAAACAATCCCTGAGATTGGGATAGATTCTCCCATAAACTACTTGACACTGACGGAAATGCAGTGCTAACACACAAACAAGAGTCCATTCTTTATAAATAAAAAAAAAAGAAGGAAGGAGTAATAGAGGAACTGGCATGAGTTATCAAATGAAACCGTTTTTGGAGGTTTTCAGGAGATTATCAGCAGGCAAAAATTCGAGCACTGTCTATAATACGGAGTCAAACGTGAAATCGTGGATTATTTAATGAAATAGTGTTAGCATATTTTACAAAATTATCTACGATTTCACTTTCGATTCGCAATTATTCACAGAAACCGAATTTTTAACCTGCGATAAGATCCCCAAAAACGGTTCTATTGCCTCGCGTCACGTATCTCTTTCTATTATACAGTGGTGCCGCTCGGACATCTCGTTCTCTCAGCTGTTAGTTCCTCTATTCCGTAAGGTATAGTAACTTTATGGTTGTCACCTTGGATAAGTTATATGTCAAGATTGACAGTCGAATCTATGAAAGCGTAGAAAAAAATTGCAACCAGCACTAGCCTCTAAACCCTGTCCATATACACGCATACAGACATAATTTACATGACGCCTCACGCACACCAACCGAGGAAAGTTGGCCTCTTTTGTGTTTTACGGTAGAATCGTGAGGCTCCTTCTAGACATATACTTTTTCTAAGGTTGTCAAATAATATTACAAAATTCCAGTAAACGTTTTTTTTATTCTGCTTTGGAATTCGAAGCTTCTTAATTATTTTTCTTAGAACATAATTTTATCACAAAAGATGAAAATAGCAATCGCTTTTGTGTATAAAACCTTAGACGATCCGCCTGAGTTGAGACATCCTGAAGGTAAATTAGCATGATTAAATTTTCTTTCGTGTTCGGAAGCAATTAAAAGTAGGTAAAATATTCAGTATGAGCTCGTTAAGGCGGTTGCAGAGGGGCCAATTTTATACAAAACTTTGACGCACAATACGCGTAGACGGTATTTATATAAGTAACATTGTATACATGGAAAAATAGTTTAAAAAATCTAGATGCCGCGTAACAAATAACATTTGCAATTTATAATATAATTACGAAGATATAAAGCTTTGAAATTTTTCATACAAAATTTTAAAAGCTATATATCTCCGTAATTATAGTAAAAATTGCAAATTTTATTTGTTACGCGGCAACTAGACTTTCTAAAACTATTTTTCCATATATAAAATATTACTTTTATTAATTCCGTCTACGCGTATTGTGCGTCAAACTTTTGTATGCACTGAAACCACCTTAAAGGCAAAATATGATGCTTTATAAGATACGTTCTAATTCATAAAGTACCTACTGAGACAAGCACGGTAATTAGCTCATAATCGACACCCCTATTTGCAGACTCTTCCTCAAACTCTGCAATTTATTGATTGAGGTTGATATGAGTGGATCATATCAACCTCAATCAATAAATTCCTTTACTCAAGTTTCTCAACTGTTCGATGTTTCTTTATTCTACACTTAACTCGATGTTCTGGAGTCGAGTATGTTTTTGCCATTTGAAATATAATTTAACTGAGTAGAGTGGATCATATCAACCTCAATCAATAAATTCCTTTACTCAAGTTTCTCAACTGTTCGATGTTTCTTTATTCTACACTTAACTCGATGTTCTGGAGTCGAGTATGTTTTTGCAATTTGAAATATAATTTAACTGAGTAGAGTGGATCATATCAACCTCAATCAATAACAACATGTTGGCTCGTAGATTTGCACGCTGTACTAAACAGGTAAAAGTAACTTTATTCAAAGCACGTCAGTGTCAGTGTTGTCAGTCGTTTTACACGTGCAGTCTATGGACCAACTACACTCAGCGAGCATACAGCGCCCTGCGAGTCCAATACAACAATGGGCTCAGGATGCTGCTGGGACTGCCGCGGTTTTGCAGCGCATCGACAATGTTCGCGCAGGCGGATATAGAACACTTCTACGCCATTATTAGAAAGCGGAGCGCCTCGCTGCTGAATCGCTTCCGGGGCAGTACTAATAGCATCCTGAGCGTATTGGCTGAGCGGTGGGACTCCCCCATGGTGCAGAGGTGGATGCTACTGCATGCCAGCTCATCCCCCTTTGTACCATAATGTAATTTTATGTAATATTGTAATTTATTTAATTTTATTAATGAATGAATTTATTTGTGAACTAACATAGTTATAAGACAATTGTTACTAACACAACATGGATGAATAATCTGAAATAAATAATTTTTAATTTAATTTAATTTAAATAAATTCCTTTACTCAAGTTTCTCAACTGTTCGATATTTCTTTATTCTACACTTAACTCGATGTTCTCGAGTCGAGTATGTTTTAGCCATTTGAAATATAATTTAATTGAGTAGAGTGGATCATATCAACCTCAATCAATAAATTCCTTTACTCAAGTTTCTCAACTGTTCGATTAGATAAGATTAGATTCATTTATTTCATATTATAACATGTCACATTCTTACATAAATATTTTACGTAAAATGTCCATTCATAACATGATCGTCAAATTGTATAATAAAATAAAATTTGCAATGTCAAAATAAAAATAATGATAAAACAATAAAACATTAAAGTTAAAAATAGTCTACTGACTATTCAGACGACAACAAACGAATTAAAATTGAATATAAAATACTAGTAGGTACTTCAAAACTTTTTGTTAAGAATTCGTTAACGAAATAGAATTCATTATCCATGATGTTTCATTATTTCACACTTAACTCGATGTTCTCGAGTCAAGTATGTTTTTGCCATTTGAAATATAGTTTAACTGAGTAGTGGTCGAGAGCCCTCGATTTTCAGAGTTATATCTATTACGGGTTCAAGAAAACGTTAATGTCGTTCATGTTGTACAAAGAACATGTGAAGAAGAGAACGGATTGTCAAATACCTACTCAACCGACAAGAGCATAGCTCTGAAAATATCTGATTGATGAGGTCTAGGTTCTAATTCTGTTTCCACGTCCATTTTCAGAAAAAAATATTCAGAATAAAATTAATCTTTTTCGTACATCTGCCGTGTTGTCTGTGTTATTAATAGGGTCTTTTTAAGACTATGAATAGACCGTCAAACTGAACAACTTTCTCTATGGCATGGCACCAACATCGAAATCGCGAAAAATAAATCAGATGTTCCATACAAAACTGCAAACTTACTCGTGCCAAATGTATGGGACAGCTGATAAGTTTCTCGATTTCGAAAAAAAAAATTATCAGTCTCATGGGTATCTACAATCACCCCTTAAAGTAATGCAACTGTTTACCCTAACACTCTGTACAAGGGGATGACCATACCATAAAACTAAACCACTTTCACGATGGAGCCAAAATCGAGAAAAAAAATGCAGTTTCATACAAAACTGCAGTACCCACTTGACTCAAATGTGTGGGACGGCAGATTATTTTTACTTATTTTTGACCTTATATCCATACTGAAAATTGTCAGTTTGATAGCCTCAACCACCGCATTAAAAATTGCTATAGTGTTTTGTTACACCTTGTATAATAGCAATTTCGCTTACCTACCTACATATTAAAAACTATCAGAGTCCTCTAACGTGACTACATAAAAGTGCATCCGTCGCTGTGTAACTGAAAGCACAGATTCTCTGAAAGGCAGCTAGAAAGTTATCCCCAAACCAACGATTCCATCTTGAAAAACAAGATGGCGTTAAAAGCAGCAGTTAAATACGCCATCTAGTCTGTTACAGTCTTACCTAAGGGGCCGTACATGGCCATACTGTTCATGGTTGTCACTTGTCAGAGCTCTGGATATCTCATATTATGCGACGCATACAGTCCGGTGCAAACAAACTGAGTAGCCACCGCGAAAGTCTACGCATAAAAGGTATGTGCGGTATGATTCTACGTCGGCGTCGGAATGGTAGCTTCTTTGCCCCCAAATCTCAACGCTTATGGAGTGGTACAGCCTCAATGCGCAAGGCATATAAAAGTAGTTTACTGTTTCATATACATACTGTAGCCTAGAGTTTTCCTCGTTACTGTTAAAAGTATTGTGAGATGTGAAGATGGCAGACTTTGAGACGGTGGATACCTACCAGAGGATTTTAGGAGGACATAATATTCAGATCTAGTTAAATCTAATTTGGGTTCTGGAAAAATCATCCATGCTTTTAGAACTATCCAGGCTTTCTGCTGGAATAAATCTTCTACGTAGGTAGGAGTTACACCAGGATTTGTTTTTTAAATAAATTTTACAAATTAAAAAATATCATTAGTGTCTTTATCATCATTATCAGCCGACTGCTGGTCCACTGCTGGTCCACTGCTGGTCATTAGGGCTCCCGCAAGGATCGTTACAACACCTGCGGTCTTGCACTGCCCTCATCCAACGGGTTCCCGCCGCCTTCACCAGGTCGTCGATCCACCTTGGCCCTACCCACGTTGCGCTTTTCGGTACGTAGCTCTTGTCAGCTAGCCACTGATGAATCAAGCTAAATGCAGTCGTGTAAGAATTTAAATAAAAAAATGAAACTCTTAATAGAATTTAACTTTATTCACACTTTTTATAGCTGCACAAAATGATAAGGTGCTAGGGAAAACAAAATATGATTTTTTAACCTACTATAATCAATACTATAACCAATCATGAGAAAGAATTTTTTGTGAATGTTTGTACTTTAAAATAATAACTTATGAGTTAAGTTCTTAAATGTACGTATAATTTCCACAATTTACAAACTTACATTTCGTATTTACGTAAAACTAATTCATTATAATTAATTATTTCATAGCCTTCCAAAACTATTAAAAACTAGATACACAATCAATGCTCCAAAAAATATAGTTTCAAAAGTAACGAATATCTGATCTCCTCTGGCCTCTTAGGTCTTTTCCCCATCTCGCTGATAGTAAACATATTGCTACAAATTGTATTGAGATCATACCTTAGAAGCTTCTTGATTGACATGTTCTTTAGAAGAAGAAGGGATAGAGGTCAGAACAAGAAGCTTGCAAGGTATTGTCTAGGTCGAAATTTTTCTCCTCATCTCTTCTCCTCATTCCTCTAATACTCAATAAGAGAATATAGCAAATCTGCTCTATAAAAAAGAAGATCACTACCTCATTGCTATCCTTATAACGTAATTCTGTACTACGGCTGTAAATTGCGCCGATAATTTTCATATAAATTTTATGACAATCGCATTACACTGACGTTATTATTTGCAGCTTTAAACTCTAGTACACAGATACAGATACTACTAGAGTGTAAAGCGGTAAATACCAAGACCAACCAACCATTGCCAACCAAAACCAAGAATTTTGTAGGACATTTGCAAAGATTTTACATTAGATTGTTTACCTAGTTATTTACGTTCGATGTCTTCACAGGGGTGTATTTACAAATATTGCGCCCCTGGGCAAATATATGTATCTAAGATTTAGCGAAGTGCCAAAGACCAGTCATTTATCTCAGATCAGAATTATGTTAATTTGTGCAAGTAGCAGCAAAATTTAAAATATGGAGTGAGCAAAGCGAGCTCGAGATTTTTCCGTTATATGACTGGGCTGTGTTATAGAATAAAAATATAGAGGAATTTCTCATTACTACAACTTGGCTATGAATTTTTCCACAATACGGCTTGGCTGCAATTGTAACTCTGTCGTTCTATGCACGCAGTAGGTAATATAATAAAAAGAGAAACCAGAGAAAGCTCATTTGTATAGCCGAACAGCCGCCCCCCTTGAGCCGGCCGCCTTTAGTACTTGACCATTTTGCCCTTAGGAGAATACGCCATTGTATCTTCATAGCAGAATTAATATATCGATGAAATATTCGTAACAACTTAAACAAAGAACAATTGGTCAAATAGTTTAATATTGTTCTATAAATTCGATGTTTCTTAGCATGGTCTTACATTACGTTATAAATTCGTAGTATTTTATTGACTGCATTAACAACAGCTCATTTGAATCCACCGTAAATTTGTTATTAAATGTTTGAATATTATACTATTTTTACAATAATGTTTGACATTGTTTTAATCTAATGAAAGCAAGAAATGTACCTATGTAAGGACCACCCGAAGAGGTATACCCATATCTCTGCCTATTAGTCGATGAAGTGTAATCTAAGTCTAATTTTCATCCTCAATCATGTGAGTCCCATACCGATGAGTTTTTCTAACTCACCTACCTAATACCGACTACTTTCGAACGTAGAAGATAAATATCGTGAGGAAACCTGGAACAAACATTGAAGAAATTCGGATGTGTATGTGAAGTTCGCCAATCTAAATTGGAAACGCGTGGTAGACCAATATGGCTCATCCTTCTTGAGGGAAGGCTTGTGCTTTGCAGTTGTCATGATAGCACGTTATCGACTGTATTTCTATATTCATGAGCATCCTTTTAAACTAAGAGTCAAACCCATCAAACCTAACAACTTTTACGATGGGAGCAAACCAATCGGAGCAAAAAAAATCTGCTGTTGAGGCGTGTGTTTGAGGCAGCGGCGACGCTAATGACCCTGTATAATGATATATTATATAAGTAGATTTCTCTTCATTATGAACTACTACTAGTTACTTAAATTTTATATTATACATTCTTAATTTCAACTTACGTATATTTTATCACTTATCTATACTTATAAAAGAGTTCCGTGACTGACTGACTGACTGACTGGCGGACAACGCACAGCCTGAACCGCTGAAGATAGAAACATGACAGAGGGTGTAGGGGTGCACTAAGAAAGGATTTTTCGAAAATTGACCTCTAAAGGGGTAATCAAGGCGGACGAAGTCGCGGGTCAGAAGCTAGTACTCTATTATAATCCTACTTATTAAATGTGAAAGTTTGGATGTTTGTGATTCAATCACGAAGAAATGACTGAACTGATTTGGATGAATAGAATATGTCTTTAACTAAATAAAATCCAAGGAAAACCAGAATAAAAACGCTCATTAGATTCAGTGCGCACTTCTGTGTGCTACCCATGAAGTTGACTGACAGCTGAGAGAACGAGATGATCTTATCGTTGGGTAAAAATTTGGACTCTGAATAATCGTAGATAATTTTGTGAAATATACTAACACTATTTCATTAAATAATCCACGATTTCACATTTGATTCCGAATTATAGACAGTGCTCGAATTTTTGCCTGCCGATAGTCTCCTGAAAATCTCCTAAAACGGTTTTATTTGACAACTCATGTCAGTTCCTCTACTCCTGTAAGGTACCGCTGCCATCGAAAGAATTATCTCGATCAAGTGTGCTGTGTCGATATTGTTTTATTTATCAGTGTATAATCTTTCTTTTTACAAAACAGTTTGGTTAATCTAATAACTATAACTTAGCGTAACTCAACATTTAGATCTAGGCATGCTAATTTCACAACCCCTTGGTTGGTATTTCATACACCCTGGGCAATAGTAAGCATCTAATGCTCATTGTGAAATTAATGCGTTCGGCACTATGGCCCGTTATCATTGACATTGACATATGCCATCGTGTCCATAGAAGAACATTTGAATCATTGAACCACCCCGTAAATTTACCAAGAGATCCAAAACTACCCTGTATTCTTGATCTACATTGTACCCTCTAGTATACCAAGTATAAGGTATTAATTTACAAAAACTGAGCAGATTTTTGATGGCGGTCTTTCCACCCGCTGTCCCTGAAAGACTGAGGTCTCTGCACTCTCCCGTATTGTATGGTAGGCGTCCTCCCGATCTGATTGTTACTACTCCGAAACGTCACAGTTGTACAGGTTCGCATGCTAGACGTGTTGGATTTTTGTCGCAAGCCTTGCATCTGTCGGGTAAACATAAAGAGGTTAAAATGGAAATAATGTTTTCAGGCTGATCTAGGAGGGAAAGAAGAACAAAGAATGATTCAGTAGCTGATCATCGAATAGGCAATTGTTTTTGAAATAAAAAAAGACTGTGTAAAAATTATTTATCACTTGAATGGCTAGGACCATACATGCTTATGCCAGTTTTGTTAAAGGTGATTTCGAAATTTTGCGGTGATTATTAACATTAACGTAACTGGGTGTAAACTTAAATGAGATTTTAGGGAGTGATTCAGACCATCAAACTGAAGAACGTTCACTATGAAGCCTATATCAAAATTGGAAAAAAAAATTGTTGGTCCATAGAAAAAACGTCAGTGGCTTTTCGACCCAAATGTTATTATGGCAAAGCTATATTTTTTCGCGATTTCAATATTGTAATGGAAGTTGATCAGTTTGATTTGATGGCCTGAAATATCCCTTAAATATACATACAGGGTGTAAGGGATAGTCCTCCGCAGACTCAAACGGTAAACTCAAATCATCAAACTGAACAAATCTCACTATAGCGCCTACATCAGGAAAAATCTACTGTTTCATACTAAACTGCCAGTGTTTTTTTTTCCGTTTCCTGTGGTAGGCTCCATAGTGAAAGTTGTTCAGTTTGATGGTCTGAGTTCAGCGTTTCAGTATGTGGAGGGCTGTCCCTTACCCCCTGTATAACGAATTAATGTTTTTACCCTGCACATATCATAAAGAATACCAAAAACATTTTAAATGGCCCTTCATTGATTAAAAAAAAAATATATATCAGCAAGAATTTTTGGATTGATATATAATTTTATATAAAGTTCCAAGAGCCTTTATCAAAACAATATTTGGAATAAAAATCCAATATTATAAATTGGTCTTGTCGTCTACAGTGTTGTAGTAACCGTTTGAAAAAGAAAGAAATTTATTCACAATTAAAGGCACACAAAAAACAGTACAATAAAAGAAATTAGTAGCAGTGTGTGCCACGACTGTGAATAGGTTGTTTAGTATTAAGTAAGCACATAGTATGGCCCACTCACTGTATTATTTTAGTATTCGTTCTGGTACAAGCTATACTTTCATGCACATAAGAGAGTTTACAACCATGCATCACCGTCGTGTTAACAAATGAACGCGAAACCTGAAAACCATTTGTGCAAAATCGATAACAGATCAAGATTTTATATATTTATCCGTCATCATTGTCCTGTCCACTGCTAAACATTATTCCTCTCTCAGGGGGACTCATAAAGGGGGCTCTGTCTTCGGTCTTCCTCATCGAGTTGCTCTTCGTTATATAACTAGTTTATCCAGAGGATGGGGCATATCTGCTGAAAAACGGATAGTTCTAGAATGTAGAATCCAAGTTCCAGAATGCAGACCAGGAACTTGCTGCACGGGCGGCATGGCGCGGCGCGATAAACATTTTATCGCGCCTTTTATCGTATATTCCGCGATACCGATAAGGTGGTATAATAATATGTATAGAAAGATACATAATTATCCAAAGACGGAAAGTAAGACTCAGTGTAGCAGTAAATATGATTGTGTATATCTAAAGTGTTCCAATAAATATTTTCCTTATTGTTGAGAGTATTTCGTGGTAGTTCATTCAATTTAGATATAAATTTGCTTTGTTATTGTTCAATTACATTTTTAAATTATGTGAGAAACCAACGTAATGTTCACAGAACATTATAAGAGGGGTAAGAGATGCAAAGTAGCGCTTTTGCTTCGGAGACGGCTGTCGCCACTTGTTTTCCCACTCACGCTGCTACAATTACTCATGCCCGCTCGCCCGCGTGCTTTATGCTATTTTGCAAATCATTGCATAACCTGTGCAGACACGTTCCACGCCTACTTTGCACTTCTAACCCCTCCTATAATGTTATGTGGTGCTGTTTTATGTTAACGTGTTAAATTAATGGAAGACGCGATAAAAACTTTATCGCCAACATGCCGCCCATTCTGGCGTAGTGTGGGATGCCAAAATAAAATAAAAATATAATTTATTTAAAAAAAAATCCCATCTAGTACTAGACTGACGACCCGAGACAGGTAGCTGCGAGCGACAAGATTTATATACGCTATCGGTAGGTAAATGCCATTTACCTAAATGCTATCAGTGTGGCGAAATATTGGGCTGGAATGTTTTAGAATGACATGTCATCGACTCTATAGAAGAAGAAGATATAAAGTATACCTATGTATATTTTTTTACACCTGATCTCCAGGTATTGCATTCATTAGTCTATAATCGTAATTTATATAACAATGCTACTTAAAATATATTTCAACTACATTAACTGCTAAATGAAAGTGATAACGAGGTCCGATCGTGGTAAATAAATGTCCACTGAATTGTCATTGCACCACTGCCAAATCACAACCTTTTACACGTTCGCAATTGCACTAGTGCATTATAGCTTTACAACACGCATCATGCTACGGCCGATGTTCACATTAAAAATAATAACGAGTGTTCGCATGCTGTATATTTCAACACAGATGAATAGACAACAAATAACAGAGCAGACAAAGATATGTACACACAAAAGGTTAGCTTATCTCATAAATTAATGACTATCTAATTAAACTACTCATCTAAAACAGAGCTTTCTAACGATGGACAATTTATCAAGCTATATAAACACAATAGGGAAAGAGGCGTGACGTTATAGATAGATAGATAAACACAATAAACGAATCAAACATTAGTGATAATTCCAACTATCTGTAAAAATCAGGCACCGCAAACCGTGTCTCAAAGGGAATTCGGATATTACAGCCTTTGGAATAGGATCGTTGTCATGGGCCAATGGTGTTATGAACGGATATAATATTGCACCATATAAATCTTAGGTACACACGGCAATACATCAACCTTTAAAACGAAAAATAAGCGGGCCGCGCGACGTTATACCACAGTTATACGTTAGTCAACCTACGCGCGGCCAACTTAATGTTGGTTTTGTATAGCTTGATGTGTCGCCGTGTGTACTGTAGGTATACATATAGGCTACGACATATAGGTATAGGTACGCTATACGGTATACTGGATCAACGTATGATAACCTAGGGGAGCGCGTAATTGCTCTATGAGTATCACCAAAGATTAAGGAGAACTATAGAGTGGTATTCTCCATACAAAGCTGCGTAGACTATTAAAATTTAGTACATTCTAATTCGCTAGATGTCATTATGAGCATCAGTTAGTTATTTTTGCATCAACCATTTCTGCTTAGCTACCTAAGCTACCTCTTTTATGTAGTTGGTTTGTTTCATAATATTGGAAAACTAATCAATTTTTATTAGCATATGTTGATATTATTATTCATCTACTCGCGGGCAAGGAGTCAGCGCCATTTAAGAAACGGGATTTTGAGTTTTTTCCGAGGTACGCCATTTAGTATAGATAATAACACTCTTTCTTATCTCCTTTACTCAATGGTATCACCTATCCCTTATGTTGAGATCAAAACATTGCGGTCGGCGATAATTTAAAAAAAATGACGCTCATGAAAACTGGACAACTTTTACAGAAAAAAGACATTGCTGTTTGGTTGGTGGAGTAGTTTCTCTCGATTTAAGTGTTAGTCCCAGGGAAAGTTGTTCAGTTTTTATGTCTGAAGCACCCCGATATCTTCCTCGTAACCCATATTATGTATGTAATGCATTTAAAAGACATTGCCCACGTGACAAACTGTATTCGTTTCACAACTAACGAATGAGTATACAGCTAAAATTATCCACAAAATAGGAGGAATATCGTACTTCCCAATGAAATGGGAAATTATTGGGCAATGTCTTTTATAGGTCAACTCCTTAGAGGATACAGGTAAATTCAACGGTCAACTGCGCCACGATCGCAAACGTCAACCGCGTTACTTTGGCCGTACATTTAATGAACAATCGACGCGATTGTTAAGAAGACCATTAGGCGTTAAATTGGCAATTATTTTTAAACAATGAAGCCGTTTCATTTAAGAGGCGTGTTACGCTTTGTCTTATCTTCCACATCGTTGGCAAAATTTCATTAAAATGCCTTTCAGGGCTTGAAATTTCAGAATAAACAATGTTTCCGATAATATTCTCCCGCTAGGAGGTAGTCAAATTAATCAAAATAATACAGAGTCTGTCTGATGATCAGACCATTAAACTGAACAACATTTTCTACGGGACCAACGCTGAAATCACGAAAAAAAACTGCTATCACATATATTTGAAATGGCGCGGGCGTGCGTCTCCGCCGAATACTATAACAAGAAAGATCTATGTCCATTTTTATATAATTTGTATTGACATTGTATTGTATTGTATTGTATTGTATTGTATTTATAGGGACATAAGTATTTAATTAATGCAACGCTGCATATTTGGAGCAGCTAGAGCTCAGGATTCGAGTCGTCTCTCGAGCTCTGAAGCGGACAGTCGTTCGCCGCGCCAGTTACATACCTAAATTTGTACAGCGAACTTTTGTAAATTCTTTTGTGTTCTTTGAAAACAATACAGTGTAAAGTGAAATATGCGACTTTAATTTGACTCCCAAATAGGTACCTACGTATCAAGTGCATAATATAATGAACTAAGTAAACTCAATAACATTGGCATTTAGATAACAATAAAATACCCCTAAAGTGGTGACCACCCAACTTGAACACAGTGAACGTCAGTATACAGTGTAAATTTTTCGAACTTGTGTGAGGAGCAGCGACGGAGTGCTACCAGACAGAGAGAGAGACGGCTTCCCCAAACACCAGGGTTACGGTGAAAAAGGGCACAAAGGAAATCGCAAGTAGTTTACATTTTATACGGCAGCATGGCAGAACCGCCGCCACCACCGACGCCACCATTTTCAATCGATTTAGCAGCAATATCTTTATCAAATAGAATTCCGGATTTTTGGATGGATCAGCCTAGATTATGGTTCATACAGGTTGAATCGATGCTAGAACAACAAAAAGCTAGCGATAAGGCAAAATACAATGTTGTCGTCGCAAAACTTGGAAAGGAGGCAATCCAACAAGTGGCCGATATACTGTCCAAACCGCCAGACACCGGCAGATACGAAGCATTGAAGACTAGATTGCTTACAGTGTATGAGAAGTCAGAGACACGGAAATTACAAAAACTGATTACAGAGATGGATTTGGGAGATCAACAACCGTCACAGTTGCTTCGGCGCATGCGTGAGTTAGCACGGGATAAAGTAGACGATAAAACACTCAATATCCTATGGCAAGGACACCTGCCACCACCAGTGAGGGCTGTACTAGCTGCCACATCGTGTGAAGTTTTAGAGAAACTAGCCGCGGTGGCAGATAAGGTCATGGAGACGTTCAGACCGGCTCACGTAGCAGAAGTAGCAACCAACAATATTCCACAGAATAGTACGGCCGTGCTGATGGCAGAAATAGCCAAGATCAACGTCAAGCTTATGGAATTAGACACAAACATGAGGAGATCCAGAAGCACAAGCCGAGGTCCACAGGGGCGATCACCATCCAGATCCAGGAGCCGCGCTAGGAGAACTCCAGAGAGTCCTGATTGGCTCTGCTACTACCACTACAAATTCAACTCTAGGGCACAGAAGTGCGTGGAGCCTTGCAGTTGGAAGAAATCACCACCGGAAAACTAGATGAGGTGCAGTTTTCGCCGGTGGGAAGCTGTATCAAGTTAGGTAACCACCGTCTCACTGTCACGGACAGGAATTCAGGTCTGCGTTTTTTAATAGATTCCGGAGCTAATGTATCGGTAATTCCGAAAAATTCAGAAATGTCTAAAGGTATGGAACCAGTAAACGATTTCAAATTATATGCAGCAAATGGCACTCCCATTAAAACTTATGGAGTAAAAGATTTGGTGCTAGATCTTAAATTGAGAAGGCCGTTTAAATGGTCGTTTATAGTTTGTGACGTAAAGCAGCCTATTATAGGTGCAGATTTTTTGCTCCATCATAGGTTACTTATAGATTTACATGGAAAAATTCTGTTAGACAGGTTGACTAATATTAATACTAATGGAACGATCATAAAACACACTGAGCCATCTATCACATCAATAACTTGCGACCATCCGGTATACGATTTGTTGCACAGGTACCCGGATATTCTAAAACCAATGTCATTTAAGGAAACTCCAAAGCATTCAGTTTACCACCACATAGAAACTGCAGGACCACCGGTGCACGGGAGGACGAGACCCCTACCTCCAGAACGTTATCAAAAGGTAAGAGAAGAATTTAAGCTTATGATGGAAATGGGTATTTGTCGGCCTTCTAAAAGCCCGTGGGCCAGTCCGTTACACGTAGTGCCTAAAAAAGATGGTACGATTAGACCATGCGGTGACTACAGAGCATTAAACGCGATCACTAAACCGGACAGATACCCACTTCCACGGGTACAAGATTTCACATACTTATTAACAGGTAAAACAATCTTCTCTAGAATTGATATCCGTCGAGCCTTCCATAATATCATGGTTCACCCTGATGATGTGGAGAAAACAGCGATCACTACGCCATTCGGTTTGTACGAATTTCCGCGTATGACTTTTGGTTTACGTAACGCAGCCCAAACCTTTCAAAGATTTATGAGTAACTCTGTACTGACAGGTTTAGACTTTTTGTTTTGTTACTGTGACGATATTCTTATAGCTTCCGCCTCTTTGGAGGAACATAGGAATCATCTGGAACAGGTATTCCAAAGATTAAATGAATTCGGCATAACGATCAATTTAGAAAAGTGCAGTTTTAATCAGACAAAATTAGAATTTTTGGGTTACGATATTTCATTAGAAGGGATCAGACCTTTAACGAGCAAGGTTCAAGCCATCATAGATTATCCTAAGCCACAAACGGTGAATGAGATGCGTACATTTTTAGGGATGGTAAATTTTTACAGACCGCATTTACCCAAGGCAGTAAAATACCTAGAAAAATTAAATGGGTACATTCACAAAGCAAAGCGTAATGACAAGACACCGATTAAATGGTCAACGGAAGCTGACGAAGCGTTCCGACAATGCAAGCATGCATTGCAGAACGCAGTCACGTTAACGTATCCCGTTTCAGATGTACCATTAGCATTATTCGCTGACGCGTCAGACACAAGTGTGGGTGCTGTGTTACAACAGAGAATAAACAACACATGGAGACCGATAAGTTTCTTTTCTAGGAAATTGACAACTACGCAACAAAAATACAGTACATACGATCGGGAACTGTTGGCAATTTATTTAGCTATGGAACATTTTCGATACTTATATGAAGGCAAAGAGTTAGTAATCTATACAGATCATAAGCCGTTGACTCATGCATTCGCAAAATTATGTAAAGACAATAGGAAGGAAACCCCCAGACGTACTAGACAGTTGCTGTTTATTAGTGAGTTCACAACAGACATACGACATATACAAGGTACAGAAAATATTGTTGCAGATTCTTTGTCACGAATCGAATCAATAACCGGGTTAACGACAATTAATTATGACGAGCTAGCGTCAGATCAAGAGAACGATACACAATTATTACAATTATTAAAATCATTAAACAATAGTTTGACATTCAAAAAAATTTTTATACCGAACTGTAAACAAGCCGTTTATTGTGAAATTTCAACAGGACAGGTACGACCTTACATTACAGAAAAGTTTAGATTGACAGTTTTTGATGCGATTCATAGTTTGAGTCATCCAGGCATTAGAGTTTCTAAAAAAATGATTAAAGAAAGATTTTTTTGGCCTAACATGAACAAGGACATATGTATGTGGGCTAAGTCATGTATACAGTGCCAAAAATCAAAAATAAACAGACACACTGTATCATCGATAGGTAAATTTGAGAAAGTTGACCGCTTTGACCATATCCATGCTGACATTACTGGACCGTTTTCTATTTCACAAGACGGATATAGATACTGTTTAACTATCATAGATCGGGCCACCAATTGGCCTGAAGCATTTCCCCTGCGGGACATTACAGCCGATATTGTGGCAAAGACAATCTATGAAGGATGGATTGCTCGTTTTGGCTGCCCAATTAAGCTCACTAGCGACCAGGGCAGACAATTTGAGAGTAGACTTTTTGAACAATTAATGCAATATTTAGGAATCAATAAAATAAGAACCACACCGTATCATCCACAGAGCAACGGAAGTATAGAGCGTTTTCACAGATCTTTGAAAGCAAGTTTAATGGCACGTTTAAACGACAACAAATCGTGGGTGGACGAATTACCAACTGTGATGTTGGGACTTCGTGCAGCTCCGAGAACTGACACAGGAGTCAGTGCAGCTCAGATGGTTTATGGTCGTTCAATTAGATTACCTGCTGAATTTTTTGTAAAAGTTAATCAAAATGTATGTGAACCCAATGAATTTGTAAAGAAAATTTCGCAAACGATAAGTAGTTATAAAGCTAAAGCAGAGAACCGGAATGATTCATCGGCATTTTTTGTACATCCAGACCTACGAAATTGTTCGCACGTTTTTATTCGCAACGACATATTAAAAAAATGTTTACAGCCGCCATATGATGGCCCGTATCAAGTTATTAGCAGGAATGACAAAGTTTTTAATATTCAGTTGCCAAACCGCCAAGTAAAGTTATCTATTGATCGATTGAAACCAGCTTACATTTTAAATGACAAGAATAGTAATGATAACGCAAATTCAAAATCAAGTAATGAGAATAAACCTCAAAATTTGCAAAATATTAATGAATCACCCAGCGGCTATACAACGCGAAGTGGCCGAGTAGTCAAAAAGGTACGGTTTTTCGATTGAGTAATAATTAATTAAATGACATCAAAGTTGACTAGTTAGCAATAACAGCCAATATAAGCAATCATTATTTGAGAAACCACACATTTTCATTAATCGGGTTGAGAAATATTTCTTTCCATACTGCATTCATAATGGGCAAAACTCAGAGTAAAGATCAAATTGTTATCGCCCAGTCTGGCGCTACTTACAACAGTGTTGAAGAGAAAGTTCAGCAATTTCACATAATGGCATTGGTGATAACAATAGTACTATTTATAATAGTGACATATTGTATTTGGCGCAAATTCAGTAGCAGCGTTAAGAAGTGGATGTTACGTCAAATGGTAAAGATGGGTTTCGACCCTGCAGCGCTGCACCAGCACCACGTCCAGGGGCAACCCCAAGTTGCTCAGTCACATCGTCAACCAGAACCACAGCCTCAGCGGGTGGCTTTTGTGGTCTAAAACTTACGGAGGTACCTACTTTAGAATAAGTACATAATTAATTTTTTTTGTAAACTATTGGTGTTACTTTGGAACCATTGCAAAGTTAGCACCAAAATTCCATACCTAGGCTAAATAATATTCTGACAATTCAAGCAGGCTAATTCATACCTACCTAACTAAGTATGTCAAGGAATTTTGAGGCGAACTTTCAAGGAATAATTTGTATCAAATATGTAATCATAATTGCATCAGGCTCCAAATGAGAAGCCATTGTAATAAAGTTTAAGTGAATTCAATACATAATCAAGTGTAAGAAACACTATTAAATGTAATATTAAGTAAGTACCTATAGTCTTAATTCAATTCAATGTAATATTTAACACAATAATATTCAGTGTCATTGTGTAACCAGTCATTCAGAGTGCAAAGCGATAAGTTTGGTATGCGGTGTAGAATTACATGACGCACGGTTTTCGCCGAGCGAGCTAATCGAGTTGTGTTAAATAAAACAAAGTAGTTACATGTGAATAATTTTAATAAGTAATGGGATGATTGTTTGTTTAATCGAAAATTTGTTTCAAAATTTTATGAAAGGGGGGAATATATAGGGACATAAGTATTTAATTAATGCAACGCTGCATATTTGGAGCAGCTAGAGCTCAGGATTCGAGTCGTCTCTCGAGCTCTGAAGCGGACAGTCGTTCGCCGCGCCAGTTACATACCTAAATTTGTACAGCGAACTTTTGTAAATTCTTTTGTGTTCTTTGAAAACAATACAGTGTAAAGTGAAATATGCGACTTTAATTTGACTCCCAAATAGGTACCTACGTATCAAGTGCATAATATAATGAACTAAGTAAACTCAATAACATTGGCATTTAGATAACAATAAAATACCCCTAAAGTATTGTATTGTATTATTATATATCTTTGCGTTATTTTTTTTGCCTGACAATAAAGAATATTTATTTTAATTTGATTTAAATCTACTCGAGGCTTACAGTTGTGTGATGGAAAGGCACTGACTCTTGAACTTAATAAAAAAAATAAAAAATCAGGGAGTCAGGGTTCTAACCCGAACTTGTTACAATGACTTTTGCAATTACATTGATTTAAATAAACTATGTGTATGGAACAGCTGATTATTTTTTCGCAATTTTGTCCCATAGAGAAAGTTGATCAAAATGTTGTTGTTTTTAAAAAGACTCAGTTCAAGAAACTTTGAACTACATAACACGCTCGCCGTAACTCCAAGACTTTGAAAATCCCTCTCGCTTCGTTAAGCGAGATATTATCTCGCTCAGTTGAACCTTGGAACTCCTTGAATATTAATGCCATAGAAAAAGATACTTTATTACGGTTAACTAATGGTCTTCCTACCAATACAAGAAGCACAAATAAATAAACAATGAACAGGCATGTTGTAAAACTTACATGGAAATGAGTACTAGAGTTCAAGTTACCGGGGTCGTGGCAGAGCAGCTTGCGGAGTGACCTTCGGAAGTTGCGCGTCATCAGGCAATACACTATGGGGTTGATCGCAGAATTCGCATGTCCTGGAAATTTTGAATGAAACGTACAATAACATTAATTACAAGGCGAATGTTTTTTTTTGAAGATTTTTGCATGAAGAAAGGACGACCATAGAAAATAAGAATTACATAAATATTAGACAAAAGAGGAGTGAGTGGTGAAATGTGGCTATGTGAACTTGGCACCCGACATTGGAAAATAAAAAATATTTTTTTCTAATAGATATTCGTATGTAGTTGATTGTAGTGAAAAAAAATTAGTTTGTAGTACCTCAAAAAAAAATTAGAGGACTTTGAAAAAAACTCAGCGCCCGATTTTGTCGGCACTAAAGTTTGATAATTAATTCTTAAAAAGAATCGTTTGTAGTTGATTGTAGTAGAAAAATTTTCGTTTGTAGTTGAAATTTTTTTATTATTATCGTTATTTTCGTTATTATCTGTGCCATCCAAGTGCATTTCAGTCGTCGTTAGGTAGTGGTAGGTAGCAGAGTTTTTGACTGCACCAGGGCATACATATGTATACTTACCCAATAGCAAAGTGTACGGCAGTAAAAGCGATACAGATTCCACTTCTACAGCGTTGACGTCAATAAGAAGCTGCAGTATGTTGTATGGGAGCCAGCACAGAGCGAAGAGCACAGCCAGAAGCAATAGTATCCATGCCACTCGCTTCCTCTCGCGAACTAGTCGCAGGCGCTAGAAAGAGACAAATAGAATATAAGAATGTGTGAAAAAACCATCTAAGTAGCTACATGTCTTGTTGAGGATTCAGTACTTCTTATTCTCTTTCTATTCTACAGGGTGTTAGGATAAACAATTGCATCACTTTAAGGGGTGATTGTACCCATAACACTGAACAACTTTCCCTATGAAACCTATAAGAAAATCCGCAATTTTTTTTTTTAATCTTTCCATACTAAAAGCAATCAGCTGATAGAACGTTTCTATGAAAAGTCGTTCACATCACATCAGTCTATCATCCAGCTCCATTGCAGGAGGGCGTCCCACACTACACCTGCCAGTTCATGGTTTATTTTAGAACTCGGACTCGCCCCATCGATCGTCATATCTAGTATCTACAGCAGATATGACAGCCATGTTCTGAGGTTCAGAATATCTCTGACTACCCCCTCGGGGAATATAGTCGTGAGTATATGCTTATGCTATGCTATATGACAGCCATTCCATTACAAATTGTGTGATGCTATGCTATTCCGCGAAAAAATGAATGTGAGTTATTTTCTTTGCGGAATTGCTTAGGGTTAAGTGCTCAAATTCAGGTGCCATTCAAAATCGGAAATTTTTGTAGAATACCTCCTTTAATTGCAAAATGAGGAACTCGTTGTTAAAGTTACAATGTCCTTTGGGAAATATAGTTTTTATCCAACTACGGCGAAGCAAAAGGAAGGTTATTTTAATTAAGATTAGAGCTTACGAGCGTTAACCCGCGTCTTCGTCCGCACAAATTATATACCAGATTTTAAGTCAGATTATAAGCTATCAAACAAAAAAGTTTCATCAAAATCGGTTCAGTAGTTTTTGCGTGATACTCGTTCAAACAAACAAACAAACACCCAAACAAACAGACAGACAAAAAATCCAAAAATTGGTGAAATGGAATCAAGGACACCTAAAAACCATATCGTAACTTTTTTTTGTTAATATCTTCAATGTACAGACAAACTTCCTGTTACAGTTTTATAATAGTATAGATAAACGGTGAATAGTTAGATTAACAGTTTTATCTGTGAGATTAATTAAACTTCTGTTTTTGTTTTATAAGGAATGAAGATAATTCCCATCTTAACTTAATGTTTACGATTGTAAGCCTATTCACGACTCCAATGTAAACCGTGTCACAAAGGAGTAAGGTACATAATTAATTCTCAGGCAATCGCTTATTCACTAGAGTGGAGCCATAATTGTTTAATTACAGAAAGTAAATGATGACATAAAATATAATTTTGCCTGTTCTGACAGGTAATGTATTCTATAATGTCAAGATTTAGAGCCTTCTTTGGAGTGTATAGTAATCACGGAATATAATTATTATAATAGTACAAAGTGTAAGCCTAGTCTATTAAGGTGGTTGCAGAGGGGTCAATTTTATACAAAATTTTGACCCACAATACGCGTAGACGGTATTAATATAAGTAGATTTGTATATATGGAAAAATAGTTTAGGAAATCTAGATGCCGCGTCACAAATAACATTTGCAATTTATAAAATAATTACGAGGATATTAAGCTTCGAAATTTTTCATACAAAATTTAAAAGCTTTATATCTTCTTAAATATATTATAAATTGCAAATGTTTTTGTGACGCGGCAACTAGATTTTTTTAAACTATTTTTCCATATATAAAATATTACTTTTATTAGTTCCGACTACGCGTATTGTGCGTCAAACTTTTGTATGGACTGAAACCACCTTAAGGGGCTGTAAGAATTTTTACATAAGGGAGTATATTTTATTTTATTCAGGGTGAAATTGATATCATTAGCATCCATTTAAAATAAGAGTCTACCCGTCAAACTGAACAATTTTTACTATGGGAGTAAACCGATCGGAGCAAAAAAAATCAGCTGTTGCATACATTAGAGTCGAGTAGGCACTGCAGTTTAGTATGGAACAGCTGATTTTTTTTTTGCTCCGATGGGTATGCTCCCATAGTAAAAGTTGTTCAGTTTGATGGGTAGACTCTTAGTTTAAAAGGATGCTAATGATATCCATTTCACCCTGTTTATCAGGTGCAGTATGTAACCAATAGATTATAACAGTACGAACGAATAATATAAAAATCAAAACTATTTGAAGCCCAATTAAAACTGCACACAGCTTTCTGTTAAAAATCTGTTAAAAAGACATCGCTCTCGAAACACGAATATAATTATAGAAACATGATCATATTCTACAGAAATTCTCACTTTTATGATATTGATGGTTTCAAACTGAAACGAGGTGTCGTGTGATAATTAAATATTGGACTAGCCTTTTACCTACATAAATATTACTTAAGGTGGTCGCAGAGGTGTTAATTTTATACAAAAGATTAACGCATAATACGCGTAGACTGATATTAGATATTATGTTATATTCTATATATGAAAAAATAGTTTAGAAAATCTAAATGTTGCGTCACAAATAAAATTATCAATTTGTAATATAATTACGAAGATACACAAAGCTTTGATTGAAACCACCTTAAGGTGGTTTCAGTCCGTACAAAAGTTTAACGCACAATACGCGTAGACGGAATTAATAAAAGTAATATTTTGTATATGGAAAAATAGTTTAGAAAATTTAGTTGCCGCGTAACAAATACCATTTGAAATTTATAATATAATTACCAAGATATAAAGCTTTTAAAATAGTGTATAAAAATTTTAAAGCTTTATATCTTCGTAATTATTTTATAAATTGCAAATGTTATTTGTTACGCGGCATCTATATTTTCTAAACTATTTTTCCATATATACAAAGTTACTTATATTAATACCGTCTACGCGTATTGTGCGTCAAAGTTTTGTATAAAATTTACCCCTCTGCAACCGCCTTAAGCCTTTAGCTGGACTCAATAATTTGTTTTATTTCTAAACAATTATATATTTTTACAGCATTACCAAACATAGAGGTAGGCGTAACTTGTGTCAACGCCCTAAGTCAGGAGTCACGTGACGCTCTACATTACCAAAAAACAAGAATGTCACTTTGTAGTCATTTTTGGTTTTAGCAGTTTATCGAAACATTACGGATATCTATATCTATCTATACTATTATAAAACTGTAACAGGAAGTTTGTCTGTACATTGAAGACATTAACAAAAAAAAGTTACGATATGGTTTTTTGGGTATCCCTGATTCCATATCAGCAATTATTGGATTTTTTGTCTGTCTGTTTGTTTGTGTGTTTGTTTGTGTGTTTGTTTGGGTGTTTGTTTGTTTGAACGAGTATCACGCAAAAACTACTGAACCGATTTTGATGAAACTTTTTTTGTTTGATAGCTTATGATCTGACTTAAAATCTGGTATATAATTTGTGCGGACGAAGTCGCGGGTTAAAGCTCGTATGTTATAAAATTACACGTAACCACATAATTTAAGAAATCTTCACCGTCAGCACCCAACGAAAGAAATTTTAAGGAACATCACGGTAAATTCATAAATTCGGTTTTAAATAAATCTGTCAGTTAAAAGAGGCAATTAGCGACAACAAAACACGGTTTGTCGCATAAAATGTCACTTCCCTCGATAAAATTAAACAATTGAAAATCGTTCACAATACACAAACCCCGGGCAAATTAAAATTAACATCTGCCACACCGCTGAAAAAACACACATTGTTATATCAAAACGATGTATTGTTCGAGAGGAAATGCTTAGGTACCTACAGTACAGAAAGGTTTTCAATAACGCGTGGCGCAATAGCCCAGTAAAGTTACGGTTCGCTTGTATGGTGAAAGTTAATAATTTATAACAGCTGTTTTTTTTTCTTTTATGCTTTAGAATATAATTCTAGTTACCATTTAGATTGTTAATCCAACAATTTCTTATTCATTATAGAAATAATTAAACAAAGTAAAAAAAAATATATATGTAAAATTCGAAAAAAATATTAGGTAAATACAATTTTTTTATACAATTTGTTAAACACATTTCTATTCTTTTATATTGCACGTAAATCCAAAGAAAAAATCACCATGGGACTTTTGTATTGAACTAAATAGAAATTACAGACTATTTTCAGAAATACTCAATTTTAGTACAAATTTTATACAGTTTATGTAAACTCATAACTTAAAACAATCAATAAAAATACAAAAATAAGGAAATCTAACACTGTAAATACAAAATAGGTATACATTTTTGTACTTAAATCTAAAAGTATAAAATGCTGTTGGATTGATTAATAACGCATCTAAATATCATTTGTTTAAACGATCTGGCAAAAAAAAATTGCTAATTATATAACGTCTAACAAAATAAGCTGAGACTATTTTAAGGGGGTGATTAGACCATCAAACTGAACAACTTTCTCTACGGGACCAATATCGAAATGGCGAAAAAAAATTAGTTGTCTCATACAAAGCTGCAAACATAAGTCGACTCAAATGTATGAGACAGTTTTTTTTTCGCGATTTTGACATTGGTCTCATAGAGAAAGTTGTTCAGTTTGATGGTCTGATCATCCCCTTAAAATAGTTTCAGTTAATTTTGTTAGACCTTATAAATTATTTCCTTTCGATCCGTATTTTTACTGGACTACAAACAAAAACGAAAAATAATTTATGGAACATTCGTCACATCAAAGATTCATTTAAAAAATGAGAATGTATAAGGTTTCATCTTACTATACATACATTGTACAATGTACATGCCGTCATAAACTCACGACCAAACTCCCTTTCGAGGTTTCATCTTTTTATAAAATGGTTGAAACATTTAATTATTATGTAGGTATAGAACAGACAACGCGAACAAAATCTGTGCATCACGATCAGCAGTGCAGTGCAACTAAGGTTGAGCCAATTAGCTTAAACGAGTGTTTCAAAAAATTTTGTCTGGGTGTCGCCTCAATGGGTTGAAAATCTTAATACTTTTGTGAAAGCTTATACAGGATCCTTTTTAATATGCTGAAATTGCTGAAGGTTTTTTTAGGGGATGCTCAGACCATCAAACTGAATCAAATTTCTCTGTGGCACCAAACCGAAATCGCGAGATAAAAAATGCTGTTCCGTAGAAAACTGCAAACCTAATCAAGCCAAATGTATGGTGTCACCCAATTTTTTTTCGCGTAACGATGTTCGTCCTATAGAAGAAGTTTATGCCCTATTTTTGATTTAAAATGCATTTATCTATAGATTGCACATAATGCAAAAACTATATAATATAATCGGCAATAACCTCGAGCTAGACATATTTAATGATACGGCATCATAGTGGAAGCGTAAAATGCTGCAACCAGGGTCATCACCAAACGGTGTACCAATTAGTTAGTTCTAACCTACTTTCAGTCTTTGTTCACCCTGTTTTAACCTTCTTTTGTCTGGAAATGTTCTTCTAGAATATTTCTACATAAATTAATATTCATGTTTTGATACTGACAACAGGTATCACGACAACTCGACCCCGACTATTCAAAGCTATTGAAAAATGTTTTTTTATCATCTTCTATCTCTTTCATGCAAAACAGGTGTTTGTATGACACGTATCGTCATGATTTGTATGACAATACTCAATTATGACGTCAATTTTGTTATATATGCCTCTCGCTCTAACCATAAATTTGTAACACTTACCTACATATCAGTCTTTTTTTTTTTTTAAGTATTAATTTTTTTGTGATCATCCATATTTCGCGGCATGCCATGCCGCCTGACAGCTTACGTCATTATATTCTCAAAACTTTTAAACTTCGACTAAATTGATCATAACTCGTAACAAGCTGAAGTTTGTTTCGGAACAAGATTGTTGTGTTGGAAATCTCTCGAAACAAAGTTTAATAAGATGATATCCCTACTGAACTTTTAAGAACATTATTCGTGCAATATAAAAGTCGACTTGAATAATTTTAAGTACTGCCTTGAGATTATCGGTTGGTTCGACTTCGAATTCATACACGTGGCATGCCATGTACACACGGCGACAGGGCAAGCTGCACAAAACCAAAATAAGCTGGCCGTGCGATGTTATACGATATTCACCCTATCCGTTGCCAGCTTATGTTAGTTTTGTACTTTTAGTACAAAGTACTTTTAGTACAAAGTACTTTTAGTACAAAGTACTTTTAGTACAAAGTACATTAGTTCAAAATACTTTATTAAAAGTACTTTTTGTACTTTAGTCTGCCACCAAGGTCACCGCCGTCGTTCAAAAAAGTCATTTTTAACCTGGCAACCCTAGAGTTGCAGCAGACTGAGAGGTGGCAACCCTACTTTTTCCAGTTCTTTAGATCAGTCTCCTTCCGATGGCACCTCATTTACTTCCCAAACAGATAGGTGGAAAAAATGTACTAAGAATCATTATGGAAAAGGTACATGCGGCAAGATTTTTCTAGGCAACCTGGCGGCGTTGTATGAACCCTTGTGTAAACATTCACTAGAATCACATTTCGTTCGCTAAAGAAATAGGTGCATTATTTTACCGAATCTCGGTCTACAATGAGTTTTTTCAACTTATAAGTTATACCGAATGCTCGTAAATGACGAAGGAAAACATTGCGAGGAAACCTGCATACGCTGAAGATGAAATTCTGATGCGTATTTGAATTCTATCAATCCGCATTTAGCTCGTATGGTGGACTATCAGTATCACTCATACAGTACCTTGCAGTGGGACGTATACAGGGTGAAATCTATATCATTAGCATCCTTTTAATTTAAACTAAAAGTCTTCCCATCAAACTGTACAACTTTTACTATGGGAGCAAACAATTCGGAGCAAAAAAAAAATCAGCTGTTTCATACATTTGAGTTGACTAGGCACTCAGTTTAGTATGGAGCAGCTGTTTTTTTTTGCTCCGATCGGTTTGCTTCCTAGTGAAATTTGTTCAGTTTGATGGGTAGACTCTTAGTTTAAAAGGATGCCAATGATATTAATTTCACCCTGAATAGGCAGGGGAAAAGGTCCTAACTAATCGAAAACTGGATATACGACTCCGAGTAAGAATGCTCCAGTGTTACATCTGGCCAATAGTTCTATACGGTTGCGAGGCATGGACCATTAAGGAAGCTACTCGCCAGAAACTAGAGGCTATAGAAATGTGGTTCTACCGAAGAATGCTGCGAATTAGTTGGGTTCAACGAGTCACCAATGTGGAGGTTCTACGACGTGTCAGGAAGTCCCGGGAGCTGTTGCAAACCGTTAAAAGGAGGAAAGTCGCCTACCTTGGTCATATTCTGAGGAATGAGCGATATCAACTGCTCCATTCTATAATAATGGGCAAAGTGGAGGGCACAAGAAGCGTCGGTAGGCCACGAATGTCATGGCTCGCGAACCTAAAAGAGTGGACAGGCATCGCCAGCGTCGAAGAGCTGTTTCGTTTGGCGAGAGATAGGCAGGGATATGCAGAGCCGACTGCCAACCTCCAGTAATGGAGAGGAACCCGAAGAAGAAGATAGGCAGGGGAGCGCGTAATTTCTCTATGATAATTAGGCTCATGATTATGACTGCCTTATCCAAAGTTAAACGTACTTAAGATACTTATAATAATGTAAGTGAAACTTCTGGTACGTACTACAAGCTTTGTTACCCCGAAAGGGAATAAGGGTTATAGTTAGTAATGAGTTTATGTGTTAGGGTGGCAATCCTGTCCTATATTTTACAGGACGTCCCCGTTTTTCAGTCTACTTTTTGGTTGTCTCTTTTTTTTTATATAAAAAATAATTATATGGGACCGTAAATTGTCATACATTTAACGCATTTAAGGAACTCATAAAAATGACGCACATCCTAAAATCATGTTTTCTATTCTTTCATCAAACGCATATGTTGAAAAAGTATAAAGGAACAGCAAAAGTACTGAGCTCAAAACTTAGAGCAAACAAGAGTTTTAACGTATGTCGTTAAAACCGTACTTTTATTCTAAATTCGGTCATTTTAGATCGGGCTAAGATCAAAATGTGCTGTAAAATGAGCGTATTATGGTTGGGCATTACTATTTTAGCGACCTTTAGCGCGAAAGACTAATGGACCGATGACAGAAATAAATCACGTTCAAATTAATAACTAGGCTGCTGAGACCGTTTCTATAACGTTGTGGACTCGGAATGTCTCGGATGTCTACGTATCAAGGTAAAATTAGTCGTACACACGGCGACACATCAAGCTACGCAAAACAAACATAAACTGGCCGCGCGACGATGGCGACGCAACGTCCCAGCAAACCATTTGGTCGTATTAGGCCCACATTTAAATGACTATTTTGACTTATAAAAGTTATATTACGGTAATTTCGTCATGCGTCTGATGTTCGACTATACAACACATACGACCAAATTGTTAGTTGGGGTAATACATTACTCTACCCACGCGCGGCCAGCTTATTTTGGTTTTTGCGTAGCTTGATGTGTCGCCGTGTGTACAAGTTAATACCCATTACGGTGACAATAAAGTATGATCCTATCCTAATTATGCATACTTAATATACACCCTTTGATTATAATCAAAGCATACACCGTTGTATGAGGGTCGTTTTGAAGCCAGAACCGAGTGCTTCAGACAATCTAAAGCTACCTACTTGATTAGTTGATTACTGTTGGGATAGAACCTCTTCCTAAAAGAATTTCTCAAACATTTTATTGAACACTAAATTTTCATATACCATTTGCTTTTAACTTCGTATACGGGAGCTATAAAAATGGTTACTGTCCATCTTGATATTTTTAGTGTAAACATAAAATAAAATAATTTAATAGCCGTATTTATGTCTGCAAAAGTATTTTTAACTTCATTAAAAACTAGCTGGTGCCCGCGACTTCGTCTGCGCTTCGTCTGGACAATTCACACAATATCTTTATAAATTGTAGCCTATGTGTGATGTATAAGCTATATTATTGTGAAGTTTCATTAAAATCCATTCAGTAGTTTTTACGTGAAAGAGTAACAAACATCCATCCATACTTACAAACTTTCGCGTTTATTATTAGTAGGATATAAATACTTAAGTAATAAAGAGGAAGAGGTATTGAAAACGAAGATGAAAATTTCTATTTCCTTGGTTTTTTTATTACCAGGCACCAGACAAAATTTGCAAACGGCCGTACAAACGGTAAAACATCTGACCAACTCAATCAATCAAATATATTTATCGCACAATCACAGGTGTTAAAAAGGTGTATAATATAATAAAAATATAATATGGATCTCTGCAACTTGCTGATCTCAGCATGCAATACAATGCAACTAATAATTCAAAACTAAAGGTACAGTCAAAAAATGAATTTAAATTACTAAACTAATACAAAAAAAACGGTGTAGTTTAATTCTGAATTGTCGATGGTTTAATTCTTTCTCAATAGGAATGGTGACACATCAAGCAAAATAAGAATACAAAACCAAAATAAGCTGGCCGCGCGCAGGTCAAGTAACTTATAATATCGTGTTGCCAGCTTATATTGGTTTCGTATAGCTTGATGTTTCGCCGTGTGTACTAATCTTTGATTAAATTAAAATTGCGGTAGATAAGTGCTTCGGAGCTTCCTACGCGTAGCTCAGCTAAATAATTATAAATTCTTTGGCTAAAGTGTATGAAACATACCTGTTGGCTGTTAGCGCTGCCTTCTGTCTGGTCAAAAGGTGGAATTACAGAACAGAGTCTCCTTCCCATCAGAAAGTAGGATACCACCACGATGCTACCTGAAAAATAACAAATTAAAATCATTTACCAAAATGTCATCTACAAAAAGGTTAAGCAAGATTGCATCGAGACTTCTGCCTCCAAATACCTAGTAGACAACGTTGTATTACGTTATGCAATGCAACCTGCCCACCAAATAAACTCTACACATGTTTTGCTCCACCAAGGAGCATCCTCAAGAGTTAAGACGCCCCATAGGTAAACGCAAGGCCGGGCCATATTTTGCTGGTTGTTAGAAGCTATCTTCTCGTTATTTAAAAGACGTACAAATAAATGAAAAATATAGCAATGATCTTCAACATCTCGGCTTTATTTGCTATGAAGTATATTTCTTATTTGTCTATAAAATGCGTATGAAACCTGTGTTCAAAGGAAAGCCTACATATTTGAAAAAATCTGTATTACGTGCACCTACCTATAGGTACTTTATAAGTTGAAGTCACTATTACTTGCGACACACCATAGACAATAGACAATATTAAGATCTAAAAATGCTTTGAATTTTTTTAAGAACCTTCATATTTAATAAATCATAAAATTTCTTTCACTCAATTAAGTGACATCATGAAGGACAAGTCAGTCAAAAATAGGTACACCTACTAAAATGACGGTAGTTTAGTAAAAGTGAGGCGGCTCTGAAAGGGTCAAGGTCGTTTAGTGGGGGATACCTCTTAATCATCTCAGGTGTTGCCAACGTCCTTCGGTCTAACTCCTGAGTATGCTCCTTGATAGAGCGAAACACGATGAGTAGTAATTTTTACTCTACAAGTCGTGTAGAGTAGAAATTATTAGGGGAGAACCATAAACTTATAGAGGTGCTACTGGGAATGTTCTTCCATTGAAAAGGGAAGATCTTCCACCAGGCTGTGTGGCCTGGGGACCGGCCGTGGTCCAACAGTTCTTAGTTGGACTTTGTATATGTATCGAATCTCTGTGATTAATTCTCTTCCGCGATTCTCGTATTGTATACTATTTTGAACCTTATGTGTAGCTGATAACGGGTTACCACTGTGACGTTGCAAGCTGTCTTACGTGCGCATTTGCGAGCGCGACCGTAGCGCCATCTGTTAGCTTCTTCGCTTTAACTTGTGGGTGTTGACATCTGTGTCAAGTCCCCACAAACTTAATGCTACTACGGGAGGACCCTGTGCTACAGATATTTGATGCCAAGGAGAACCTCTATTTTTACCATTTGTAAAAAAGATAATGTAAACATTAAACTTTTATTAATCTTTTATCAACATGAAACCTTAAACTTATCATGTCCCTAACCTTAAACATTAAAATATTACTAAATTTAGCGAGACCTTTTCGGAAAACATTCAAGTCAAGATGTATATTTTGCCTTGGCTTGAAAAAGGACAGTTATCATTATCAGATCTTTTACTTATCATAGCACGTCGCGCTGGCGGTCTTTTGTCTCTACCTGCCCCAATGAGAGACAGGCGTTAGGCGTGGTAAAGTAAATACTTACATAACAACATACATAATTATAAACTATGGATTGAAATATCATCGTTCTGCGAATTGAAATTGGTCGGCTTTTACGTTACGTATTTTCGCCGTTTAGCCGACATTTTCAGTTTGTTGCGAGAAACGAGATTATATTATATTATATCCGAAAGCATGTAAAAGGCAATTATGTGATATTGAATGTCAGTATGCGTTATTTATTTACTGTTACGCCTGCCTCACACATCCGGAATTCGGGTTCGGAATTTCGTATGTTTGTGGCAGACGTTATTATCGGGTAACCAATAGGAATGATGTACGCAAAAGAAGTAAATTTAAGTAAGAGTACAAGATGTACGTAAATATTTATTTAAAGGAATAAAATAGTAAAAGCACAAATAAAACTTACCCTAAACTTAAACCATTCTAAACATTCTAAACTACAAATTTAACTAATCCTACTTAGTCGAAAAGCCCGCCCCAGGTCATACCTGGCCCGAAGGTGCCCATAATGCTGGCTGCATTTCCGCGTTGAATCGCTAATGATATGCGTTGGGCTAGGTATGACCCGGCACGAGGACCGTTACCCGCATCCCGTAAACGTTTACCCAGGTTCCTCATAAAAGTTTTTGCTTCATGACCCCACGGGCCCGCCGTCTCCACAGCGAAGGGCACGAATAAGTAGCTCTGCTCCAAAGTTGTGTAACATTGGTGTTTACGTACTGCTGCCCTTTCCGCTGCCGACCCTGCTACTCGAATGGAACCTCTGATTTACAAGAAGTAAATCGCAACGTCATTTTGACTTTCCAGAGTTAAAATAACTGATGGCATTTTTGACCACCCCATAAAGGTCTAAAATAAAGTTAGTAAAGTCGGTATTAATAACCATCACGTCAAAAATAATGAATATAAATTCATCAAACAATATTGTTTAATTATATAAAGTTAGAAAACATCGTAACAACTGGTTTTTGAATAGAACATCAATATCAGAATTTATAAACTAAATTTTTCAAAGCGCTCTTTGTGTCTGAATATTATATATTAAAGTAATAAATGAATTTGATAATTGGCTATTAATTGACGAACTTGGAGTTGATTGGACTTTCGTTTGGCATATATATAATTTAACACAGATACCAGACAATAACAGAGACAAGCGAGCTTTCCTAAAGCGCATATTCTATTCATAACTGCAGGCGAGCAAACGGAAACAAGGCGGACAAATCTTGCGGTGTAAATATGTACTGAAGCGTCACATGAAGAGATTTAAGGGGGTATTAGTATTTTAGTAGCGTACAGTCAGCATCAGAGAAACCTATCTTAATATTTATAAGCGCAAGGGGGTTAGATTTCTCTCATGCTGGCCGTACTTTAAGTATCTATTAAGTACCTACATTACCCGGATTAACTACAAGTCAACGAAAATCTCATAAGCAGGAAAACAAATTCTCGTCGCATAATTTGCATATAAACATCACACCAGCAAAGCTTTATACAAGTGAAGCTAATAAATAACAGGTACTACATAAGCACGGGTGCGGACCTGCGGTTATAGGTGTGTGTTAATGCTACAATACTGCTAGAAGCTTTGATTGAATTAAAATAGCGGAAGATAGGTGACGTTCTTTCATTACGCACTCGAAAAATGGACCTGCTTTTCATGTACTTACGAGTGGAAAGTAATGCCGCGTGATTTGTTTTTTTTTCTTTTTGAATGATTTGTAAAAAGAGTTTTAAGCACGCGAAGGCAATGTTGTACCTTTATCTCACCTAAAATAAAAAAAGTATCTGAATCACGCAATGCCGCCCTGAGTAAATTAGGTGACAGGGCCTAATTTTAAGCTACAATAGATCTATCCAGGTCGCAGTAGCTTTTTGGTCATCGACCAAGCCCTTATAACCAAAAGGGCCTAATTGATGCGGTCCATGCGCTATAGGCAAGTCACCTATCTTGCTATTTTAATTTAATCAAAGGTTAATCGTGCAACTAAGTACGTTGCGGGTGATGATAAATTTGAGCTTTTTATACTAGTAAGCTCGCTGGTCTCTTTAAATTTAAAAGGAAAACATTATTTTAGTCTATGGCCGAGACATGATAGGTAAGATTGAATTAACGCCGATGGTTCTTTCAAAAGTAAAACCTTACTTGAAGTGCCGTTGCGACTACAAAAAAATTGTTCTTTTCAGAGTACCCTTTGGTCTTAATTCTCTCCCTTCTAATTAAGGGTCGGTCTTACGAGGCTATATAATAACCATTACTATTATTTATTATTCAGCATTATAACCGTTACGAATATATTTTCATAAATATTTTCCTGGGACATAATAATTATAGAACACGAGCGTTAACCCGCGACTTCGTCCGCACAAATTATATACCAGATTTTAAGTCAGATCATAAGCTATCAAACAAAAAAAATTTCATCAAAATCGGTTCAGTAGTTTTTGTGTGATACTCGTTCAAACAAACAAACAAACAGACAGACAAAAAATCCAAAAATTGGTGAAACGGAATCAGGGACACCTAAAAACCATATCGTAACTTTTTTTTTGTTAATATCTTCAATGTACAGACAAACTTCCTGTTACAGTTTTATAATAGTATAGATAGATATAGATTAACACGGGGTAGGTTAGCCGTAACAAAACGATTAGGCTTCACTAGAATGACATGACGATATCGGGAACGAAGATCGAGCTCCACCCAGTACACAGGATGTAGACTTAAGAGGCTATGTGAAAAAATAGGATTCTTCAAAGCGTCATATATCATGAAGTACTAACAGTAGGAGTATGATTTGCGGATATGTGTAAATTGAACTTATAATTGCAGTTCTGATAAGATCCAAACCACGATTAAGATACATTTTCTCGATAGAAAAACAAGCCAAAGTAAACGCTTGGAACTGCTAAACGGTGAATAATAGAAACACGAGACTTGACTTTTTATAAAAGATTGAAATTTTATAAAGTTTGATTAGAGCGTAATTGAACTTACATAAATAGTACAATCACAATTAAATAAAGTATGTTTTACTCTTGCGTCCTTTCAGGCGCGCGCGCCACCCCGCATTTCTCTCGCATCAGGCAGTAATATAAGCTATCACACGCCCATTTCGCTTCAATTATTTTTAGGTTACATATTTTAGAAAGTTCTTCAGACCATCAAATTAAACAACTGTCAATACGAAGCCAACGTCTTAACCGCGAAAAAAAAACAGCTTTTCTATTCCATACATTTTATGTTGAGTAGCCATTGATGTTTTCTATGGACCAACAAACAATAACATCGTCTGTTCGACGTAGGCTCCATAGTGATAATTATTCGATGTGAAGTTCGGAAATCAGTCCGTGTGGTGCCGGCTAAGAATAGCACCATCCCATTTCTTCCTGTGAGTGTCGTAAAAGGCGACTAAGGGACCAACCAGAAGATCTTCAGCAGCAGCATCTTCTGCGTACATTCATCCAACTGAACTGCGATCGCCAACCCGCCTGCCAAGCGTGGCGATTATGGCAAAACCCCCCAACATGTCAAGTACGCCCTTAACACGGCCCCCAGTCACCGGCGGCCCCGCTATTCCTGGCTACGGTAGCGGCCAAGGTAACGGCGGGGCAGGGAGTGCGAAGAATCTCCGGAAGAGATCCGGCTACCACAACCGACAACAGCTGCACCTGGCAACGTTTAACACACGGTCGCTGCGGACCGACGAGTCGCTCGCTGTACTCGAGGAGGAACTGAGCAGGATACATTGGGATATTGTTGGATTATCTGAAGTCCGAAGAGAGGGAGAGGACTCGATAATCCTCAAATCCGGTAACCTGCTCTATTTCCGAGAGGGCGAACTAAAGTCACAGCACGGTGTCCGGCTTATGATCCACAAGTCTCTTGTGATAATTATGTAGCACATAGAAATTTTTCATTCTGTATATTATCGTAATCTTCATCACGTAGAATCTTTGACTATTAATTATAAGGACTAGCCTTGCGGTTATAAGAACAATTGATCATCTACATTTACATTCAATTTTATACCTTATCACTAAACGAGACAGCCTATAATTGCGAAACAATAACTTCGAACTTAGAACGTTTGGGGTTCACACGAGACTACTTTTAATGATTTTTAACGTTCAAAATTAGAATCTAAAGTTATGGGGAATAAAATCCAAAGTTGCAAATTTCATGTTACCTTGCCCCCCGCAAAAAGTGGCAGAAATGTTCGTTAGGAGAATTACACGTGTAACTAGTCCCTATATAAGTAGTCAAAGCGTAGAATGTATCTGAGCACTCAGCTTAACGATGCCACGTAATTATTAATACTACAGTTTCTAAGTGCTTGGTATATGTAAGGGAAACTTTAGAATAACTTTCTATGAGTCTGCAGATTATAATGTGAATTAGACGAGTAGAAGAAACATACGTGCAATTCAGGGGGGTACATAATGTCGTGTCTCTGCTAAACTTCATACCATTTACGTCATTTTCTACTGAAATACAACGCGTGACTTTAAAAAATCGCTCTCCAGTGTAGTGGTAATCCTACTTTAAATTATCAAGAAGTTTACATTCGTGTTTAAGAGAAATACGTTGACCATTTATACATGAACTAGTTACGCGTGTAATTCTACTAAAAAACATTTCTGCCACTTTTTGCGGGGGGGGGAGGTAACATGAAATCCGCAACTTTGTATTTTATTCTCCATAACTTTAGATTCTAATTTTGTTTTTTAAAATATCATGATAAGAAGTCTCGTGTGAACCCTAAAAGTCATAAGTTCGAAGTTATTGTTTCGCAATTATAGGCCGTCTTGTGTAGTAAAAGGTATAAAATTGTATGTAAATGCACATGATCTATTTATGTTGCACGAGACCATGGCAGACGGGAAATGCTACCGCAAGGCCGGTCCCTATATAAATAGTAAAAGGAGAAATATTACAAATAGCACAGTTTTCGTTTCTGTGTTAGTAGTAATGCGCCCATGTCTATGTCAAATTAAAAATTCGAAACATAATACAATAAACTTATATCGTTTTTTTGGTGCGTTATTGTAGGGACAAGGCATCAGTTACATCATTATTGTCAAGATTTCTAGAGCGTCAGTGGCGCGATGCGTAAGAGGTATGGACACTTAATCATGAGGATCCGGTTTCGAATGCATATGGACGATATGCCATCTAGTACCAATGAGCTTCTGCTCTCAAACGGTGAAGGAAAAGATTGTGAGGAGAGCCGCATACTAACGCTGACGAAGAAATTTCTCAAAATTGTTTCTGCATTGGGACAAACCTAATATCAGGTTTATCAATGCTTATAGTTCATAAGATGTTTGTTTATGTATTTGATAAATAAATTAAAAAAAAAGACATAATTTTTCTTAAAATTCATTAAAGTTGCAGACAAAAACTAGTTAATCTAATAAAAAACAATTTACTATAAACACATTTGTGAAACATTGAATAGAATCGAGATAAAAGAACCATAAATACCTTTTCTCAATACATACAAGGCTTTTCTTATACTGCCATTTTGTACTTGCAATATTTTTCTCACCCAATTGAGCAATTGACTTTGGCGATCGGCTTATAGGAAATCTAGGATTTTCTTCCCTATTTGTCTTAACGGTATTTTCTTCTTCGTATTTTCAGCCTAAACCTAGACTAAGATCTTGTTGATGCTAAGTAATTATTATGTTCTTTTTGGATTTAACTACAAAGCTGAGAATGATAGACAAGTTAAATGAGTGCTCACCCCCGCACCCGCGCGGCGGCCGCTGCCTATGTAATCTTGTGGCGTCCCGCCAAGTCGCCCAAACCGACGCGCCCACGCGACGCGGGAAGGCAGCGTCAGCGGAGCGGGAAGCGCGCGTCTAGTGGTCAGACGTGTACAATGTTACGCTGTCGTAACAAAATAAAATACAAATTTTAAATTTCAGAACATTTTGGTCCTTGTTTGTAGTTATTGGTTCTTTTTGATAGATTTGGATCGTTTTTGGTAGTTTTTCCTAGACTCTGGTAGATTTTGGTTATTTTCGTTTTTTTTAGTAGATTTTGGAAATTTTTGGTAGATTTTGGTAGCAAAAACAACAAAAACCAAGAAAACTTACAAAAACAAAAAAAAAGTAATAAAAACAACCAAAGAGTACCAAAGCACTCTAGATGTTCAATTTAGTTAGACTCCGATGTTAAAACGAAAATGAAATTACATTAGTTAAAGAAGTGTTGCTTCAATGACTATTCATCAACAAATGAAGTTCGCTTCCCGCGTCGTAGTCGCGCCGGTTTGGAAGCCGAGTTTCGCGTCATAGACGCTCCCCCTTCGCTTCCCGCTTCCCGCGTTGCAGTCGCCCAGGACTGAGCACTACTTAATACGAAACTGTCCCGCAGGATACTATGTTGACGGGGGCCATCAGGATGCATCGAAACTAAAGCATGCAGCATTCCTCACGAGGTTTTCTTTCCCCAAAAAACCAGTGGTGTTACAAATCGTACAAAAATTCTGAAAAACTTATTGGTACGAGTCGGCCTGTACGGGGATCGAACCATAGCCACCTGGACGGCAGACATGGTTACTCGCCATGGTCTCATGGTCGTATGAGGATAATATTCTTTCAAAAACATTAAAGTTGATAGTGAATACCGCGAATCGATATATCGAAATAAATGGACGCATTCAACTAAACTTAATAAAGAAAATCCGATTGATCCTTGCCCGACATAAATAAATTGGTTGAGTGGTAGAGTAACGAGCCAAGTTCGTTTCTATTTATTTACTTAATTACGTTTTAACCTGATACATCTTCCAATACATAGCTGGGTTATGGATTATGAGCCATAATTGGCTTGGCTCGTCAGTTCATGAATGATTGAGGTCAAGGTGTAATAGAAAATAAATTGTATAAAAAAAAAAAAATTTTCAGACGGTTAGTCCATAAAAGTGTTAGTTACAGATAAACTTACCCTATTGTTAGTAAGAGAGAAAAGAAAAGTATGTTTCTGATTATTATGTCTACTCCCATTCGGTGTTTGTGTAAAGAAAGAAGGTATGTATGATATTATCGAAATATTTTTGTTTCTACTCATCCTGAGGCCACGATAACAGCCTATGGTTAATACCTATTTAAGATATTCAAGATTAATAAAAAAAGAATTAAAAGATAACATCGTGAGAAAACCATAAAAACTTGAGATAATGGACTCAAAGGGGTAAAATGGGGAAGACGACAAGACGTCACAAATCTGCATTACCTATGTTAATAATGTTTCATCATCATAATCATTGTCTTGCCCATTTCCCATTATTTGGGGTCGGCGCAATATGTCATCCTCTTCCATTCATCTCTCTTAGCCGATGTTTCAACACTCACCCCTTTTTTACACATTATCATCCTTCACACAATCCATTCATCTTCTCTTCGGCCTGCCTTTCTTACCACAGTCATGTTAATAATGTTTGTGGGATGAAAAAAGTAAGACAAATTATTTGGATTATATTAAGCTAGCAAAATTTATAATATTACAAACAATGTCATTAGGTTTAAAGTTGCTGAAATGGCTAAGGAAATTGCAAACTATATATGGTACAAGTATTTCCAAAGTTACCAAAATTTCACAAGTACCTATTACCTAAATAATCAAATAATAAAAAAAAAATATTGACTGTAGTACGGAACTGCACTTGGCATTTTTTACAAGTTTAGAATTATCAACGAGTAGATGAATTAGACTAGACACACGCAAGGAAATCTAATTACAAACTCTCATTTACATTTAATTCACTCACACTGATTATTTTCATGAACTAAGTATGTATTATTATTGTTGTGTAATCTATTGTGTATTCAGTTTGGTGTGCTGTTTCGTTTGTGAAAATGTTGAAAATGAATTGGAATACATTGGAAATCCAGGTAATAATATATGTTATTATAGCCGTTACAAACTTCATCAATAGCAATACACAATACCCTTGGCCCATTGGCCCTTTTATAGCGATACACAAAATATTTGTAGATAGAGTAAAAACATAATTATTTAAAAAACCGGCCACGCGCAGGGTAGATTACGGAAATCTACCCTGCGCGTGGCCGGTTTTTTACCATCACAATACATGGAATTAGTATGAGGCTTTTTGTTTTATATTACGGTTTAACGGCTAATTAAGTCCAAAAAGTTTTTTTTTTAAGTTGGTCGACTATTACTCGTAAACTTGTAAAGCCTACTGAGCGGTGATAGTTTTCCTTTTAATTTTGTTATCACTTTAATGCTTAATATTTCGCTAACGGATCCCTTAATTGAAAAATGGTATTCCGAAACCCACAGTATTCTTAAAAGACCTATCTAACAATACCCCACAACATGGGGTAGACGAGAAAAAAAGTCATCCCCACTTCATGTGTAGGGGAGGTACCCTAAAAAATGTTTTTCAAGATTTTATTTCACCACTCTGTCGGTGTGATACATATGCCAAATTACATCTTTCTAGTATTAAGCGTCTTTGAGCTAAGCCGCGGACAGACAGACGGACATGGCGAAACTATAAGGGTTCCTTTTTGACTTTGGAACCCTAAAAATTATTGGTTTTCGTGAATAAAGAAATATGTCTTCACGAGATACTATTTGCGTTACTAGCCAGCTCATTCATTCAGCTGATCTGTTTATTGTTCTGGCGTGCCTTATTTGGCACGTTTTGCTTGCTTTGATCGCTACGCTTAAAAAAAAACTTAGAGTTAGTAGAAACAAGTAATAGATGCCAAATTAGGCTTGGAATTTAGAAAAGTGTAGTATCTGCTGTAGGTGTTCCTGATTGGCAAAATAAACAATTTTATCCCAACATCAGAGGTGATTACAAAATATCTAAATAGTTTAAAAGACATTTTGTCTGTTTCTCTCCATCTACGGTTCATCCACTTACTTCTTCTGAACCAATCTACGGATTTTGATACGGTTTTCACCGTCATTTAGATAATTTTTTCCGAAAGGTTTATGTACATAATATATTAACTCATAATTATAGATCCTATAGGGCTAAGCTGGCGCAAGTCGCTAGTTAATAATAATTACATTTATTTTAAAGATAACGACTCCAAAATTGAACGGCCCTGTCCAGTTTACGATCTCAACTGCATCAGAGATTTCTTCGCAAAGCATTCCCACTGTCATATAACTCGAGGACCGATACCGAGTTCTATATTCCGATCTCAAGCAAACTATGAATTACCCCGAATCAATGTATCATCGACATTGCTAAATGAAATTGTCACAGGAGTCAATACGGGAAGAATTGAGGAGTTCTAGTAAGTGTTTGGTGGAATAAACAAGTCAAATTTAAACAAGTCATTTTCCCTTTCAAGCAGGTCGTGAACTTTGCTAAACTATCTACAACTAATAAACTGATCTTAGATTTACTCTAAGATAAGTTTATTCGAGAAATTCTTGTTTGCTTGGATACGAAGCTATCAGTTAATAACAGAATGCTTGAATCTGAGGGTAAAACAAAATTTAATTTGGAAAATATTTTTAACATCTTTATTTCAATATTTAACTGACATAATTCGGTTTAATCTCTCTGTATATTATATAAAATAATTATAAAAGTGTAACAGAAAGTGTTTCTGTTAAGTGTTAATGTAAGATATTAACAAAAACAAAGTTACGATATGGTTTTTAGGTGTTTTTTGGATTTTTTGTCTGTCTGTTTGTTTGTGTGTTTGTTTGTTTGCTTGATTGAGCTTCACGCAAAAACTACTGAACCGATTTTGATGAAACTTTTTTTTGTTTGATAGCATATTATCCGACTTAAAATCTGATATGTAATTTGTGCGGACGCAGTTGCGGGTTAACCCTGGTATAAAATAAAGTCAATAATCAAAATGGTTTTGTGAAATAAAAAAATTGTTTCTGATTCCCTGATGAAAGACAATACGGCCATATAAAATAAATATGAATTTATTTTGTGTGCTGTTGAAATTGAATTCTTGTTTCAGTGTTAATAGAAAAACCAATAGATTGGTCATATCCGTCGAGTTCCGAGGTCTTGGCATTAATTCAAACGACTCGTACTTCAGTTTCTATCGAAGAGCCAAAGAACCTATCGTTACCGTGGACTTCACTAGAACTCTTTACTGTAACTATTACAATCTTCGATTAAATCTAAAAAAGCATACTAGGGGTGAAGCCGACAGACTGTGTCCAGAACACAAAACTACGTTCCAAATCTAGGACTGGACTAGACATGTTTGTCGAATGCATACCGAATGGTGGGCATTCGTCAAGCAATCACGACGACAACGGGAGTCGAGGTCGAGGCAGACCCCCGGAAAGGTGGAGGGACGAGTTTGATGCCCACTGCAACGAGAAACGAGATCTTGCTACGAACAGAGATATGGAAGAGTTTAGAGGAGTATTCCAGAAGTAGGACAAAACAAGATAGGAAAAACCAATCTTGGTTTACGGTTTTGTTGGGGTAGTGAAACTTCAGTAGGTATTGGAAAGTCACTGAAGTTAAACATCGCCAGATCCCGTCAATTTTTAGATGGTCTTGTAATCCATCTTGAGAACCTTCATTCTCATTCGTGAGGCTAGTCGAGGAGGCATATCGACGACCATTGGGATGTCCCAGATATCGCTAGAACGGCGAGAGATTGTGCAGGATCGATAATAATGGCGCTCTTTAGTTTCAGAGGCCCATTTTGGGTCGCTTCTATCTCAAACAAAACATGACATAATAGTAGATATATGTTTTTTTTCGCCTCTTATATTAATTTCATTGTATTTCAGTCTCCGTGGTCACCACCGCAGTATTTCCTCACGCAGAGAATTTGCAGTTAAAAAATGCTGAAGTGACTGTTTACTGCAATGATTTTTTACCACCTTTTGCATTTGGGCCTAGCGTAGCTGCAAGTACAGGTGATAGTTTTTATTATTAAATCCAGGCATAAAGAAAGTAAAGTAAAGTAGTAAAGTTTAAATTGAAACTTATTTGAATTCTATTATATGTAACTCGTTATTCGACTAATTTGTATCATGTTAATATTGTCTTGATTGTTCAAAATTTTGATTGCAAAAACAGTCTTGGAATGTTGCGTATGTTATTAGTGTATTATGTAATCATCATCATCATCTTATTTAAGAGCTACGCTCTTGTCGGTGGAGTTTTCGCCAATCCTGTCTCCTTTCCGCTAGTCTCTTGAGTTCTTGATACGATACGACATCAACCTTTTCCTTCACTTGGGCCAGATAACTCTGTCTAGGTCTTCCTCTGCCTCTCTTCCCCTCTATCTTCCCTTCCAGTATGGTTTACAAGAAATTGTCGTTTCGTATCAAGTGTCCGATCATTTTTCCCCTCCGGTTTTCGATTGTTTTTAAAATGTTTCTCTTTTCTTTAACCATTCTTAGCACCTCTTCATTTGTTATGCGTTCCGTCCAACTTATCCCCTCCAACACCACATCTCAAAAGCTTCCAGCCTATCTCGATCTCGTTTAGTCAATGTCCACGACCGTACAATGCAATGCTCCAGATGTACACTTTTATTAGGCGTTTTCGGATGTTGCTCGATATTTTTGCTTTTAAAAGGTGTTTTTTGTCGTTGAAAGCTCTATTTGCCATAGCAATCCTTGCAACGATATGAAATTGATAAATTATTGTTTAATTAATTAAACTCAGTATTGTACCTTTTATTCTAAACCTTTCTTAACCTTTTATTTAAGATGGGTACTTAATTTCATTTGCCTAATTGTCAATGAATACCAAAGCTGTGTATCATAAGTTCATAAGACCTGATTCTCGTGAATTTTTTAAACCTTTAAATCAAATTTATGAATGTCTCGTTGGTGTACCTAATAAACTATTAAAGCAAAGCCGGACGGGCAGTTTGCTCGTCCATCTTAAAACTTAATATTTAGATAAAATGAATATGTATTCTTATGGTTACAGATCCGACTGTACAAACGGCGATTCTTGCCTTAATAGCAGAAGGACCAAATAACATCGGAGAGCTCTTCTTAGGAGATGCTTACTTTTATTTAGCATCTTACATACAGTATAATATTTGTGATTTTGGTTTGCTAGTTTTGTAATTAATTATAATATTTTAGTAATGTACAGTTTTTCATCTTTTTTTACTTCCGTGTGAATAAAGTAACATAATTTAAGAATAACATTATAGGTTATAATGTAATTTGGTACCCACTCGGTAGTTATATTAACATGCAGTTATATCATAAAAAAATGTTAACCTTTGCTGTGTTATAATTAAAATAAAAATCACAAACTAAACATACCTTTTTATTGGGTTTTCCTACCATTTGCAATTACTTATAGAGCTTGTTGTTAATTGCTTTTTACTTAGTCTGGTTTTCTTAATAATTTAATTTATTTAATTCTTTTTAATTTTATGTCAAAATGAGAGCATAAAAGTATAATATCTCTCTATTTATATTTTTGCAATTGGCTATTTACTAGCTTTCATTTGATGCCCATATATTGTATAGCATTACCCATATTGCTTTACAATATGGGCATACATACATACGTACACTCTAAAAAACATTAACCTCCTGGCACAGATAGGTACAAATATGGATTCAGTTGGGAATTTTTTTTTTAAATCAGGAAATACTTATCTTTCTAATTTATTTTCTTTAACAAAGCTAATGTATAACCCTTACAAGTACTATAAATATATGTAACAAATAAATATAAGTATAATCATATAATATATTATCATGATATTTTTTTTTTATCAATGATGGGTTTGCTCTTGACCTAAATCTAGTCCTCAGGACAAAGATGGAGTCGAAGATGTAGCGAGCTTACCCAGAAGAAGCCTATTGATACGAATGGAGATAAAAATAATATAATGGTGGTGATGGATAAATAGGTAACTCATTTATTTCATATGAACAATAAAAGAAAAATAGTGACAGACAAATATATTTATAGAAAAAGTTGTCAGGTTTTACTATAATTTAATAGCATTTTAATTAGTCAAACTAGGAATTTGTTTACACCAATTTCGCAAATTGTATCATTACGATTGTATAAGTAATGCAGAATTTGATCACGATGATTGGCAATCTTGCATCTAGAGGCATAATCTTACATAAGCGAAACATGAATAGACGAGCCTCGATGTAACGAATGAACCTATTCACGTCACGTATCTGCATCAAATCTGTAACAAAACCGTCATGCTATGTTATCTTAGTACAAACTTAGTGGAACACTGATTTTCCATAGACAGTTTCCACCATCTATCGGTTATGTTTCGAAGCACTATGTGTCGAACTATGGTTCATATCGGAGTAACAGCGCACTACACCTTACCCGCTGCGCTGTAGTAGTGAGAGATTTCGCCTATATCAATCACTGTCTTGTTGGTCTAGCAGTCTAGACAACCGGCTTACGATCCGGACAGCTATGGTTCGATCCTCGTGTCGGCCGATCGTCTTTTTCAATTTATTTCATAATGTGGCGCCCCCTAGTGCTAATAAGCGGCAACGCAATTAGGACGTCCTAAAATTCAAGGCGAGTTACCTATCTATATCGAATATACATATTAATCTATGAAAACCGTACAAAATATAAATTAAATACATTACGGTTTCATACAACATCATCATAATATTTAAGATCTATAATGCTCTTGTTGGTGGAATATTCGTTATTCGCCAATCGTGTCACTAATACGACACAACAAAAACTATCACTGTTTTATACAACCAGAGTCAGAAGAAACATCAGATCAATAAACGATGGTGAATGAGGGTCTAGTCCTTTGCAAAAACTCCAACTCGTAGAAACAGGAGTGTAATTCTCTAAGCGGCACATCGCTGTCAAAAACATCAATGAGCTTACAAATGCAACATCCATCTTGCATGCTTTAGATCGTCGATGTTTTTTATAAGTTTGACACATGACATAACCTTACCAAATACCGAATTGACAGCTCGCCGATGTTTCTACGACGAATTTTCGATATTTGCGCCAAAGAGAATGTAACTCACTACGTTATAAGAGTCGGGACTTCCATATTGAAAATTCGTCGTGACCGATGATCTAGAATGTATGAAACGTGTGCAACCGTTCAAAGAAATTTAATGGCGGCGGTGCACGTTTCATATAACATTTTTTTGTTAGAGAGTTGCGCGAGCCTAATTTGCGCTTAGAGAAGCATTGCAGGCATTGATCTGGCAGGTCATAATTTTATTAATTTAAACAAGTCACTTTGAGGATTTTTTTACATTTTTATAGGATCAGATTCAAAAGTAAAATTAAACATGTCGGCTTAAAGTATATTTTCACCGAATATGATTATGTTTTATTTTAATTTGATTGATTTATGTTAGATTACAGTAGAATGTACAGACTAAAAACTGCTTTAGAACCCGTTTCTTCAATTAACATATCATGTAGAACAAGTCTGATCGTCTCGGCTTCATTTCCAAGCCAATAAGCACTTATTGCTGGTAAAAACATCAATATAAAAGGTTGAAGTATTGAAAAATAATGCAGTTGGATTTCAAGCTCTTCCTGAAATGTTATTATTACATACCTACTAGCATATAGTTATATTTGTTAACAAAGGGGAAATCTCCCCAATGCTAGACTAGCAATTTAGTCTAGTTAAAATAAAAAAAACCGGCCAAGTGCGAGTCGGACTCACGCACATGTAAGCGTTAATTATAATTATGCATATCATTTAATTAATAGTTGCATATATTCAATATTTATTGGTCATGAGTACAGTGCTCAGCTAGATCGCACCGTCGGGTTTGTGGAGGAGGAAATTGTCTATCCCCACCACAAACCCTAGTTGAGGTGGTGGTCAGTAGAATCGGCATTCAGTTCGAAGCAGGCAACCTAGTCGGTTGTCTGTTGAGAGTGTTCAGTGTATAATTGTGTCTGACGAAGAAATATACGATCGAGAGAAGGAATCGCATTTTCATTTCTGGAACCGTACAATACACAGAGGGTTCCGTTCAAATAAAGAAAAAAAAATTTTCTTGATTCTTGAAAAAAGATTCTTTGTGCGAGCCCGACACACACATGGCCAGTTTTTTATTTGTTGTCTTACTTTAGAGCAAGTATGCTCTAAATCACTCCAAGTAATACGCTTGTATTTATTGCCGTTTTTACGATCAATTAAAACGAAAAAAACCTTGCACAAGACACGTTTCTTGTTTGGGGACCAGCATGAAAACATGCATTGCAATTGCATGCAACAAGCAAGGGAATGAGCAAATTAGTTAATTTCTATTACAACAATATTTAAGTTTTACAGCGCCAATAACATGATAACACGTTTTTAGTTACAACGAGCGTTAACCCGCGACTTCGTCCGCACAAATTATATACCAGATTTTAAGTCAGATCATAAGCTATCAAACAAAAAAAGTTTCATGAAAATCGGTTCAGTAGTTTTTGCGTGATGCTCGATCAAACAAACAAACAAAGAAACAAACAGACGGACAAAAATCCAAAAAATTGGTGAAATGGAATCAGGGACACCTAAAAACCATATCGTAACTTTTTTTTTGTTAATATCTTCAATGTACAGACAAACTTCCTGTTACAGTTTTATAATAGTATAGATAGATGAACAAAACGTACGAAATATAAAATTTGGACCCCCTAAAATATGAAACGTATTTAAATTTAAAACCCTATAGTTTTTCCCTTTTTTACATAGTTATCATAAAGTTTTTTTTTCTCTTCGATAATTTGTATTTGTATTTGGAGGAGCTCATGACCGCTAGCGACGGTGCAGTATCGGTTGCCCGATTCTCGCAAGCTACTATTTAGCGACTTTGTTCAGAATTTGAAGTCGACGCGATAAGAAGAAGAAGAATTCACAAAATGTTTTATCTAGATCATCATTGTCTTGCCCATTTCCCATTATTTGGGGTCGGCGCAATATATCATCCTCTTCCATTCATCTCTCTTAGCTGTCGTTACAACACTCACTCCCTTTTTACACATATCATCCTTCAAACAATCCATTCATCTTTTCTTCGGCCTCCCTCTCCTACTACAGCCATCCATATTCATACCCAACACTCGTCTCGCAACATGACACTCGCCTTTCCGCATTACATGCCCATACCATGATAATCTATTACCCTGCAATTTTTCCGTTATAGGTGCTACTTTCAAACTTCCTCTAATATACTCATTCCTAATCTTGTCCGATCTAGTTACACCACACATCCATCTCAACATTCTCATCTCAGTTGCATGTAATCGTTTCTCATCCGTCCCTTTTGTGGCCCAACACTCCGATCCGTACATAACGACAGGTCGTATTATTGTCTTATATATTTTCCCCTTCAATTTGAGGGGGATTCGGGAGTCGCAGATTATTCCCGTAACCTGCCGCCACTTCATCCACCCTGAGTTGATTCGGTGCTTCACGTCCCGATCTATGTCTCCATCGTTTTGTATGAGTGACCCTAGGTACCGGAAGACGGAGCTGACTGGTAAAGGCACACCATCAAGTCTAGATATCAATTAAAAATAATAAAGAAAGTAAGTTATAGACTCTAAGATACAACTACAGGGCAAAGGCTTCCTCCTCCTGCTCAAATTAAAAATAATGTTATTATGTAGTTCTGTATTTTGTTTGTACTTCTGTTTATACAATATCTACAAATTAAGCATAAAAATAATATAAACCTTTAAAAAAAGAATTTAAGTACCTATCTTCTTTCTAATACATACCTGGTAGTGATTAAATCTATACACAGTAAAATGTAATTTCAATATGAACTCCGGAATATTTAGAAATAATCCTACAATCATCTGAAATAAGCCATATGTCATTATTTTTAGATATTTTATTGACTTTACGTAATATGTACAAATAATTGTATTAAATAATTACTCACCACGATGTCTAAAGTTCGTTTTTCGTTTTCAATTGAATCAATTAATGATTGATATATCAGCTGACATGTTAATATTTTTGATCTATTATTCAACAGAAATTCAGGCATTTTTTGCAAGCGACAGTATACAGAATAAAACGAGAAGAAACAAATTATATCCGGGACATCTAAACCAATCATAGGAATCATGTACAATATCTGTACTGACCAAGGTCGTATAAATAATCTTTTGACTCCGAAATACGAAATAACTATTATTGACATTATTTTAAACGTAGATACACAAGTAATATAAAATAGGATGTTTAACTCTGTGTTATAAGAGTTACTGTTTACACCCATATCTAAGTCAATCATTAGTAAATCTTTTTGCAATTTATAAAAAGATCGTTTCGAACGAAAACAAAATATAAAAATTAAAACGAAAATAAAGTGTTTTAACAAGAACAACGGATACAGTGCAGAACTATTATCACTTCTCATAATAGTACAAAATAGACAAAGAGAAATACACTGAAAAAGGTATACTAATTTTATTATTGGCATTGATTTAAAAATATTGTAATTGATAAATCCGAAGTCAAAAAAAAAGATACGAACTGTAATATTAAAATAATAATTCTCATAAATTTTGAAAATTTTTTCCTGTCGTGGATTTTTTATATTCCAAAAAGAACATGACTTATTATATAATGAACTCGATTAAACGGCAGCTACAATCCTCACAAGAGCGATGTCCAATGAATAACGTGTCATTTCTAGACATTTTTTATAAAAACACTTATTATTTTGAATAAAATACATCATTAATTTAGTACCTATGTAATTTACAGGTCATTTATCAAAAGTTGTTTGTTTACAAATTTCTTTTATGTAGATACTAGCTTTTACCCGCGGTTTCGCTCGCATTGATGTCCTGAAATAACTGTAAAAAATCATTAAAATTTATATATTTTTTTAATTGTCAAATACAAAATATTTATTGAACCAATGTGTGATACAATATTTCAGGACACCTTATGGTTAACAACATTAGATAACCTATACATAGCACATTGGATATTTATAATACATTAAAAGTTTTAAGCTGTGATCCCAAACTAGACACGAGTGAGACATTGAGGTCAAGAGCAAACCCATACGTAATAAAAAAAAAAAAGAGTCCTTATTGGTTGTTGGGGATAAACATTAGTATTAACATTTAGATACAAAAAGAGCGAGCTATATAAAATATAGTCATGTCTTTATGTCTGCATAATTTATATGGGTAATATATGTAATACATGGCTTGCTCTCAAAAAAGTTTTATACAGGTACCTACTCTCAAGAATAACTCCGTTTCATCGTATGACCAGGTGAATACAGTGCTTTTTACTCTAGCTTTATCTTCGCGAATATTCAAGTGTTTGATTTCACATTCTTTATTTTTAGGCTATAAAAACAAATAAAGTGGACAAAAATAAAACAAGTTGAGCTTTTTAGGGTTATTTTCTTTTAACTTTTAAATTAAATAGCTCCGTAGGACGTTTTTTGCATAATTATGTAAGATAGCCCTCACTATTGCCGGCCCGGTAGCACAGTCTATAGTGAACCTGCCTGCTGTGCCGAGGGTCGCGGGTTCGAATCCCGTAAAGGACAAATATTTATATGATGAATATGAATATTTGTACCCGAGTCATGGATGTTTCTATCTATATATGTATTCTATAACGTTGTCTAGTCATCATAATACAAGTCCAGGTACTTTAAATGTGACTAATTTGTGTTACTATGTCCAAGATATTTATTTATTTATTAAATAATAACAAATAATAATAAAGCCTCTTTATTCCTTAATTTCGATTACAATAAATACATAAGACAAAATAATCATCTTATTAGATGCATTGATCAAATCATTTTTTTCAATTTCGTTATATTATATTATAACACTTTATTGTACACACGGACATAATAATACACAAAGTTGAGAAAACATGTACAAAGGGCGAGCTTCGTTATGACAATATAAGTTCAATTTCATTAAATTTCATTGCATTTAATTAAATAATTTACACGTTACAATTATAAAACATTATTGAATTATATTTTTTTTTAAATATTTATTTAAAAGAGCTTTGTCGCAAAGCGACTATGCTGCACTATTGTACCTTTTTACATAATTGTCTTCAAATAATAATACTTAAAATAATGAATTTACTTTCTACAACGTAATTATACTACATTTTATAATTACATACACTACAATAATTAATTATTTAAGGACCCCTCCCTCTTTGGGTAAAGGCATCCATTTCAATCCAATTGCATCTTTGTTGAACTTTGTCTATCCAATTTCTGCCGGCTTATTTGATTATTTCGTCTTTCAATCGTTCCTGTGGTCTTTCTACAACAGATCTCGTTCACGTCGGACCGTGGAATATAATAATACTCACAATATTTTCGGTAACTACAGTTTGGTTAATAAAAATATTCATTTTTTTTCAGCCAACGAAAATGACATAATACATTTTAATTCTTTCTAAAACATACCTGATAGTTATGTAATCTATCCACTGTAAAATGTATTTTCAACATAAACACCGGAATATTTAGAAAAAAATCCTACAATAATCTGTGCTAAAGGAATGGGCCGTGGACCAAAGCCGTAAGCTCTGGTCGGATACACCAGGACTGAGGCATGCGAAAGAACTTGTGACCGGCTTTTCAAACAGACATACCTCAGATGCCATCAATTCAAACCGCAACGACTTAAGGCTCTTAGTACGAGCCTTAACAGGACACTGCAAGTTAAACAAACACCTACACAGAATGGGGCTTGCAGACTCACCCACTTGCAGATTTTGCTGTGAAGCAGAGGAAACGCCCATACATCTCCTCTGCGAATGCGAAGTTCACAGCAGGAGTCGCCATCTAGGTGGATACATAATAACACCTACTGACATCAGGGACCTCCCCTCCAAAAGCATAACACGGTTCATGAAGTCCGTGGGCCTAGGAAATGACCTTTAGGTCTAGGGTGACAGCTACAATAGATCTATCTAGGTCGCAGTAGCTATTTGGTCATTGACCAAGCCCTTATAACCAAATAATAATAATACAGTAATCTGAAATAAATTACCGTAATTATTTTATTTTTAGATATAAGTCCTTAAAGACTTATCATAATATTTGAAAAGAATTGTAACTCACCACGATGTCAAAACTTCGCTTTTCGTTTTCAATTGAATCAATTAATGATTGATATATCAACTCACAAGTTAATATTTTGGATCTGTTATTCAACAGAAATTCACGCATTTTTCGCAAGCGACAGTAAACAGAATAAAACGAAAAGAAACAAATTATGTTCGGGATATCTAAACCAATCATAGGAATCATATACAATATCTGTACCGAATACGGTCGTATGATATATCTATTGATTTCGATATACCAATAAATTATTATTGACATTATTTTGAAAGTAGCGTTACACAAATAAAATAGTATTTTTAACTCAATGTTATATGAGTAACTGTCAACTTCCATATCTAAGTCAAAAATCAGTAAATCTTTTTGCAATTTAAAGAAAGATCGTTTAAAACGAGAACAAAATATGTAAATTAAAACAAAAATAAAGTGTTTAAATAAGAAAAACGGATACATTGAAGGAATTGTATCAGCTGTTCTCATAAAAAAAATACATACTAGGCAAAGAGAGATACATTGAAAAAGGCATATTAATTTTATAATTAGCATTGATTTAAAAGATCTGTATTTGATGAATCCGAAGTCAAAAAAAAATACAAAGTGTAATATTAAAAACATAATTCTCATAAATTTTGATAACTTTTTCGTGTCATGGAATTTTTTATATTCCAAAAAGAACATAATTTATTATATAATGCACTCGATTAACTGTTGTGTTAAATCCTCACAAAAGCAATATCAAATAACTTACTTTCTTTTTATAAAAAAACACGTTAGAGTATAATTTTAAATATGCATAATACATCATAATTTAGTATACTGTAATTTATGTTTACAGTGTCATTTACGTCAATCTTTATCTAGATGATAAATTGACGTAGGTTTGAGTATGATAATTATTTTAACAACATGAAGTTAAAAAATTATTTTATTGTAATGTCCTTTGTTTGTCCTTATTTCAAAATTATCCCTGCATAATTTAAATAAATCGATTGTATCGGTTTCCTTACTTCCCTAGCATTATATTTTGACTTGGTATAATATTTATGTATTTAATACCACCGCGGCATTAGTCTTTTGAGTGTTGTTGGCAAATTGTATGCTAAGGTATTGATTGAAAGAGTGATAAATGTGAGTGAAGAAAAAATGTGGGATGTGCAGGCAGGATTTCGAAAGGGAATGGGATGTATGGACCAAATCTTTTCCCTAAGGTGCATAGCCGAAAAATACCTGGCAAAGCACGCGAAGGTATATTGTGCCTTCGTGGACCTAGAAAAGGCGTATGATCGAGTGTGGAGGGAAGAATTGTGGTCTACGCTATCTATATACGGTGTTGACGACCACTTGGTGCAGGCACTAAAATCTCTATACGCGGGTTCTAGTGCCTGTGTCAGGGTCAACGGGGCGCACTCAAAATGGTTTAACATCACCAGTGGTGTTAGACAGGGTTGTGTTGCGTCCCCTTGGCTTTTTAACCTGTATATGGATAGCTGTCTGACTGATCTAAAACAATGCGAAAACGGTTTAAGAATGGGAGAGTTACTAGTCAAGTGCCTCCTGTACGCTGATGATCAAGTGATACTTGCATCGTCAGCGGGAGAGTTACAAGACATGGTAACTCTCATGAATATAGCATTGAAGAAAAAAGGAATGAAAGTGAATGTGAATAAAACTAAAGTAATGGTAATGGAGAGGGATGAATGTGTGACTGATTGTTGTATAATGATTGAGAATGAAAAAGTGCAACAAGTGAATGAATTTGTATATTTAGGATGCATGTTTACTAGAGATGGGAAATGTGAGGGTGATGTGCATAGGCGAGTAACAGCGGGAAACAAAGTAAACGGTGCTCTACATGCCATTGTGGCTAGCCAATTAGTGTCCAAAAAGGCGCGACTTGCTATACACAATGGTGTGTTGGTGCCTACACTTATGTATGGCAGTGAGTGCTGGGTATGGCAGAAGAAGCATGCAAGTAAAATTAATGCTGTTGAAATGCGTTCCTTGCGAAGTATGTGTGGTGTGACGCTGAAAGATAGAGTGAGAAATTGTGTAATAAGAGATAGATGTAAATTAAAAGAAGATGTAGTGACAAGAATAGAGAAAGGTATGCTTCGTTGGTTTGGTCATGTGGAGAGGATGAGTGATAGCAGATGTACGAAAGAGATATATGTTGCTAATGTGAGTGAAAGCGTCGGAAGAGGGCGCCCTCGTAGGACGTATGCTGATCAAATCAGTTGCGTCCTACAAAAAGGGGAGGTGCGGAGTACTCGAAACCGACGGGCATGTATGAAGAGGTGTATGGATGTGCATGAGGCAAAAGAAGTATGTAAGGATCGTAGTAAGTGGCGCGCCCTGGTCTCTGCCTACCCCACTGGGAAAGAGGCGTGACGTTATAGATAGATAGATAGATAGTACCATGATTGTAAAAGACACATGTCTAAAGTTAAAGCGTATTTTTTTTTCTATATCAAATCGAAATACTTGAAAGAGCACGTTAGTTTTTACAGAAAAATCTGTTTTTTTTTCGTGTGGGCATGGTTGAAAGTTCCCGTTGTCTAGATTTTCACTGATTTGGTTAACGTTATTACTATGATTGCGTTACTAAGCCTAAGAAAAGCCACATAAAATTATCAAGATGCGACCGGTTCTAAAAAGAAGAATCAATATTATTTAAGGGTCGTGAGAGAAAGAAAATTTAAGTTGGAGATAAAAAAAAATTAAAAACATAATTCTCATAAATGTATGTCCTTTATCGTGTTATGGATTTTTTTTAATCCAAAAAGAACATGATTTGTTCTATAATGCACTGGATTAAACTGTTGTATTCGATTCTCACGAAAGTGGTGACCGATATAAAAAATGACGTGTCATTTTAGACTGCTTTTATATTTATAACAAACACTTTAATAGAATTTTAAATAGGTACTATTTAGTATGTAATTTACAGGTTATTTGTCAAATATAGTATGTTTCAAATTTACGTAAATATTTATCAATATGATAAATTAACATATTTTTGAGTAGGATAATTGGCGACGATTAAAAAGGGCCGGGTCAGGTCTACCTGAAACCGACGAGCATGCATGAAAGGACTAATGAATGTGAGGAAGCTAGAGAGGTTTGTCAGGATCGTAGCAGGTGGCGCTCCGTTGTCTCTGCCTACCGCAGTGGGAGATAGGCGTGAGAATATGTATGTATAATTACTTCAACAAATTTAAAAACTGTTGTCGTGTGATGTTCTTTGTTTGTACTCGTTTCAATATATCTACGCATAATTTGATTAAGTCGATTGTATCGAGATAACATTCTACCCTCTTCTAATTATGCTAGTTCTTTAATACAATAATTTCATTGGTGGACGGGAATGTAAAAAAAATTACTTCACCTCACTCATCCCCTTTTTAAGATAATTTAATTGCATTTTAATTAGTCAAACTAGGTAGGTATTTTAAATTTACTTGAAATTAATTGAAATTTAATATCGTAAATTGTATTATAACAATTGAAGAAGTAATGCAGAAATTGATCACGATGATTAGTAGTCTTGCATCTAGTGGCATAATGTTACATAAGCGAAACTTGAATGGACGAGCCTCGATGTAACGAATGAACCTATTCACGTTACGTATCTGCATCAAATCTGTAACAATACCATACATCATCTTATTTAAGAGCTAACGTTTTTTGGGTGGAATATTCGCTAATCTTGTATCTTTTCCGCTAATGCCTTGATACGACAAAACAAGAACAACCACTGTAATATAACCACTTTTTTTTATATAAATGTCTTGGACATTGTCCCACAAATTATCTAGTCACATTTAAAGTACCTGGACTTGTATTATGATAACTAGACAACGACATAGAATACATATATAGATACAAACACCCATGACTCGGGTACAAATATTCATATTCATATATATATATATGCTCACGACTATATTCCCCGAGGGGGTAGTCAGAGACATTCTGAAACCTCAGAACATCCACGTTTCACTAGTACCGAAACTCTATCCAGTGTGACGGGGAGTGAGCCCGTCGCCACTTGTAATGGACAGTGGGCACAATACATGCCTCGAAATTGAAGCATGCAGGTTTCCTCACGATGTTTTCCTTCACCTAAAAGCCAGCCATATTCATCACATAAATATTTGTCCCTTACGGGATTCGAACCCGCGACTCTCGGCACAGCAGGCAGGTTCACTACAGACTGTGCTACCGGGCGGAGAGTTATTTTAGGTTACAGTAATATATACAGACTAAAAACTACTTTAGAAACTTACCCTTTTCTTCAATTAACATATCATGTAGAACAAGTCTAATCTTCTCGGCTTCAATTCCTAGCCAATAAGCACATAATGCCGGTAAAAACATCATTATAAAAGGTTGAAGCAATGAAAAATAATACAGTTGGCTCTCAGGATCTGCCTGAAATGTAGTATATTAATATTATACATTTAAAACAAATTAAAAAATTATAATTGAAAACAGCTTTTAAAAAATCAGTATTTATTAAGAGTACTAAAAATAAATAAAAAAACAAGTCAAGAATAGAATGAAATATCTGAAAACTTGTCGCGTTTGAGTTCATAATATAAGAAGCATGAATACATTCATGCAAAGGGAGTGTGCCCTGCAGTGGGACGTGTAAATTTATAGGCTGATGATGATGATGATGAAAGGGAAATTCCCCTGTGCTAAGACTAGCACTTATGTGTATAGCCTAGTCATTTTGCAGTTTAAGCCAAGGCTCATTATTAATTGTTGTTTGCCTACTTTTGCTATCGATGTTATTATGACTGATGTTTCTGCATTGGGACAAACCTAATATCAGGTTTATCAATGCTTTTAGTTCATAAGATGTTTGTTCATGTATTTGATAAATAAATAAAAAAAAAAAAAAAATTAATGTTTTTTTTTCGGTGTAGTATTTAAGAGCCATTTCGAGCCTAGAAAAGTAACAAAATAAAAAAAAATTACGTCAGCAATAGCCCCAAATTTAAAATTTAGCATTTATCTCGTTATTTATATTAGATAGTTCTAATGAGTACCGTACGAGTATTAATTACTATATAATTATATTTATAGAGTCTGCATGCGACAAAAGGGTTGTGCCGGCGCGGCCGAGTGATCTGATCAGAGATCACAGCGAGAGCAGCCCTGATTTTCAGCTGTACCCTGTTCTCACTTGCAATATTTCTATAATTGTTCACTAAGAAAACACTAGAGCTTCTATGCTAGAAACAATATTGGTAAAAATATTGAAGTTTTTTTTGAAGCCCAATTTCAATTTCAAGATGGCTCCAACAAATTAAAAAAGAGGGGAATAAATAATTTTGTTTTTGTAAAACATTGCAATTTGGGTATCGAAAAATTTGTAATTGAAAAGAGAAAAACAAGCTCTATAATCATAAATCAACTATACCAACTTTGTGTTTGCAAATATAATTTGAATGTTATTCATTAGATAGGTTTTTCAGGAGGGGACAAACCAAAACCTAACTAACAAATACGTTGTTTTTATCTTTTTTATATGACTTCCGATTTTTTTTTCAATACGATTCGTTCAGAACTTGTTTTATCTAGATATTAATTAAAAATAATAAAGAAAGTTAGTTATAGCGTATAGGATCCCACTGCAGGGCAAATATTTCTCTTCCTCAAATTAAAAATAGCCAAATTGTGTATTTTGTTTGTACCATAGTTTGTGTATTCAATATAATTTAACAAATAAAAACAAAATGATAAACTTCATTATTTTCTTTCTGAAATATACCTGGTAGTGATATAAGCCACTCGCTGTAATAATTATTGTCTGTATGGACACCGGTATATTTAGAAGTAATCCTACACTAATCTGAAATAAAGAAACACCCATAGGTCATTATTTTTAGATGTTTTATTGACTTTAGACTTTATAATTTTTTTGCTATCAATTGTATTAGGTAAATAACTACTCACCACGATATCCAAAGTTCGCTTTTCGTTTTCAATTGAATCAATTAATGATTGATATATCAGCTGACATGTTAATATTTTGGATCTGTTATTCAACAGAAATTCAGGCATTTTTTGCAAGCGACAGTAAACAGAATAAAACGAGAAGAAACAAATTATATTCGGGATATCCATACCAATAATAGGAATCACATACATTATCTGTACTAGCCATGGTTGAATAAACAATCTTGTGAGTTCGAAATACCAAATAACTATTATATATATTATTTTGAGCGTCGCGAGACAAAAAATATAAAACAGTATTTTTAACTCTGTGTTATAAGAGTTACTGTTAGCACCCATATCTAAGTCAATCATTAGTAAATCTTTTTGCAACTTATAAAAAGATCGTTTTGAACGAGAACAAAATATAAAAATTAACACAAAAATAAAGTGTTTAAACAAGTAAAACTCATTTAGTAAAGGACTTTTATCACTTCTCATTAAAGTACAAAATAGACAAAAAGAAATACATTGAAAAAGGCACACTAATTTTATAATAAAAATTGATTTTAAAGAATTGTATTTTATGAACCCGAAGTCAAAAAAAAACACAAAGTGTAATATTAAAAACATAATTCTCATAAATTTTGATATCTTTTTCCTGTTATGTATTTTCTTGTATTCCATAAAGTACATTATTTATTATATAATGCACTCGATTAAACTGTTGAATTCAATCCTCTCTAGAAGCCAGTAAATAACGTGTCAGTCATAAAAAGTTACTATACAAACCGCTTTTGTTTATTTTCTTAAATATTTAAATACTTTACTAATTTGGTATATAATTATAGGTTATTTTTCAAACATGATATGTTTTCAACATAGAGGTAGGCGTAACTCGTGTCAAGGGAGTCACGTGACGCTCTACGGTTTTCAATGTTATTTACGTAAATATTTATCATGATGATAAATTATGTTAACCCCCCACCTGATTCGTGCAAGCCGTTATGAAATTATGGCAATAACTTCATAACGGCTTGCACGCAAGCGACAGTAAACAGAATAAAACGAAAAGAAAGAAATTATATTCGGGATATCCATACCAATCAAAGGAATCATATACATTATCTGTACCGACCATGGTCGTATAAATAATCTTTTGATTTCAAAATACCAATTAATTATTTTTAAAATTATTTTGTAAGTATATACAAATAATATAAAATAGTATTTTTAACTCAATTTTATACGACTTACTGTCAACACCTAAATCTAAGTCAATAACTAGTAACTCTTTTTGCAATTCATTAAAAGATCGTTTCGAACTAGAACAAAAAAAAATTAAAACAAAAATAAAACGTTTATACAAGAAAATCGGAAACAGTGAAGGATTATTATCAGATCTCATAAAAGTACAAAATAGATAAAGAAAAATACACTGTAAAATGCAGATTAATTTTATAATTAGCTTTGATTTAATAGATTTGCCTTTGACAAATCCAAAGTCAAGACAAAATACAAAGTGCATTATTAAGAACATAATTCTCATAAATTTTGATATTTTTTTCTTTTCAAAGTTTCTTTTTAATTCCAAAAAAATCATGATTTCTTTTATTTTACAGTGCAGGTACTAGATAAAACTATTGTATTCAATTCTCACAAGGGCGGGCGGTGGATAATGAAGGTGTCTTTTGAACCAGTTTTCTACAAACAAACAAAAACACCGTTAACACTTATAATTATGAATAATTAACAATCGTTAATTGCAATTTCGGGGTTTTAGGCGTCGCCGTCGTCCTAATTGGCCATCGCTCGCGTGATCGCACGACACAATCGCATGGTATCGATCGAACGAAACCACAATAACCAGGCCCTGTATCCGAACTTCAATGTAATAGAGATGTCATCGGAACGAAAACGTTCATGCAATTGCGAAGGTCGAATGTCTTGGTAGACCCCCTGGCCCTGTATCCGGACTTTCAATTTTCAATATGTCGCGAACGTTTCGGTCCGAACTTAATTGTAATAGAGATATCATTGGAACGAAAACGTTCATGCAATTGCGAAGTTCGAATGTCCGGGTAGACCCCCTGGCCCTGTATCCGGATTATCAATTTTCGATATATCGCGACCGTTTCGGTCCAAACTTAATTGTAGTAGAGATGTCATTGGAACGAAAATGTTCATACAATTGCGAAGTTCGTACGTCCGGGTAGACAGCTTGGCCCTGTATCTGGACCTTCAATTTTCGATATGTCACGACCGTTTCAGTCCGAACTTAATTGTAATTAAGATGTCATTGGAACGAAAATGTTCATGCAATCGCGAAGTTCGAATGTCCGGGTAGACCCCCTGGCCCTGTATCCGGACTTTCAATTTTCAATATATCGCGACCGTTTCGGTCCGAACTTAATTGTAATAGAGATGTCATTCGAACGAAAATGTTCATGCAATTGCGAAGTTCGAATGTCCGGGTAGCGCCCCCCTCCCCCTCCCCCCTGGCCCTGTATCCGGACTTTAAATTTTCGATATGTCGCGACCGTTTCGGTCCAAACTGAATTGTAATAGAGATGTCAATGGAACGAAAACGTTCATGCAATTGTGAAGTTCGAATGTCAGGTTAGAGGCCCAGCATACAAATCTAAGTTCACGTGATCGCGCTATGGTCAATTAGAACAGTAGATGGAGATTGGTATATTAGATCGCGATTTCGTGCGTTCGGTGACAGAGAAGGTGCAATGCGAACGTCGCACGATCACGCGAGCGACGGCCGACCGCCGCCCGCACACTACGCATCCAGTGTTGTCATTGTTACAGATTTCTCTGTATTCAGTACAGAGTATTTAAATACAGATTTTGGACTTTAAATACAGATGACTAACTTTTTACAAATTATACAAGCTGCTACAAAAACACAAATAAACATTTAAGGGGATGGTTTCCCAAAAAGCTGTATAAAAACATAGTGCAAAAAAAGTGAAGCGGTCGCGGCGGGCCTATGGCGCGGTGTGTGGATGACGGCAGCGGGGGACGGGCTTACCCTAATTGAATTGGCTATGAGGGCACAGAAAATCTATCTGAGATGATGAGGGTAAGCGCGCAGGCAGAGGGGGCCGGGACGCGCTCCGCCCGGCCCCCTCACACCGCGCTCGATTGCCCTGCCGGGCTGCCGCGACCGCTAAGCTTCACCTCTATTAGTTGAAATTAAATAATCAAACTCCAAAACCTATGTCTTTTTTTTGAACAATTTACATAAGAAAGAGAGAGTTTCAAAAGTTACATATGAAATTAGGTGTGCTGAATAATCGATTCCGTATTATAATTTGATATTTAGTACACATGCGCCAACTGTACAAGAACTATTAAATAAGTAACACAAATATTGATCACGATGACTGGTAGTCTTACATCTAGAGGTATTATCTTACATAATATGTGAAACTTGAATGGACGAGCCTCTATGTATCGAATGAACCTATCTATTTCACGTATCTGCACCAAATCTGCAAAAGATATCGAACAAAATTGAATTTGATACGGTAATGTTTCATGCTCGCGAGTCTAATGAATATAAGTAAACCAAACTATGGTTTTTTTAAATAATTTTTTTATTTATATAATAAATTAGGTATATATATATTTTTGTAGGTACCTATACAATAAGTAATTGTTTAAACATTCATGACATTAATTGGCTTTCTTATGGAGCCGGCGCTTAGGCTATGAATCATTTTTATTCCGTATTGAAAATTTTGTGCACAATTTTAGACGGTCCGTGAGCTCATATGGAAGAAAACCTGCATGCTGAACAGAGAACCACAGGTTCTTATCCCGCAAAGGCCAAATATTATTTCGAATGATAAATATGTGTGTTTGCACAAATCCTGTACAAAATTAATATGTATTAATAGTATCGTAGTCTAGTCAACATAAAGTCTGAACTAGATTTTGATAATTTACATACTACACTATACTATAGTAAATACGATAATCCCTTTCGGGTCTTTCTTCTTATCGTGTGCGCAGAGCCCTGGTGTCAGAGTTTTTTCAGACCGCCTTACGGCCTCTGACGTGGTTTTTATGTAACGACAACTACCACCAGAGATAGTAGCCGAGACCAACGGCTCAACGTGCCATCCGAAGCACGGAATCATTTTTCTTTTCAGACAATCAGGTGATTCAGCCTGCAGTGTCCTAACCAACTGGGGAAAAACGCACAAAGTGACATTTCACTAGGTGTCCCCCGTGGGAATCGAACCCACGACCTCCGTGTCGAGAGCAGATGCTCTAACCATTAGACCACGGAGGCAAAAAACGGGCATAGGCCCACCACACATTCCCACCGCTGTAACTCCTGTAAGCCAGGATCAACAGCGGCGACCATTCACAACACTGGACAATGAAGTCCAGCGAGCCCGGGGGATGACTCTAATCTGTCTTGGAACCCGCAATGAATTAATCAAAGAAGATAGGAGGAGTAGGAAAACGAAATATCCGACTTCCCTCCATTGCAAACGGGAGACAGCAATAAGAAGGAAAAAACATGGCTATTAGAGAGCCAATTCAAGAGATCATTTATGGCAGTGTTGAAGACACGACCGCAAAAGCACCAAAAATTCAAAATAAAACAATAGGAACCTAACACCACCACCAGACCAGAGGCAGAAACCTTTCGGGTGACCAGGGACATTGCTACAACTACCAACTAGTCCTTTTATGACAATGTCCAGATTATTGATTGGTTTATTTTAGTGGAGATTTCAAGCTTACCTTTTTTTTCAATGATCATTTCAATAAGGATAATTTTAATCTTATTAGCTTCGATCCCAAGCCAACCAGCACATATTGCCGGTGTAGACGTCAAGACCAAAATTTGAAGAACCGATAAATTTTGTAATACGATTTCAGAAACATTTGCCTGAAGCGTAAAGGGTGTATTATAAATTAAGAATGAAATATATATAAGGTCTAACAAAATTAGGTGAAACTATTTTAAGGGGATGATCAGACCATCAAACTGAACAACTTTCTCTACGGGACCAATATTGAAATCGCGAAAAAAAATCTGCTGTCCCATACATTTAGGTGGAGTAGGTTTGTATGGAACATCTGTGTTTTTTTTGCGATTTCGATATTGGTCCCATAGAGAAAGTTGTTCAGTTTGATGGTTGTATCATCCCCTTAAAATAGTTTCAACTAATTTTGTTAGACTTTATATACATAGACATTTAAAATAAATAAAACTCTATTTGTCTATACATAATAATAATAAAATTGTAAACTTGGCGTGGAAGTAAAAAAGTAAAAAGGAAATTTGCAAAATAATTAGGGTTGAGACACATTTACCGACGGCGACGCGGCGACGATGCCGGACGGCTTCCCATACTAAATGACAGTTTTGTATGGGCCCGCCGTCTGTCGCCGTCGGCAAATGTGACTCGACCCTTAATCGGGGGCATTTATAATACGTAATGGAATGCATTGAAACCATTTTAGAATGATTGTATGTATATATCATTTTACTCAGAGCCTACGTGATAGTTTAGTATTACTTATATTAATAAGCTAAAGTTTTTATTTTAACAGGTTTTTCAATAACTGTGGTATCTAGTTAGAGCGCTGCGTTTGTTCACCGCAGCCCATCACCGGGACGTCGCGTCACCGAAAATAGATGACGGCGTCGAGGAAGTAGCAATACATTTACTATGGCTGCGTGTCCACCGCGGACGACCGCCGTCGACGTGATTCAATATAAGATAATCTCGTTTCTCGGTGACGTCTGTATTTGTATTTGTGTTTGGGCAAGCAAAGGGTCTTTATTGTAACACTGAGACCATCGCCTGGTCCTTTGTGTTCGCCCCAAACTCACACATATTTTTCGCATACCTCCGAATTTATGGTATTTTCGTTTCATTAACGGGAATGCAGGTTTCTTCACGATGTTTTTCTTCACCGCCAAGCTAATAAATGATAAATGCAACCGTACATAAATTCCGAAGTACTTAGTGGTACAGGCCAGGAATCGAACAACTGCCTCATGATTGAGGCGCTAGCTCTCTTCCGTATGGGCTATCATCGCTCTTTAGGTATAATTATAACATATATGTCGTTTGGGGTCCAAAAACGGAAATGGATTTTCCATTGTGTCTGGAAAAGATAGCCATTTTTGATATAAATAACTTTTTGTAATCTCTACGTATTTGAAAAGAATAAATTGAGTATAGTTAGTTTCTAGAATTATTTTTTGAAATCACATCATTAGAAATAATGTTTTTTTTAATCTTGTAAAATAACCTTATTGAACTGTTATTTCAACCAACGAAATCAAAATTATAAATACTTTCTAAAACGTACCCTGTTGTTTTTTATGTTAACCAATGTTAAATATACAGTTGCCATAAACGTGGGAGTATTCAATAATAGGGCTACATCCATCTGAAATAAAAACAGCCACAAGTAGGTTAATAAAAATATTTAATGAATAGCATATTTAGTAAGAATTTTTTACTACTTACCACAATGTCTAAGCTTCTCTTTATGTTTTCAATTAAATCAATTATTGATTGATACATTAATTGACAAGTCAATATTTTGGATCTGTTGTTCAACAGAAATTCAGGCATTTTTCGCAAGCGACAGTAAACAGAATAAAAAGTAAAGAAACATATTATACTCGAGATATCTATACCAATCATAGGAATCATATATATTATCTGTACTGACCATGGTTGTACTAATCTATAGATGTCGAAATACAAATTAATTAATATTGACATTATTTTGAAAATTGAGAAAGATATAATATAAAACAGTATTTTTAACTCTATGTTAAAAGAGTTAGTGTCAACACCCATATCTAAGTCAATCATTAGTAAATCTTTTTGCAATTTATAAAAAGATCTTCTTGGACTGAAACAAATAAAAATTAAAACAAAAATACTATATTTCAACAAGAAAAATAGATGCCATGGTACACGAAGATTATTAGTTCTCATAAAAATGCAATATAGACAAATAGAAATACATTGCAAAATGCTGACTAATTTTATAATTAGCATTGATTTAATAGATTTGTATCTGATGAATCCAAGATCAAGACAAAATATAAAGTGCAATATTAAGAACATGATTCTCATAAATTTTGATAATTCCATCCTACTCCCGTTTCTTTTAAATTCAAAAAAAGTCATGATTTATTTAGTATTATGAATTCGACTATTTTCCTCAATAAAGTGCGTAGTGTCTATCTCACAAGGGCGATGGCCAAATAACGTATAGTTCCTGGACAGTTTTCTATTATAAATAAAACATTTTACATCGTATAATTACAAATGTTATAAGCTATAATTATGTCATCATTAGTAAGTATATTGATTTCTATAGTTAATTTACTGAAAATGATAGTTGTATGTTGTAATCAATGTCATTTATATAAATATTGGTTAAGATGATAGATTGACGTATTTTTCATAGCGATAATAATTGCTACATCATTAAGTTCAAATGTTTATATTGTGATGTCCCTTATTGTTTGTCCTTGCTTCAAGTTGTTTATAAAATTAAAATCGATTGCATCGGGATAAAATATTACCCTCTTATTTCTGCAAAGTGATTCATCATTCATCAATTACCACCGAAGATCGATTATTGCGGACTTTGGACATATTATACTGGGAATTGCCTTAGCTGGCGTTGTACAATGTAGATTTCTTCCATTTATTGCTGACTTCGTCCAACCCCTGCTCCAACCTCGTCTAGTCTGTGTTTAGGTGTACTTTCATATCGATTCAATATCTAGATTTGAGTCAAAATTAACTTGCAAGATTTCACCCGAAATTACAAATAAATAAACATACAAATAATAATAAATAACGCTCACAGGCAACATTGGGTACATTGTCCCAAGATTGATCCCAAACAAGCACTACAGACTTTTTATTATGGAAAACATATAACATCCATGACCGAACCGGGATTCGAACCCAGGACCCTGGATTGGCAGTCCGGCGTGATAACCATTTCACCAACCGGGTCGTCAAATAAAAATACAAACAAGGTTAGTCAGGCAATTATGCTCACGACTATATTCCCCGAAGGTGTAGTGTAGTCAGAAATATATTGAAACCTCAGAACATCCACGTTTCACTAGTAACACCGAAACTCTGTCCAATGTGATGGGGAGTAACCCCATCGTCACCACCATATAATGGACAGTGGGTTCAAATTCCAAAAGCCAGCGGTGTTACAAATTGTACATAAATTTCGAAAAACTAATTGGTTCTAGTCAGCCTGTAGGCCTCGCATGTCACCCCCGAGAAAACGACAAAAATCGAGATGTGCCTCCATCCTTATTATTTTACGTATGCTAGACAGAGCGAGCATGACATTTTTCTCGTTTAAACGCTTTGTCGTGGGTGGGCATGCTAGCCGTGCAGGACAGGGATCGAACCATCGCCTCCTGCCCGCCAGACGAGGTCACTCGCTACTGGACCACCACGAATTTTTAAGCAAGTTAAAATAAAATAAAACCTTCCTATAATAATAATATAATAAATATAATAAATAGTCCTACTATAGAAATCCCCTCTAGGCCTCGCATGCCACCCCCGAGAAAACGATTAAAATCGAGATGTGCCTCCATCCTTATTATTTTACGTATGCCAGAAAGAGTGCGCCTGACGTTTTTCTCGTTTAAACGCTTTGTCGGGGGTGGCATGCTAGCCATGCTGGTCAATACCGGGGGCTGTTTTGGATGCACTTCTATATTATATTGAGGGATAGTCTCTGGTTGGTTTCACACTATAATTGAAAACAAATTGTCTGACGAGCCCCTACGTGTTGGCTTCCAAAGGTCTGAATAAGGAAATGACAAACTTAAAAGCTTGTAAAAATATCTATTATACATTATTTCTAACTCACACGTAGCGTAAAATTACTGGATTAACTGGACAATAAACATACCTAATGGATGGTTTTCTACATCCATTACAGGTTTCAAGAAAATCAAACGTAGTTCTATCCACCGTGACCTTTACATAATTGACAGGCTGTACCTACATATCCGCATCACGCAGAAGTCACAGTACGACACGATAATCGCCTCACTAGATTGGATTTTTAATTACAATATTTAAGTGGGATCACACATGATGACGCATGACGGAGTCCACAGTCGAGCAGACGTCAGTCCGTCCATTTGTGAAGCAAGGAGTTGTATGAATCAGCACGTAGAAGCACACACGGTGACGGACGGACTGACGTCTGCCACTCCGTCATGCGTCGCCGTGTGTGATCCTACTAAACTGTGTTAAACACTTTGAAGCTACAATACTGGTAGGAAAACGTAAATTTATACTATGCACGTAGTATTCATTATTATCATCAGTCATAGGTTCATTCCTTCTTAAAAATACAGCAGGTTCATATAAAACTGTTTTTATTTCGCGATTTCATTGGTTGTCCCATATATAAAGTTATTTAGCCATACAGCGCCATCGCGCCACGAGCGTGATGGGCACATTTCAATCGGGTTCGACTCGAGGCGGGCTCTTTGATGTTATTTTGTCTAGTTATATTTTCGTTTTAGGATATTTCAGTTCCATTATTAATTTGTGACTATACATTTGTACTGTTAGTGTAAGTGGTTGAATAAATAAACTCTTTAGTTTGATTGTCTGACTATCCTCATAAAAACCGGTCAAGTGCGAGACGGACTCGACTAGCGTGACGATTATGTACCACCATATTTTTTATCAAACAACAAAAGACAATGCGGGATTTTGTTTGGAAGGTGGCGCCTTATTCTTCGCCAATTTTTTTGGCGCGGCGAGCAACCAAAGTTACATGTATCTCTAAACTCAGTCCGAACAAATATATAAAAGATTGAATTTGAAAATTTATTCATTACGTTTACTTCAAGCCTTTATATCTCCTTTCGGACTGAGTTAAGAGATGTACTTGCAATAACAAGTTTTGTTTGTTACTTTATTCTGAATTAAAATTTTATATGTATAAGCAAAATAACAAATGGCGCTATTTTTTCAGGCATTGGCTTTTTTCTTGGGGTCCTTAGCGCGAGCCGTGGTGGTCCAGTGGCGAGTAACCTTGCCTGCCGTGCATTAGGCGATGGTTCGATCCCCGTTCAGGCCGACTCGTACCAATGAATTTTTCGAAATTTATGTACGATTTATAACACCACTGGCTTTTCGGTGAAGGAAAACATCGTGAGGAAACCTGCATGCTTCAATTTCGAGGCATGTATTGTACATACTGTACACACTAGTTTTTATTATTTGTTGTTTTGCTATACAGAATTCTCTATAGTCTCACCAAGTTTGGCAATATGTATGTATTGCCGTTTATTTCAGACGAAAAATTTTGCTTATAATTGTTAAACTTATGTTAAATTGAAATAAAACATTTAGTTCTAGGACCAGATTAAACTTTGCTTAAGTACTTTAATCCTTTTTGTTTCGAAGTAGAGATAATCAAAAAGAAAATTAAAGAAAGTTCAGTCTGCGAGAACGTGATTTTCTATTATTTAGCTTATAATCACTACCTTCGTGTTCCATAGTATACCTGCATGATAGTTCTGCAATTCATGTAGATAAGATTTGTAGTGGTTAAGGAGGGCTTTGGAGGAAAGAGGAAGATCTTCCAATTGGCATTAAGAATCCAGATAAGATTTATTAAGACTGTGATATTTCAGATGGAAAGGCAGCTTTCGGAAGGTCTTGAGTTCGATACTCAGCTTCTACTGTCTGTTTCCCATGTAAAAATTGGTCCTGCTTCGCGGTGAATTAAAATTAAAAATTAAAATTATTTCTTTTGAATGTTTACTTTAAGAATATTTATGAAGCAGAAAAATTTAACTTATTAACTAGTTACTAATTTTGTTTGAGAAACAATGATAAAGTTTCAAAGTAATCTTTCGTTTCGTTAATTTAGTATACTAATTTTGACTGTAAATTGCTTTGTAAAACTAATTTAGTTCTTAAAGTTATCTATTCTACTTCTAAGAAGTTTCTTAAAAAATTAACTTTTAAATCGCACTAAAAATTCACAATTATGGTAGCTATTATACCGCTGTTTAAAACAAACGAAATGTAATCTATTAAAAAATAAGAAATACAGGATGTTAGTGTAAACAGTTGCATTACTTTAACGTATGAAAGCAAAACATTTTTTGAACTGTTCATATTTTAATTTATTCAAAGCTTTCTATTCTTACTAAATGCAATCAGCTGATCGAATGTTTGTATGAAAAGTCGTTTTTTTTTTTGCGGAAATGTTTATTTAATGGAAAGTTATTCAGTATCATAAGTTCAATCACCCATTAAAGTAACGCAACTGTCTACCCTAACATCCTGTATAATTAAAAAAATTAAGTCCACGTCCAACTCATCTAGTGCGGGTTCAGCGGCGACTACCACGGAAAACCTCAAGCGGGTCAAATATGAAACCCTCGGTGAGTGCTACATAATAATTATTTACCACTTGGGGTTGAGACAATGGGTTGGTGGAGCCAGAGCGTCAGGCCAGATCTATCGCCGCGCCTGGTCGAGGTCTCGGGTGACCAGTCCGGCTGCTACCTCGGCCAGCTAATCAGGTAGCCTCCTGGGCAACCTCTACCGTCGAGCGGTTGTTTAGATGTTTTTAGTGTTACTCAAATCTATCAGAATTACTTTAATCATCAACCTATATGTATAAATGTCCCACTGCAGGGCACTGGCACAGGATAAGTAAGAGTATCTATTACTACATAGCACAGGCTTACCCTCAGGTATAGGCGAATATCCACCATGCGTGCCCAATGTGGATTGGAAGACTTCACATTCGCATCTGAATTTTCTTCAGCGTACACAGGTTTCCTCACAACAACGTTTTCCTTCACCGTTTGAAAACAGTCGGTATTACTAAAAACTCACTGGTACTTGGTAAGCTTATGGTATGGTATCTCGTCCGTTCGGATTCGAACCCAGACCTCAAGATTGGGTTTCCATATCTTTCCGTAACGCGCAACCGACGACGCTTAGATTATTATTTACCGACTGCTCTCAAACGGTGAAGAAAAACATAGTGAGGAAACCTGCATACGCTGAAGAAGAAATTCTGATGTGTATGTGAAGTCTACCAATCCGCGTGGTGGACTAATGCCCATACACCCTCCCTGAGTAAGCCTGTGCCCTGCAGTGGGACTTTTATAGGCTGTTGATGATGATGATGATAAATTATTATTAAATTTTTAGCAAATTTTCTAGCAAAGCCTACCCAAATTGATAGTTGTTACATGAACCAAATTTTTTTCGTATATGATAGCCATGCTAGATTTCTCCATGCCGCCAGCCCTGACCATAGACTTTGAATCAAAATTGTCGAATCTTTTCGAGGTCACCGTTTTTAATCAATGTGCGAAAGTAAACTCATATATTTTGTCACCGCTCCTTCTGTGTGTTTAGGCTTTCGCTTTCGACGTTTGATGGGGCCTAAAAACATAAATCTAGCGAGCCATTACTTTTATACAAAATTCTATTACCACAGACATTAGCACAACTTCGTACACCTAGACACAGCCTTGAACAGGCATTGTCAACAAAGTACAGCTGAAGTTGGAGGAAATCTGCAGTTAATGGAACAAACCCAAGTCTAGCAGTGCTGACAATGGCTTCTTAATAAAGTCTCGTAATACAATAGATATCTGCGGACCTTTCGAAAGATGCCTGTACTATGCTGACAATGTACAGGCATTACAGACGTTGAGACTGCGCATTTTGCACCTAACATACCCATGGCCAGCAAATATTTTACAAAAGAAACTCATTATAGAGATAACTCAAGATCGACACCTAATATTAAGAGCTATTAAGTCGCACAATAGAACTCACCGAAAAGATGTTTCGTTGCCATAGCGATGAAGTCTTCGGTAAATAATACATTTAATAAGAACATGTAGTATTCTAGGTGTTAAACGAACCGACCGGGTCAGAAACACCACGTTGCGCTCCACAACTCAAATAGCCGACGTCGGAGAGAAAAGTGCCAAACTTAAATGGGAGTGGGCCGGTCATGTCTGTCGGATGCATCCTGAGAGATGGGCAAAAATCATCATGCCCTGGATCCCCGAAAACGATCGGCGGCGTCCAGGTCGACCGAGAAAGAGGTGGCGTGATGACCTGGACAAATTTGACGACCAGTGGCCAGAGGTTGCCCACAACAGGAACGAGTGGAAGAGCAGGGGAGAGGCCTTTGCCCAGCAGTGGGATGAAATAGGCTACTAAAAAAATAAAAAAATGGAGCAACCTAGTAACTAATAAATAATCTGTGGTCATACTTCTTAGAGCCTTTTAGGGTTGTTGCCATGCCAGGTCTACAATGGGGTTGTGACAGGCTTAAGGCCTATCGATACGATTGCAAAAATGTTGTTTCTGTTATGCTAGTGTATTTAAAATTAAAACATTCCAATTTGTATCTAAATTTTCCAAGATAATGTCACAGTATAAGGCATAGCAGTAGAACATCTTCATAGAATGGTACCTACCTACCAAACTATCGAAACAGAATTTATAGGTCAAAAGTTGGAAGTTCGTGAAAGTATTAATCCAGAGTTGGCATTCGTTAATCAAAATAAAATTCATTAAAGTGCCAATATTTTCAAAAAGCAAAATTCAGAAAACTTTTTGTTGCCCAGTAATAAAAACAATAATTCATAATTCGAAATTTCTTTTTGTCATCATCATCATGTTCCATTTTATAACAAATGATTTCAAGACACCTTCATTTACGAATATTATTATTTTTATTTTTAGTACTTACTAACATTTCTGAAAATAATTCGTCATTTCCACATAGAACCCGTTGAGTAATTTTTGATATGGCTCTAATTTGAAAGAACAGTTTATATTTAACAAATGATAAGTAATAAAAACAATTTAACACGGTGAGAAAGAGTAGGTCATACCCAGTCAACCACACTGACCCAGTGTTGGAAAGTTAGTTGTCAACTCTCTGCAACATCATTTTTAAGGCCCTTTAATTAGAAATCTGACCTTCTTTAACGAATAGTTATTACACCGCCATCATCTGATCAACTATTTCACGTGCCTTCCAAAGCACGGAGACACTCTAGATGAAATACCACTTTTACGGTAACCCATCCAAAGACTGACCGGGTTTAACGTTGCTTAAGAGGGTACTGAGCTTATTGTGCTGCCCTATATCGCATTTTTTTTATTTCTAAACTATTAAACAACATTTCAAAAAAATCACATTGTAGTCCTGATTGGCTTTCAATTTATCCAAACATTATGGATTAGAAAATGGCTACTTTTGGCGATTCTAACGATAATAACTAATTATAAAAATAAATCCGTAGTGACCCATAAATTGAAAATCAGTAATGACTATAATGCGACATTCTTGTTTTTTGGAAATGTTTTTTACTTGTTTAGATATAAAAACAATACGATTGATGGCAGCGCAATAGGCTCGGTACCCCCTTAACTATGTCTACGACCACTTATTATAAGCCGTCCTATTATAACCTTTGTCACGCCGTCACGCCCCATTAGAACTTGAATGTCATACTTCGTTTTGTCAATAATATTGAAATCAAACCCAGAATAGAGGCGGTGGAAGACAAAGCATATAATTTTCAAATACCAAAATAATAATTTATCTCGAGTGCCAATAACGTTATCCGATCAATTCGGAATCAAATTGGAAATCAAAGGTTTTTGTTTTCCTATTTCACGCTTCGTCAGTTCTGGAGTATCATTCATATTGACGTAATATGTTTGGTTTTAGAGTTATGTTTCGTTCGTATTGTAAGGAAAAAGACTTTGATCTTTGTGATATAACGCAATTGTACAAAAGTCGGGTATCGTACAAGGTGACCGACGTAGATTTGGACGTTCTGCTAACATGACCTAGGCCGCAATCGCGGTAAATATTCGGTGATTGAACTATTATTGGACTATGTACGAACCATAACTTTTGACACATTTGGTATTGCGCTAATCGCGGTACTGCTCTTGACAGCCGTTAGAGCCGTTTTGACAAATCGCTCAGACGTTATTGGCTGTCAGTTACATACAGGGTGAAATTAATATCATTGGCATCCTTTTCAACTAAGAGTCTACCCATCAAACTGAACAACTTTTCCTACGGGAGCAAACCGATCGGAGCAAATAAAAAATCTGCTGTTTCGTACTAAACTGCACCCGCCGCCACTGCCTACTCGACTCAAATGTATGCAACAGCTGATTTTTTTTTGTTCCGATATGTTTGCTCCCATAGTGAAAGTAGTTGAGTTTGATGGATAGACTCTTAGTTTAAAAGGATGCCAATGATATCAATTTCACCCTGTAGAGTTTAGCGCGAATCGGAATACAGCGCAGTTGAATAGTAATTGGATTGCAATATGATTAGAACTGAAATTGGATAAGAGTAGAACTTCGATGTTTTAAATTAGCTCATTCGGGCTCCAGAGCATAAACCTAACGTAGCAAGAAAGGTTTTACTTGTTTGACCACTGGTTCCGAAACTCAGTTGCCATTGCTGCCGGAACGTCCAAACAGTTCTGGCGTCGTACGTACGTGGCGATGCAGCATAAATTATTGACTAAAAGTAAATTAATTAACAAACTTACCGGGCACCGCATAAACAAGGATGAAACTGAATGCACCGAACAGCTCTTTTCGTATAGAGTCCGGCCACTTCTCTGTACAGAACTCTATACTGCGCTCCACCCATACCTGCAAGGAAAAAATCTCTTATTTTGAGCTTGCAGTCATCGCCACTTTTAATGGATAGTGGACTTAAAAACTAATTGACGTAAGGTTAAGGGGATGCTACCGTTCGCGCGCTCTATACAAATGAAGTTTGGTTATATTTTCAATACTAACCAGTTAAAGTCAATGACATATTCCAGAAACAATCTAGAAACTAATCTCTATGTCTGTATTTAGTCCGATTGTTGTTGAAATATACAGTTTCAATGCTAGGATTAATTTAAGATTTGTATGGAAATCTTTGAGGCCCTGTAACATTTTACCGAAAATCTGACTTAAATTAAGCATATAAATTAGTCGATTGTTTCTGAAAAATTTCATTGACTTTGATTGGTAAGTATTAAAAATATAACCATCGTTTCAGTCAACGGTAATATCCCCTTAATACACGTTAGCATGCATATAACAAGCAGTGTAATTTTCTATAGTCGCGTTAAAACGTAGTGATTACTTGCTCAGTGGTCCGCGTCTCAGACGTCTCTTACATAGCACGCATCATTGTGCAAAAATTTTGCTCATTTCCTATAGGTTCCTTAGGGAATGTTGTTCAGTATCATGATTACAACCACCCTTTAAAGTAATGCAACTATCTACTCCGGCACCCTGTATGATTTTTATTTTTGATTCCGTAGGTACTTCTAAAGACGTGGAATTTTTGTGGCTGTTTTAAATAATTATGGCTTGGCACCTTTACGAGCTGTAGTTTTGTGAAAAGTACTAGGTACAGACATAACCTCAAGAGTTACGACGCTAGAGGAGGATGGACTGAATATCTTATTAGGGTTCTTTGTTGGACTAAGTACCTCTAAAAACGAAATTGGTAGTAAACTTAGGTAAGTGTATATTACGACACGGACCGCATCGGGGCGGAGCAGGTACAATTATGCATACTAGAGTGGACCGGGTCGCAACGCAATTTTAGTTTGACGTAGTAAAAAGTTTAGTTTGGTATAATATAGCTACGACGACGGGCCGCATCGGGGTGAAGCGGGCTGCATTTGTGACCCGCTCCGCCCCGGCGTATATGATCTATTGTATATAAAGTGTAACAAAATTAGCTGAAACTATTTTAAGGGGATGATCAGACCATCAAACTGAACAACTTTCTCTATAGAACCAATATCAAAATCGCGAAATAAATCAGCTGTCTCATACATTTGAGTCGAGTTATGCTATTAGTTTTGTATGGGACATCAGATTTTATTTTCGCGATTTTGTTATTGGCCCCATAGAGAAAGTTGTTCAGTTTGATCATCCCCCTAAAATAGTTTAGCTAAGGTCGCGGGTTCGAATCCCTTAAGGGACACATATTTATATGATGAATATGATTATTTGTACCCGAGTCATGGATGTTTGTATCTATATATGTATTATATATCGTTGTCTAGCCATCATAATACAAGTCTGGGCTAGATTCTGGTATTTTAAATGTGACTAGTTAATTTGTGTGACATTGTCCAAGATATTATATATTATTATTATTATAATTTGGGCGGATTTTTGCGCTGCGGCCCGACCGGACCCGATACGGGCTGTCGTAAATCTAGTCGCTCTAGAAGCTTCCTTTGACAGTGTAATTTGACACGTTAAATACATGTTTCATGCTACGATCGTTTCAGTTGTAAGAAATAAGGGAATCGATTTAACGTCGTGTCAAAGTATGTCTTAAGTTAAACAGAATATAATAGGACATTGTTTTAAGAACTAAACATTTTAACAATTTTAACACTTTATGTAAGCGCTCATACAGACGAGCGACACTTTGCGATCGCCGTGGGTCGCAGAGAGTCGCGCTCATAGAGTTTACGGTCGCCGTGAGTCGCACGACCCTCTGCGACCGCAAAGTGTCGCTCGTCTGTAAGAGCGCTTTATGAGCATGATTGTATAGCAAGTCATTGTTTACAAAATGATTTTTTTTAATGTTTAAATTAATGGCGTTTTTTAATTTCTGATAATGTTGACTGGGGTTTTGGGGGAATTGTAAGTTAAGGATACCGATCGAGATTAACCCTTATCTGGAATCTCTAAGAAACTCTATTGTGGTAAACGAGAATAAAATAAACATCAAATTGAAAGTTGATCAATGAAAGCTTAACTCAAGTCAGTTAAGAACATTAGACTTTTAAAACTCCCAGGCTGCGAACTGGCTGACCAGGTAATCTGAGACTAGGTGATCTGATGAGGTTGGTCGAAGCTAATTAAGTTACCACGTTTGTTTCTTGTTGAGATTTTAATAGATTACATGGTGAATATGGACTTAATTCTACCAGTTCAAAGATATAACACTATTAGGCCCGCTTGCGCCTAGCAGGGTTATCGTTATTAACTCGGAACTAGACGCTAATTTGGAATTAAATTATAATTATGTTTTGCACCATCCTGTTTTAGGGGCTAAACTTGTGTTATATTTAAACTGCCGATGTGGTAGGTTTAAGTCACTAAACTACGTGCTAAATGACAACATTGAGGCAACAGCTGTTTTTACAGTTTTGTTGTAAGCTCGCGAAACTCTCTAACAAAAAAAAATTATATGAAACGTGCACCGCGCCATTTAAATCCTTTGAACGGTTGCACACGTTTCATACATTCTGGATAATCGGTCACGACCAGTTTTTCGTAGGGAAGTCCCGACTCATAACGTAGTGTGTTACATGCTCTTTGATAACATGAATGAACGATGAAAACGAAATGTCATTGCCAAAATAAAACAAATGAGACAGACAAATACAAAGAGATGCAGTGTGAAAGAGACGTGCATATATTATGTTCATTCATTATTCACTTTTCATATTTTGTTGGATCACATAAACTCTATGGTCATTTTGGATGTTGCCAGCAAAAAACAGAGAACTGTCAGGTTAGTTAACTATGAACTAGTTTTCATTGGCACAAGACAATTTTCGATAACACTCGTTCAATCTTTAGGTCGGTGCTACTAAAGACGGGGTTACGCAATTTAACCCAGCATTTGGCGCAAGTGGGCCTTAATATTATTTCTATAGTATAATATTATTTCGATAGTACACTATCGAACACAGTCAAAAGTGACCATACTATAGCCGTTTTGATTACAGTCAAAAACGACATAGATAATAAGAGATTAAACGAAATTACCTGTTAGTGAAGTTTTATCCTAATGGGTACGGCGAAGCACTTTGAAGCGAATGAAAAATGGCGAAAGCATGACAGTAATACCGTCTTTAAAAAAATAAATGTTAAAATCCTCAAAGGAGGGTGGAATGGTATGTGCTACATGTGTCTTTTTGCTAATCTCTTCGGACGAAGCCTTCGTATAATGTCCAGATCAAAGTGGAGGACAAAAAGTGGTGGTGAAAAACAGACTCCTCACCTGGCATGACAGTGTCTAGGAATCCTTCTAGCTAGATGATATTTTGTAAAAGTACTTCATCAATACTAGTATACAGGTGTCCATCAAACTGAACAATTTTCACAATGGAGGCAACTCCTAAATCGCAAAAGAAAACAGCAGTTTCATACATTTGTATCGGTCGGTACTGAAGTTTTGTATAGAACAGCTGATTTTTTATTTGCGATTTTAAAGTTCGCTTCATAGTGAAAGTTATTCAGTTTGATGGTCTAAGCCACCCCTCTGAATATTACGAACCACTTTTGTTACACCCTGTAGGTAAATGGGTTACCCGTATACTAAGTGGGGGGAGCCACATATCTATCTAAACTATTATAAAACTGTAACAGGAAGTTTGTCTGTACATTGAAGATATTAACAAAAAAAAAAGTTACGATATGGTTTTTAGGTATCCCTGATTCCATATCAGCAATTTTTGGATTTTTTGTCGGTCTGTTTGTTTGTGTGTTTGTTTGTTTGAACGACTATCACTCAAAAACTACTGAACCCATATTGATGAAACTTTTTTTGTTTGATAGCTCATTATCTGACTTAAAATCTGATATATAATTTGTGCGGACAAAGTCGCAGGTTAACGCTAGTACTATTATAAAACTGTTACAGGAAGTTTGTCTGTACATTGAAGATATTAACAAAAAAAAAGTTACGATATGATTTTTAGGTGTCCCTGATTTCATTTCACCAATATTTGGATTTTTGTCTGTCTGTTTGTTTGTGTGTTTGTTTGGGTGTTTGTTTGTTTGTTTGAACTAGTATCACGCAAAAACTACTGAACCGATTTTGATGAAACTTTTTTTGTTTGATAGCTTATTATCTGACTTAAAATCTGGTATATAATTTGTGCGAAAGAAGTCGCGGGTTAACGCTCGTAATGAAATAAAATTAAAAAAGACGATGGGCCGACACCAGGACCGAATCATGTTACCCGGATCGTAAGCCGGTTGCCTAGACCGCTAGACCAACAAGACAGTGATTGATATGGGCGAAATCTCTCACTACTACAGCGAAGCGTCACCGCTGTAGCGCGCTGTCGCTCCAATATGAACCCTAGTTCAATACATAGTGCTTCGAAACATAACCGATAGATGGCGGAAGCTGTCTATGGAAAATCAGCGTTCCACTTAGTTTGTACTAAGATAACATAGCAATGATCTCAGGAAAAACCGCGCCGCCCGCTTTCCCGCAAGATGCCGTACTGTAAGGACTATACAGGGTGAAATTGATATCATTAGCATCTTTCTAAACTAAGAGCCTACCCATCAAACTGAACAACTTTTACTATGGGAGCAAACCGATAGAAGCAACAAAAAAAATCATCTGTTCCATACTAAACTGCAACGCCTACTCGACTTAAATGTATGCAATATCAGATTTTTTTTATTGCTCTGATCTGTTTGCTCCCATAGTAAAAGTTGTTCAGTTTGATGAGTAGACTCTTAGTTTAAAAGGATGCTAATAATATCAATTTCACCCTGTATAGTTATGCTGTGTTATTATAAAACTAACTTGTAACATAACATAACATACATATTCTGTATTATTTTATTATTTTGTATGTCTTTTCCTTATCTTTGGACATAAGTGTCCCGGACCTTTGAGGGGCGTGCGTGGGGTCGAAGCCAACATGTAGGCCTGTCAGATTTTTTTTAGTACTGCAACACGCACCGCCCCTTTCGCACGCGCGCGCTTGCTTCTTGCTCGGCTCCCCTAAAGTTCAGATCAAAGGCGTCCTCTCACGAAAAAAGAAAACGAAAAAAAGGCAGAGAAGCGGTGGGCCATATCCACCACGTGGCCCAGTGCTGTTTGGTGTAGTGTGGGCAATTAAGTGGTCAAATTGGTGTCAGGAAAATTTAAAGCTGCCTTAATAGGCCTCTGACCTGTCTAAATAAATGAAATGAAATGTGGGTTAACGAAAGTAGTTGGAAGTGTTGGAACTATCCAAGACTAACTGCTTAACGTGCATTCAACAGCACGGAGATCATCATCATCATCTCAGCCGATGGACGTCCACTGCTGGACATAGGCCTCCCACAAGGATCGCCATAACGACCGGTCCTGCGCTGCCCTCATCCAACGGATTCCCACCGCCTTCAGCAGGTCGTCGGTCCACTATGTGAGGGGCCCACCAACGCTACACTTTCCAGTACGCGGTCACCACTCGAGAACTTTTCGGCCCCATTGGCCATCGGTTCTGCGAGCAATGTGCCCCGCCCACGGAGCACGGAAATGCTAGAGATAAATTATAATTAAATTGAATTGATAAAATACCACAACGCTCACCCATCCAAACAATGACTGCATCTGACGTAAAAATAAAAACAGAAACTGAAGCAGAAATGGAAATAACAATATGTGTTGCTAAATTTCGGTGACTGTTTCCAATACCGAAGATTCACTACGCCGACGAGCGTAGAGTCTATCAGTTAGCCCGGTTCTTTTGAGATACTTTTTATACTATATTAAATACTAATTATAACACTTTATTGTACACACGGACATAATAATACACAAAGTTGAGAAAACATGTACAAAGGGCGAGCTTATCTCTGAAGAGATTTCTTCCAGCAGACCCGTAGAAGAGACAGTTAACAATTACAAGGCAAACTTATTGTGTACAAACAAACAGTATAAATAAATAAATAAATGTAATATATATATTAATATATGTATATATATGAATATCACTTAAGATAGAGAAAGGTAGTGCTCTTTCGTTTTCTTTTTAAATACAGCTATAGTCTTGGAGTCGCGAATGTCGGCGGGGAGTGAGTTCCACAACCGAGCAGCATGGATGGTGAAGGAGTAGGAGTAGAAGTCGGTGGAGTGGGATGGGATACTAAGTTGGGTACGGATGTGGGATCGGCAAGGTTTGTCAGAAGGGCGGGAGAAGGAGAAACGTTCACGGAGATAGTTAGGATAGGAAGGATTGTGTAGGTGTGTATACTAGCATTATTAATAAACTGACTAGTTTAAAAAGGGAAGGCGCGTTTCCGAAATTACTCTCCGCTGCTGAGTATAAGCCTCTCTCTTCCCAATCAAGTCCAGCTGTCCCAGGGGATTACTTTTAACAATATTGAAACCCGAAACGAACTCAATCGGAGGAATAAGCAGAGCATGAAACCGACATTAATTTTCCACTTCTATAGGAATCATTCCCTTCTCTACTGAGAATATCTATACACAAAGTAAATTCGAGATGAAATATTTTGCAAAATAGCAAATAAATAAGTAAAGGAACGAAAATAAACGAATAAACAATTAAAAAAACTTTTAATCCCAGTACCTATTTATATTCGACTGAAAATTAAAATGGATTTAAAAAAGATTTATAAGGACTTAAACGTTAATTTACTGTCGTTGAAAATGGCCACCGGCTAATCGCTCTAATTACAATCTCTACCTGAAAATATCGAGCACGCAATTTTTATAAAAAATTTCTCTGTTCGCATTATGAAATCAGAGGAAAGCTTTTTGAGTGACTCTTATTATTGGGGAAGGGCTGTTTACAAATAGATTGAAAACATTGTCGTTGCCAATATTTTTATCCCTTCGACTTTGACTATTTATTATAAGGACTAGCCTTGCGGTAGCATTTCCCCTCTGCCACGGTATAAGATCAATTAATCATGTGCATTTACATTCAATTTTATACCTTATCACTAAACGAGACAGTCTATAATTGCGAAACAATAATTTCGAACTTAGAACGTTCCGGGTTCACACGAGACTACTTTTCATGATTTTTAACGTTCAAAATTAGAATCTAAAGTTATGGGAATAAAATCCAAAGTTGCGGATTTCATGTTACCTACGCCCCCCGCAAAAAGTGGCAGAAATATTTGTTAGTAGAATATCACGCGTAACTAGTCCCTATATAATTAGTCAAAGCGCTTCGATGGTTTTTTTTAATATTAATACAATTCAATGAGATTTATTTAACCCTGTAAAGGGCAACTCCGAAATTTGTACTGCGGTTGTACCTAGCTGGTCTGACAATAAGGACCATTTTATCATTACGGTTCCTTATAAAATCAATATAAAATAAATAATACTAAAATGTCTGCCCTATAAACGGTTCAATGCGTACTTTAAGGCTGCACCGAGCCTATTGTGCTGCCCCCAATCGTATTTTTTTTATTTCTTAACAATTAAATAATGTTTCCAAAAAACAAGAATGTAACACTGTAGTCATTGCTGGATTTTAATTTATCGGGTCACTACGGATTTGTTTTTATAATGTTTGTAGTTATTATCTTTAAAACCGCCAAAAGTGGCCACTTTTGGCGGTTTTAACGATAATAGCTACAAGCATAAAACATAATAATCCGTAATGTTTCGATAAATTAAAAGCCAATCAGGACTACAATGTGACATTCTTGTTTTTTGGAAATGATGTTTATTTGTTTAGAAATAAAAAAAATATGATTGGGGGCAGCACAATAGGCTCGGTGCAGCCTTAAACTAATATCTGTGTCTGTGGTTTGTCAGATATTTGATGAAATGTATTATTTCAAAGTTAAAGTATCTCAAAGATTTCCATACAAAATGTTAAATTAATCCTAGAATTGAATCTATATATTTCAGCAGAAATCTTACAAACCACAGACTCAAAAATTAGTTTTCAGATCGTGTTTATAACATTTCATTGGTCTAATTCTGCAACTACGATCAAACTTTATGTATAGGATGAAATGAAATGAAATGAAAATGAAATGAAATGAAATTTATTGTGTATGGATTCACGTATACAAGCTTTAGCAGATGTTTCGCAGTGATTCGTCTCACTGAAGCCTACCTTTGCAGGCATTAACACAAAGTCTTAAAATCTAAATTAATTATGTCAAAAGTTGTTATAATAAATTCAATATGTGACAGCTATTGAGACACTAAGAATAATAAAAATAAAAACAGCAAACAATAGCAACATTTTTTTTTTTTTTTTTTTTTTTTTTACTTTTATAACATGCTATCGGTCAGAGGACCATGAGCAGTTTTTTTGTATGTATCGGTGGTTGCAGGCATGCCTTTCCACTGTCAGGCACTGTAGACCTTACTTCATAGGATCATTTCTATAGTAAGCTCTTCAAGCGACAATAGCAATATAAATAAATTGAATTGAATTGAATAATTTACAATGATATAATTAATTATAACAATTGAATAATAACAACATTAGATTTAAATAAACGAAAACAACATAAAATTATATAATTTAAATCATAACTTAATTCATTCAAATTTAGTGCTCTAGAAATTCTTTCACGCTATAAAAACTCCTTTCCACAAGCCATGACTTAACAATTTTTTTAAATTCTTGCATCTCTAGAGCTTTGTAACTATCAGGTAGTTTATTAAATATCTTAATCGACATTACAAATGTTTTATTTTCGACTAATTTTAATGCTAGTTTAAATATTTTGTTTTTATATTGTGAACGTAGATTTCTATTGCTCACCTCGTGATTTTGTTGAACGAAGTGTCCATTTTGGTGTACAAATATACAGACATTGAATATATACAAACATGGAAGTGTCAAAATACAACAATTTTTAAAATATGGAACGCAACTACATATCTGTCTGGTCAAGATTAAAAATAGCACGTATACATTTTTTCTGCATTATTTTTTCTTTTGTATGTCACAAGAATTTCCCCAAAGAATAATCCCATAGCTTAGGGTAGAAGTTATATATCCATTGTAAGCTATTAAGGCTGCCTCTCTCGATACAACTTGACTCACTCGCCTCATTGCATACACAAAACTATTTATTTTAGAGCAGACATTTGTTATGTGCTTAATAAATTACATAATATTAAAAAAAAATTATTAAATTAAAAATGTATTTATTACACAAAAAAAAGCACGGAACGTTACATTGTGACTCGTTGGACCTCAACACGGCACCGGGCCAGTTCTGGAGATACCAACATACATAGAAAATGAATATCATTAGCGAACTCGCGCGTCGACATTGCAGTTTAGTATTGAACAGCAGATTTTTTATTTGCTCCGATCGGTTTGCTCCCATAGTAAAAGTTGTTCAGTTTGATGGGTAGATTCTTATTTAAAAGGATGCTAATGATACCAATTTCACCATGTATATGCAACGCGCTCGCAAGCATGCTATGTTATCTTAGTACAAACTAAGTGGAACGTTGATTTTCCATAGACAGCTTCCGCCATCTATCGGTTATGTTTCGAAGCACTATGTGTTGAACTAGGGTTCATATCGGAGTAACAGCGCACTACACCTCACGAGCTGCGCGCTGTAGTAGTGAGAGATTTTATCAATCACTGTCTTGTTGGTCTAGCAGTCTAGACAACTGGTTTACGAAGTAGTAGGTAGCCGGGTAGCTAAGGTTCGATCCTCGTGTCGGCCGATCGTCTTTTTCAATTTATTTCATAATGTGGCGCCCCCTAGTGCTAATAAGCGGCAACGCAATTAGGACATCCTAAAATTCAAGGCGAGTTACCTATCTATATCTATTATACATATTAATCTATGCTCGCAAGTGTATATTTTTAAATTCTCTATAACTTAGTGATACAGGCCATAAATGTATTCGTTTCAAATCGTTTCACTAACTTAGTGATACAGGCCATAAATGTATTCGTTTCAAATCGTTTCACTAACTTAGTGATACAGGCCATAAATGTATTCGTTACAAATCGTTTCACAACTAACGAATGAGTATGATCAATGGATAAATACAAATAGTATGATAACTAATACTATTCACAAAATAGGAAGAATATCATACTTCCCAAGAAAATGGAAATTATCCTTTTCCATTGTAGCATTTCTTATAAAACCAGTTTTGAGGCAAAACGGGATTGGGTGTTTTCCTTTAATGCTCGGTACAATTATTTTACATGTATTTACCTACATATAAGAGAGCATGTTGTGTGCGCGCATTTGAACCAAGATTGTCGTGATTGAATCCACTAGCCGCGTCAAAGGGATTGTTAACCCTTTGACGGAACAAAAGTGTTAACTTTCGAAATAACATTGGGAACTCCACTATACAATAGTAGTTATTTATTTTGTGGTGTAGTAAGCTCGACTTTTATTAATAAAATCTCAATGGGCACGTTATTATTTTCTTTTTAGGAGTGTGGGATAACAAATATCTAGCAGTCAGGACAATAGAATAGATAGAATAATATATAAGGTCTAACAAAATTAGGTGAAACTATTTTAAGGGAATGATCAGACCATCAAACTGAACAACTTTATTGATTTAGGTCGAGTAGGTTTGTATGCAACAGCAGATTTTTTTTTCGCGATTTCAATATTGGTCCCATAGAGAAAGTTGTTCAGTTTGATGGTCTGATCATCCCCTTAAAATAGTTTCACCTAATTTTGTTAGACCTTATATTTATTTAATTGCCAGAAATGGTACATTAAGATCTTAAATATATTCTGCCACACATGCAAATTTTTTGGTCAATTTGTTTACAAATTTAGTCATCTTCTAATTATCTATACATTTTAATAGAACAGCAAAATTTTCTTCTTAACATGCAATTAAAAAATTAATTATTACAGTATATCATTAAAATTTTCGTTTACTGAGTGATAAAATTTATCCAGCAGAAAAACATGTAATCGTTTTTTAAATGTTCGTAAGTTCAATGTTTTTTAACATGTCAGTTAAATAAATATCTTGGACATTGGCACACAAATTATCTAGTCACATTTAAAGTACCTGAACTTATATTATGATGACTAGACAACGATATAGAATACATATATAGATACAAACATCCATGACTCGGGTACAAATATTAATATTTATCATATAAATATTTGCCCCTTACGGGATTCGAACCCGCGACCGGCTCGGCACAGCAGGCAGGTTCACTACAGACTGTGCTACCGGGCCGCAAATTTACATTGGTTACAAGTACAGTTACAAGTACAGTTTGGTACAAGGTTGTACACATTGATTACCATGCAGTATGAGTTTTTATTAAAAACGTGTATCTTTCTCTGCGGGAGTCATCATCATCATCATAGGCTTTTACATCTGTTGCAGATGATTTAAGCAGTGTTTTTGGAGAAGCACTTTTTCTCATGGCTGTACAGTCCTATACGAGAGCCGCATACACGTCCACAGCCTCTACAACAGAGCTGTACACCGGTGGATGACGACGGGATTGTGACAGCATTATTCCTTTTGTCACGTTTCTCTGCCAGCACGGCTAGCATGCCACCCACGACAAAGCTTTTAAACGAGAAAAACGCGCGCGCGCTCTTTCTGGCATACGTAAAATAATAAGGATAGGGGCTCGTCTCGAGTTTTATCGTTTTCTGGGGGGTGGCATGCGAGGCCTACTGGTGTACTAATTGGTTAATATATGCTCGTCTGAGATTTCTATCTGTGACTTCTCTACACTTGGTAAACAATTTAAGGTTCATTTTTACAAATATAGAAATCTCGTATAGATATAGAGAGGGCATTGGCAATATATTTTTGCTTTCAAATAGCGGCCTACAGCTTTCCAAAAAGTCAGCTCCACAGAGTGCTTGAAGTGAGTGAGTGAAGATGCACCAAGCATGCTTCCGTGGTCTAATGGCTAAGAGCATTGGCTGTCGACACGGAGGTCGTGGGTTCGATTCCCACGGGGGACACCTAGTGATATGTCAGTTTGTGCGTTTTTCCCCAGTTGGTTAGGACATTGCAGGCTGAATCACCTGATTGTCTGAAAAGAAAAATGATTCTGTGCTTCGGATGGCACGTTAAGCCGTTGGTCCTGGCTACTATCTCTGGTGGTAGTAGTCGTTACATAAAAACCACGTCAGATGCCGTAAGGCGGTCTGAAAAAACTGTGACACCAGGGCACTGCCCACACGATAAGAAAGAAATAGCCCAAATTCTATGAAGAAATATATTGAACAGTGTTAAATTTAAAATTGCATTAACCTCCTGAAGAGAGTTCAGGCCCTGACTTTCGATTTTCGATATATCGAGACCATTTCGGTCCGAACTTCATTGTAATAGTGTTCACATTGGATCGAAAACGTTCACGCAATTTCGAAGTTCGAATCTCAGGGTAGAGGCCCTGCTCTTAAGCGACGTTAAGGCGTCGCTGCTCGCGCGAAAAAAATCGTGTCGTGTCGCGTATGAATACCGAACGGCGGTCTCACCACGAAATTGTAAAGCTTATAGAATTAAAAGTTTTTTTCTATCAGTTGTTATTATGTTTGTACATTTTTGTGATTGGGCTATTTTGCTATGACGATGCAAAGTTTCTGCTTCGGGTTTAAGAATCTTTATTATCCTCATAAGAATTACAATAATTCGCTTACATGAGATTTTAGGAAAAGTATATAGATTTAAGTCAATTGTTAAATTATGCTCTACTCTGTTTCATTTTTGGTTATATTTGTTTTTATTGTTATTATTAAGTATTATTTTTATTTTTTTGTAATTTCTTTTAATTTCTGTGTCTAGTTGTAGTGAATGTTGTGCCCACCTGTAACTGGGTTATGTATCAGAACTATACCTAACTTAAGATGTACATGTGAGTGTTATAATATGTAATCTGTTGGTGAGCCTAAATAAATTAATAAATAAAATAAATAAATAGATATAAAATATATTTAAATGTACTTAATTAACAAAGTAATGAGCGTGCTTAGCAGGTAAAGCTTATTTTTAAACTAGGTACATAAAAATGTGTGTAGGTAGTTCGGAAAATATCGCTCAATGATAAAAATATTGTAGTCGAGTACGCACCAAGTTAACAAAAACACAGATCAATTTTATTACAACTAGATGTATCTAATACAATTGGCAAGACATATTTTTTGTTATTGTTTTCTGATACATACAGATCAGTAAAATGGTACAAACGAAGAATCATAAATTCACGACTGCCATCCCTCTCAAGGTGGTCAGAAACATTGATACAAACAAGTACGTAGGTATAGGTATTTTATTAATTGATAGGTTAATAAATTATGCTTACCTAATGAAAATATTTAGTTTTCGTTTTCTTTTGTCAAGTGGCTTCTTAACAAATTTTTGAAAATTTTCTTATTTTTAGCTTCTTTAATATTATTTGGAAAATTGTTATATAGTGCTGCACCTTCGTATGTGATATTCTTTTTACCATAGTTAGTCCTTGGGTGGCGCAAGACAATAACGTTTGAACGTCGCAACCTTCTTAGCTATACATATTCATTTTTGGTATTAAACGTTATGCTAGTATGTATTTCTTTTAATAATATTTTCCGAACTAGGATACACGTGTAATATGTGTATGTATGGTCTATGTTTAATATTTTAGTCTTTTTGTATACTTTTTTTTTTGGTGTTAGGTAATCGAAATGAAATAATGTTTTGATCAGTCTATTTTGTATGTTTGTATTTTATCAAGATTTGTTTTAGCTGCCGAACCCTATACTTCAATCAGATAATCTATGTGCGGTTTAACTAACGAGTTATATATGGTACGAGCGTTAACCCGCGACTTCGTCCGCACAAATTATATACCAGATTTTAAGTCAGATTATAAGCTATCAAACAAAAAAGTTTCATCAAAATCGGTTCAGTAGTTTTTGCGTGATACTCGTTCAGACAAACAAACACACAAACAAACAGACAGACCTAAAATCCAAAAATTGGTGAAATGGAATCAGGGACACCTAAAAACCATATCGTAACTTTTTTTTTGTTAATATCTTCAATGTACAGACAAACTTCCTGTTACAGTTTTATAATAGTATAGATAGATAACGAACTATTAAGGGAAGGCAGCCCACAATGCTGCGGAGAGCTCCGGTAAGAGATACCAATTTGGACCTTAGCTTCCCAATGTGTGGCTTCCAGGTCAATTAATCATCTAAAATAAGACCTAAATATTTTTCGATATCTGACCTGCTAATAGTTACATTATTAATTTTTAGTGGTTCAAAGTCATTAATTGTTTTGTTTTTTTCTGCAAATATTACATAGTGTGTTTTAGCCACATTAAGGGTCAGAAGGTTACACTGAAACCAGATATTAAGCATGTTAAGGTCGTTCTACGCATCCTGGATGATTGATTCAATTTTGTGGGCAAAGTAAAATAAGCAGGTATCATCAGCATGTAGTGATAACTCTCCTTTGCTTCCCATGTCTTACCACAGTATAAGAAAGAGTATCATATTAGATTTCCTCTCACTCAACGGTTTGCTGGAAGAAAACTCTTTTAGAGTTAAGCTCGCCTCTCTACATCACGACTTGTTGTAATTTTTTTCATAATTATGTTTTTGTGTACAATAAAGAATCTAAGAATCTAAGAGTATCTGAAGTACTGTCTTAAGGTGTCTGAGAAAAATGCGTGTGACAAACGTGGAAGATTTAGCAATTTTGGTATGGAACACTAATAAGAGGTAAACAGTAAACAAACAGACGAGCACGAAAAATGATCTCTGAGAAGCTTATTCCTCCTCAGTGATCATGAATTATTATTGTGTTTTTGGAATAAACGGGTAATACGGTATCTCGGTAACTGAGTATTACTTGGGTGTTACGCAATGTTACGTGTTTGGCATTGAAGATATTATCTATCTATACTATTATTAAACTGTAACAGGAAGTTTGTCTGTACATTGAAGATATTAACAAAAAAAAAGTTACGATATGGTTTTTAGGTGTCCCTGATTCCATTTCACCAATTTTTGGATAGTTTGTTTGTGTGTTTGTTTGTGTGTTTGTTTGTTTGCTTGTTTGAACGAGTATCACGCAAAAACTACTGAACCGATTTTGATGAAACTTTTTTTGTTTGATAGCTTATGATCTGACTTAAAATCTGGTATATAATTAGTGCGGACGAAGTCGCGGGTTAACGCTCGTTATTGTATAATGTTGTTGTTTCTGGTATTTGTCTGTTTGTTATTGTCAGGAGATTTACTTCAGAACTTATACAAACATTGAGGTTCGCAGAAACTGTCCTACAACTTTCAACTCCAATTATACTCAAAATATGCATTATGTAAAGGGGTTTGAATATTTGAATATGGCCAGCCGTCATCTTGATTTTTTTCAAAATTTGCAATCGCGTCTAGAAACCTTTATAAATCGTTATAGGATATTCATTTCGTGTTTAAGCCACCAGTTTCATGTTCAAAACCTTTTTACATTAATATATTCATGTTTCAAATGACAGAACATGCTGAATTACGCTTGAACCATGTTCTGGATAATATATTATTCAATTTAATTCCATTCCATTGTGCATAAGTGTCATTATAACACAAACTATTTTTGTTTACTGAATCACCGCGATTTTTACTGAACTCTAACGCCGCAATATCGCGACACTGATTGATTAAACATTGTGTCGATAGCGCGGCGATAGCTATGACTAGAAACGATATTGTTCCGTCAACGCCGAAGCACTAAAATAGCTTGTGCGATATGGCTCTAAAAATAATTAACTAAAAATCAAACATACGTATAAAACATTGTTTATTCAATGACTCTGATAGAAATGTTTTTATTTTCAGTTTCACGTAAGAAATGAAACCCTTTGCTACTGTGAACAAGATTTATTTGAAACTATTTATTTGTAGCATAACAATAAGCTTGAATTGAGTACAACAATAAATTCCAGTCTTAAAGGTAAGTTCAGGTCGTTTGTTCGTAGGTAATCCAGGCACTCTCGGTACAGTTGGCAAAGAAAATGGTCTTTAATATACTACATAATATAAAAATAAAATAAAATAAATATCTTGGACATTGTCATACAAATTGTCTAGACTATTGTTATGCTACAAATAAATAGTTTCAAATAAATTTTGTTCACAGTAGCAAAGGGTTTCATTTCTTACGTGAAACTGAAATTAAAAACATTTCTATCAGAGTCATTGAATAAACAATGTTTTATACGTATGTTTGATTTTTAGTTAATTATTTTTAGTCAATTTTTAGTCAATAGACTAGACTAGACAATTTGTATGACAATGTCCAAGATATTTATTTTATTTTATTTATATATTATGTAGTATATTAAAGACCATATTATCATCAATATCATCATCATAGATTTAATTTTCGTGTTCAATTAGTGCGTCCTGCCAGTGATGACTCATGACTCATCAGTCATCACTTATGGTGCGGAAACATGGACCCTGATGATAGGGCTATTTTATCAATTCAAAGTCGCTCAGCGAGCTATGGAGAGAGCTATGCTCGGTGTTTCTCTGAGAGATGACATCAGAAATGAAGTGATACGTCAGAGAACTGAACTGGTTGGCACAGCACAGAAAATTAGCAACCTGAAGTGGCAATGGGCTGTTCATATCTGTCGAAGGGGTGTTAGAGTTCTAGAGTGGAGACCATGAACTGTTAGGCGTAGCTAATGCTGATACGAAAGAAGAAGAAGGATTGGTGAGACAAAAGCACTCCGCCTCCACCGGCTTGACTACCCATAGAATTGGCCACCTATTTTTGACATAACTTCCTAGTTCATAAAAATATCTTTAAGTTACACCGCCATAGCAAGTTTTTTTACTTAAGAGTTCGTCCATCCCATGGTTGTATGGAAGAAATAGCTTTTAGTGATAAGACCGCCATTTGTACCCTTACGTGCTTTTTATTCGTTTTTGTTACTGTATATTTTGGTGTGCAAATAAAGAATATTTATGTTATCTTAAGTTTGGAATTATTATTATTATCCCCCCTTTTTTACATTTTTATATAGAAGTTGACGAAGCTTGTTGCAGATATTCAGGATGTATTTATTGACGAAACGAGTTGTGGATCTGAGTGATGTACTTTCTTTGACGAAGCCTGTTGTGGATGTGAGTGATGTATACACCTATGACGAAGCCTGTTGTGGATGTGAGTGATGTATAAACCTATGACGAAGCCTGTTGTGGATCTGAGTGATGTATATACCTATGACGAAGCCTGTCGTGGATGTGAGTGATGTATATACCTATGACGAAGCCTGTCGTGGATGTGAGTGATGTATGTACCTATGACGAAGCCTGTCGTGGATGTGAGTGATGTATATACCTATGACGAAGCCTGTCGTGGATACGCACTTTATATTATAAAATAAAATTGTACCTGCAGGCCTGAATTAATAAACTAAACACCAACAATCGCGATATCTAAAGGTCACGTTCTAGTATGCGTTAGAGGTGACTTAAGATTGATGGCCCGGTAGTTCAGTCGGTAGTGAACCTGCCTGCTGTGCCGAGGGTCGCGGGTTCGAATCCCGTAAGGGGCAAATATTTGTATGATGAATATGAATATTTGCACCCGAGTCATGGATGTTTGTATCTATTTATGTATTCTATATCGTTGTCTAGTCATCATAACACAAGTTCAGGCTAGATTCTGGTACTTTAAAATGTGACTAGATAATTTGTGTGACAATGTCCAAGATATTTATTTATTTAAGATTAAGAACGCGCTAGCAAAGGAGTTTGATTAATTAATACAAGCCTTTAATTAAAACCATTACAACGGTATAAGAGTAAGAATGAGTTATGTTATTAAACAAGTTTAATTTAATTTCTTTTCGACATTGTTCCCATAGCGAAAATTGTTTGATGGTCTTAATTAACTCTAAGCCCAGCCTGATCACTGCGGAGCTTTGACTATTTATTATAAGGACTAGCCTTGCGGTAGCATTTCCCTTCTGCCACGGTATAAGAACAATTGATCATGTGCATTTACATTCTATTTTATACCTTATCACTAAACGAGATAGCCTATAATAAATAAATAAATAAATATCTTGGACATTGTCACACAAATTATCTAGTCACATTTAAAGTACCTGGACTTGTATTATGATGACTAGAAAACGTTATAGAATACATATATAGATAGAAACATCCATGACTCGGGTACAAATATTAATATTCATCATATAAATATTTGTCCTTTACGGGATTCGAACCCGCGACTCTCGGCACAGCAGGCAGGTTCACTACAGACTGTGCTACCGGGACGGCATAGATCCGGCCGGGCCGGGCTATAACTATAAGCTAGCAGTAGTGTCAGCACAGAGTACTAAGTTTCGGTTTTAATCGTGTTTTGTTTGAACTAAAATTTTTGGAATAATTTCGTCCTTTCATGGAGAGGCGAAAGGTATTCTTTTAGGGCAAATTTTGCACGTATAACAGAGACGGGGCCACGTATAACGAACGAGAAAAAAACATTCCATCCCTACTTTTATTTCACCACTTTGTCGGCGTGATTAATATGTATATCCATGCGAAATTACAGCTTTCTACTACTAATCGTTTTTGAGCTAAGCCGCGGACAGATTGACGGACAGACAGACGGACGGACATGGCAAAACTATAAGGGTTAATTGTTGACTACGGAACCCTAAAAACGAACAATAAAATAACTCTATCGTATTGAAGATAAGATGGGACACAATATAAATGTGACAGATACTACTAAATAAGCTTGAACGTCTACAAAATTTGTCCAATAGGTTTATATTCGGATTACGTAAATTTGACCACGTATCAGACTTTAGAACAAAATTAAAGTGGCTTCCTATCCGTCTAAGGCGAGATGCACATATTGTTTCTACTTTGTACAATATTTTAAATAATCCGTGCTCCCCTTCATATCTTCGTGAACGGTTTAACTACCTAGTACCACGCGGTAAGCCTTGCAGATCAATCACATCGCTGCTTCTAGCGTGTCCCTTGCACTTTTCTAGTCTGTATGGGAATTCTTTCACAGTTCATGCGGCCAGGTTATGGAATTCATTGCCGCATACTATCTGTGCTAGTCCTTCGCTGGACATCTTTAAGAGGAGTTAGAGAGCATTACCTATCTAAATAAAGTCGTAGTAGTTATATGTATGTATATAATATAATGTAGGTTCATATTATTATATTTGATATTATTATTTATGTAAGTATATTTATATATTATATTTATTTGTATAGGTGTATCTTATATTATTTCTTATTTTATAGGTATTCATTTTACTATCTCATAATTAAGTAGATTTTTATTTGTGTGCACACTTATTTTACCCAAACATATTAGTTTTCCTCTCACTCAACGGTTTGATGGAAGAAAACTCTTTTAGAGTTAAGCTCGCCTTTGTACATCACGACTTGTTGTAATTTTTTTTTCATAATTATGTTTTTGTGTACAATGAAGAATCTAAGATACGAGTGAAATAAGAAAGTCGAGGGAAACATCTCATAAGACAAAATCTTTCAGCCATCCGTAAAAATATCGGCTAGGCTAGGTGGTAAGACAGTATTTCATCTGTTTTGTATTATAACGAGCGTTAACCCGCAACTTCGTCCGCACAAATTATATACCAAATTTTAAGTTAGATCATAAGCTATCAAATAAAAAAAGTTTCATCAAAATCCGTTCTGTAGTTTTTGCGTGATACTCGTTCAAACAAACAAAAAAACAAACACACAAACAAACAGACAGACAACAAATCCAAAAATTTGTGAATTGGAATCAGGGACACCTAAAAACCATATCGTAACTTTTTTTTTGTTAATATCTTCAATGTACAGACAAACTTCCTGTTACAGTTTTATAATAGTAAGTATAGATAGATGTAAAAGGCCCATTCCAAAGAGAATGTAATTCACTACGTGCCCATTCGTTGAATTAGGATTTCCTATGGAAGTTGGGTCCACGCTCAAAATTGTCCGAATCAAAAGAGAACGAAAATTCAAAAAGAGAACGAATTGCGTGCCAGTCTTTGTTTGACCCAAAGATAATTATAACTTTTTTTTCTTTTATTTATTTTACAAAGAAAAAAGTTACAATATTTTTGTACCAACTATAAACCTTCCTACTGCAAACCTTGATCAGTTTAATCGCAGGAGGTGAGTCGCTGTACACAGCGTACCTGCGTGTTGTATTTTATACGAGCGTTATCCCGCGACTTCGTCCGCACAAATTATATACCAGATTTTAAGTCAGATCATAAGCTATCAAACAAAAAAAGTTTCATCAAAATCGGTTCAGTGGTTTTTGCGTGATACTCGTTCAAACAAACAAACAAACAAACAAACAAACACACAAACAAACACACAAACAAACAGACAGACAAAAAATCCAAAAATTTTTGAAATGGAATCAGGGATACCTAAAAACCATATCGTAACTTTTTTTTTGTTAATATCTTCAATGTACAGACAAACTTTCTGCTACAGCTTTATAATAGTATAGATACCCAAGTCACTACGTTATAAGATTCAGGACCAGTCTCGCGCAACTCTCTAACAAAAAAACGTTATATGAAACGTGCACCGCCGCCATTACATTTCTTTGAACGGTTGCACACGTTTCATACATTCTGGATCATCGGTCAAGACCAGTTTTTAGTATGGAAGTGCCGACTCTTATAACGTAGTGAGTTACATTCTCTTTGGTCGGGACTTCCATACTAAAAACTGGTCGAGACCAATATCAAAGTATGTATGAAACGTGTGCAACCGTTCAAAGTAATTTAATGTAGGCGGTGCACGTTTCATATAACATTTTTTCGTTAGAGAGTTGCGCGTGCGCGAGTTTGATCGTCCACGCACGCGCGAGTTCATGATGCCGTACTGTGTTGTAAAAAAAGTGAAAAAAGATGATTGTATATCCTATTTTCAGTTAGTAGACTATTTTTTTATCATTTACAAGCATTTAGAAGTATGATTTTGTTTACGCAAAAAACATTTAATTTTAATGTTAATTAATTTGTAAAAAACAAATCACAAAATAAATCTAAACAAACAACAAATATCTATCTGTCCTTATCTTATACATTTAGCGCGTGTTGCTGTACTCTTCTCACGCACGCACAAAATTACATAAGCACGTCTCTTTTAGTTTGATCATATTACTATGCATAACCACATTTTATTTATACAAGCGTTAACCCGCGACTTTGTCCGCACAAATTATATACCAAATTGTAAGTCAAATCATAAGCTATCAATCAAAAAAGTTTCATCAACTGGACCGGACCGATTGGTCCAGTAGTTTTTGAGTGATGCTCCTTCAAACAACAAACACACAAACAGACAGACAAAAAAATCCAAAAATTGGTGATATGGAATCAGGGACACCTAAAAACTATATCGTAACTTTTTTTTGTTAATATCTTCAATGTACAGACAAACTTCCTGTTACAGTTTTATAATAGTAATAGATAGATAGATAGATAAGTTCGGGACACTTTTATCGAGAATTTTGTACCATACACTGACTCGTTAGTATCCTACTTTAACGAAAAGGCCTATCAGTTTTCGTGTCAGTTTATTGAACAAACCGGTCAAGTGCGAGTCGGACTTGCGTATTCACGAAATACTAGTACTTATTATTTGTGTTAGTTTTTTTGATACTTAAGTTAGCAAAGCAGTTGCATTACTGTAAAGGGTGATTGTACCCATGATATTGAATAACTTTCCCTAAGAAACCTATAGATGAAGAAGGACGGAGGACTACGACGTGCTACGGTGCTACGATCACGTAGCATTTTACTACGTCGTAGCACTCTTAAAGTTTACGCGTTGCCAGTAAATATACCTGTTTATCACCTCGGTTTTTTATATACATTTCTGTATGAGAACTTATAATACTGATAAACAGACGTTTATGCGAAAATATAGATAATTGAATATTGCGATTGAAAATTGTCGCTGACACAATCAGGACTCGTGTTAAAGAAGATAATGGAGGTGCTACTTGGGAATGTTCCTCCATTAAAAAGGGAAGATCTTCCACCAGGCTATGTGTGAAGCCTGGGGACCGGCTGTGGTCCAACAATTCTTAGTTGGACCTTGTATATGTATCGAATCTCTGTGATTATTTCTCTTGCACGATGTATGTCTTGTTAGAGATAAGCTCGCCCTTTGTCTATTATGTTGCTTTCATGTATATTTCCGTATGTACAATAAAGTGTTAAAATAAAAATAAATAAAATAAACCTTATTTGTAGTAGGTTACGAGTTACGTATTCACGTTGAACGTTGTCTTTCTATGGAGCATATTTCCTAGAGCGACGGTATCGCCATCTGTTGGCATCTTTGCTATAACTTGTGGGTGCTGACATCTGTAGCAAGTCCCCACAAAGAAACCTAAAACATTTATTAATTCTTAACTACAACCGTTTTCCCTTTCAAGGTGGATATAATAATAGCTACAACTTTTTACCCCATCTTATTACGCTCTTGTGATATAGCCGATAAAGGAGTGATATAGGAAGAGAGCTTGCCACTGATCAGCAGGTGGCGATTCGATTCCTGACCTGTAACACTAAGTTCTAAAGAATTTATACAATCTATCGATTAAGGTGGTTTCAGTCCATACAAACGTTTGACGCACAATACGCGTAGACGGAATTAATAAAAGTAATATTTTATATATGGAAAATAGGTTAGAAAACCTAGTTGCCGCGTAACGAATAACATTTGCAATATATAATATAATTACGAAGACATAAAGTTTTTAAAATTATGTATGAAAAACTTCAAAGCTTTATATCTTTGTAATTATTTTATAAATTGCAAATGTTATTCGTTACGCGGCATCTAGATATTCCAAACTATTTTTCCATATATACAAAGTTATATATATTACTACCGTCTACGCGTATTGTGCGTCAAAGTTTTGTATAAAATGGACCCCTCTGCAACCACCTTAAGCTAATGGTAGTAAATCTTTAAGATAATAAGAAGCACCCAATTTGAAAAGAAATTAGTAAGAAACAAAATAGAAGCAAAACTCAAGAGGGTCTTATAGTTGATCATATTAAGCAAACCTTGGTACAATTTAGATAAAAGCGAAAACATTCTTATCCTAAGTTACGAAAACATTTTTCATTATTTTTGAATCCTTTACTCTCTATTCTTAGAACGAAATTACTGAAAAACATTTCTTCTTTATTATTTCTTTAGTAAAATTTAAGAGATAAAAATAATGTTTGAAGTAAAACTTGATGTGTTTTAGCAAAAATAAACTCAGTTATTATAGGGTAAATACAATCGTTTTCAACATTTAAGGGGGTGGTTAAGACCATTAAACTGAACAACTTTCACTATGGGACCAATATCGAAATCGCGAAAAAAACGAATATTCCATCATCATTATCATCATCATCATATCAGCCGATAGACGTCCACTGTTGGACATAGGCCTCCCCCAAAATGAGGAGATTTGTCAATCAATCAATCAATCAAATATACTTTATTTTACACCAAAAACATAAACAGTAAAATACAGAAATAAAATACAAGAGGCACAAAATAAGGCGGTCTTATCGCTAAGAAGCCATAATCGCCATGATGCGATGCGTTTGCTATGTTCCATCTATGGTATACTAAACGACTGATCTACTCGAGCTAAATGTATGGGACAAACAGTTTTTTTCGCGATTTCGATGTTGGTCCTTTAGTGAAAGTTGTTTAATTTGTTGGTCTAATCCATCCCCTTAAAAGATTTCAATTTTTATTTTTACAAAAATTGTTACGCCCTGGTTCCCAGAAAACGGTCGTCGGCGCCCGGGTCGTCCTAGGAAGAGGTGGCGGGATGATCTGGATGCTTTTGACGACAAGTGGCCAGTGCTTGCCCAGAATAGAGATGGTTGGAAGATTAAAGGGGAGGCCTTTGCCCAGCAGTGGGATGAAATAGGCTAGAAAAAAAAAACTTATGTAAATACAGATAACTATTATGTGTTTTTTTTAAGTGAGATTATAGTCTGTAGGGTTCCACTTCATTGCAAAGTCCTCTCACAAATATGGGTGAGGATGGCAATAAGCAACGAGGGAAGTGTCACCGTGATGAATAAATTGAAGAGGATATAGTGACAAAGATAGAGAAAGGTAAGCTCGCTACATCTTCGACCCTGATATTTGACCTGAGGACTAGATTGAGGTCAAGAGCAACCCCATCTGTAATAAAAAAGAAGGTATGTTGAGATGGTTTGGTCATATTCAGAGAATGGATATGAGATGATTGACGAGGGCAATTTATAAGGTTAGTGGAAATGATCAATCAATCAAATCAAATATCTTTATTGCAATGTTGGAGAGGGCGGCCTAGACGTTACATACACTGACCGAATTGATCAAGTCACGTGCTCAAAAAGGTGCAAGTCAGGTTTGTGCCTGAAACAGACGATGCATGAAGAGACTAATGAATGTGGAGGAAGCGAAAGAGATCTATCGGGATAAGAAAAGGCGGCGTTCTGTTGTCTCTGCCTACCCACATGGGAGACAGGCTTGAGAATGCTCTATCAATTACCCTTAGGAGGAATAGTCGTGAGCATAATACAGGGTGTAAAAAAAACCCTGTTGGAGCTTTAAAGGGTTGCTTCAGTTCAGACCATCAACCGAACAACTTTTTCTAGGCGACCAATATCAAAATCGCGAAGAAAAAAATCTGCTTTCCCATATATTTCGGTCGAGATATGTTTGCAGTTTTGTATGGAACAGCAGACTTTTTTTGTGTGTTGGCGCCATAGTGAAAGTTCTTCAGGTTGGTCTGAAGCAAAGTCTCCAACAGTTTTTTTTACACCCTATATTTACGAATACTGTTGTAAGATTAAATACAAAAGCTACTTAGAATATGGGTGTTAAACTTTAGTTTATCAATTTAGTTTTCAAATTAAGTTCTCTTCATAAGAAACTTAATATTTTCAACTTTAGACCTTAAGGTCAGTTTCACTCAAAGTTACGAAAAGTTCGCGTGACCTTTAAGGTCAAAATGTTCGTAATAGTTTTATTCACTCTAAGAGGCCGTCGTTGTAGTGTTGTAGTTAACTTAAGTGGACATTTGTTTTAATACACGAGACAAATTAATACTTAGTACTTTTCTCGCCTCATAAGTTGTAGTTTTAGCCTATTCAGTCTTAATTCACTTAGCAGTAGCGAAATTCTGTTCTAAGTAGTCATTTAAAGTCAAGTGTTACATCTACTTACATTTGTTTTTACGGTTCCGTAGTTAAACAAGGAATTTTATAGGTTCTTCCATTTCATCTGTGAGGCCAAGATAAATTACTCTCTCATTTTTGCATACCTATTAAAACAAATGAAGTGAAGTGATACGTCAGAGAACTAAAGTGGTTGACACAGCTCAGAAAATAAGCAAGCTGAAGTGGCAATGGGCTGGTCATATCTGCCGAAGAACTGACAACCGGTAGGGTGTCAGAGTTCTAGAGTGGAGACCGCGAACTGGTAGATATAGTGTGGGACGCCCTTCTGCCCGCTGGACATACGACCTAAAAAAAGTAGCAAGAGCGCCTGGATGAGGAAGGCCGAGGACAGAGTTTTGTGGGGCGCCTTGGGGGAGGCCTATGTTCAGCAGTGGACGATGATGGTCTGATGATGATGATGATGATTAAAACAAAAGTTAGCTCGCAGAAAGTGAAGAAAGATAATAATAATCCAAAATTGTAAACATGATAAGTAATTTTCTTGACCTATTAGTTATAATTACTTTTTTTAATTAACTTGACATTGTAATTAACTATTTAATGTGGTATTTTACAAGAAAATATTAGATTGATCCCATACAGGGAATAGGGGGCTGAAAAAAATCGTTACATAAACCATCGATAGAGATTCCGAAATATCATTAGGCTACGTTTCCACCAGGTATGTGCGAGGTAGCGAAGCGGTGAGCGAGGAAAAAATCGACCAATGAGAGTGCTTCAATTTCCCAAAGACGTGATCGAGCGAGCGCGCTATTGGCGGATTGCTTCCTCGCTCACCGCCTCGCTACCTCACACATCTCTTGTGGAAAAACAGCCTTCAGGACTAAGAAATTTTATAATACTACTATCTCAAGATATATCTGCTCAAAGAAGAAATAAGCTTCACCAATTAACTCGCTTATAAACTAAATACCTAATAATAACAAATATCTTGGACATTATGACACAAATTATCTAGTCACATTTAAAGTACCAGAATCTAGCTAACTCTAACTAGTATTATAATGACTAAACAAACGAGATAGAATACGTATACAGGGTGTTACAAAGGTAAAAATAAAAATTTAATACATTTAATTAGGGGTTATTTAGACCATCAAACTGAACAACTTTCACTATGGGACCAACATCGTAATCGCGAAAAAAAGGCAGCAGTCCCATACATTTAGCTCGAGTAGATTTGTAGTTTAGTATGGAACATCAGATTTCTTTGTCACAATTTCGTTATTGGTTCCATAGTGAAACTTGTTCAGTTTGATGGTCTTAACCACCCCCTTAAATGTTAATTTGTATGACTCGGGTCATGACAAATCATGTAGAAGTACTAAGCCAGCATCAGTACGCGAATCTTTTCTGTGTTCGTCTGATCGCTGCTATTGATTTTACTTCAAAAACGTTGGTTTAGTGTCGCTACTACTTGATCACTGTGTTACATAAAAGTTTACTTGCTAAAGATTTACCCTCCAAACATACATTAAAGTCTACGAATAAAGGATTTAAGTAGGTAAGTAGATAAAAGTCTACATGCGGGCTTCTAGAAGTTTCTAGCTGATCTTTCAGTTCATTGAATGCCGTTTTGAGATTACGGGTTCATACCCACTACCGTCTTTAGCTGATAACGCCATTATTTATTATGTGCTTCATTTTTGATTAAAGAAAGACTTGGGGTGCTATTACAGAATTCGATATATTCTCATTCGTATAAGAAAATGAGAAAATAAACGTTTATACCAATTTCTTCGAATCGAATTCCAAGACGATCCCTTAACTCGGGCTTTTTATTTTCGTTTCGATACATCGTGACCGTTAGTCGTGACCTTTCTTGTTGGAACTTCATTGGAATAGAGTTGACATTTTAATGAAAACGTTCATGATTTATCGAAAATTGAAAGTCATATTAGACCGTTTAGCTAAAGTGATAATATATCTCACCAGCTCGCTTCATTTCGTACATGAAAAAACTGTTAATTAAACCTCGTACATTAATTACACTAGTAGATGGCATGTCCAGTATTTAGCCACACGTATAGCAACTACTTACCAGCAGCGTCCATAAGCTCTGTTCTCGTGAAAGAGTCCGTGCAACAGTGAGCACTAGTCATTTACCATTCGCACTTCGTATCTTAATAATCATATTATTACCAGTTACTCAACACTTACCGATCCATTCCTCGTCCTCGACAGCAACGGGACGACCTCTCTCTCCACCGCAGCCACAGCGAGCACTGGTGCAAAGATCGCCAGCGCGATCAGCCATAACGCAACCAGGAGACCACAAGCGCCGCGTCGCGATGGCATCCATGGCTGCCGGAGGGACTGCGTGATGGCCAGGTACCGGTCCACTGACATGGCAGTTATTGTGAACACGCTTGAGGCTACTGCTACACCTGGTGAATGAAATTTGAGGTTTTAAAATACCGGATAATATGAGGAGTTTACTGCTATCCAAAAACCTTAAAATGATTTTTTTTTTAGAGTTTGGACATATCATTTATGTCATTATACAGGGTGTAAATTGATTATTACTAACGTTATTATTTTTTCAAAATAATTTGCATCACTCTTCTTTGTTTATCGTGTGGGCAGAGCCCTAGAATCTAGACTCTAGATAGATAAATAGTAAAGTGAAAATCCTGAGAGTTCATACTCTCAAATGAGATGATAATTATGGAAAATGACGCACCACAATTTGCTTGATATTGTGAGTTGCGTTGGTTCAGTGGTCATATCAGGTTAGTTTGACCTTTCAGGTTTGGTTGACCTATCTGGTTCTGTTGACCTGTCGGGTTTGGTTGACCTATCAGGTTCGATTGACCTATTAGATTGTGTTGACTTGTCTGGTTCGGTTGACCTATCGGGTTTGGTAGACCTGTCAGGTTTGGTTAACTTATCAGGTTAGGTTGACCTATCAGATTTGGTTGACCTATCCGGTTCAGTTGACCTATCTTCTACAGTTGAACTACCAGATTCGTTTGACCGATTGGATTGGGATTACCATTGGGTTCGGTTGAGCTATCAGAGCGCTTCAACCTGGTTTAGTCGCTTCATTGCCCGCAGTAATAAGCATAAACTTTTCCGTAAGCAGCGCGTATATCATTTTGCTAAAAAAGCACGTTTGGTTTGAAAGAAAGGAAGACAACTCATTTATTTGGATCTCTGACACAGAAACAATCTTGCAAAACACGGATATGTCCGTTCTATAATAGATAGAAATAATAAATTATAGCCTCCGTAAGGGTTAAATAATAATGGAGAGGAACCCGAAGAAGAGAAGAGGGTTAAATACGTTTAAAATACAACACTTTATCTGATTGGAGCTATAAACGGGGCAATTTACAAAATCATTTTACTTGAGCTCGAGAGTATTTTAAAAGCGATTAATTTTAAACTTTAGTTGTTAAGGCATAAACAGGAGCGTTACTAGCGCTTTATTTAATATCTTAAAACAACTTTACTACACCTAGAAAGAGCCTAACGGGCCGTTCTTAAACTGATGAATAAGAAACCCTTCAGATACCCTACAACACTACTTTTCTCTGAATGCAAAGTACTTACAGTGAGACATCTTTTTATACAACTAGCAATCATTTTGGCTCACTCCTCTGTAACCTATGATCCACTTCACACTATCTCATGTCGTATGAAGACTCCGTTGTTTCCTATTGAGTTAAACAAAACGTATATAGCTGCTAGACAATGCTACATCTTGAGGCCTAGACTGTACATCGAAACTTGGACAACTATTGCACTTTTTTCCTTGTCAAGGTATGAATGCAAAAATAAAGTAAAAAATTGACTCATGACACTTGACTACAGTAATACTGAAGACTTGTTGAAGAATAACATTTATGATTTAAACTACTTGCTGGGTATCTATTCTTTTGTTTCAAAGCGCGCACGCATAAGTACTTAACTCCGAAAATATTTAACAGTATTGACTGGCTAAGGCAAAAACAGAATCTTTGTAAAATATCCTTAAAAGCTAAACTAAAACAAACAATTCTTGAATCACAAAAAATTTGATAGTACCTAATTAGATAAACATTGTAAACAATCGCTGTTAGTAGGTGTCTGAGTATAATATGTGATGTCACAAACTTACTGTTTTGGGTTTGTGATATTATCTTTATACTTTATCATAATACTTTAACATAATTTTATTTACTAAACTATATTGTATAGGTAAGATTAAGGACTCATTTTTTAAAGTTGAGTGTAATGTTTTTCGCCAACAAACTGTTCTGCATTTTGGCGAAAATTAAAGCAATTTGTACCTTTTGTAAAAATGAAAACTTAAAATAAATTAAAAAAATATATATATATGAGTCGGTACAAATACACTCATAAATACAAACACACACATAAATATACACAACACACGCATACACACACACACACATATTTAACATCTGTACTACACATCAACAGGATATTTAAATGTAACTTATTACTGTATTCCTTCATAAGTATAAAGTAAGTTTTTTCACTGATGGAGTAATTCCAAATCCATATTAATAATAACACATTGCTCTGAGAGGTAAGAGCCTGGCGATCTGTATCGCAGGTTAAGGCGGTTGCAGAGGGGTCAATTTTATACAAAACTTTGACGCACAATACGCGTAGACGGTATAAATATAAGTAACTTTGTATATATGGAAAAATCGTTTTTAAAATCTAGATGCCGCGCCACAAATAACATTTGCAATTTATAATATAATTACGAAGATATAAAGCTTTTAAATTTTTGTATGAAAAATTTCAAAGCTAAATAATATCTCATAATCTTAATCAAAAGATATCACGATAGATGATAGATAGATGATATTTAGATGTTTATCTTCATAATTATTTTATAAGTTGCAAATGTTATTTGTGACGCGGCATCTAGATTTTCCAAACTATTTTTCCACATATAAAATATTACTTTTATTAATTCCGTCTACGCGTATTGTGCGTCAAACGTTTCTATGGACTGAAACCACCTTAACGTTTATTCGTTAACACCCATCGCAGACACCAGTCTCTCACCAAGTGTACCGTTGAAGTAAAAACATTGTATTTGTTCTCTTAGGTAGTCTATCTATACTATTATAATACTGTAACAGGAAGTTTGTCTGTACATTGAAGATATTAACAAAAAAAAAGTTACGATATGGTTTTTAGGTGTCCCTGATTCCATTTCACCAATTTTTGGATTTTTTGTTTGTCTTTCATTTCATTTCATTTATTTATTTCATTTATTTATTTCCAGTAACAATATACATTGTGTCGGAATTACATAACTTAATATTAGGTTCATTACAAATACATCACAATATCAAATCAACAATAACAATTTTATAGTGGTCTTGAACAATGAATATTTACTAATGTCAAAAACTAGAACATACTTTAAATAATAATCAATTTAAACAACAATCTGTTTGTTTGTTTGTGTGTTTGTGTGTTTGTTTGTGTGTTTGTTTGGGTGTTTGTTTGTTTGTTTGTTTGAACGAGTATCACGCAAAAACTACTGAACCGATTTTGATGAAACTTTTTTTGTTTGATAGCTTATGATCTGACTTAAAATCTGGTATATAATTTGTGCGGACGAAGTTGCGGGTTAACGCTCGTACTTAATAAGATCTTACTTTTGCTGTATATTTGTTGAAAGAAAAATAAATGCCTTATTGTTATTATTAATCTTTGTAACAAACATAAGGATATGCTCACTACAATATTAACTGTTGTAGACAGAGATAGCAAGGTCAAAGTTTTTGTAACAAAGTAGGTAAATAGGTATTAACATAAATTTTTTCGGCCTACTTTTGTTTTTATTCCTATCGACTAGAGTTAAATGTTAAATGCAGAAAATTCTTTGATATTATTTACAAAACTTTTGAAGCTGCTGTCGGGAAGCAATGATTTTATTCGGTCGTGGAAAATATTTGTATGGTCTCTTGAGAGAACAATACCTTCTGACTTAGAAGATGGTATGAACAAGCTAAGAACCTATTGAGATGTCATTGTTCGTCTTTGTTTGTTGCCCTCATAAAGAAAAGAGATAATTATACGTTATTTTATTAGAGTTATTTGTGAAGATTACTTTTAATAAGTATACGAAGCACGTACATCAATTATCGGGGTCAATCTACAGATTTTATTTAGCAACGCCTAGCGACAGCAGGTTGAACATTGAACGCGGACATCACGCGACCTCGATAAAAGTGCATCGTACATAGGGCGCTAACATTACTTTTTAAGAGCATTTATCATATCAAATCAGTGTTCGAATATACGTGGATACGACCATTACTCTCAGCATTTCATTCCTTCGGCCGTATCCTACTTCAGCACTCAGTATCCAGCAAAGCATAAGGATATATTCAATATCCATAGCATTAGCATACCTAGCATATCATTTAGCATATTGTGAGAGCGTACTAACTCTCACAATAAGACTACTTAGTTCTAGATAAGCTCTCTAATAGGATGAAAGCAATCTGTTCAATTTTGTCTCTCCCACGTTTTTCTTAGTATCTTAGATATAAGGGTCTAATTTTAATAAGACTACTTACTTTCCTTTTTTTAAGAGGCTATGTGAAAATAGGATTCTTCAAAGCATCATAAATCATGAAGTACTAAGAGTAGGAGTGTGATTAGCGGATATGTGTAAATTGAACATATAATTGAAGTTTTGATTAGAGCCAAAACACGATAAAGACACATTTTATCGATAGAACAACAAGCCAAAGTAGCCTCCGTCTTTATCGATAAACGCTTGGAACTGCTAAACGGTAAATAATAGAAACACGAGACTTGATTTAAAAAAAAGAGATTGATATTTTACAAATTTTGATAAGAGCAGAATTGAACTTACATAAATAGTACAATCATAATTAAATAAAGTTTGTTTTACGTTTGCGTCGTTTCATGACGCGCGCCGCCCCATCTCTTTCTCTCGCATCAGGCAGTAATATAAGCTATCACACGCCCATTACGCTTCAATTATTTTTCAACATAGGCCCTTAAGAGTTTTGTATTGTATTGTACTAAGTTGTAGTATGAAACGTATGCTTGTTACTCAAATAAGACACCTAACATAACAAAAAGAGAGGTAGCATAAGTGTGTGTAGTTTTAAACCCTAGTTTAAAGCATTGTGTATTCCTGTACACTGCACTATATCAATATTCTGCCTATGAAAAAACGAACGGCGGAGTATTTTGAATAAATTTTAACACAAAAATATTGTAATTGATAATGATAATATCTTGACTGATGATGATGAATATCGCAATTATCAGCCTATATACGTCCCACTGCAGGGCACAGACCTACCCCCAGGGAGGGTGTATATATGGAAATCAGTCAACCACGCGTGCTCAATGTGATTTGGTAGATTTAACATACGCATCAGAATTTCTTCTTCAGCGTATAAAGGTTTCCTCACGATGTTTTTCGTCACCGTTTAAAAGCAGTCAGTATTACGAACATAATGTGATAAGTTAGAAAAACTCGTAATATTCTTAATACCTTTATTATTACAAATGGTTGATGATGATGCTCCTGACCGATTTCGGCCACGGCGACTGCTTCAGCTCCGATTTTGACGCTCATGTGCTCGAATGTGACTCACGAAGCCTATTTTGTGAGTAAAGGTCCTCGCACATTGCGGACACGAGAGTACACCATTAATATATATGTAATTGATCGCCGCAGGTGGTCGGGCTTTCAATTCGTCGCGCTTTGAGTCAAGGTCAGAGCGGCGTTGAGCTTCAAAGTCAAATACATTCGATTTGACTAAGGCTCTCCATTCTGGCCGCTTGACAGCCAGCTGCTCCCACTGATCAGATGCAATGTTGCATTTTTTCAAGTGACGCTTCAGCACATCTTTGTACCTGAGTAGTTGTCCGCCATGCTTACGCTTGCCCTCCTCAAGTTCCGAATAGAAGATGCGCTTCGCTACTCGCTCCTCTACCATACGTGACACGTGACCGCTCCACCGAAGCTGACGCCGCATAAGGTATGACTCAATGCCACCTACATTGGCTCTACGCAGCACTTCAGTGTTCCTCACGCGAAATGGTTGATACTGTAACTTGGAAGTATAATAAAGATTGGCATCAAAGAAAATAGAATTAGGCAATTCTTATCATTATGACAGTTGATCTTTTGCGTCGAAAGCTAACAAATAAAGTTTTACGATCTCTTAATGGTACTCAGACAGCGAAATGGCTAGTTATTTCCAATGCAATGTGATCCTTATTATTAAGTGCCTAAAGTTACTGTGTAAAAAACATGTTATACGTAACAAAATGTCTAACTTCCCGCAGATCTTAGATTGTATAAATTTTATTATATACTACATACATTGTTCCAAAAAAGTATGTTAGGATTTTGACTCGTTTTCTAGATAAAACTCGTCAAAATGTTACGCATTAAATGAAAAAGGGGCTGGAAGATTTAGTATGGACGGTGGTTGTGTTGTAAAGATGTGGTATAAAGTATACTTGACCAGTGCGAATTATGGCGTATTGCCATATACATTGCCATTGCCGTATAATAATAAAAATTATAAAAACTAAGTAAAAATGCAATAATCATCTTAAATTGGGTAGAAACCAGCTCCTCCTCATTATGCCCCCATTCTTGGTCCTATACTGTAATAGCATCTCGACTTTAACGGATAATCTCTCTCCACCTGGCTTCTGGAATATTTACGGCTCCACCTAATATTTTTCTCTATATTTTGTGTGCTTTTCATGTATTTGTAGGATGACTTTGTAATACATATTTTTCTGTCCTATCTTGTTCTGTTCTGTTCTGGTCTGGTCCGGTCTGTTCCGTTCCGTTCCGTTCCGGTTCACTCCGGTCCGTTCCGTTCCGTTTCGTTCCGTTCCGTTCTATTCTATTCTATTCTATTCTAATCTTTCCCATAATGACTCGCGTAAATTTGTTATTACACACACTTTTATTTTTAATGTCCTTTTGTCTCGTATTACCAATACCTACTTCTGTTTGTGTACATATGTAAAAGACAAATAAACGATATTTAATTTAATTTAATTTAATTTAAATAAAAAAGAGAGCACCGAAAATTTTTTTATTCGATATGGGCAAGTGCTTGGTACCTGATGGAAAGTTTAGATGAAGCTGTGGATCAAACGCGCTCTCCCAGACAAAATCTATTAACACGTTTTCTTAAACAGCCTGATCGTATTTACTTCTAAAAACAGACGCAGGTACAGAGTTCCAAACCTTACCGGTTCTCATTATAAAAGTGGAACTCAAATATTTGCGCGTTATCAAAATATATGGTCCCAAGTTGCAATTACGTAGATAACATAACAAGGTTTTACGAAAATCAGACCCTTATGTCTAAGACACTAAGATTAATGTGGGAGACGGGTAGATAGGGACCAAATTGAACAGGTTGAACAGATTGCTTTCATCCTATTAGAGAGAAGAGAGCTTGTCTAGAACTATTGAGTTAGAGAATTTGGAGTGAAAGAGGATATATAGGGTGAAATTGATATCATTAGCATCCTTTTAAACTAAGAGTCTACCCATCAAACTGAAAAACTTTTACTATGGGAGCAAACCGATCGGAGCAAAAAGAAATCTGCCGTCGCATAAATTTGAGTCGAGTAGGCGTTTCAGTTTAGTATGGAACAGCTGATTTTATTTTTGCTGCGATCGGTTTACCCCCATAGTAAAAGTAGTTCAGTTTGATGGGAGACTCTTTGTTTAAAAGGATGCTAATGATATCAATTTCATCCTGTACAGACAAGGATGGAAACTTCTACGATTGAATCATGTAGTCGCATAAACCGTTGCAGCGAAGCACGCGGCACAGATTATCATACAAATAATTAATAATAATAATAATAATAAATATCTTGGACATTGTCACACAAATTATCTAGTCACATTTAAAGTACCTGGACTTGTATTATGATGACTAAACAACGATATAGAATACATATATAGATACAAACATCCATGACTTGGGTACAAATATTCATATTCATCATATAAATATTTGTCCCTTACGGGATTCGAACCCGCGACCCTCGGCACAGCAGGCAGGTTCACTACAGACTGTGCTACCGGGCCGGGCCCTAATTGTTCCTTATATTATCAGAGATAACCGTACTTTTAGTAACCATCAGCTGCAAGGCTGATTCAGTATTCATGGGGTGTAAAGTATCTCTGTGATGGTGATGGACCTGATCTGTCTGCATAACTCCAGTCGGTTCAGGAGTTACAGACGTTTTAAGGTCAGTAAAAAATTAACGATCAGCTGCAAGGCTGATCACAGAATATTATTGTAATATTCGTTGTTCCGACTGTTATACTATGCCAGTTTTTGTACTGTTCGCATAGCTACAGTTCATACTACAATAATATCATACGATTAGCCTTGCAGCTGATGGTCAATTTTTTACTGACCTTTAAACGCCTGTAACTCCTAAACCGACTGAAGTTATGCAGGCAGATCTGGTTCATCACCATCACCGAGATACTTTACGCCCTATGAACTCTGAATCAGCCTTGCAGTTGATGGTAACCAAAAGTACGGTTATCTCTTATACTATTAGGAGATTCAAACCCTTGACCTTCGAATCATCAGACAGGTTTATACTTTTAAGATTAAATAACATTATGGTGCCAGTCAACCTAAATGGAACAAAAATACTTTATAACAATTTCAATTTCTTCAGATAATACACTCTCAAGTAGACAGTGAACGCTCGTTACTGTCATTTAACTGACACTTGATATTCTCAATTGGAACCGAGAGATTAGATGGAGTTTACAGACAGGCTCTTCTTGCGTGCTTTTGAGTCTGTTACTAATCAAGTTATTTCTAAATTTGTCAAAGTGTGTGCGTGCTAAAGGCTTTTGTAAATTGGTAAATCCCTAATAAATCCTTGCTTTTGCAGGTATCATATTCTCGTAACTCTTGGTTGTCAAGTGTTTAAAATGATCAAAATCGTTCAACCATGAGTTGATAATGTAGTGTAACATACACTACAACCTTTTTCATTTGTTTCATATAGGTAGGCGTAACTTTCGGGGCGTTGACACGAGTTACGCCTACCTTTATAATTTGTTTAATGAATTTCGTACAGCGCTTCTAGAGGTTATTTTAGGAACTGAATATTCACATAAAATGCGCATTTACACCTTGAGCCCTATTTAATAAGTAATCAAATCGAAAATTGTTTTTAACTCTGATAAGTCTATTCAGAGTATTTACATACTGCATGTTTAGCGTCATACCAGGTTTATAAGTCTCCCCTGTGTACCTGAGCAGTTGACAAATTTTAATAGCGCGCGAAATTATATTGACCAATCAGGATGTGCCACCTTCATTTCCTTGCCACGATTGGCTAATTGTTTTTGCGCCCTTATCGCTGCTATCCGTCTTTGCACCTTTTGAAACAAATTCGGGTTTTGTCGAGGGACTGCGCAAAGGAAGACTGACGAGGGTAATTATTTTCCTGGTCGTACTAGACCAGTAATGTACCCTGAATTTTCATTGTAAATTACAATGTTCATGTTTATTAAGGACCCTCAACACTTCATACAAACGGGCTCGAACAGGACTTGAACTGGCAAGAAGAGAGGTTTGCATAATGTTATACTGAGTGAGAGCGGATAACACATCTGTTTACTGTCTACCTCTTTACTTTTTGTACCACCGTGAAATGGGTACACATGGGTTGACATGCCATTTCATCCTTAAAGCTAACCTTTTTTCAACCACGCACATAAATAAAAGGAATGTTAGGGCTTTTGTCGATAGCAAGCAAAAACCTTTACCCAATAATAAGCATAGCTACAATAAAGAAAAAAAGTTTCTTTTTGAATGAAGCCAAAGAATTGACAAGTTTAATTTTGAAATTGCACCCATCATAATACATAGAACTTTTTCAAAAGAATATCTAAGTTAGTCCCCAAAAAGCTTACTGGAATGAAATGATAATAATAAGTAAGATTTCAAAAAGATTTGTGGCTAAGTTTTATCATGCTAGAACTTTATTCTTAGGTAAATTTTATTCAGATTGATAAGGTCGTCGGTTCACCTTGTGAAATCAATTCGTTTTCAATTTGTATAATATATTGGACATAGTCACGCAGACTATTGAGTTCCAATTGAAAACCAGAATCTAATCTAACAATAGAAATGTGTATCATCATCATCATCATCTCGGCCGATGGACGTCCACTGCTGGACATAGGCCTCCCCCAAAGATCACCATAACGACCGGTCCTGCGCTGCCCTCATCCAACGGGTTCCCGCCGCCTTCACCAGGTCGTCGGTCCACCGTGTGGTCTAACCACGCTGCGCTTTCCGATACGCGGTCGCCACTCGAGATTTTTTCGACCCCATCGGCCAACGGTTCTGCGAGCAATGTGCCCCGCCCACTGCCACTTTAGTTTAGCTTGCTTGGTTCTTCTGCGGATCTCTTCATTTCTGATTTGATCTCGCAGGGAAACTCCGAGCATAGCCCTCTCCATTTGTTATGTTCTTTTTCTAGTAGTAATTGCCAATAAAGCATTTTTTTTTCTTTCTTTCTTTCTTTCTTTCCATTGCCCTTTGGGTGACTTTCAGCCTTTTATGTCCACGTCTCTGTTCCATATGTCATCACTAGCCACACACACTGATCGAAGGCTTTCGTTTTAAGACACTGCGGTATTTGGGACATGAAGATACTAAGTAGCTTCCCGAAAACTGCCCAGCCGAGTTGGAATCAACGGTTGATCTCTTTCTCGAAGTTTAAGTAGACTAAGATCATCGAGCATTCGACTGAGCTCCTCCATAGTCTCCGCCATGATGACTATATGGGTTATGTCAATATAAATGTCGGGAAATGTATATGTCACAGGAATATTGTCAAATCTCGTTGTACTGATTTTACTAGCCATAATCAGGAAAATGTTAAATTAAATGGAACACTGACTTAAAGGGGTGCTTCAAACCATCAAACTGAACAACTTTCTGTGAGACCAATATCAAAATCGCAAAAAAAATCTGCTATCCGATACATTTCAGTTGAGTTATGATTGCAGTTTTGTATGGGACAGCAGATTTTTTTTTCGCAATTTCGGTGCTGGTCCAATAGTAAAAGTTGTTTAGCTTGATGGCCTGAAACACCTCTTTAAGAAAGTGTCCCATTTAACATTCACCCTTTATAATAATCTTAGTTAGATTGTCAACAGTAGCTGAAGTAAGGGTGTTACGCGACCTCTCTGAAGAAGGCAGAGCGTCTGTTTTAAAACCGCGGTTGTATTGTTTCAATTTGGAGGTGAACTATCTTAAATAAATGTACCAAAATATATTTTTTCTTCTTCATCTTATCGTGTGGGCAGAGCCCTGGTTTCAGAGATCTTTCAGACCGCCTTACTGCCTCTGACGTGGTTTTTATGTTACGTCTACTATACCCCAAGAAATAGCAGCCGGGACCAATGGCTTAACGTGCCATCCGAAGCACGGAATCATCTTTCTTTTCAGACAATCATTGTGATTCAGCCTGCAAGGTCTTAACCAACTGGGGAAAAACGCACAAAGTGACACATTAGACTTGACCGTTAGACCACGGACGCGGTCAGAAAATATACTATCTACTAACTAAAACTCATTGACTAACTATAATAAATTTAATTGTACCCCGTTCAATACCTAAAAAGAACTATCATGTTCGTTAGTAAAAGTGTTAAAGAAATGGACATCGGCTCACACACTACACAAACTATTCATTGACCTACTCTAGCTGATCAACTAAAACAGATACAAGATCCTTTTAGCCCCAAAAACGTGCCTTTGGGACGTACCTAATGATTGTTCACTTGATTAGATTTAGTTTAATTGACTTGTACTAATAAGTTGCGGAAGTCGACGACTGGACTATTTACTCGATAGGTTAGAATCTAACCTCAAGACCTTAGATTAATAAATGTGGGGCAAGATAAGCAAAGGTTCACCATCCGTGTTGGACACGGTTCGATCTCCGCCCAGGCCGACTCGTACCAATTTGTTTTTATTAGAAACTAGCTGACGATGACTTTTACATTCACACCTATACATGTATTGTAGCAGCCGAATCATAAACTTAATATTACGTATATTAATTTTATGAGCCGAAAACTTTAAAAGGAAAAAGCGTGATATTTAAGCGATAGACAGTGTTGTCAACCCTACTATTTTCATAGTAGATTTAGTATTTTTTCAACTACTTTTACGACTACCCTGTTTTCTATTTCGGTCTAGGTATATTTTTTTACTACTGAAACAAAACATACCTATTCAAAAATTTGGTACGGGCCTAGAAATAATTACATACATACATACATACATAAGCTCACGCCATTGTCCCATAGGGGTAGGCAGAGACCACGGACCGCTACACGCTACGACTCTGACACACTTCCGTTGATTGAGGGTGCTACGCACTTGTCTGTTTCGGAAAAGATCATTGATTTGATCATGGTATGTTTTCCTCGGACGACCTCTCCCAACACTTCCGCTCACCTTTGCTTGATAAATTTCATTCGTAAGTCTTCTTTCATTCATTCTCTCTACGTGACCATCCAAGCATACCCCGGGTTTCGGGTATCCATCTCCGAGGAGGCACATGCGTTTTACCGCCAGGACATCACAGTCACAAAGAACATGCTCCATAGTCTCTTCATCCTCTCCGCATGCTCTGCAGCTGGGATCCAGGGTGAGTTTCATTTTGTGCATCATCGCGCCTGTAGCGTAGTGCCCAGTGAGGGCCCCGACTATGGCACGAGCCTTGCTCCTGCTATTATTCAGTATGAATCTTGAGACGCGAGTTGTCACATTGCTGATAAAGTTTTTGGAGTGTTGTAGGCCTGCAAGGCTAGACCACTCCAGTTTGTGTGCTTTATCAGCCCAATCCCTAATGGCCATTCTTATTCTGCCGGGATTCCCACACTTGGTTCTGGGCCAACCATCTTTCGTTCTGACTCAGCCCTCGCCAGCTCGTCAGCATTATCATTACCCTGGACGCCGGTATGTCCCGGAACCCAAACTAATCTTACGGTATTGTGAAGACCAAGCTTGTTGAGTTGATGCTAAACTTACTTGTAATGTAACAAACATCCTATCCGTAACTCAAAAAACTGTCATACTGAGAGGGCGTTGGTATCTGCAGAACTGGCCCGGGGCCCAGTGTTGGACCTCATCCAACGAGCCACAATGTATCGTAACGTGTTTTTTGTAAAAATTACATTTCTCATTTAATTTAATTTAATATTGGTCAATTAGATACTTACATTTTCTATGGAACATGATCGCGATGTTCTGAAGCGCCCTGTTAGATATGTTACGCATTTAATTTTACACCTTTACAATTTTGTTGTGTTCTCAGCTTATTGGCTCACCTTGTAAAAAATTGACAGTCTTGCACATGACCTCGCCGAAGTACCAGATTAGCGTGACAGACTTGGCGATCTGGACTGGCATGCAGAACAGCGTCACGAGCAGATCTGCCACGGAGAGATTCACCAGGAATATGTTCGTCACACTGCGGAAGAAGAAAAAGTTCGTTATCTTCAATAAATATAATAATATATATATATTTTTTAATTTATAATGAATGGACTCTTGCTTGTGCGTTAGCACTGCATTTCTGCCAGTGTCAAGTGTTTATGGGAGAATCTATCCCAATCTCAGGGATTGTTTTTGGTCAAGAAGAGATTGAGGATTGCGGAGCCTCGTGGCAGGCAAAAACGCGACGCGCGAAATTCACGCGAGACGAGTGCTCGGGTCAGAACCTGCAACGTGACTCTATATTTTTTCTTACACCCTGTAAATAGAAGATTGACATTTCAACTTTTGATACCTTAATAAAATTATTCATGCAATACCATTGTCGTACCATTGGCCTTACCGATCTTTGAACCCGTCAATGGCAACCATAGCAGTATTTATTCTGTGCCATAGCGCTTTGATGCTCTGATCAAGAGTAGGCTTTATTTTAAGGACACGGCCTTAGTTCTCTTACTGTTTCCCTATGTCTTGTCTACTATAGCAGGGATATTGCTATTTTATTTTCTCAAACACTAGCATCGCTATTGCCTGGAATCGGCAATTAAAAACCAGTATTGACAGGCATTCGTGAAATTCGTGATTCGCCCGTTATTTCATCGAAAGACTTAACAATTGTCATTGGAAATTCCTTTAAAAAATGCGTTTTATCAAAAAACTTCTTTGAATCTTTGATTAATTTCTTCTTTTCTACTTTGTTCATTTCTTTTATTAAAATCCAGATTTTTTTTCAGTAACGAGGAACTCTGTTACAGAAAAGATATTTCAAATTAGTGGACTATTAAAGTTTAATAAAAGTTGGAAAAGAAATGTTTGCAGATGGTATACTTCAACGCAGTTCAATATAACCAGTCTTATTTACGGGTATTTATGGGCTTATACACAAGAGACACACATTCTCATCTAGGGTATTCGAATTCCTGGGAATACCCGGGTACCTGGGAATTTTTAACGGATTGAACTGAATTGGCCATCTAGTGCCACGACCAACATCATAGGAACTGGTATAGACTTTTTTCAAATTTGTTGAAGATTTCCGGGCACCCACGAATTCCAGGGAATTCGACCGAAAAACTCTATTCCCAACACTGTAACTCTTATAAACCTGGATCAACCACATCGACGACTCACAAAACTAAACAATAAAGGCCAGCGAGCCCGAGAAATGACTCTTATATGGCTTGGAACCCTCAACCAGATTATCAATAAAGGAAGACAGGAGATGTAAGAAAAATAAATTTCCGACTTCCTTACATTGTAAACGGGAGACATCAAAAGGAATATAATTTCACCAGTGAAATTGCAGAATAATTGGAACCTAAGTATAAACAAAGAAAGAAAGAAAGTTTGCTTCCAGTAATAAGAATGGCAAAAACATCGAAACGCATGGAAGTTATTCCTAATTGCAACGAGATCAAGTAATAAGGGGTACTAAAAACGATTTTATTGAGTTAAGTAATGGCTCTTATTGTGCCCATCATCCTGACAATCAGTAAATTATATGGTTTTTGGGTGCCTTAGTCTTGTAAGTATTCCATGCCTCGGAATCAGTGAGAGGGATTGGACCGTACTTATTTGTGGAAACAAGGAGTACCCACTTACGGTGATTACAAAACAACAGCCCACCTCTTTCAGACTCGCGAGCGCCCTTCATAGTTTTTTGTTTTATAATATAAAGAAAATATCACATTTTATCACAACACGCGTAGACGGAATTAATAATAGTAATATTTTATATATGGAAAAATAGTTTTGAAAATCTAGTTGCCGCGTAACAAATAACATTTGCAATTTATAATATAATTACGAAGTTATAAAGCTTTTAAAATTTTGTATGAAAAATTTGAAAGCTTTATATCTTCGTAATTATTTTATAAATTGCAAATGTTATTTGTGACGCGGCATTTAGATTTTCTAAACTATTTTTCCATATATACAAAGTTACTTATATTAATACCGTCTACGCGTATTGTGCGTCAAAGTTTTGTATAAAATTGACCGCAACCGCCTTAATAAAAAGGTTTATCTTCGTAAGAATATCTCCTACGTTTTTATTTGAATAAACATCAAACTACGGAAAAGAAGGCTTGGCCAGGCGATAGAGTATAAACCACGAGATAATAACATTATGTTTTTGGATGTATTTATACACACTGAGTATACTACATAGTATACGCTGTATCCTACTTCCTACTATCCTACTAATATTACAAACGCGAAAGTTTGTAAGTATGGATGTTTGTTCCTCTTTCACGTAAAAACTAATGAACGGATTTCGATGAAATTTGGCATACAGATAGACCATGGCCTAGATTAACACAAAGGGAATTTTTTATCCGGGTAGCGCAGACGAAGTCGCGGGCAACGGCTAGTAATATTATAAACGCAAAAGTTTGTAAGTATGGATGGATGTTTGTTACTCTTTCACGTAAAATCTACTGAATGGATTTTAATGAAACTTTACAATAATATAGCTCATACATTAGAATAACACAATACATTAGGCTACAATTTATAAAGATATTGTGGGAATTGTCCAGACGAAGGCAGACGAAGTCGTGGGCACCAGATAATCTATACTATTATAAAACTGTAACAGGAAGTTTGTCTGTACATTGAAGATATTAACAAAAAAAAAGTTACGATATGTTTTTAGGTGTCCCTGATTCCATTTCACCAATTTTTGGATTTTTTGTCTGTCTGTTTGTTTGTGTGTTTGTTTGTTTGAACGAGTATCACGCAAAAACTACTGAACCGATTTTGATGAAACTTTTTTTGTTTGATAGCTTATGGTCTGACTTAAAATCTGGTATATAATTTGTGCGGACGAAGTCGCGGGTTAACGCTCGTATAACATAATAACACAAATACTAGTTAGGTACTGATATTCTAACGCGCATCTTGTGTTTTCAAATTGAGCTGTCATCGCTAGGAGTGCTGTACAAAATTCAAAACAAAAATGGGCGTCAGACTACAGTAGTACATCGTAACTCGTTGTAGGCTTATAGCTTTCAAGAAGCTAACAATAATGTCAAACATTTTAGAGTAGTTGCTTCTTACAAGATACGGGCGTGGCGAGGATTTCGTTTCTGAACGGAATCGTTAAATCTTAATTCTTTATGTTTCTCTGAAATGGGACGTAGTATTTTACTATGCTAGCTTTTCTTTTTAGGTACCTACAAAATAACAGAAAACACTTCGTACAGAAGTATCACTCTGCAATGTTACATAAAGTGCAATCGACCTCGCTCCGTCTATAATTTTAATGAGGGATTTTCCAGAAGAAAAAAAAAGTTAGTTCCTAATTTCTCAATAGATGGCGTTGATCAGAGAGGGGTCCAATAGGTATGAGCAAATATATGAATTAATATTAATAATAAAAATACACAGTACAAGTTATTAACAATCTGGGTGCTATTGACGACCCGGTTGGTGTAATGATTGCCACGCCAGACTGTCAAACCAGGATCCAATTTTTCGTCTATGGCTTTGTTTTTCATTCACGGAATCTGACGTAATTATGATTTAAATATTTCCAGTTTATTTTTATTGAAATTCTCAGTTTCTGTTATGTTTTTGTAGTTTTTTATTGTTTCTCGTTTATTGTTCGTATATTCAAAACGGATACGTAGCCCATAAAGTCACGTCTGATACTCGATTCGTTGTTAACGGACAATAACACCGAGATAGCTAAATAATAAACCAACAATAATAAGAAAGGGTTTGTACTGTGTATTTTTACTATTAATATTAATTAATATCTTTGCTCATACCTATTGGACCCCTCTCTGGTCAACGCCATCTATCAAGAAATTAGGAACTAACTTTTTTCTATTTTTGCTTTTGGAAAATCCCTCATTACCTACAAACAGCTGGAACACACTCGTGCAGGTGAGAATGTACTGAATCATTATACCCACGAAAGCTTCTTTCACTTTGACGTCCCAAGGTTAACCAGTCACAAATCTTGAAATAAGAGTGTCCTCGAAGGGTTTCTCATTTTGTCATCATCATCATACCTTAATTGGTTCTCATTATGAAAAGCTTCGTACAGTATTTTAAAGTATTTGTACAATAGTTGCTAGAATTTAGACTTTTATTTTAATTATTTAATTACAAACTATGAAGCCTAAAATTAAACAAAAATAATTCAGCCCTGAAATGAATGAATGAATGAATGAATGTTTATTTAACACAAAAACAGCCTAGTACCATATCACTAGATAATGCTAATGTTTAAAATTTTTTACAAATCTTATATTATATTGGCTGATCGATTTCGAACAGGGGGAGCTGCCAGCAACTATCAGCAGGGAAGAACCATGTGCTACTAGGTACTGGCCTTCTCGTTCAAGCTACAATAATAGGTGAATTTACATTAAACGTTCGAGGGTAAATAATTTATAAGGATACTGAATTATACATAATGATAAAAATTTACAAAAACAAGACAAAAGTAACATTGAATTTTACTTTTACTAAAAAGTAAAATTAAATTGAGTTGATATACAAGGTGTAAACTGAAGGGCCTAATTAATATTATAGCTTCAGATCATAATTTAACTTTCACAACAGAGCCAACAAAGAAATCGAAAAAAGAAAATTTGTCATTTCATAGAAATCGTTAACAAACGACCTAAATGTATGGAAGAGCTAGGGAATAGTATATTTTATTCCCGATTTCAATGTTGACTCCATAGTGATTGTTTATACAGTTTAATAGTCTGAATCACCCTCTAAAATACCAATGTAACGCATTTAAATTTACATCCCTTATACTCAAATTCAAACACTCCTTGAGTAATCAAAATAATTTGGTATCAATTACATTGCTTGATCCATACATAGAACTGCTTTGAACTTTATATCAAAAATACCTAATTCGTCAAATGAAATAAGATGCCTGACTGACTGATTCTTCGAAATGACTTCCAATAAAAAGCTTTCAACGAATAATTCTTCAATATCTTATTTAAAGTACTTTGGGTTCTTAGTAAGCGAATTTATTTCACATTATTTTTGTTGACTCTCGATCTTAGGCTAAAGAAAAATATTGTCATAGTGTTCCGTGAAATATTGGAAAAAAGTAACTTAGAGTGAAAAAGTTATTTTATTTCATTCTTGGTTCACAGACCTGCGTACGTGACCAAATCCTTACGACTCTAAAACCGCCCAACGTGATTGATCGACCCCGTATCAGTTACCGTTATCTTTCCATCTGATTTAGCAGGGTACGAATGGGAGAATGCATCTTTATTGCAGCGCGTACACTTTTATAGGCTGGAAGCTTTTGAGATGTGGTGTTAGAGGCGAATGGAGGGGATAAGTTGGACGGAACGCAAAACAAATGAAGAGGTGCTAAGAATGGTTAAAGAAAAGATAAACATTTTAAAAACAATCGAAAACCAGAGGGGAAAAATGATCGGACACTTGATACGAAACGACAATTTCTTTAAAACCATACTGGAAGGGGAGATAGAGGGGAAGAGAGGCAGAGGAAGACCTAGACAGAGTTATCTGGCCCAAGTGAAGGAAAAGGTTGATGTCGTATCGTATCAAGAACTCAAGAGACGAGCGGAAAGGAGACGGGATTGGCGAAAACTCCACCGACAAGAGCGTAGCTCTTAAATAAGAAGATGATGATTCACCTATACGAGTATTTAGGTACATACATATTATCACGCTTGTAGGCAGAGACAACTGAACACCAATTACTAACGATCCTGACAGACTTCTCTCGCTTCCTCCGCATTCATCAGTTTCTAAATTGCTGCGACATTGTGCATAAGTCATTTTCACCTCGATACGAAACGACAATTTCGGCCCGGTAGCACAGTCTGTAGTGAACTTACCTGCTGTGCCGAGGGTCGCGGGTTCGAATCCCGTAAGGGGCAAATATTTATATGATGAATATTAATATTTGTACCCGAGTCATGAATGTTTGTATCTATATATGTATTCTATATCGTTGTCTAGTCATCATAATACAAGTCCAGGTACTTTAAATGTGACTAGATAATTTGTGTACCAATGTCCGAGATATTTATTTATTTATCTTAGTCCAAGGCTTTATTAAAGAAAGATACATTTTAAAAATAAAGATTTTATCAATACAACCTATGTCACACATGCTTTGCAAATCAAATGAACCTAAGTCCATCTCGGCCAATCATACGTCTTGTTTAGGCTATTCCTGGAGTGCAATTCACTAAGCGTCACATCGCTGTTCTCGGTAGAAAAACAAGCCAAAGTAGCCTCCGTTTTTATTTATAAACGCTTGGAACTGCTAAACGGTGAATAATAACAACACGACATTTGATTTAAAAAAAAAAGAGATTAATATTTTACAAATTTTGATAAGAGCAGAATTTCACTTACATACATAGTACAATCACAATATAAAAACTCATTGATCAGAATTAAATAAAGTTTGTTTTACGCTTGCGTCGTTTCAGGCGCACGCGCCACCCCATCTCTTTCTCTCGCATCAGGCATTAATATAAGCTATCACACGCCCATTTCGCTTCAATTATTTTTCGGCGGGCACGATATTTGCGCTTAGTGATTTTTTTTTATTTCAAATGGGTTTGCTCTTGACCTGAACTCAGTCCTCAGGACAAAGATGGGGTCGAAGATGTAGCGAGCTTGCCCAGAAGATGCCTATTCACTCGTACTCGCTTAGTGAATTGCATTGCAGTTTTTGTGCTGAATTACGCCTAAATCCTACTTCTTTATTTCAAAGTCAACTAAGTCCAGTAGTTCCACTAATATTAAATCATCCGCCTAAGTCGAAATTTAATTAGGTATTAAAAAACCTGCAAATCACCTATAGGACTTTTTTGATGTTCACTTCTATGGCATTGCTGTTTAAAATTCTTGCCCCTAAAATAATATTCACAGAGTATTAAGAAGTAGAAGTTTAAAATATCTCAAGGCGTCATTTTCAAAAAAATCTGTTAGATGTGACTTAGCGAGCGTGTATGAAGCGACTTATGACTGTGGAAGAGGCGAAAAAGGTGTGTCAGGATCGTAGCCGATGGCGATCCGTTGTCTCTGCCTACCCCAATGGGTCACAGGCGTGAGTATATGTATGTATGTATGTATATAAGCAACTACTGTAAATCAAAAAACATCTCACCCTGGAGTACGATTTTTGAATCTCATTCGCTGAGCTCAGCTGTTGAAAATGTCAATATAACTATGGAGATATGCATCTTTCTACTGCTGATTTGACTTTCAAAAACCGCACTCCAGAGCTTTAAACATCCAGCCACATCCTTTTGCAGATCATTAATCCAAAAAGGTGGTAAGGTTCGTCCTATTGAATTTCAAACACAATGTGTGTTCATGAATAAATAAATCCGAATCTAAATTTTAAGAGAAACTTATTTCTCTACCCTATCCCTTATAATAAAAAGATATTATGTAGGACCTAAGATTGTATTATAACAATATATGAGACCATTTTGTGTTCGGGTAACATAGTACAAAGACTTTTGTAAACAAGTTAACTTTACGACGCTTGTTGGGACCGAAATTAAATAACGCTAAAGTTTGCTTTTCAAAATTTCCTTAAATGTCATGTGAGCTGTTTTATATCAAATCTTTTGGACAGTTCTTGCTTCTTTCTCATACACCACCCGGATCACGTCTTACAAATCTCTTCTGAACAAAAGTGTTCGCAAAAATAGCTAAGAAGACATACAGGTTGTAAGAGACAGCCTTCCACAGACTGAAACGGTAAACTCAGACCATCAAACTGAACAACATACACTAAAAAGCCTCAGGAAACCGGAAAAAGATCTGCTGTTTCGTACAAAACTGCTGTATCTACCCGACTCAAATGTATGAAAAATCAGAATATTAAATTCACCGAATAAAAAAACTGGTTTGTCCCGGGCAAAGGTATCCCCCAAACTCTTCCACGTCTCTCTGTTCGGTGCTACATTCCTCCACTTATTGCAGTAGGCATCCAGCTCGTCTCGCCACCTTTTCCGAGGTTTGCCTCGACCTCGGATCCCGTCGTGAGGCACCCTTACGTGGAACTGGACTGGGCATGTTTGCACAATGCACACTGAGCGGTGGGCATCAATCATTACGCAATAGGAATAAAATAATTGAGGAAAAATTATGAATACTGTTAGCCTCCAACTTTTTCGCTAACATTTGATAAATAAGGGTCGGGAACGGTACGTCATTTAGTAAGCTTTTAAACTCATAAATCATTACGAACAAAAATTATCCTTTTTACTGTATTTTTAGAATCCTTCAGTAAATAACGACGACGTAATCTTTTTACAAATTTGTTATTTCAGATTAACGTTCTAAAACAGCCAATGCCTGAAAATGGCGCCTTTTTAGGGTTTCGTAGTCCAACAATGAACCTTTAACGCCAGGCCACACAGAGGCGGTCTTGCGGGAAAGCGGACCGGAGGCGGACCTGCGGGAAGCAAATATCTCCGGACCCGCGCGTATTTCTGTGTGGCAGGGTACATACAAACATGAACATTACCACCACAACACACCATACACAACAAAACACACAGAAAACCGAGGGGGTCCGGAGATATTCGCTTCCCGCAGGTCCGCCTCCGGCCCGCTTTCCTGCAAAACCACCTCTGTGTGGCCTGGCCTTTATACTTTCGTTCATTCTGTCGGTATGTCTGTCTGTATGCCCCACCTCGATAACTCGCTCATTTTCAGCTCAGGCGGCCACGACGTTCGGAAAATTCAGTGCAAGAGTATGGGATAATAAACACCTAACTACCAAGACTAAGATGGGCGTGTATCAGACATGCATCTTGAGTGTACTCTTGTACGGAGCTGAGACCTGGACGTCGTATGCAAAACAGGAGAGACGGCTGAACACCTTCCACATGCTCTGCCTTCGGAGTATCTTGGACATACGCTGGCAGGACAAGGTGACAAACGAAAGGGTACTTCAGGTTGCAGTTGCAGCTTAGGTAGTTGGGGCACGTACACCGTATGGAGGATTCTCGTTTGCCAAGGCGCATCCTTCTTGGTGAGGTCGCAGACAATAAGAGGCCAGTCGGAAGACCCATTCTGCTATTTAAGGATTGCGTCAAGAGAGACCTGACCGCTTCCGGAATCAGCCCCGCAAATTGGGTAGAGCACGCGGAAAATAGAGGAGGGTGGAGAGGGAAAACAAGAGAGAGTCGGACTACTCATGACGAAGCCTGGTTCGCACACCTGGCAGAGAAACGTAACAAAAGGAATAGTGCTGTCACAATCCCGTCGTCATCCACCGGCGTATAGCTCTGTTGTAGAAGCTGTGGATGTGTATGCGGCTCTCGTACACAGACTTCTGTATTGTAATACAGAAGTCTGTGCTCTCGTATAGGACTGTACAGCCATGAGAAAAAGTGCTTCTCCAAAAATACTGCTTAAATCATCTGCAACAGATGTAAAGGCATATGATGATGATGAATCGAAATTTGGTATGAAGACAGATAACAGTAACCCAAAAACAGAAATGAGGTAGTCATAAAGCAAATAATTTTTTTCGACATTCCCATACAACGAAAAAGTGGTTGAAAAAACAATTTTTTTTTAATAAAAAATAAAGTGAGGTGTCGTTGGATAGGTCTGGTCCAATGGAACAAAACTTCCATAGAAACTAAATCTTTAAAATACTTGTGTCTCGAGATATTTGCGCTCAAAGTCAAAAATAGGGCGTACCCTCTAACTTCTAAAATACTGGAGTGAAAAATCTAAAAATGTTACACAATATAGCTTTCGGTAAGTACTTTCCATTAAAATTGTAACGGAAGTTGAAGCCCAACTAGTTTCGGAGAAATCTAATATAAAATCGACGGCCGGCGTCTGTCAATAGATGGCGCTGAACGAAATTAAATCGCACTATTGTTTGCTTCTTGAAGTGATTTAAGCTATGATAGGAGAAGCATTTTAATTAATGACTACGGAACCCATTTTGGACGAAAGTCCCGTTTTCACCTTTTGGGTACGGTACCCTTAAAAACTAAAGTGATGTAAAATAAAATAGTAGCTAAGGTTTATAATTATAACAGACATAAACATAAATAAAAATACATAAAACGATATATCCCAAGATTGTCTTCAAATTTTCAATTCCATTAAGAGGAATCCTCCTTGAAATTTATTAAAATTCTCATATACTATGCTATGCGCTGAAATTGACAACACAGAATACGTAATTGGCTCACTGCTAAGACAAATTAATCTAAAGATTATTAATCGTATTACAGGTCGTGTGCCTACGTGTACCGTGTGTATGTAAATAGGATTATTGATAATGTCTATATTAACATGTAAATTTAGATATTAAATTACGACATTCAATTTATCTACAGCTTAAATTTGTTGGAAAATTTGAAATAAATAATATACAGGGTCCTTTTTAATATGCTGACACTATGGGATGATTGCCGTGTGGTGTCGGCTATGAATAGCACCATCCCATTTCCTCCCGTGGGTGTCGTAAAAGGCGACTAAGAGATCTACTGAAGGATGGGCAGCAGCATCCTCTGAGTACACACATTGATTCGATCCAACTGCGATCGCCAACCCGCCTGCCAAGCGTGGCGATTATGGCAAATCCCCCCCCCCCCATTTTGGGGGAGTCTTATGTCCAGCAGTGGACGTTTAATGGCTGATATGATGATGATGGGATGATCAGACCATCAAATTGAAAAACATTCTGTATGGGACCAACATAGAAATTACGAAAAAAAAAATCAGCTGTCCCATTTGGCTCGAGTAGGTTTGCAGTTTTGTATGGAAGAGCTGATTTTTTTCGTGATTTCTATGTTAGTGTCAGAGAGAAAGTTGTTCAGTTGGTCGGTCCTTAAAAAAGTGTCAGGGTCTTCCTAATATTATGCTGACGGTTCTTTAAGGGGTTGATCAGACCATCAAACTGAACAACATTCTGTTGGGGACCAAAATTGAGATCGCGAAAAAAAACAGCTATCCCACACATTTTCGTTGTTAAAAAATAGTTTTAATGCTAGGATCAGTTTTATTTGCGTTCACTTTCTAGGAACTAGGATTAATTAAAATTTGTATGAAAATTATAATATATATTCAGCTACTGTCAGTTTGAAACTATACATTTAAAACGAAAATCTGACAAACCACAGACAAGGGGATTAGTTTTTAGATGGCGTTTACAAAATTTTATTTGACTTCAATTGGTTAGTTTCCAAAATAATTATAATCGAACTTTATTTAAGAAGCGCGCTAGAGGGCATTATCCTCTTAATAATCTTAAGTGGGATCACACACGTGCGGTAGCATTTCCCATTTGCCACAGTACAAGATTAATTGTTTATGTGCATACAATTTTATACCTTATTACTACACAAGACAGCCTATAATGCAACATATAATACAACAACTTCGAACTTATGACGTTTGGGGTTCACACGAGACTACTTAACAATAAAAATTAGAATCTAAAGTTATGCGGAATAAAATCCAAAATTGCGGATTTCATGTTACCTTGCCCCCCGCTAAAAGTGGCAGAAATGTTTGTTAGTATATATGAACTATTTATATAATAAATAGTAAAAGGTCATTTGTGAAGAAAAGACTTGTATGAAACCGCACGTAGAAGCACACACGGCGCGTCAATCCGTCACCGTGTGTGCTTCTACGTGCGGTTTTCAAGAACATTGTATATAATGTTTCATACAACTCCATGCTTCACAAATGACGGACTGACGTCTGACTATACTTCAAAGTGACACGACGTCTTGAACTCTTGACGTCTCGTCTGAGTAGATACTTTAACGTTGGAATTGTGTCTTAGATTTTTCTTTGATATATTTTTTCAAGACAGCTGTTACGAGACCGAATTCAATTCTGACGATTCGCTGAAGCAAAAACGTTATGAGATGACAATTGATGTAGGTAATTATTAGGCGCTCGTTGGCGTAGTGGAATGTTGGTATTGGAAGCGATCACAGGAGTTAAGCAACGTCAGGTCCGGTCAGACCTTGGATGGGTAACCATGAGAAGAACGATGAGAGAGCTAAATGAGACGGAAGAGAGCTAGCGCGTCAATCACGAGTTCGATTCCTGGCCTGTACCACTAAGTTCTTTACGGTTGTATTTATCATTTACTAGCACGGTGGTGAAAGAAAACATTGTGAGAAAACCTGCATTCCCGGGAATGAAAAGAAAATACCATAAGTTCGGAGTTATGCGTAAAATATGGGTGACCATGGGGCGAACACAAAGGACCAGCGCTGGTCTCAATGCTACGTAACTACACTTGCTTGCAATAGCCCAACCACAAATAATCAATGATAAATAAAGTGTTATAAAGGAACGCACGTTGAGCTGTTGATCCCGGATAGTTCCTCCAGGTGGCAGTGTTACTATTCGTTAAGCCGATCGACCACTAATTTGCAACCACCAATCCGCACTGCGTCCGCGTGGTGGAGTATTATGGCTCTGCTATCTCCATTATCAAGACAGAAAGCTTTTGCCCTGCAGTTGGATCCTACGGGCTATAATTAATGAATTATTAGCCAGCTTAATACCTATTAATAAAATAAATAATAAAGCTAAAAATGTGTTTATTCTCTCGACAAGTACATCTTTTGTTCGATACTAAAACAAAGAACTTATAATTAAGTACAGAAACTAAAATCTATTACGTTTTCGATGTAATTTTTTTTTAATATTCGTCTTCACTTGAGTTGCCACCTGTACTCTACAGGATACATCTCCATGGCATATTTTGTTTTAACAGGTGGAAAATGAAGAAGTACCTACCATATTTAGGTAAGGCATGCAGAGAAAGTAATTAGAATTCCTTGTTTGACTAAGGAATCCTAAAAAAAGTGGCAGTCCTGTTATAATTATGCTAACAGTATGTAGAACTACAGGCTGTTACTTTAAGTTACAGCATTACTTCAAGGGGTTATTGTATCCATCATACTGTACAACTTTTCCAAAGAAACCTGTAGGAAATTTGCAAAAAAAATGTTCGACTTTCCATATCGATCAGCTGATTGCATTTAGTACGCAAAAGTGCAAAAACTTTTTTGCGAATTTCCTGTAGGTTTCTTATGTAGAGTATCATGAGCACAATCACTCCTTAAAGTAATGCAACTGTTCACCCTAAAACCCTGTATACTATTAGCTATTCTGTGCTATCAGCACAGCGTAACAATTTCCATAACGATTACCAACGGGTTATATTCACTATATTTATTCTATTTATTGGTCAAGGCAAAGAAGAAACAAAGAAGAAAATCTGACACCAGAGCTTGCTGACGAAGAACATTGGTCAAGCCACAATCAGAGTCTAGCTGGATCTAGAGCCTATATTTTAGGCTTTGCATCAATTGAAATTCTTCTTCTTATCGTGTGGGCAGAGCCCTGGTGTTAGAGTTTTTTCAGACCTCCTTTTACGGCCTCTGACGTGGTTTTTATGTAACGACTACTATCACCAGAGATAGTAACTGGGACCAACGGCTTAACGTGCCATCCGAAGCACTAAATCATTTGTCTTTTCAGACAATCAGGTGATTCAGCCTGCAATTTCCTAACCAACTGGAAAAAAACGCACAAAGTGACATATCACTAGGTGTCCCCGTGGGAATCGAACCCACGACCTCCGCGTCGAGAACCAATACTCCTAACCATTAGACCACGGAGGCAGTTATAATTGAAATGAAGTTAAGAAAACAAAACTAGGTTTTCCTGAATTATTCAATAATATGAAGGATTTAATAAAATCCAGGGTTGTTCTAATTCCTTTACTTTTGTATGCAAATGAAACTTAATTTGAATATAATCCTGTAGCAGGTATCTAGACAGGAAATTGTATTACGATGAAAATAGATTCAGCGTTTCGAATGAGTTTGTAGGCTCCAGAGGATAGAAAATATTATTTGGAAACTGTAAGTTTTACTTTATTTAAAAATGGTTAAAGTGGATATGCAAAAGCCATGTACGAACTGTACAAACAGCCAAAATGAAGATGCTGAGGTGGATGTGCGGTGTCACGAAACGCGATAGAATCCGCAACGAGTATGTGCGAGGTAGCCTGGGTGTAGTGGCATTGAACACAGTTCGTAGTGATATGACCGAGGGCAATGTCTCCGAAGACAACGTCAGAATAGGGCAAGGTGGAGAGAACAGACGCGAAAGGCTGACCCCACCACCATATGGGATTAAAAGCCAGGAAGATAGAAAGTAGATTTAGGATAAAAACCATTCGAACAACTAAGATCTATGTCCAAGGTATGGTCATACACAGCCTCTCTGTACCTTATTCTCCACTACTGAGTTAGTAAGACCTAGAAGTTAGTACCTATAATTTAGAATACGATAAGGCCTATTCCCTGAATTAACTTTTGGTGAGTAGCCGGTCTGTGTCAAAAAGGGCACGTCTGGCTATTCACAACAGTGTGATGGTGCCTACCCTGATGTATGGGAGTGAATGTTGGGTATGGAATAAAAGGAATGAAAGTCGAGTGAATGCAGTTGAAATGCGCTCCTTACAAAGAATGTGTGGTATTACTTTGGTTCATCGAATCAATAACAGTTGGATAAGGGATTGGTGTAAGTTGAAGAATGATATTGTAACAAGGATTGAGAGGGGTATGCTTAGATAGTCACGTAGAGAGAATGAATGAAAGAAGACTTACGAATGAAATTTATCAAGCAAAAGTGAGTGGAAGTGTTGAGAGAGGCCGTCCGAGGAAAACATACCATGATCAAATCAATGATCTTTTCCGAAAAGGACAAGTGCGTAGCAACCTTAATCGACGGAAGTGCATGAAAAGATGTATGAATGTCAATGAGGCTAAAGAGGTGTGTCAGAGTCGTAGCATGTGGCGTTCCGTGGTCTCTGCCTACCCCCATGGGACAATGGCGTGAGCCTATGTATGTATGTAACTTTTATTTAGCTTTTTACGTAAGCATAACAAACTCATAGTAAAGATGGGTGGGCGTTATATAAGGTCTAACAAAATTAGGTGAAACTATTTTAAGGGGATGATAAGACAATCAAACTGAACAACTTTCTCTATAGGGCCAATATTGAAATCGCGAAAAAAAATCTGCTGTCCCATACATTCAGGTGGAGTAGGTTTGTATGGAACAGCTGATTTTTATTCGCAATTTCGATATTGGTCCCATAGAGAAAGTTATTCAGTTTGATGGTCTGATCATCCCCTTAAAATAGTTTCACCTAATTTTGTTAGACCTTATATAATAGTACTACTACACCAGGCGTGCACAATAAGAAGAATCTTCAACGGATAGCATTTTTTACCCGATGTTATTTTTCAACAAAGAGCAAGCCGGTCATTTTATTCAATTAATTTTATAATTGACGAGCGTTAACCCGCGACTTTGTCCGCACAAATTATATACCAGATTTTAAGTCAGATCATAAGCTATCAAACAAAAAAAGTTTCATCAAAATCGGTTCAGTAGTTTTTGCGTGATACTCGTTCAAACAAACAAACAAACAAACAGACAGACAAAAAATTCAAAAATTTGTGAAATGGAATCAGGGATACCTAAAAACCATATCGTAACTTTTTTTTTGTTAATATCTTCAATGTACAGACAAACTTTTTGCTACAGCTTTATAATAGTATAGATTATATGGATTGATAACAATACAGTCATATACCTAGTTAGCGTCATGTAAAAAGAGCGCTTCGATAACTCATTGGTACATGGCATGTTGTCCGTGTGGGTTTGAACCCGGACCCCGATAATTAGGTGTCCATACCTCTCCGCAACGCGCCACCGACGCTGCCGGAAGGATATTCTTTTTGTATCGAGGCGATGGCATGTTATTTATAATGTGTCCAACGGGGATCGAACCATCGCCTCCTGTACGGCAAGCATGGTACTCACCACCACGGGTGCTAATCAAATCTAAAAAACTGAATCCTAAAAACATAAAAAATTTATATTCAAGGTAAATTGCTAATAACGAATTATTTTACCAAATCTTTACTTAAAATTGAATAGCCGTTTTAGAGCCGACTGATTCCGAGTAACATCACAGTAAAACCTCGAAAATTTTGCTTCGCAATAACCAACCGTACTTTTCATTTAGAACTGAAATTGCCTTTTTCTCGCTTCACGAATTTGTTGTACGTTTTTTCATTTAAATCAGTTTTATGGGCGATTTATTACATTTCGTGGACTGTTTTAGAAACATTGTTTACCTTACTATCAGTTTTAATAGCATTCATTAAATGCCTCAGATGTATTTATACAACAGACTGTCGGATTACAACCTAAAAGGAGGTTAGTTGTTGCATGGATTTTACTACCCCGATGGGGAGTACGGTCATGAGTTGGTTGTATCCACAGAAAATAGAACAAAAAAATAGCATGACAATTATTTTGTACTGGTTCTAAAATTTTGTTCGAGAACTAAGTTTACCAAATACACTGATCAAATTAAATTGAAACCCTATCTTCATAAGTCTTGTGACTGAATCTTCATAAAATTGTCATAGTGACTTATAAACTTTTCTTGAACGAAATATATAATCGGATATGTGCGGGGTGCAGCCTGCAGTTGTATCCCCCCGTGCCTACATTAGTCCCTTCCCCCTGCCACCTTCCTCGAACATGTATACTAACATTACTGGATAATTAAATGCAGTAAAGAAAAATTATTACTCGTGACTCTTCTTCTTCCTGCCCTTATCCCATTATTTGGGGTCAGCGCAATATGTCGTCCTCCTCCATTCATCTCTTTCTCATTTCTGCGCACACTCCCTTTTTACACATGTCATCTTTCACACAATCCATCCATCTTTTCTTTGGTCGTCCTGTCTTCATGCAGCCATCCACATTCATGTAATATGAAACTCATCTCTTCTCATCACATGATAACAAATATCTATTTATTTATTATGTAAATAAGAATTATATGTTTATCTATTTATGTTAGGTATTTATATCATTGTTTTTCTTTTTAATTTTTCTTTGTAACACCGACCCGTATTCTTTGTTGATATTTCCTCTACCCCAAGGTTGTCTGGAAGAAATCGCTTTTTACCATACCATTGTACCATAATTATTTTTGTGACCTGCTCTGTACTGTATTTATGTGTTTGGTGTAAATAAAGTATATTTCATTCATTCATTCATTCATTCATGTCCATACCACGATAATCGATTACCGCGTAGCTTTTCATTCACAGGAGCCACTTTCAAACTTCCTCTAATATACTCATTCCTAATCTTGTCCATTCTAGTAACTAGCATCTCTGCTGCATGCAGTCGTTTTTCACCCGTCACTTTAACTGCCCAACACTCGGAGCCATACATGACGACAGGTCTTATGATGGTTTTATATATTTTCCCCTTCAACTTACTAGTGACATAGGGCACGAATTTGAGAACCTGAAAAACAATTTATTCCACCACCGTTTAATGGATTTGAACTCGACGAAAATACTCGACGGCTAGATGGGAGTAGCTGCAAACTTTTTAATTGAATCGGTTAGGAAATCCTTATAAATAGGAAATCTTTTCCCTCTAATGGTTCTGGTTACGATTTGTGTGCAAATAATGCAATTTCAGTTCGTATTGAATAGAAAAGTTTGCTTGAGGGTGGGTGGAATCTCAATCTTATTGAAATGGAGGAAATGCAAAGATCGCGTCGTTATGGTTTCGAGGTTTGAATATAAAATATCTATTTTCTTCTCGCGGGTCTCGTTTATAATCTTAATATATCTAAGTTTCGAGATATGACTAAACGATAAGGTTTCTAATCATTGACTTACCAACAACAGGACTGAGGGTCCGCGCTCAAAAGTGTCCGAACCAAAAGACCACCAAAAAGTAAAAAAAGAACCAATAGGGGGGAGTGGACTGCATAAAATATATTTTAGTTTTATCTTCTTAGTAAAAAAAACATTTGAAAATAACGCTATACTCACATTTTTAGTTTTTTTTAGCTAGCTTAAAAAAGAAATGAAATGTTGATAACGTCACTTGTGGGTATTTAGTAAAATTTTTCATACATCGCGCGCGTTTTGACGTTCGATTAAAAGTTGCTAATTTGACTAATTGTCCGATCCCCTATTGCGCGACTTCGTTTGATCGGCCGACTAGGCGCACGCGCAAGCGTGTGGCGCGCTGTGCCCCAATGCATGGGGAGTGGGATGGAAAAGAATTTCAGCATTTTCAATGTTTTTGGTTGGTTAATATTACTACACGTACTTAGGTTTGTGTAGTTAAGACTCGGACACTTTTTTCGAGAATTTTGTACTAGACCGCGGCGCCGGCGTCTATAGTATTCTACGTCAACGTTTCTAATGCATTGTTTTTGTGAGCAAAAGGCTAGCCAGCACAGATCACAAAAACTAAACGGAGATGTAAAAAGGGGCGGGGCCAGTGTCGCAGCAATATACGCAAAAACGGAACACATTGCTCGCGACAGTAAGGATTCAATATAATTATTATGAAGCTGAAAGCCAGTCGAGATATTATGTGTAAATAGTTAACAATGCTTGCGTAGTACTAAAGATTATTCGAACGTTGAGTTCTGATACCGCAATGGATAATGAACACATTCAAGCTACCAAAATACTTTCTTTCGCGTGGTGCTGGTGGTAAAGCGACACTCGGTTTCGTACTCAGGCCGTTGGTTGGTATCTCTCTAGATCTCTATGCTAGCCAGCTATCAACGTAATGACACGTCATTGAACCCTTAGTATAATATTTCTATTTTCTTATAATTATGATGTTTTCTTCCTTTAGATTTGTTACTTGAATGCAACACCGACCCGAGTAACTTCACTTTTACTTTAGGGTAGAGGAAATATCATTAGGAATACCCTAATGATATTTCCTCTACCCTTAAGTAAAAGTGAAGTTACTTTTATTAAATCACTCTTTACCGATAAGCCCACCTGACTTGAACCAACATTTGTTTTATGTACGATATATCATATGTTGTATATGATAATCACAGTATTTTTAAGCCGTCTAGGTCTCTGACTAGGCTTAAAGAATACTCTGCCATTTTACGGAACTATTCGTAACAAACAGATTAAGCACAGAGATGCTCTATATCAAATAGCGTTAAACGATCGGATGGTAGATATAAATCAAATATAACAATGAAAAATCCTCTTATGTCAACCCTCGTTTAGCGTCGAACCTTATATTTTTATATTAAACTATTGTACTGATTATACGAAATGTTTGCTAAACTAAAGTCCTGTTTGTTATATAGCTCTTAAAAAGAAATAAAACGGAATTTGTTTAACCTAAATCTGACCTTTATTGCGGTCCATTATGGGGACACTTTTCGAGTTCTGTAGATCTGTGTTCACAAATAGATCCATCCAGCTCATTATCTATATTATTATTCAAATTATACAAATTCTAAATAAAATGTCATTCTTAATTTTTTTTTCATTAGTAACACAGAGTACGTTTTTCGCCCCATGTTCCTCAGGGAAAATTGTTTAGTTTCATTATGTGAATACAAGCTTAAAATCTTTCTAGTAGGTAATTTAAAAAAAAAATGAGTGAATAGCAAGGGATATGACCTGCTTCTTAGATAATATACCTTAGTGTATTTTATTCTTAAGACACAATTAAACACCAGTCTAATGAGACACTGGTGTTAGTGCTGTTCGCCAAAAGTGCTAAATTACATCTTTGGGCAGAGAGGTATTTTGGGTATGCGCGTATATTATATCTTTTTGTAACCCCATCTTTGCTTTTCATTAAACAATATGAGGTCAAATACCAGATGCATCCAAAGATATGCATGAAAATCTAGTCTAATCAGAACCAAGGTCCATAAATTTTATCATAGCAGATGTACCACAAACTGACGCGGTCAACGTTCGCGGTTGCGAACATTATAGGCAGCTATATATTTATTTATTTTATTTTATTAGACACACCAACGGTACATAGACAAAACAATCATAAACAAACACTTCAAAAGCTATAGCCCTTGACTATGCACTAAAAATAGGTATGCAACAGCATGCGTTAAGTCTGTCATTACAATTTTCAAATATTTTCTTGTTAAAGTTTTATACAATTTTAATGATTTCTAGTTACAATTTTAATTTCATATTATAGTTACAATTTTTGAGCATATTTCTAGTAATAATTATATGATTTTACAATAGAACAGCAAGAATAGAAAACATGCACCTACTGAATACAATACCAAATCAATGTTGAAGTGCAGATTCATTTGAGTCCAAACTTGAATTCGAACCTGAACGCAGCAATTTACTCCTCCAGTACGAAACATTATCTGCGTAGACATCCAGTTCAAAAGCCATTTGATAGTCGTTATACCTTTTTTGCAGTCTATGAAGTATAGTAAAACTACCGACATTTGTCCATAAAACGGGATAAACTGTATTGACCAATTATTATGGTATGTATAACTTGATTCTAGTTCATAAATCATAAATTTTATTGCATCCTTGAGGTATTTACAGATCTTAAAAATAGGTTACAGCGCATCTCAGGGCACAGCAATTATAGCAACATTGCATTTTATAATTAGATTAAATGTAATTGAATTTAATTAAATTGGAAATAATGTCAACTTAAAATATAATAGAACAAAATATAGTCAAAAATTAAAGCATAGTCAACAATTAAAGCATAGTCATAAATTAAACATAGTCAAAAATTAAATAGTTGTTATGAGTAGACCGAGATATTTTCATGTAGGTTTTGATATGTTGTAGCTAGAAAATAGGGATTTTATAGTTCGTCGTCCAGGTATTCTTGTATTTTATAATACGATTTTTGGTATAATATGTCCTTTAGTTGTTTTTCGAAAGAGGTGTCTTTATTATCGTTTTTTATATTAGGCGGGAGTTTATTGTGGATTTTTATGGACATACAGTATGGGCCGGACCTATAGAGTTCCATTTTCGAGAAAGGTAATACGAGTCTATCTCTTTGTCTCAAATTGTGTTGGCCGTTATATGTATCTTTAGAATTTTTAAAAAAGTTATTATATTTTCTTACGAATTTGCACACTTCCAATATATATAAGGATGGTAGCGTAAGTATCCTGTGTTTGCTGAAGTGTGGTTCTCGTTTCAATATTTATTGCTCTATACGGGTGGTCCAAACGGAGACGTCCAAACATTTTTTTTATTTTCCTCACCTCAGGTGTATCCGAAAATACCCTATGTATGCTCCGCGATTTTTTGTAGTTTAGAAGTTACAAAAATTTTAAGACGTATTTGAGAATTTACTACTGGATCGGGTTAAAACTGCCACAACTTTCTTCATAAAGAATTTTTAAAATGTTGTTTTTGTAACATGATCGTCTGGAACTACTCTTCCATAGTTAAAATAATCAGTACCTAATATAACACAACATACAAGTTACCGAAAAAAGGGTCGAAAGTGAAAATTTTAGGTTTGTGTTGGACTTGAAAACTTTCAAAATTCTCTTAAAAATATGTAATGAATGTTCCATAAGAGGAAACAAATTAAAAAAATTTCAGTGATTATTCAACTTAACAAATAAGAGACAAAAAGTGCTTCTTATACAGCCATTTTAATAATAATAATAATAATAATAATAAGAAATTTATTCATCAGCAAGTAAGTAAATCTAAATACAGATATAAAAGTGGTCTTAAATAAGTACTAAATAACATGCTATGATGAAAAGGCATGAGCCTCAGCATTACTGCTGTTTTTCAGTCTCAGCCCTGAGATGACACTGCACTGCCAAAACTTAAATCAACAAATGCAAATAAATTAAAAAACAAACATTTCGGATCTTACTAATTATGGTATTAAGCTACTGTTATGAACTTACTTGGTATGTCAGCAACATAAAGTATAATAGGTATATATGTATAGGTACAAAGGATGTGTGTGTGTTTAAATATTTATTTGAGAACATATATATATATGTATATACATACATATATATACACATATAAATCATACTATTACTCGTACAGTAGGTAAATAACAAGGTTTGTGACAGATTACAGATAATTGATATTAATTAAGGAATTAGAGGATTAGAGGAGCTGGATATTCGAATTGACTTGAAAGCTACGTAAAACAAAAAGCAATTTAATTCGGTGGTACCGGGGACCAGCAGCATGCTTGTTTTTGATTGGTCAGGAGCCACTGCTTGCATTGCTTTTTGAATGAGTATAATGAATTAGAATTCTTAATTGGTGGCGGGAGGTCATTCCATACCTTTGAAGCTGCAAATCGGAAACTACCCCGGTAAGAGACCAAACGCAACGGTGGAGAAAATGATGCTACTGGAAATCGAGCAGATTTGCATTTGCCCTTTCTCCGATCACTCCAAAATAGTTTATCAGCCAGATAACTTGGCGTCCCAGAACTCCTTACGTTGTAAACAAACGATGATAATTTTAGAGTTCGTCTATTGGCCATATTCAAAATGTTGTACGAGTTGAGAAATGGTGTTATATGTGAGCGGGGTGGTACGTTATAACAGAACCTTATGCAAGAGTTTTGGACTCGTTGAACCTTCTTCTGAGTTTTTTTCAATAGGCACGGCCCGTATACAATGTCACAGTAATCAAGAATAGATAATATCAAAGCCTCGGATATACTTCGTCTGATAGGAATACTCAAAAAAGGTCTAATCTTGTAAATTTGTTTTAGTGTACCGTAACATCTGCGTAGTTTGGAACCAATATGCTCTTCAAACCTAAGAGAGTTTTCAAATATAAGCCCTAAATTTCTAGCTTGATATGATTCATCTATTGGGTGACCGTTTATCAAAATGTTCGGCTGTCGGCTACGAATCAACTCTATTTGCTGATTGGTTCCTAGAATCAAATAACTGCACTTATGAGCATTAAGGCTTAATGAATTATTATGAGACCATTGTACCACAGATTCCAAATCAAGATTTAACTCATGAATCGCATGGTCTATTTGATCAGCGTCCAGATTTATGCGTTTTATGATTTGAGTATCATCTGCATACATGTGGGATATACTGAATTTAATATTGGATGGTAAGTCAGCAGTATAAACCGTGTAAAGAGTTGGTCCCAAAATTGAACCCTGCACGACACCCGTCGGCACCGACAAACAAGTTGATATAGTTTTTTTTGAATCTTTATCCAAGCACTCAACAAACTGCATCCGATTTGTAAAATAACTTCGAAACCAAGTGCAAACTAGCTGGTCACACCCGAAGCTTTCAAGTTTGGATATGAGGTTAAATCTATCTATACAATCAAACGCTCTACTAAAATCAAGAAGAACCAGAATTGTCCCCAGGTTTTCATTGGAAGCAGTTAGAATTTCATCTAGGATGTGTGTAAGTGCCGTAGTAGTACTGTGATGTTTGCGGAACCCAGACTGGTTTACTGGGATAAGACGATTTGATTCTAAATATTTAGACAGCTGTGTGTTTACAATTTTTTCCAGTATCTTTGAGAGAACGGGTAAAATTCCTATGGGTCTCAAGTCATTAACTGTTTCTACATTTGTTTTCTTAGGTATAGGTTTTATCTTAGCTGTCTTCCATGAGTTGGGAAAAACACCCGTTTTTAGCGATACATTCATAATTGCTGTTATTGCTGGAAGAGAATATGGCAGTGTCAATTTGATCATTTTAATTGATACGCCGTCGTCGCCAGTAGCATTGGAAGATATGGAGTTAACCACCTTGAGCACTTCGTCTGCCGTAATCTCTTTAAATCCAAATGTGAAATTTATATTGAGGTCCAAATTAGGATATCTCGCGTTTGTGCTGTGAATAGGTTTCGGAGTGGAATCAAGGAACGAACGATTTATCACCTCAGGATTATTTATATGGTTTGGAAGTACGTTCTCTGTCGTGTTTCCCAGAATTTTATTTAAGGAATTCCACATTTTATTGGGACGGTGTACATTTTTATTTATACTTTCATTAATTTTACGCTGGGATCGGCTTCCAAACTCCCAAAAGTTAAAAATCTGCAAAGAAATTATCCAGTATTTAGAGTACTTCCCTCCAGGTAGCGTTAAAAATTCCACCCTGTATAACAGCAGCAGTCCCAGTAGCTAGATGCTCCGATAGTCACTCAGCAAGCATCTAATGCTGATTGTAAACATTTTCAGTGGTACGTACGGAGTTGTAATTCTTGATCGGCAACCATAGGCCACAAGCCTCGTCCACTGAAAGCCGCCGTGTGTATTCTACAGCTGTTCCAGACAGGCAAGACAATACTTGAGGCGTTATCACCAACTGACACAAATGCCACAGATCAGGACAACTTGAACTAATTAACTACTATAAATGTAAGAAATAAATAATAAGTGCTATGACTAATTAACAATATTTTTTCATTTTCGTTTTCACCTCAAAGTAATCACCAGTTTTTCTTTTGGACTTATACAAGCTCGTATAGGAGTATCAATTGATGAATGATTGAATTTCGTATGTTTTCCAAAAAGTCATCAAACGATTGCACTAACATCTTCAAGTAGTCAAAAAACCGGACTGGAAATGCGTGAACATCTTTGAAATAGGTTTGGAATTGGCCTTTTGAGTGCCTTTCTAGAAAAAGAGGATGAACCCAGTGTCTTTTCTTTGTTTTACGAGATAAGTAAACAATAATTATAAGTTCTTTCACGTCCATATCGCTCGACGGAAGGATCTCTAATAGTCGCCAATCGGCCAATTTGGCTACGCAGCTAGGCTGCCTATTGCGTGGGGCTCAATAGTTTATGTATTTCCGCAGACCGCATTGGTTTAACCGCGATCCCGATAACTCAAAACGATCATATTCAAATAGCAACCGAGATGCGACGTCAGATAGCAGTAAATTGTAGATTTATTCAAATTGTGTCATCATTCATTTTACCAAAGACACGAGAAAAACAGGCAAAGTTAAAACATTTGTATACAACCAATGTGCGCACGAAAAATAGCCACAATATTCAAAAACCCATAAGATTATGGGTCTTTATAGTTCTAATAACCTTTTTGGACGTAAACATGACGAGCAGGGACTAAAACAATGATTTGTTAAAACTATTTTCGTATTTTCTCTAATTATTTGTGATTTCCAAACAATTCTGAGCAATAATTTATTTGTCAAAATGAACATTATGCTATTTAATTAACTCATCAAGTTTCTGTCGACTTTATAATACGAAAAGGTAGACTGTTTCAAAATATTTTATACAATGTTTGACTGTTTGAGATTTCAACAAAACAATAATAGTTTTGCGTAAATTCTGATAAACAGAATTGGAATAATTTTATTAACGCAATTAGTTGAAACTACAAAATGTGCTTAGTTGTTTTAAACTTTTCAGGTTACATTATCTGTGCACCTGGCCTCGATACGTTATATCGGAGCTCAGGGGGTCTACCCGGACTTTCGAACTTCGCAATTGCGTGAAAGTTTTCGTTCCAATGTCAACTCTGTTACAATGAAGTTCGGACCGAAACGGTCGCGATAAATCGAAAATTGAAAGTCCGGGTACAGGGCATGGTTCGGTGTGAAACTGTGTGTACCAAATTATTGAGACGCTTATCGACAACGAAGACGTTAACCGTAGTAACGCGATTATTAAGTTCGTACCTTAGATCAAAGTAAAATGTACTGGCACGAAAGGGGAAGCAAGAGGCGCATCATATTCCAGCGAGATGCAAAGATAATGTGACTGGGTTGTACACTATACTTACCTATCTTTTGGCCTCGCCCTAGTAACACCCTGAAAACTTCATAAAAACGGGCGCACACTGACAAGAAGTGGTAAGCAAATGCTATACCAAGAAAGAGAAAACTGCACCACTACTGTCGGGAACCGCGCGGTAACCGAGAGGATAATAAGATCGAATCTGGTGGGGGCAGCGAGCATCCGTACTGTTTCTTATACTGTGTCTTATTACAGGCCTTGTAGCACAGACAGGCCTTATAGTACAGGCCACATAGTAAAATATAGTACAGGAATAAAAACGTAAAGAATAAATACTTGTATTTTATTAACGAACTTAAAAAAGGAGGAGATTTCACAATTCGACCGTATATATATATATATATATTTTTTTTTTTTTTTTTTATACAGTGCATCACTTCCACATATGAAGCACGCGTAGTTGATAACTAATGGTGAATTGGTGATGGTTGATGGTTAATAGGATGGTGTATATTTTTTTTTTTATTATTTATTATAAAAATGTATGCCATTCTCCATGCGAACTGGTGCGAAATGTACGACTCTTCCCTGTTGACCGGGTCGTGATACGTGGCCACGTTCACTTCTTCGGCATTTCTACGGCATCTGACGTGATTTTTTAATGTAACTACTACTAACCATCAGAGATAGTAACCGGGACCAATGGCTTAACGTGCCGTCCGAAACACGGAATCATCTTCCTTTACAGACAATCAGGTGATTCAGCCTGCAATGTCCTAACCAACTGGGGAAGAACGCGTAAAGTAATATTTGACTAGGTGCGATCCGTGGGAATCGATCCCACGACCTCCGTGTCAAGAGCCACGTTAACGACGAAAGCTCAAACATTTCTCGCCAACATAAAGGCCCAAGCATGTCGGTGTTGCACGCATGGTTCAATTTGACTCGCATTTTAATATTGTATGCATGAATACCTACCTAATACTCAGCAAAGGGCGCTATTTCCAACCCATTCAATTTCTAGACGAAAATTCATAAACCAGACTCCTGGGTTATCTAGTATTTCACATTTATATTACACTAGGGTTAACCTGCGACTTCGTCCGCACAAATTATATACCAGATTTTAAGTTAGATCATAAACTATCAAACAAAAAAAAATTCTTTAAAATCGGTTTAGTAGTTTTTGCGTGATGATCAAACAAACAAACACACAAACAGACGGACAAAAAATACAAAAATTTGTGATATGGAATCAGGGATACCTAAAAACCATATACATAGTAATTTTTTTTTTGTTAATATCTTCGATGTACAACACACACACTACATACACATACACACTACATACAACACTTTCTGTTACAGTTTTATCTAAACTATTATAAAACTGTAGCAGAACGTTTGTCTGTACATTGAAGATATTAACAAAAAAAAAGTTACGATATGGTTTTTAGGTGTCCTTGATTCCATTTCACCAATTTTTGGATTTTTTGTCTGTCTGTTTGTTTGTGTGTTTGTTTGTTTGTTTATTTGTTTGTTTGTTTGTTTGTTTGAACGAGTATCACGCAAGAACTACTGAACCGATTTTAATGAAACTTTTTTTGTTTGATAGCTTATAATCTGACTTAAAATCTGGTATATAATTTATCTCGCTACGTTGACGGGAGCCGGAGATATAAACATATAACCGCAAGTGCAACCAATGTACGGTACCATTTCAATTTCAACTAAGTAACACTAATTAAAATTAAAAGACTTGTAATAAAGTAAGCTAATTCTGAAGACTGTTTGATTTATAAATAACGAAAATAACAATAAATTACAAAATAAATACCAATAATTATAAATTTTATCATTGTCCAGTGCTGATGACTGCACCGGTATAACATTGTTTTTCTTTTTGGCTATAAAATCTTTCAAACTCCATGGAGAAAACCTTTGCATAACAAAAAAAACCTTAGTACTGGCCACAAGAAAATAAGATTCGAATTACAAATTTCTTGACATTTTGTAGAATTACAGTGCAAACAAAGCAGGAGTAGTTATTAAAAAAAAAACTGCACGCCAATTTCAAACAAAGAGAATATAATCATGATTTCAAATCAGCAGCCGAAAGATGTCTAAAACTCGATTTTTAATTCGGAATGTTTTTATTTACGGTGTAATCACACAGTTACGCAAGACTGGATAATAGCTAATATTTTAAAACAATTACAAGACAGGTAAGGAACTATTTTGAAATACCGTAAATTATTACTAAAATACAAACGAACAACTCTAACAAATTAATAAGGGTCGGTTTTTTATGCCGCCGATGCGATGTGCCGCCGTGCATTTTGCGCATTTTTCTACGGCGCGCCATACAAAACGAAGCTAAGTTTGAACATTTAGTAATTAAAGTAAAAAATGAATGGTTTTAAAACAATCTAGAAACCAATATCTGCGATTTCCTTTTAAATGTTTAGTTCTAAAGTTATCTTGACTCAAAGTTTGTAGTCCGTCCGTGTCGTGTGTCGTCCACCATTTGGGCTCTCTCTGAGGAACCTGCCACCGCCCTGCGGACTGTCGCTTGATATGAGCTTTACATAAATTAATGTAACATTCGGCAATAGCCGACTGCGTCCTTCCGGACGAAATTATTCGCTGGAATCCAGGCGCATACGTGCACTTCAGCCGTTGTTTCAAATGCACGCAAATTGACAGCGAGTGCTGACCAGGCGACGTTGCAGTGGAATGCGACCGTCACCGATTTTGCACGCATCTGACCGGATTGCAAGATGTATATGGTCCTTCTTATATGCAGACAGTTTTTTAAGGGTATGATCAGAAAAATTGGAAAAATTGGAAGCAATTTAGGCAGAACATTAATATAGAATCAATCTAATTTGTCAATGAAAGTCATCTACAGGCCTCGGTTGGTATCGGCCGAGTGATAAGATGGCGCATTCATTCAAAGACTCATTTAGTTATTCAATTTGAAATAATAAATATTTTCGCCGGCCAAGACCAGGCGACGTTGCAGTGGAATGCGACCGTCACCGATTTTGCACGCATCTGACCGGATTGCAAGATGTATATGGTCCTTCTTATATGCAGACAGTTTTTTTAGGGTATGATCAGACCATCATACTGAACAACTTTCTGTATGGGACCAAAGTCAAAATCACGAAAAAAAATCAACTGTTCCATACAAAACTGCAATCCTACTCTACATAAATGTATGGGGCAGAAGATTTTTTTTCGCGATATCGATGACAGTCCCATAGAGAAAGCTGTTTGATGGTCTGATCATCCTCTTAAAAAAGTGTCAGCATATTAAGTTAAATATATAAAAAATAAAGTAATATATATATAATGCGCCCCGACGCGTTCCGTTCAGTGATAATCATACTTAAAAAATAATTTTGTATCTGCCAGTACACTTGATTGTTTTCAATAATGCCATCACGAAGAAGAACTAATAATCTCACTAATATTATAAACGTGAAAGTTTGTGACGATGTTTGTAAAGTTGTAATGTTGTATGTTTGTGGCGCAATCACGCATAAACGGCTGAATGGATTTTGATGAAATTTGGCACGCAGATAGAATGTGTTCTGGATTAACATATAGGATACTTTTTATCCTAGCAATGGGTTCCTGTGAGATAAATTACAATGTTTTATCATGCTGAAACATGTACCACGTTTTTATTCTATGCTCACTAGCGCCAATTTGACACTGACAGATGCATTTGTGTAGATTGCAGTGATAAAAATATATTTACTTTTTTCAACAGTTTTGACAACAGCTGTGTAGTATATTTGGTATATGGTTAGATTTTCGTACATGAGGTGGAGGTTCGATTCTTGGTCGAGAATGTTTTTTTTATTTTTTTTTTAAATACATGCAACGACTATATCCATTTTTCACCGGATTAGACAGAAGCAGTTAGGCTTGATATGTTAAGGGCCTGACCTTCAATCATAATAATATCTTGAGATCATATCAGATCTAATATTAGCGCAGGATGTTTTATTTTGGCTTTTTTCTAATTTTAATCCTACCATCCTACCAGGTATCTCACTAATATTAATATAATGTTTGTGGTTCTATCATCAACACAAAAAATTCGGTTTTACAGATTTGATTGTATAGGTACTTGGCGAATTGGAAAAATAATCTTCTTCTTATCGTGTCGACTTCAAATTCTTAACAAAGTCGCTAAATAGTAGCTTGCCTGAATCGGGCAACCGATACTGCACCGTCGCTAGCAGTCATGAGCTCCTCCTGCGTGCAGATGTTAGGGCACGCAGGGCACGATGTGAGATGGGCCATCGTTTGTGGAGTTCCACACAAGCAAGTCACATTTTGCGCATCCGAGTATCCCCACCTGACCATGTTGTCCTTACTGCGACAGACCTGGGTTCGAAGTCGGTTTAAAGACTTCCAGGTCGCCCAAGGCAAGTCATGTCTAGGCGTGAGGCTCTCAGACGGCGACACAAATGGAGTTGGGAGGGACACTTTTTGTCGCCATAGAGTACACCTTGCTTGCGCTGGGCCAGTATTCAGGGGGTCGACACACTTCATAAAGCTGCGTCGGCTTGGCAGCCTTTGCGGCGCAGGAATAAAGCCATGCATGGGATGTCGTGTGTCATCCACCATTTGGGCTCTCTCTGAGGAACCTGCCACAGCCCTACTTACATCTGGGGGCGCTATGCCAGCCAGTGGGTAAAGCAACTGTACTGGAGCCGGTTTCAAGCAACCAGTTATAACCCGACACGTTTTGTTTAGTGCCGGTATCCACCAGCTTGGCGTGGGCAGATCGGCCCCACACAAAAAACAAATAAATAAATAACGCTCACAGGCACAATCATTATTTTAATTATCCCAAGCAAGCTTTATAGGCTTTTTATTGTGGAAACCATACAACTACGGCATAAACATATAACATCCAAGACCGAACCGGGACTCGAACCCAGGACTCTGGTTTGGCAGTCTGGCGTGGTAACCATTACACCAACCGGATCGGCAAATACTAAAAATCCTCTTTCTTTTAACCTTTTCTAAAGTTGGTGTTCATAATTTTATCGTAGTATTGTTTTCATCTTAATAGATGGCGTTGCGTGTTTTTTTGAAGCAAGTACCATACTCAATTCACGCTCAAGACATCTCAGATATTCGGTCTTACAGATTTGATTGTATAGTTACTTACCGGCTGAATTAGAAAAATAATTAAATAAATAACGCTTACAAGGAACATTGTTATGATTCCAAGCAAGCACTATAGGCTTTTTATTATAGAAACCATACAACAACGGCACAAACATTTATAACATCCATGACCGAACCGGGTTTCGAACCCAGGACCCTGGTTTGGCAGTCCGGCGACGTAACCATTACACCAACCGGGTCGTCAAATATTAAAAATCAAGTGTTCAAAAATTTTATCGTAGTATTGTTTTCATCTTAATAGATGGCGTTGGGAGTTTTTTTAAAGCAAGTGTGCTACAATTATTAATTCAAAAACCTAGCTATAGCAAGAGCTTACAAATTTAGTTGATTATAATTATTATCGTTGTAATACATCGTTGTAAGTATATTGATTGTCTGAGTCCAATCTGAGCCAATGCTACGGAATGATAACCTTATTTTACAGAAAGGACGAATTTTGTTGCAGTAATTCTTGCAAAATTTTTGTTTTGTTTGATTTTCGGTCTCAATTATGATTTTTTGAGGGCTTGTGCAACTTAACTATAGAACATCATTCTACCACTACGTATCTAAAAGTTCCTTATAATATAACACCACAGGTCGGTAATGTAGCTACTTACATAATTGAAAATCTTTTTTAGCAAATTGACCATTAGCTTGCTATAATATTATCGTTTTAGCTCTTGCCTTCACCATTTTACAGTAGCCCGCGTGGTAGAGTATCCTCTAACGCTTATACGTGAGTGGAGGTCTGTGACCCGCAGTGGGTCGTAAGATGATTATTATGCTGCTCGACATAAATAAAAAACTAATAAACGACGAACAGTAGAAAAATTAAAGTGATGGATCCAGTGAATGACTTTTAAATCTGATACCTACAGAATTACTTGGGGTACTTTCTGATTTTGATTTAGCTTAAGTTCATGACTTTCTTATCTTATTATGGGAAATGGCAAGCCAGCAACACTTCGACCCAATGGTATCTTTTGTATTGAACCCTACATATTATTTTCTTCATCCTTGAAAAACTTGGAAAATGAGGGAGGCAATAGCGTTCAGGGTAAGAAACCTGTAATGAATAACCATCTCTCAGGAGTCACATACGTTTACCCACCAAGACATCGCAGTCACACAGTACAAATGTTCCATGGTTTCCTCCTCCTCTCCACACGCTCGGCAACCGGGATCTAGAGTGAGCTTTATCGTGCCTGTTGCGTAGTGCCCGGTGAGGGCTCCGACGATGGCACGAGCTTTGCTCCTGCTGTTGTTCAGTATGAACTGTGGGATTCGTGGTGTTATATTGCTATTATACTCTGACACCAGGGCTTTGCCCACACGATAATAAGAAGATTGCTGATGAATTTCCTGCAGTGTTGCAGACCCGAGAGGCCAGAGCATTCTAGCCTGTGTCTTTTATCAGCCCATTCCTTAATCGCCATTCTAATGTTACATGCCAGGATTCCTAGACTTGGTTCGGACCATGACCTTCATGACCTTAGACGAGACATTAGACAAAATTACATGTCTACGCAGACGAAGTCGAGGGCAAAAGCTAGTATTATATAAGGTCTAACAAAATTAGGTGAAACTATTTTAAGGGGATGATCAGACCATCAAACTGAACAACTTTCTCTATGGGACCAATATTGAAATCGCGAAAAAAAATGTTGGTATCCCATACATTTAGGTCGAGTAGGTTTGTATGGAACAGCTGATTTTTTTTTCGCGATTTCAATATTGGTCCCATAGAGAAAGTTGTTCAGTTTGATGGTCTGATCATCCCCTTAAAATAGTTTCACCTAATTTTGTTAGACCTTATATAAGATTACATACTCGTACCTACACGTACCCGCATGTACCTACTTAAGCGTTCGTAATTTTCATAAACATTGCACGTATTTTTTTAAGAAACGTGATTATAGTTGGACTTTGAACAGATTTATGTATTCTTTTTTAATTAGATCGCTCTGAAACAGGCCGGCTTTGAACAACCTGCTACAATGTTTTTTATCTTTTAACCTTTTTTAGTGTAGCGAGGTTTACGTTTAGCATATTTTTGTGTTTCAGGAATAACGTGTGAAGTAGTGATGATGTGGCTGGGATGTTGTCCATAAAACGCTGTAGTAAAAACCTTATCTCTAAGGGCCAATTGGCATTGAAAGAGCTACGGCTGTTGCGTGGCGCTGCCAGAAAGCGAGCTTTTATTTCGATGCGAAATTATACCCAGCATTTTGAACTTTATGTACTTGTTTTACTAACTTGTTGTACTAAGTTTTAGAACCAGTATATACTAAAATGAATGAAAGTGGATGAACTGACACAGGACAAATATTCTAAATACAACATTTTTAGGTTGTTTTTTTCGTGGTATATTTTCAACTAGGCCGGGAACATCACATCTGACAAACATTTTTGGACTATATAGTAACTTTGCTACCTACAGGGTCCAACTTAATATGCTGACAGTTTTTTAAGAGGATGATCAGCAATGCAATTCACTAAGTGCAAACATCATCACAACCTTAAATTCGTCGTTGAAACATTGGTATGGAGTAATAGATACTCGTAATTTTCTTATACCGTGACATCGGCAAGCTTTCAATTTCATGTGTCAAACTCATATAAATCCTCCGACGATCTGAAGGATGCGAGCTCGTCGATGTTTTTGACAGCGATGTGACGCTTAGAGAATTGCACTCCAGGCAATCAAACTAAACAACTTTTTCTATGGGACCAACATCGAAATCTGGATTTCGATGCTGGAGCCATAGAGAAAGTTGTTCAGTTTGAAGGTCTGATCATCCCCTTAAAAAGTCCCTGTATATAGAAAAATAAAATTGATAGATAATAATGGATTGGTGAAAATTACTAAATTATCGTTATTTTCATCTAATTTAAGCGTTTTACTAAGAACTTAGGTACTTTTGTTTATAATTAGCATAATTAAAAAATCCAATTAAAGATTCCTCTAGAATGAATCCCGAAATAATGAGATGAAAAAACTTAAGACGTTGAGTTGTTAATTGAATAACTTTGCTAACAAACCTCGGCGATAAAGACTCTAGAAAAAAATATTTACCGCCCTAGTCGTTATTAGATGTTATAAAAATATTAACAGACTTCGGGAATATAATTCGGAGCGTTCTCCATACAAACGTAGTCTGGTGATATTTTCAAAACCAATTAAAGTCAATCAATTTTAAAAACAATCTAGAAACTGTAACAGCATGTGTGTCTGTACAAGGTTACTTGGTAAATTTGAGTTTTCTAAACTTTAATATTTTTTTATCCTACAATTATAAAACTTTTATTCGTTAATTAATAGCTGGGAATACACAATTGTAAATAAACTAAATAATTATCTAAACTAGATCTAAACTATTTATAATATAGAAGAATAACTTCTAACTAATGAATGAAATATTTATTGGCGACAAAGGTTTAAAAGGAAAAAAATAGTTTAATAATACACTGACCTGCAAAACTAAGTACTACACTTTTAATATTTCATTTTTTTCTGAACTATAGAAATTAGAGATTTAAAATAAAAAAACGTTTTAAACCCAATGTTATCAGCTTTCTTTGTTACTTTTCTTTGTAAATTAAACTCTTTTGGAAACCTTTTTATTTCGAAAGGATATTTTTTGTACTTAAAAAAGTTATTGCAATTTTAAAAGTGTGATACTTAGTTTTGCAGGCCAGTGTAGTTTAGATTAGATAGGTAGGTAACTAGGTACTTAATCTTAATTAAAACAAACTTTTGTAAATATCAAAATAAAAATTCAACTACTAAATATCCTATTACTTACTCAATGTAAATAAAAAACTAAAAATAAAGTATCTAGAAACTAATCTCTATGTCTGTATGAGGTCAGATTTTCGTTAAAATGTATAGTTTTAAAGTTACAATGCCTCAAAGATTTCTATACAAATCTTCAAACAATTAATTGAATCAGGCGTTACTTTGCGGAAATCCATGACTAATTATGTAGATGACACGATTGTATCAAGACCTCCGCTTCTAAGTACCTAGTAGACAAAGTTGTATTACGTTATGCAATACAACCTGCCCACCAAATAATTTCTAACAACTCTGTTTCGAACGTTCGTCGGTCTAACTCCTGAGGATGCTCCTTGGTGGAGCGAAACACGTGTAGAGTAGAAATTATTTGGTGGGCAGGTTGTGTTGCATAACGTAATACAACTTTTTCTACTAGGTACTTAGAAGCGGAGGTCTTGATACAATCGTGTCATCTACATATTAATCTTCAAACAGTCATAGAGATTAGTTTCTAGATTGTTTCTGAAAAATTTCATTGACTTTATAGTATTGAAAATATCACAAGACTTCGTTTGTATGCAGCGCGCATTTGCGCTCTTGGAACAAACTTCTCTAAAAAATACTCCCTCTAATTAAAACAACATTTGAGTTGGGTAGGTACAGCAGTTTTGTATGGAACAGCTGATTTTTTTTCACGTTTCCTGAGGTAGGCTCCATAGTGAAAGTTGTAGAGTTTGATGGTCTGAGTACACCGTTTCAGTACTTGCTAGGCTGTCACTTACACCCTGTATAAGGTCTAACCAAATTAGCTGAAACTATTTTTAGGTGATGATCAGACCATCAAACTGAACAACTTTCTCTATAAGACCATAATCGCGAAAAAACGTCACTTACACCCTGTATACTTTTTTTTACATCGGTACATATCTTAGGTAAAAAGTTGTTAAGTATCATGAGGTCTACACTGTCTCCGTGGTCTAAGGTTAGAGCATTGGGCTCTCGACACGGAGATCGTGGGTTCGATTCCCACGGAGGACACCTAGTGATATGTCAGTTTGTGCGTTTTTTCCAGTTAGTTAGGACATTTTGCAGGCTGAATCATCTGATTGTCTGAAAAGAAAAATGATTCCGTACTCCAGATGGCACGTTAAGCCGTTGGTCCCGGCTTCTATCTCTGGAAGTAGTAGTCGTTACATAAAAACTACGTCAGAGTCCGTAAGGCTGTCTGAAAAAACTCTGACACCAGGGCTCTGCCCACACGAAGAAGAAGTTCTACACGTACATTGCAATACAGCCTCTGACAAAATAAACAAGATATCTCATCCAACTTTAGTTTTGTTAGTGTGGTTGTTACTTGAACCTTTTTGCATTTGACATAAAGCCCATTTCACTCTTGAGGGTGATTTTGTGAGTCGTGCGTGAACACAAACAGAGCTGGTGGTCCGAATTATTGCAAAAGTTAAACTTAATTTAGTCTGTAGCTGTGTCAAAGAATATATATACTAACGTAAAGCTGTGTTATATTCAGTTAAGTAGATTCAGCTCTTTGGGTATATAAGTACAATAATTATATAATAACTAATAAGTAAGTTATACATTTCTGAAACTGCAGTAGAATAGGACAGAGCCTCGGCATTGCTGTTGTTTTTCAGTCTCTTCCTCACGACTCAACTGCCCGAAATTGCCCCAACTGACTACACTCGTAGTATATAATCAATGACATTAGAATGTCTTTGTATCTCATCTATAACAAATATTTATACAGTACAAATCGTAGATAGTGTTAGTTATATAAATATATACCTATAAAACGAATAACAGCGGTAAGCGGCATGCCCTTTGTAGTTTTTGGATATGGCATGTAGTAAGTATTATTTTCTGGCTATTATTTCTAATAAAACGCGGCATATTTGCTTCGTCGATTCGTATCCCGAATAGGCATTCATGTCCGTATAACAAATTCGACGCAAATCACACGATAAGAATGAAACCAAATTACAGATTAGGTACAGACACAAAAAATGATGGTCTTTAAAAATTTTATTAGTATGGATGGTTCAACGATCAACGCAATAAACAATTTAAATCATGTTACATAACATGAAAGACTGAGAATAACATGAAACATTTATACCTATTGTTATTATATTGCCAGTCCTTACGAACTGTTACTTATACTTTCTGCTCATAAATATATTTTTTGTCTGTTTCTTGTCTGCCTCGTAACACTCTATATATCCCACATGACATATTGCAGGCAGCGACAGCAAAAAAACTATGTTGAGCCATTTTTTTTGTGCTACTTTTTTACCGCTGAAAATATAACTGTTTTGCATTACAACAAAACAGATATTATGAGTGAGAGAATACATGCAGCATTGATTGAAGAAGCATCCATAGATTTTACCTTAAATTAAGCTAAATAATCGCACTTACCATCAATTCTTCATACTTTCCTTTATATCTGTCTCTTTCACTCTGCTAGAATGGCGCCTCGACTGTGTTCGATGAAGCGCGCTTACTTGACATTATCATAGTCTTCATCAATCACCAGCAAGCACCTTGCTGCAATGCTGCATGTATTCTCTCACTCATAATATCTGTTTTGTTGTAATGCAAAACAGTTATATTATAAGTTATTCGAATACATGCAGCATTGATTGAAGACCTGTTTGATATCTGCTGGTGAAAGAGTACCAAACGCTATGTGAATTAAATAAAAACCATGTATGTAAATAAAGTCAATGTGTATATTAACTTCCATACAAAATTACAAAAAAGACATCTTATGTCACTCTTTGAAAAATCAACATAACATAAATTATATTAAAATAATAATAGAACATAACAGTCCTTATAAGGCCTTCTTGCCAAACACAAAACTTAATAAAGAAAACTCTTAGTTTAAAATTAAGAAATCAGTCTCACTGACAAAGTATTGATGTTAGAAGATACATGTAAGTATAGGTATATACTTTGAAAACAACTAGGAACAATCATCTGAGATCAAAATAATTAAATTTAAATTAATGCACCTTAAATGTTAGAAAAATTATTCAATAAAAGGTCCTCATTCTCTACAGAGTCACTGTTTATCTGACGACAGTAAAACTTCTGAAAAGTCTGTGCACTTTTCCAGTTTGCCCTTTCTAGGATCTCCTGAACTGGTCTGTTCTCCAGCCAGCTCCGTGATGCTACAGCTGAACTCACACTGCCTGGTGGTGCATCAATACCAGCTTCTTTAAGTATAGATTTTATCTAGCCTGCTATCATGGTTCTGGTGGCTGGCTTGACGACACCCGTAATAGATAAAAAAAGATTAGTAATGTTACTCTCGGAACGTCTGCCTTTTGTAACCTCAATGAGTTTCTTGACATGATGTACTGGGCATAGACATTCAATAGGATGTTCTCGCAATAGCCAACCAGACTGTCTGCTATTGGCATTGTCTGTCTTTGAACCAAACTTTGGCCACAGTATTAGCTCATTGTGTCTTTCTATAAAGTTGTCCTTAGATAAATCTAGGAGTGTTAGGTCATGAACTCTGCGACCCGAGGCCAAAAGTAAGATTATTGCTGTTCGACGGGCTATATCAAAAACTGTTCCTGTATTGGGCTCATTCTTCAACCAGTCAAAGATTAATTTGGTATCTCATATAGGCGACTTTCTCTCCTGGGGTGTAGCTAATGAGATAGCTTTTAACACTTGATGGACAAAAAAGTTTTTAGACAGGTCGTCTGATCCAGCTGCACAGTAGGTGGAGACTGCTGATTTATGCAGAAGTATTGTCCGGTATACCAATTTATCTACAATAAAAAGTCTAGCCAGGAACCTGGCCACATCATTTCCATGTGGTGCTCTAGGATCTACATTGTGTGACTCACACCATAAAGTCCAACGCCTGATAGGTGATTTATAGGTTGCTAAGGTGGATTCTCGCCAGCTTTTCTTGAGGAGATTTCTCTCATCTAATGACCAGTGCGCGATCTGACTAGCCCACCCCCAACTTTCCAAGCAAGGAGGTTTAGTCTTTCTATCTGTGGCGGGCTCCTGCCCGTTGTCAGGTCTATCAGATTGTGATGTAGGTCTCTTATCTGTAAGGGCTCTTCCAGAGCTCTTGCCCGTAGATCCGTCAGCCAGAAACACTGAGTCCACTGCGGAGCTATCACAATGTATGTGCCCTGAGCTGTGTTGAGGTGGTGTAATACTTGTGGAATTAGATTGGGAGGTGGGAACACCCACGCCAACCCGAAGCTCCACTGTCGACTGAATGCGTCGCAATATATTGCTAAACCATCTCTGGAGTCCCAACTTACGTAGCGGTCTACGACGGCGTTTTTTCTTGAAGCAAACAAATTGACCTCCGGTATGCCCCAAGTTCTGAATACAGCCTCCGAGGCCGGGGGTAATAAGTGCCATTCCGGCACTGGACGGCTTCTGGACAGGCGGTCGGCAATGCCGTTGTACCTTCCCGGAAGGTACGCCGCCGAAAGTACGATATTTAAGTGCTCGGTCATTTCCATTAGTCTGGTGGTCAGTTCGAGGAGAGCTAGTGAACGAGTTCCACCCTCGTTTCTGATATGCGCTACCAGAGTTCTGTTGTCCGTTTGAATTAAGATGTGCGCATTCTGCAGACTCTTCCTTTGACAAGCTATTGCCCCATATACAGCATACATCTCCTTTACGTTTGAATGCCAAGCTCTCTGATGGACTGACCATTTTCCTGACAGATACTTGTCGTTGAGGTGTGCCCCCCAGCCCGCATCCGCTGCGTCTGTGGTTAAAAAGTGAGTCACCTCTCTCTTGTGCAGAAACACCGAACTGTGGTGTATGGCGTTCCGCCACCAGGTTAGTTCCTGCTGCACTGGACGGGGAAGATCTCTCTTCTGCCTGCTCTGGTGGAAGCATCTCAGAAAACGTTGAGTCTGTCGACAATGTAGGCGCCCTCTTAGTGTGGTTAGATTGGCAAAGTTTAGGTGCCCTAGCAAGCACTGTATTTCCCGAAGAGATGAACGTCCTCTCTCCAGGATTCTGGAGAGTATGTTTACTACTTTTGTTATCTTCTTTGCAGGTAGAGCCATGGTATTGTTGTGGGTATTCCACAGTAGGCCCAGATATTCCAGTTCCTGGGAAGGTGCAAGCACGGACTTCTTGTAATTGACATGCCAGCCTAGACTCTCCAGGAGAGACAGCGTCTCCGAGACCTGACTCATCAGTTTGGTTCTGTCCTGGTTCACCAGAATGTAATCGTCCAAATAGACCAAGAGACGGATGCCTTTGGACCGAAGGATCTCTGCGATCCAATTTGATAAAGCGGCAAAAGTTCGGGGGGCTGAAGACAGGCCAAAGGGCAGCGCTGTTAACTGCAGTACCTGGCCATTGTAATACACTCTTAGAAATCGACGGTGCGATTCGGCTATGGGCAAATGAAAATAAGCCTGCTGAAGATCTATCTTTGCCATCCAGTCGTTCTCCTGGAGGAAATCTACTACATCTATCTGAGATACTAGCTGAAAATGCTTTGTCGCTACATATCTGTTGAGCCCCCTCAAGTCGAATATAGGCCGGTATCCTCCGTCCGACTTCTTTACTAAGAACATCTTGGAGAGGAATCCTGAATTCAAAACCGGAGGAACCTCTAGAATTCCCTTCTCTTTTAAGTCCTGGACTATTGTTGACATATTTGGAGATACCCTTGTGGTAAATTTCTTTAATGTCTGAGTTGACAGGTAATGTAAAGGGGGTCTTAAGTTGAATGGAATGCGCCCCCTTGTGATAGTACTTATTATGAATTGATTTGCACCTAACTTTCTCCATACATGTGCCTGGTATTTTAAACACCCCCCACGGAAAGCTTGTTGTCCCTGTATATAGTCATTTTTGTTTTCGATGAAAGTTGGTATCGTCTTTGAACTTTTTGTTTCGAAAGTTATTCCGGTTATTTGAAGGGCGAAAATTATTTTGGTTTTGTTTCCTATCTGATCTAGTATTATTATTATATAATGCTTGAGGTCTTTTATTCTGCTTATAGTTGGGTCGGGATGGCTGATTGGATTGATTGTGGGTATTTGTTCCCTCTTTTAAGTAGGATGGAGTATTCAACCATGTCTGACACCCACCAAGTGACTGAATAACAGGCATAAGGCCTTCTCGGCTAAACAAGTGTTCTGAGCTAGGTGGAATATTTCTAAGAGTCACTTTCAAATTAGAATTGTTGATTTCCTTTAAAATCCTCTCTCTTCTTATCTCAATACATTCACTTCTTCTTCCACAAATTATTTGCATTATTTTCTCAGAAGATTTATGTAGTGGGGAAGTCGGTCCGAAAAAACCAGACACCTTATCAAAAAGTGAAGAAGGATTCAACTCCTTTGGGTTGGCAGCTGCCCAATTCACTAGGTCCTGTAAACCCTGTCTTAATAATTCTCGCTGCTCCAATTGAGCATTTGTTAACCCTGCCAGCAAATTATCTGACGTAGCAAGAAAATCTTTCTTTTTATTGAAGTGACATAGTTCCTCATTTACTTTTAAAGCCACAAAACCTGGAGAAGCACTATATGATTGCAGTAATGTTTTGTAACGGATGCATTTCCAGGCTTGAGACTCAAAATGTTGGAGGTTGTTAACCTCTTCAAGTCTCTCCTTTTTTGCTGGAGGTATAACCCGGTTTGGGTCAAAATCGGTATGCAAGTCACCTAACTCAAGCTTATCTTTAACCTCAACAGGATTAACTAAATATTGAGCCTGTGACCTTGGTTGTTGTTCCAAGTAACTTGGACCTGGGATAGACAAGTTTGGAGTGTTCTGTTGAGACATAGCCGAAATAAAATGAGGTAACTGTGTTAAGTAGCTTGATATATAGTTTACCTGATTTGCTAAGTTGTCAATTCGCTGATCAGACATCTTCTCGTTGTACTTACGACGTTTGTTCGGAGGCAATGAAGAGCGGCCCTCCTCATCCTCCGAGGATGAGGACGACTCTCCGTCGTCGCTGTATTGTCCAGAGACCTTTCGAGAAGACCGTTCTCCATCCGAAGCAACGGCACTCGACGCTTGATCCTCCAGTGTGCCTCCCTCACAATTTGGCAACACGGGCTTTTCCATCTTTGACGCAAAGCACTCAAAACACTCACAAAATACTTCTCATTCGACTAAAACGATAAAACACATGAAACTTCTACTGTTTTAAACAAATTTAGTCAGATTTATGATATTACGAAAAATTTTACGAGTTTACGCGGTAAAATCTAGAAACGCTATGATAATGTCAAGTAAGCGCGCTTCATCGAACACAGTCGAGGCGCCATTCTAGCAGAGTGAAAGAGACAGATATAAAGGAAGGTATGAAGAATTGATGGTAAGTGCGATTATTTAGCTTAATTTAAGGTAAAATCTATGGATGCTTCTTCAATCAATGCTGCATGTATTCGAATAACTTATAATAGATTTTTAGTAATAGAATTAGGTCGGGACAAAACTGAAAAAAAACAGTTATATTTTTAGTTTTGTTCAGTCATCTTTGTTCCTGACTGTTGAACAGACTATTTAAGACGAAGGAAGGAAGTTAATGGAGTGAAATGAGACCTTTCCGGCCTCGTACAAGCTTAGGCCGAATCGTTCGTACCGTGGATTTACCTACCTTGAAAATTTCACATAGTATACGTACATTTGTGTAAAAGTTGCTTTATCTTACAGATTAATGTAGAAAATAGAATAATACGAAAAGAGACACCAACTAGAAAAGTCATTAAGTCATGCTGCTTATAAAATAGACCGAAGAAACTGAATCACACCCTTCAAACAATAAATAGGATTCAAGTTTTAACTCATAGTAGTTGCAAGTTCACTGGTTTCAGTAACTCAAGCGAGAGTTCAAGCGAAAGGTGTCGTTCCATACTTCGATCAAAATACAAAGTTCTAATGTGGAGATTTAGTCCAAGAGCCCGTGACGATCTTCTGTTCCTTGGCCGTAACCTCATGGCTGAGAGACGTGACCATCGTGGGCCGCTTGTACCACCACAGCTCTCCAAGCCACTCGATCTTGAGCCCGGCGGCCTATAGTGTTGTATTGGTTATTTCTTTTACCACATCGGTCCATTTCGTAGGCAGGCGACACATCAAGCTATACAAAACCAACATAAGCTGGCCGCGCGACATTATACGTTACGCGACCTACGCGCGGCCAGCTTATTTTGGTTTTGTAAAGCTTGATGTGTCGCCGTATGCACGTAATACCGACTGCTCTCGAACGGTGAAGGAAAACATCTTGAGGAAACCTTCATAGGTACGCTGAAGAAAAATTTATAATGCGTATTAGAAGCCCACTAATCCCATACATAAATAAGCGTGTGCCGATCCATCACCATGAAGATAGACCTGGACCCCAGCAGAGACCAGTGACGACGATTCAGTTTTGAACGTTCTTTTATTTTATTCATTTACTTAAAAGAAGATTTATAAAACCAATAGAATCACAAGTTAAAGATATGGGTTTACAGTATACACCCATTAAGTATTACTAGGATGTTTTGTTACACCCTGTATACAGGGTGTTACAGAAGTCAAAATAAAAAGTGAAAACTTTTAAGGGGGTGGTTTAGACCAACAAACTGAACAACTTTCACTATGGGACCAACATCGAAAACGCGAAAAAAATATCTTTTGTCCCATAAATTTAGCTCGAGTAGATCTGTAGTTTAGTATGGAACCTCGCAAACGCATCGCATCATGGCGATTATGGCAAATCTCCTCATTTTGGGGATGCCTATGTCCAGCAATGGACGTCTGTCGGCAGATATGATGATGATGATGATGGAAAATCAGATTTTATGTATCCCGATTTCGATATTGGTCCCATAGTTCAGTTTGATGGACTTAACCACCCCTTAAATGTTTGTTTGTATTTTTGTAACACTCTGTATAGGTTTACCTTAACAGGGAATCGAAACTGAAATCCTCTAATTTTCATACTCTTTAAATCACTTTTCTTCTGCACAAAATCGTGTTTACAACAACCAATATATTTTATTCAGATCTTTCAATAATTTTCATAATTTTTCAAGCAATCGTTAAAAAACCAATAGCCTTTTACTTAGACCACAAATGGGCCGAAATATCAGGATTATAATATAATACAACCTACTAACTTATTACGGTTCCCTTGCGATGACCTGTCTGACTTGGTTCCAATTCATTTGGGAGTGCAATTTGCTCCAACATTATTATTATTCACATAGGAACATAAAAGGAGCACCAACATACATACATAAATAAGACCATAATCCCTTTGCGGTGGACAGAAACTTTGTCACAACTGCCAACAAAATTTTGGAGCGTGCAGGCTCACTTGCAGCATATTGATGGTTTCACAATGCACGTGCCAAGTGCTGCTCCCTATCAGCTTCTCGCAACAGAATCCTAGTTACTACGTTACAGACGCATAGCATAGCATAGCATATGCTCACGACTATATTCCCCGAGGGGGTAGTCAGAGATATTCTGAAACCTCAGAATATCCACGTTTCACTAGTACCGAAACTCTGTCCAGTGTGACGGGGAGTGAGCCCGTCGCCACTTGTAATGGACAGTGGGCACAATACATGCCTCGAAATTGAAGCAGGTTTCCTCACGATGTTTTCCTTCACCGAAAAGCCAGTGGTGTTACAAATCGCACATAAATTCCGAAAAACTCATTGGTAAGAGTCGGCCTGGACGGGGATCGAACCATCGCCTCCTGCACGGCAGGCAAGGTTACTCGCCACTGGACCACTACGGCTACAGACGCAAAACAATAAATTCTGACGCTTCAGTAAGGTGTAGGTATTTATATCAGTAAAAACACTGCACAAGAATCTATATTCAGAATTGTGATTGTGTTGGTTTTACATTTTACTTCAAAGGGGCATTTTCCGAAGTTGGTTTACTAATACTGCTGATAAATATGCCGTACTGCATTCTTTTTCTTCTGTCGAGTCGATGGCATGTCATTTTATATATTTCCAGCCCTGCATTTAAGGGCCTATGTCGAAAAATAATTGAAGCGAAACGGGCATGTGATAGCTTATATTACTGCCTGATGCGCGAGAAAGAGATGGGGCGGCGCGCGCGACTTAAACGACGCAAGCGTAAAACAAACTTTATTTAATTGTGATTGTACTATTTATGTGAGTTCAATTCTGCTCTAGTCAAAATTTGTAAAATATCAATCTCTTTTTTTAAATCAAGTCTCTTATTCCTGTTATTCACCATTTAGCAGTTCCAAGCGTTTATCGCTAAAGACGGAGGCTACTTTGGCTTGTTTTTCTATCGAAAAAAATTATCTTTATCGTGTTTTCAAATACGTTTTCAAACAATTCAAACCAGGCCCTATACTTACGATTTTCTGTATATCGTGACCATTTCTGTCCGAACTTTATTGGAATAGAGTTGATATTGGAATGAAAACATTCGCGCAATTCCGAAAATCTAATTTCATGGTATAAACCCCCAGAATTGATCGTGTTCTGTACGACCGTTTTCTGCCAAATTCTTTCAGTAACTTGAGTGAGAGTAAGTCGGGCGGACCGGTGGTGGTCTCTTTCTTTCTATTCATGTCCATAGTTCTTCAGTGGTGTTTTTATATTTTACTAGCTTGATAGCGTCAGGTGTAGCTGTATTTAAATCCTCACAGGTGATAGAACTGGTGATATCCAATGTCTAATGATTCGCGAGCAGAGATGTCGAAACTAACAACACTATTGGACGAATCAACCCCGATTAATATTCATCATCATATCAGCCGATAGATTTCCACTGCTCGACATAGGCCTCCCCAGAGGATCGCTACAACGACCGGTCCTGCGCTGCCCTCATCAAACGGGTTCTCGCCGCCTTAATCTGGTCATCGGTCCAACTTGTGGAGTGGATCCACTCTACGCTTTCCGGTACGCGGTTACCATTCGAGAACTCTTCAATCCCATCGGCCATCGGTTTGCTACTTTTGTTTAGCAATCCTCGATTATTAAAATTATTTATAAATAGTATTTTTTTTCGAATTTGTGAACGACTTAAAATTTGAATTAATAAACATAATTGTCTTCTTTTCATGTAAGTCATTCATTCGTTCAGTCATTTTGTCTTTAATTGAGAATAAAGTATCTTTAAATCTAAACATGATCGCTGGGCACTAACAACAAATACCGAATAATGTCTAGTTTTCTATTTTGTTGGTTTAATGGTTCTTGGTTCAAGTAGATATTTAACAATAAAATGTTGTTGTTTATCAGACGCGAAACACAAAAACGTTTGAAATATGCGATTTCACAATCTTAGTCAATTTTCCAGTTCATTTCAATAAGAAAATGAAAACTCAGAGCAGAATGTTCATTCACGTAGTAAATACTCTTCTGTTATAGGTATTACAACTCCGATATGAAATAGAAAATATTGTGACTTATGACCTCAATAATGGTTGAACGAACTCGGTGACCATATAGACTAAGAGATAAGTGTACTTTTTGCAACCATCAGCTGCAAGGCTGATTCAGTGGTTATGGGGTGTAGAGCATCTCTGTGATGGGTGTGCACTGAACACAAAAACTGACATGAACTGCCAGTCGGTTTAGGAGAACGGCTGCATCTCCTAAACCGACTGATGTCAGTTTTTGTACTGTTCACATAGCTACATTGCACACTACAATAATATGATACGATCAGCCTTGCAGCTGATCGTTAATTTTTTACTGACCTTTAAACATCAGTAACTTCTAAACCGACCGGAGTTATGCAGACAGACCATTTCATTGTATTGTTGACAGTTTCTTTTTTGGATGAAAACTGTGATAAGTATAATCACACTATTTTTTCATAAATCTTCTAAATGAAAATTCCTGCCCGGAAACTTGCACGCAAATGGAGCAAACGGACGCTGCCGGTAGTGCTATCGGTGTGGTTAAGAGGATATTATGTGAAAAAAATAGGATTTTTCAAAGCGTCATATACCACGAAGTACTAACAGTAGGAGTATGATTAGCGGATATGTGTAAATTGAACATATAATCGAAGTTTTGATTTGAGCCAAAACACGATAAAGACATAAGAACAATCAATCACTCGATCAAATATACGTTATTTTACACCAAAAGATAAACAGTAAAACAAACACAACAACAAACAACAAACAGGATCACCACAAAACATAGAACCCGTCTTCGCCTTCATAGAAAGTAGCATGTAAATGAATGTCGCGTGCCCCTGATATGGATATTGGAAAAAGGGCGTAAGTCACGAATTTAAAGAAGATTCATAAGACATAAGTTTAAATTCATTTGAATAGTTTGCTTTTTGATCAGGCTAGTTTTTGAACTAAATAGTCCAATATGCTATTTCTACTGTTTTTTTTTCTGTGCGTGTACCTTTGCGTGCACCAACCGATACAGCAGAAGTCGCTCCCGAATCGATCAGCCACGAGCATCGTTGTCTAATCCAAACGTATGCTGCTTGAAACACCTACTCAGAAGGAAAAAGCCCACGAATGAAATAATATTAGAGACAATGAGCTTGAGAATATGTGTCTATATAAACACATCACCAAGTAAGTATGCCATCACACGCAAGAGTCTCCAAACGAAGGCAATAAAATTATATCCTTCATAAGATTAAGCTGCCCGTAAACGTAACATCTTCATGTGATCGCTCACTGAATTACAGGCCATTTAAAAGTTATGGCATATGTGGCACTGACGTCAAGGCTATAACACAATTTCATAACGTAACACCTCTTTGGGGGGTAGGCAGAGTCAAAGGGGGCCTTGGGAAACGATCATTACATACTTTTCTTGCCTCATTTACATCCATGCATCTCTTCATACATGCACTCTAGTCGGCGGGGAATGTGGGAGGGGCGGATGGGACAAATACTTTGACTATTTATTGCAAGGACTAGCCTTGCGGTAGCATTTCCCCTCTGCCACGGTATAAGATTAATTAATCATGTGCATTTACATTCAATTTTATACCTTATCACTAAATGAGACAGCCTATAATTGCTAAACAACAATTTCGAACTTAGAACGTTTGGGGTTCATACGAGACTTCGTTTCATGATTTTTCACGTTCAAAATTAGAATCTAAAGTTATGGGGAATAAAATCCAAAGTTGCGGATTTCATGTTACCTCGCCCCCCGCAAAAAGTGGCAGAAATGTTTGTTAGTAGAATTACACGCGTAACTAGTCCCTATATAAGTAGTCAAAGGACAAATACGTATACAGTCGGGAATTCTCCAAATTTCTATTTCAGCCCGTCTATCCTCTTAAGGCGGTTGCAGAGGGGTCAATTTTATACAAAACTTTGACGCACAATACGCGTAGACGGTATTAATATAAGTAACATTGTATATATGCAAAAATAGTTTGGAAAATCTAGATGCCGCGTAACAAATAACATTTGCAATTTATAAAATAATTACGAAGATATAAAGCTTTGAAATTTTTCATACAACATTTTAAAAGCTTTATATCTTCGTAATTGTATGTTAAAATGTAAATGTTATCTGTTACGCGGCAACTAGATTTTCTAAAGTATTTTTCCGTGCATAAAATATTACTTTTATTAATTCCGTCTACGCGTATTGTGCGTCAAACGTTTGTATTGACTGAAACCACCTTAAGCACCTATTCGGTACCTCCTAAAGCTATTTGCATATGATTTTGTTAGTTGTTTAACGATTAATATCGTAAGTTCTACTAATTCAGCGTCTCTAATTTTGATTAATTTCCCCATTATAGCAAAAACTTTACAAATTAATCAAAGTGATTGCACGGGATAATTACAGCATGCCTATTATAATTATGTTCGCTAGGGTTAACAAACATTAGTTACTGCGCTCTCGTCTCCACTCTACTGTAAAACTCTAGTATAAGAGATAGACGTAGTTTTTGTTATCATCAGCTCCAAGGCTGATTCAGTATACGTATGGTTTAGAGCATCTCTGTGATGGAGATGGACCAGGTGCGACCTTTGAACGGCTGTATCTCCTAAACCGACTGACAGACAGTTTTTGTACTATTCGCATAGCTGCAGTGCATATTACAATAATACCTGTATATTAATGCATATTCATTTTTTGCAACGATAACTGACCTTTGAACGTACCTGACGTACTTTTAACTGACCTGTAACTCCTAAACCGACTGGAGTTATGCAGGCAAACCTGGTCCATCTCCATCAGATGCTTTACACCCTGGGAATACTGAATCAGCCTTGCAGCTGATGATAACAAAAAGTACGTTTATCGAGCATGTAAAATCAGTAGTAGCATTTAATATAATTGATGTTCATACTAAAACGAGGCAGTCAAAATATCAGCAGAAGAGGTTAATAAATTTGACAAAAAACCTACCAATTTCATGGTTGATAAAAGGTTAGATTTCTGTGGTTTGTTTAATTTTGTGGAGTTGCCAATAGATAAACTGCTACTTACTGATAAATAATAAATACCATCAAAAAATGTTTAGTCCGTTGTACAAACACGAATATCAACTGCATAAAAAGTTGATAAAACCAGAGTAATACGTCTTTCACGTTATAACTATCAAAATCCTATTAATGAATTAAGTTACAAATTTCTTCCTTGAATTAGGAAATAGAAAATAAATCGAAACACTTTAGATCAGGCACTAACATTTTTGAGATTGTCACCCAACCAGCAAGTGTCTTTGAACAATTTTTTTTATGAATACACCTCATTATACCAAATTTTTTAAAACAAAATCTAATTTTACGACGACGTGGAAAACACAATAGATTTAATAATTTTGTGAAGTCATGGTGACGCGAGTCCGCCAAAATCTTTCCAATTTTTTGAGCGATAGAAAACTGAAAAGAGTGTCGCTGACGCGGACCTTTAGACGTTAAAAGTTTCTTTTAGGATGGAATGACGTGATGGATGGATGGGTAAAAGATTACCTAAGCAATAAAACAGAACTTTTTGCAATATTAATCGAACTATGTGTTAGTAGGCTCAATTTGCACCAAAATTACGGCGCCCTAGCGATTGACAGTTAAATAAATTAAGTTATAGGACATGCATATTACTTGCCTCAAATGTATGGAACAGTCGGTTCTTTTTTTCTTGCTGTGTCTATAGATACTCCCACCAAACTCCCACAACATTGACATTGGCAGAGATGCTGTGCTAAGGCCTGCTAAATACATCCGGAATTCCGGATGCAAGAACATCCATACGACTAAGCACATGCACACACACATTCAGAACTTTCCCGTTCGGAATTTTATCCAAACCGGAATTCCTGATCAGATTTAATTCCGCTCCAAACCTTAAAACCGTTCCGGTTGCAAGTCTCCTAAAAAGGTTGTATGGGTCGCCACACACATTCATAAATTGCGAACGGAACGCGCCGTTGTTGCAAACAGAGCGTTCCCGTTTTCAGTGACTTTTTCACTAGATCTAGTGAATTTTTCACGAAAGATTTAAAACGAAAGGTAAGAATCGAATTATCATTATCTTTTATTTCCTTCATGATCATCATCTTTCATCTCTTTCACTGACTCTACATTTACCACCGTTTCACAAGTAAACACAATGGACAAGAAACGGCAAGAAACTCCATAGCAACCTAGAATATGAGGATGTATTGAGTTAGGTTGGGCAGCGTGTGCACTCAGCGGCGTTCTCCAAAGAGAATGTAGCTCACTACGTTATAAGAGCCGGTCGTGACCGATGACCCAGAATGTATGAAACGTGTGCAACCGATCAAAGAAATTTAATGGCGGCGGCGGTGCACGTTTCATGTAACGTTTTTTGTTAGAGAGTTGCGCGAGGCTGGCGTTCTCGAGTAGACCGTGCCGGGTCGTGCCTCGCTCGGCTCTGTTATTTATAGTCCACGATCGATGGTTGGGGGCAACGTGAACTCGCTCGGCAACTTCAGTCACTTTTAGGCCTCATTTACGGAGACGCGTGGCGTCGCGCGTCGCGTTGGGCGGCGCGTAGCGCGGGCAATAAATCTATGACAATTTGACGCGTGTGACAACGCTTCTCCGTAAACGCACTTATACAACGCCATATGTTTGAATTTAGTGCGCGCCGCGCCGCTCAACGCGACGCGCGACGCCCTGCGTCTCCGTAAATGAGGCCTCAGTGTACCTGCGCGCACTGTACGCGTCGTTAGACCGTCCGCACTCAAGACTATCTCTGACATAAAGTATAGATTATCATTTGAAACCCATGTTGTGCTGTTTAAATTACTGTCTTCTGTCCTTAACAGATCACAGTGTCTGTTAATAACATACATATTGTTTGACTTCTAAAAATATGCCAAAAGGTGTAAATTCCGTCAGTCAGTACCATGCCAAAAATGAAATTAGCTTCGTATTTCTTTCCCTCAGGGTGTAATTTTCAATGGTTGCAGCACATCTGTGAGGTATTCAGAGCATCCGAGAATCTCATGTGTTATTCATGTAAATTTTACGCGACGGAGTCAGAGTTTTGTAGTTGAAATTGAATTTCAGAACCTTTCCGTAACTTTTATCTTAGGTCGAGAAAACCAAAATTATTCTTGTAAATAAAATACGTCGTTAAACTTATCAGAACTCTTTCGGGGTTGTTAGAAATCTTAACGTTATCGGTTACGGACCAGCTTTTTAACGACTTTTGTTCCGATTTTATTAAATACAGTCTGTGAGAGTTATTATCATTTTTACTGCATTTCGCATTAAGACCTCTTTTACCGTTTAGTGGCGAGGGCGAGATTAAAGATTTCTCAATAAGGACGGCCTAAATTAAAAAGTGCTGCGCCAATAAACTACAAAAGCATTAAAGCTATTTTTATAGAATATTTTTATAGAGTGTAACATAATACCCTGATAATACTTAAGGTGGTGCTTCAGACCATCAAACTGAACAACTTTCACTATGAGCCAACATCGATAAAAAATAAAAATATGCTACAGTCCCATAAATACATAATATGAGTCGAGTCGGTACTGCAGTTTTGTATGAAACAGATGATTTTTATTTCGCGATTTCTAAGTTGGCTCCATAGTGAAAGTTGTTCAGTTCGATGGTCTGAATGACCTCCTTAAGTATTACTAGGGTGTTTTTTTGCACCCTGTATACATACTTTTTTTATTATAAGTATTTTTACATACACGAACAAAATCGCAGTGGCACAGGCGAAAGCCTGTCCAGGCCCCAACCCTTTAATGAGGAACTACGTCTTTCTTAAAAAAATCGTACTACTTTAGGACTTGATGGACGTGATATCTATAATTATATAATTAAAAGCAACTCAGCAAATAAAGTGAGATGTCAGAACTAGGAATTAGGTTTTTTAACAAGTCGTCGATAAGCAAAGAGAAGATAATAATAATATAATAACAATAGCAGGAGCAGGTGTAAGTTTAATGTTTATTAATTAAACGTTTTTTTTATTTATAATAAATTATTCCCGTTTTTGTGTTTAAAAGTTTATATTAAATAAATATTATCCTAAACCTTCTAAATACTTGACACGAATAAAAGTAAAAAATATCTATAGTCCTACAAAAGGACTTACCTATAATACTTGTAAACTTAAATACATTGCAAACTTAAAGGGGTGCTTCAGACCATCAAACTGAACAACTTTTACTATGGGACTAACATTGAAATCGCGAAATCAGCTGTTTTATACTTTTGATATTTTCTATAGAACAGCTGATTTTTATGGCTTGATGGTGAGAAGCACCGCCTTAAAGTATGTAACGCATTGATGTTTACAAACTGTATTATTAATTATTACATTTTTTAATTACTAGAAAAATATTATGGGTGTAATCAGATAATATAACTCCACAACTTTCCCTCGGGGACTTTCCCATGGGTCGAAAAACAAGAAGATGATAAATATCCTAACATAATATAATGGACCTACCAGAGACCTGACTAAGCAATAATGTTGAACACGATCGAGTCGATGTAAACAAACAAATCTAAATCAGCGCGTGCGACCTAACACGTCACACAGATGATAGCCAATCAAAAGATGGATCTGTCCAACTCATCATAGCGCGTTTCAAGTAATAAGCCAATAAGAGGGCGAAGACGACCGACAGGGATCATTACGAATAAAAACCAATCATAATGGCGAGTCCTAAATCGCACTATCAAAGTTATCAAGAGACTTTGCATATTATATACAAACATTCGACCCGGGAATTCCAACTAGCTCGTGGAAGATCTTCCCTTTTCCTCTAAAATATAAAAAGAGAATAGTCCATCAGAAGCTCATTAAAAAGTTTCTTCCAAATCAAGTGAGTATGAAATTTTAAAACCTTCAAAGTTTATTAAAAAGATGCACTCCCAAAATGAGAAAGTCATTACCCACATTACCGTCTGGAACACGAGCTCAAAGGACATAGAGTAAAAAACCTATAGTAATGCCTCCAGCAGAATAATTAATACCCGGATATTACTCTTGCTTCTCTGGTTTTAAAGTATTACGATTCTTCTGAATATTCTTAGCATGTAGTACAGCTTCTAGGATGCGATGACAAGGGTTGATTTACCTAGAAATTACCTATCTTGTAAAACTGGTGATTTCGTGAATACACACGCTAGAATGGTGTTCCACTCCTAAACAGGGGTTAGGAGTGTGAACCAAAACAGACGTGTGTACAGACAATGTCAAATTTTGCCAAATGAAGGTGAGAAGCCTCTTGTAGTTTGAAGCATGTGGTGGTCTATAATGTCAGGCAATTAACGTACCACTCGACTCAACCAGAACTCTGGCGATCTATTATAATTATAGCAAGCAGTGGTATAGTAAACAAAATGAAACCAGAGCGAGCGAAGTGAGTTAGACATATGTTAATACCTGATACAACTTGACTGGATCTGAACTCTGTCGGTCTATGTAAGCAGTGCCATAATGAACAGGCACCAGAGCGAGGGAAGCAAGCTCAAAATTTTTCTGCGTCCTTTGCTGTGATCAGAACTCTTACGTGTGGGAGGCAAGGTAGGCCAGATCCAGGGGATCCTTCTTTGGTAAGCCCATATCTGTTATTTATGTCTTTAAGACTGGTTTGGTTGAGTAGCGTGTGATCATGAACATGGCGTATTAAGACAATCTGATAAGAATGGATGGGAAAAGTCATTTCCCACGTGACGAAGTGTATTCGTTTCGGGTCGTTTCGCAGCTGGCGAATGTGTATGATCAAAGAACACATACAAATCGTATGATAGCTGTAATTATACACAGGATAGGAGGAATATCTTGCTTCCCAAGGAAATAGAAATTATCCTTTTCTATCGTGGCATTTCTTATAAAATTCAAATTCAAATTTACCAGTTTTGTAGGGGAAACGGGATTGGGCGTTCTCCTTTACACAGATTTACTGCGAAACTTTTTTTTAGCATAGTTTGAGTTACATCTCCAAAGAAGCTAAGTAACTAACACGTGCCATGTCTATTTATCATAATATGGCTAGGTTGTTGTGAAAAAAAACTCCAGTTAATGAGCGGTTTTTAATTTATGTTTCAAACTTTGCACCGTAATGACCGCAACTTTTTCATTTCCATCGGCAGTGCTTTTAGAATGTTTATTTTTCGCCCCGATTTTTTAAATTTATATGTTAATTTTAGGTAACGTAGATTAGTGCTAAAATATTGTTTTAAACAGTACGAAAATACAAAAGCAATTTAAATTAAGTTCTTTGCCTGCTAAAGCTGTGATAAAAACAATGAAGGGTTAGAAGCAACACAATTAGGTATTCATTGTATTCGCTCGTAGTTATGTATTCTTTCATTTATATTATTGACTTTCATTATGGAGACAACAGACCATCAAACTAAACAACTTTTTCTATGACACCAACATCGAAATCACGAAAATAAACTGTTGTTTCATACATTTTGGTTGAGTAGCTATTGCCATTTTCTATGGAACAGCGGATTCTTTTTTCACGAATTCAACGTTGTTGGCTCGTTAAAAGTTTTTCAGTTTAATGGTTAGATCATCCCCTTAAAAAACCGCCAGCATATTAAAGAAGGACCCTAAACAATGTAATTCTTTAGCTTTTTACCGATTTTGAAAACACCGAGGCTCTGTGCGAAATATAAGTCTTTGCCATGGTCTAGTGGTCTAGCCTAGCTGTACGCCTCGGCAGAGTTTAGGAGAGAGGTCGTAAAACGACACGATATACCTAGGTAACCTTTGTCGTGGACATTACGCTAACCTCTGCTGCATATTGTTTACACTGAGAAAAATATCTAGTGGCTAACTAGATTTTTGCTAATTCAACTAGAATTTTTATTTATACAGGGTGTGAACTTAAATGCGTTACATACTTTATGGGGTGCTTCAGACCATCAAACTGAACAACTTTTACTATGGGACCAACTTTGAAAAAGCGAATAAAAATCTGGTGTTTCAAACATTTTAGTCGTATAGGTAGCCAATATTTGTAAACAGCTATATTTATAATTATGTGATAAGTATTCATAAAGTAGACTTTACTTGACTATTATAGCTTGCTGAAAACCTATCCAAAGATCCTATAGATAAAGTTGTTCAGTTTGATGGTCTGGTCATTCCCTTAAAAACTCTTAGCATAATAAGAAGGACCCTGTATAATGAATATTATATCTACGAATCTTATACCGATGCCCGATACGTATCGATATTTATGTGTATCGATATACCACAACGCGATATCTTAATATTTTTTAACCTTTTTATTATTATTTTTATACCGCTATGGTATAAAAATAATCATAAAATTAACTACAATAAATATGAGTACCTTTTTTTTACTAGCCCACTTCATCCCACTGCTGGGCAAAGGCCTCCCCTTTCATCCTCCAACCATCTCTGTCCTGGGCATGCTCTGGCCACGCGTCATCGTAAGACAATGAGTTTAATTTTGAAAAAAATTATTTCGGAACAATTAATCATCATTTTAATTATTATAATATTCTAGCTTTGTTTAAAAAATAATTACAACTACACGATGTTTTAGTCTAGTAAAATATTTTTTTCACGGTGTCCGGCCTACTTAGCCTCGAGACAAACCGCAGACAATGTTTGCGTATGCATTAACCTTATTACCTGAACACATTAACTAATTGAACACCCACTCTGCCCTTATTCAGGGCAGGGTCCGGCAGAACAAAGCTATAATTTTGTTTTGTTTCCACGTCGAAATGCAATCTGTTTTACTTCCTGGACGTAGACCGACAAATTTTGCGAGCTGAATTCTAATGTTAAAATGTAGCGGAAGGGTGAAATACTAATAAATAATGCTCACAGGCTCGTACATTGTTATAGTTGCGCTGTTACAAACGTACAGTTTGGGTCATAAATCATTATCATCGAACCTCTCTCGCACTAATATACGCTTTATGAACCTGTACTAGTGATGAGTATAAGCGAATTGCGATCCGGAATCCTGATTCAGGATTCAGTGTTGTCAACTATGGTTACACAAAATAATTTGAGTGGTGTTTAAAAAATGCCTAAAATAAAAATGTATGAAATGCCAAATGAATGACAATTGCATTTTTAGGTATTTATTAAAACGAAACAAACAATTTTTATACATGATAATTACTATCATGTGATGAGGTCATGACGTTACGATGATGATTTGTTAATTGTATTTCACTATTATGCAACTTTATCAAAAGACTATCAATATTTTTAACATTAGACATAATCTGCATACAAAATGGCATGAACCAGTATCACACAAGCTATTTTTTGAGCGTAGGCAATTGTCAACTATACCGCAACGTGAAAATGTGTGATATGACTGTAAATCTTTAAAAAATGCCACCTAAGACATAAAAAAATCACTAGATCTAGTGAAAAAGTCTCTGAAACCGGCAACACTCCATCCGGAACCAATTCCGAATCAGGTTTATTCCGTATGTATGTGGCGGACCTAACTGCGATCGATGTATTATTGAAACACTAAAACAATACAAGAATCCATCCATATTTCCATTGTGCAAGAACTAAATAAACGGCGAGTACATCAGTCACCTTCGGTTTGCCGATGATAATAGCCATCATGGCGGAGACTACGGAGGAGCTCAATCGAATGCTCGATGATCTTAGCAGAGCCTCCGACCGACTCGGGTCTGAAGATGAACTTGGACAAGACGAAGATCATGTCAAATGGCCATGTTGTACCCACTCCTGTAATGACCGGAAACTCTGCGCTCGAAGTTGTTGACGATTATGTTTACCTGGGACAAACTATTTAGTTAGGGTGGGTCCAACTTCGAGAAAGATATTAAACGTCGGATCCAACTCGGCTGGGCAGCGTTCGGGAAGCTATATGTAATATCTTCACGTCCCAAATACCGCAGTGTCGGTGGTTGCAGAGGGGTCAATTTTATACAAAACTTTGACGCACAATACGCGTAGATGGTATTAATATAAGTACCTTTGTATGTATGGAAAAATAGTTTAGAAAATCTAGATACCGCGTAACAAATAACATTTGTAATTTATAAAATACTTACGAAGATCATCATCATCAAGATATAGCTTTGAAATTTTTCATACAAAATTTTAAAAGCTTTATATCTTCGTAATTATATTATAAATTGCTAATGTTATTTGTGACGCGGCAACTAGGTTTTCTAAACTATTTTTCCATATATAAAATATTACTTTTATTAATTCCGTCTACGCGTATTGTGCGTCAAACTTTTGTATGGGCTGAACGAAAGTTTTCGATCACTGTGTGTTGCCAGTGATGACATAATTATAGAAAAAAGACGTGGTCGCTCCCTCAAGGCCTCATAAAAAGGCTAAAAGTCACCCAAAGGGCAATGGAGAGGGGTATGCTCTGAGTTTCTCTGCAAGATCGAATCAGAAATGAAGAGATCCGCAGAAGAACCAGAGTAGCTGACATAGCCCAAAGAATTGCTAAACGAAAGTGGCAGTGGGCGGGGCAAATTGCTTGCAGAACCGATGGCCTATGGGGCCGAAACGTTCTCGAGTGGCGACCGCGTACCGGAAAGCGCATCGTTGGTAGGCCCCCCCACAAGGTGGACCAACGACCTGGTGAAGGCGGCGGGAACCCGTTGGATGAGTGCAGCGCAGGACCGGTCGTTATGGCGATCCTTGGGAGAGGCCTATGTCGAGCAGTGGACGTTCATCGGTTGAGATGATGATGTGCAAGAATGCACATTTGAGAAACTAATAATGAAATTGCGGATGGCATTACATTATTGCGGATGTTCAGTAATAATCTGGTGTCAGTGAACTATATTTTTTTTATGAAAACTCCTCATTATTGTTTTATTATCAATAATATTAAATTCATGCATTAATCTAATCATCATCATCATCATCTCAGCCGATGGACGTCCACTGCTGGACATAGGCCTCCCCCAAGGATCGCCATAACGACCAGTCCTGCGCTGCCCTCATCCAACGGGATCCCGCCGCCTTCACAAGGTCGTCGGTCCACCGTGTGCGGGGCCTACCCACGCTACGCTTTCCGGTACGCGGTCGCCACTCGAGAACTTTTCGGCCCCATCGGCCATCGGTTCTGCGAGCAATATGCCCCACCCACTGCCACTTTAATTTAGCAATTCTTTGGGCTATGTCTGTTACTCTGGTTCTTCTGCGGATCTCTTCATTTCTGATTCGATCTCGCAGGGAAACTCCGAGCATAGCCCTCTCCATTGCTCTTTGGGTGACTTTCAGCCTTTTTATGAGGCCTTGAGTGAACGACCACATCTCTGTTCCATATGGCATCACTGGCAACACACACCGATCGAAGACTTTCGTTTTAAGCATCGCATTAATCTAATATGAAAATTTAAATGTAACTAAATAAAATATCACTAAATAACTAAAATAAAACTACCTTCATAAAATATTTACAATAAATAATTATAATTTAATTTACACTCACTCTCACTCACAATAATTATTTATTATTTCAAAGTATTTTACGTATCGCAAAAACAAATTGGGATACAATGTAGTGTAGTAATAAATTAATCAACTTGGATATAATTAAAAGGCTGTAAAAAGTTTCATTAGTAAATTGATGTATACAGTTGTGGGATGGGATGTTCAATTAGTCAAGGCTTTTTACTTTGTAGGTTCCATCCTAAATGATACATCATTACATCCTGAAAAAATTAAAAATTAGCTAAAGGTGATCGTTTTAATTTTTTCAAGTAGTTGTAGCAAAGCTTCTAACCACCCAAAAATGAAATTATGGTTTTGAGTGTATGTACTATTGTAATCAGGGGGAAATTATCAAGGAAGGAGAAAATAAACTATAATTTTTTAATTTTTGCGCACGCATTAAGTAATTTGCAGAGAAACCGCGAACATAGCCCCAAGAATTGCTTAATCCTAGGCCAGAGCGACCAGAAGATGCTACTTTCACCAGGTCATAGACCAGGTCCTCGGTCCACCTTGTGGGGGCGTAACAACGCTGCTGCTTTCGGTACACATCTGTTCTATGATATGCGACAGCAGACCCATTTGATGAGGGCTGCGCAGGACCAGTCTTGGTGGCGATCCTTGGCACATGTCTAGCAGTGGACGTCTATCGGCAGAGATGATGATGATGATTGATTAAAACCGATTCTGCTCACTCAATCAAAAGATTGGGAATATAAAACAAATACTGAAACACTGTGCAAAGATCGAAAGTAAACAATTGAGCGGTCGACTTCTGAAACACAACATTTCAATTTCTTTTTAAATTACCTAAAAAACGTTTTATTTCAGACAATCCCGAAAACGCTAAATTCTAAGTAAAATACGTTAAATATTTTTGATACATTTTGTGTCCATTTTTCATTTAAGTGGTTCCGGGATCACTACCCATCACACTGGATAGAATTTGTAGTCTTAAAAATACGGTTTGAGATTGCATTAAATACACTACACACTTTGACGGCCCGGTAGTTCAGTCGGTAGTGAACCTGCCTGCTGTGCCGAGAGTCGCGGGTTCGAATCCCGTAAGGGGCAAATATTTGTATGATGAATATGAATATTTGTACCTGAGTCATGGATGTTTGTATCTATTTATGTATTCTATTTCGTTGTCTAGTCATCATAACACAAGTTCAGGCTAGATTCTGGTACTTTAAAATGTGACTAGATAATTTGTGTGACGATGTCCAAGATATTTAACTAGTAAATTGTGTTTGAACTAATATTACTGTTAGTTTATAACACTTTTGTCGAGATTTGGTGGTTATATAGGCTGAGGACCCTGAGAAACACCTTAAAATCGATATAACTGTACAAAGGCCAAGCTTATTACTAAAGATATTTCTTCCAGCATACCAGCAAAAGAAACAAACAGTAAATAATTAGGTTTTGAGGTTATAATTTTTGAATAATTACAAAATATTAAATTTCTATTAACCGGGGATTATTTATTGTTATAAGTAAAACGTATTTAACGAAGCCTTCCTGTACAAAAACACCAGTTTTCCATTTTTTTTTCATACCTAAATTTAATGTTTTGTAAATGTCTTAATTATTCCATAATACACAATAAAAGTCGGGGATTATTGAGAATTTATGTTTTTCAGGTATGTATCTACTAATATTTCAAACTATCACCTAAAGTGAAACTAAAGCAATCTACTCCATACAAAAATCCGTAGATTTCCCCGACTATTGGGCACTGTTAGTGAAATGTGTAGGTATATTCTGAAAATGCAATATACAGATTCTTCCTTAATAAACTGACGGTTTTTTAGGAGATGGTCAGACCATCAAACTGGACAACTTTCTCTATGGGACCAACATCGAAATCATGAAAAATAAATCAGCTTGTTCCATACAAAACGGCAAACCTACTCGACCTAAATGTATGAATATTTTTTTCGCGATTTCGATGTTAATCCCAAAGTGAAAAATGTTCAGTTTGATGGTCTGAAGATAAGATAAGATTTATTTATTAGCAAGATTATGGTATACAGTAAGATCTTAACTTAACACGTTCCGGGACAGTGACCGGCTATAGCCGTGATAACAATAAAAGTTCTATTGTGTCTCGTTCACTGCCCCGGAACGTGTTAAGGATATAGCACAAGACATAATCTGCCACACAGGATGGCGTGCAAATTTTAAAAACAGGAGACAAACCGAACAGAAGCAGTCTTTAATATCTGACGCACTTAAATATACACCCTGTATACAATAGGCACGATGAAGATGTTATCCTTGCTATAACTGCACGCTTAAAATAAAAGAAAGTTGGTTGTTGAAGCAATGTTCCTGACCACCCTGAAATTACGGTCTTGAGTGTACTTATATATTATATATAACATTATATATATTGAGTATACAGGGTGTAACAAAACATACTAGTATACATTAAAAAAAAAATCGGCTTTGTCTCCACTACACTCTTTATATTTGTGTCCGTTACAAAGGTTTCGGATAGTTGCAGTATACACCAGGACTGAGGCATGCGAAAGAACTTGTGACCGGCTTTTCAAACAGACATACCTCGGATGCCATCAATTCAAACCGCAACGACTTAAGGCTCTTAGTACGAGCCTTAACAGGACACTTCAAGTTAAACAAACACCTACACAGAATGGGGCTTGTAGATTCACCCACTTGCAGATTCTGCGGTGAAGCAGAGGAAACGCCCATACACCTCCTCTGCGAATGCGAAGTGCTCATTCACAGCAGAAGTTGCCATCTAGGTGGATACATAATAACACCTACTGACATTAGGGACCTTCCCTCCAAAAGCATAACACGGTTCATGAAGTCCGTGGGCCTAGGAAATGACCTTTAGGTCTAGGGAGACAGTTACAATAGATCTATCCAGGTCGCAGTAGCTTTTTGGTCATCGACCAAGCCCTTATAACCAAATAACGTAACGTAGTTGCAGTACGGTTTCTGACCATCTCCAAAATTATAAGAATCGTCGTGTGTTTATGTATCTATGTAAAAATGTTATTTCGTTTCAATTTCTCCGAAACTTTTCAAGTTATTGAACCTGACAACCCTGCACATAAGTACCTAAGCTAAAGCGCTTTATGTAAATATTACTGGTTAAACAAAATGGAACTATAATAATCTAAACAATACGGTCGGTATTTGAATACATACCCTAAGCAGTGGTAAAAATGTAAAACAAATAATAGTTTTCTTTTGTTTACCTACTTTATGTCTATGAATTTCTTTTTGTAAAATAATATTCTTTTACGGATTTCTGCTCTGCTTGTTTACGAAGATATGGTACCCCCGAAGGATTATTTCGAAAATGAGTTTCATGCAATTCGCAGAATAGCGACATGAAAATATTGTCAAGTAAATGCAATTTACTATTTAAGTGACGCTGCAACGTTGTTACCCTGTAAAAGGACATTTTGTATTCCCGAGAATGGACAGAATTAGGAATGAGTATACAGGGTGTTACAAAAATATAAATAAACATTTAAGGGGTGGTTAAAACCATCAAACTGAACAACTTTCACTATGGGACCAATATCGAAATCGCGAAAAAATCTGATGTTCCATCATCATCATCATATCAGCCGTTAGACGTCCATTGCTGGCACATAGGCCTCCCCCAAAATGAGGAGATTTGCCATAATCGCCATGATGCAAATTGCGATGCGTTTGCGATGTTCCATACTAAACCATAGATCTGCTCAAGCTAAATTTTTTTTCGCGATTTCTATGTTGGTCCCATAGTTAAGTTGTTCAGTTTGTTGGTCTAAACCACCCCCTCAAAAGATTTAAATTTTTATTCTTACTACTATAACGGAAAAATTTCAGGGTAATTATATTATCGTGGTGTGGGCATGTGATGCGGAGAGACGAGTGTCATTTTACGAGACGAGTGTTAAGTATGAATGTGGATGGCTGCGGTAGGAGAGGCCAAAGAAAAGATGGATGGATTGTGTGAAAGATAATATGTGGAAGAAAGGAGTGAGTGTTAAAATGGCGGTTAAGAGAGATGAATGGAAGAGGATGACATATTGCGCCGACCTTAAATAATGGGAAATGGGCAAGAGAATAATGATGACCCAATTGCCGGTACTACCACACTCTTTGTTAGGTCCGCCACACACATCCGGAATAAACCTGATTCAGAATAAGATTCCGTATGGAGTGTTGCCGCTTTCAGAGATTTTTTCACTAGATCTAGTGATTTTTTGATGTCTTAGGTGCCATATTTTAAAGTGATTTTTGAGCATAGGCGTTGATGGAACGATACCGTATCGTGGCGGTGCAGTTGTGACATCGTTGCGGCTGCGAAATCGCCTACGCTCAAAAACCGCTTGTGTGATAATGGTTCATGCCATTTTTTATGCAGATTATGTCTAATGTTAAAACTATCGATAGTCTTTTAATATAGTTGCATTAATATTGGAATACAATTTACAAACCATCATCGTAACATTCGTAACGTCATGACCTCATCCCATGATAGTAATTATCATGGATAGAAATTGTTTGTTTTGTTTTAATAAATACCTAATTCTATTTCATACATTTTGATTTTAGGCATTTTAATGCCTTGAATATGTGCAAAAAAAATTACCATCAGGTTTATTACAACAAGATAACAGAAAATTTTTTAATTTGGAACTGTTGCTGACGGGATTTTTTTTTATTTTGGTACAATTCTAAGCTCAAATAGACTCTTAAATACTACACCGAAAAAAATACCAATTATTAATTAGTCCCGGCTCAAACCGTAAAATGACTGGGCTATAAATAGTTGATGTAAAAAAAATCGCCACATCGCGCTCTACTGGCTACTAATAACGAGATATTTCTTGAATAGTGAACCTGATTTGTGTAAGAAAAAGACAAGGCATACGGTTAACAGCGCTCTTAAAGGCGTTATCTGAAAAATCTGGTTTCGGACTTAAGGGCCTATGTAGAAAAATAATTGAAGCGAAATGAGCGTGTGATAGCTTTTATTACTGCCTGATGCGAGAGAAAGAGATGGGGCGGCGCACGCGCCTGAAACGACGCAAGCTTAAAACAAACTTTATTTAATTGTGATTGTATTATTTATGTAAGTTCAATTCTGCTCTAATCAAACTTTATAAAATATCAATCTCTTTTTTTTTTAATCAAGTCTCGTGTTTCTATTATTCACCGTTAAGCAGTTCGAAGCGTTCATGAATAAAGACGGAGGCTACTTTGGCTTGTTTTTATATCGAGAAAATGTGTCTTAATCGTATTTTGGCCATGATCAAAACTTCAATTATTATGTTTAATTTACACATATCCGCAAATCATACTCCTACTGTTAGTACTTCATGATATATGACCCTTTGAAGAATCCTATTTTTTTCACATGTCCTATTTGTTCTTGGTAGGTTCTGGGCTTGTTCTAGGTACCTACAGGTACTCTTTATTATACCGTGGTACAGGTTAGTAATGTTCATACTCGCAAAACAAGTCTAGACAGATTCTAGTACTTCTATTGCCTATTACTGTTAGATGTTTTGTAAACAATGTGTGGGCATTGATCAAATACCTATTAAGTGTAGGGGTCGATACATTTGAGTCAAATACAGGTACAGCTGTTTTGTTTAAGGGGGTTTCTTGAGGGTGGCTCCATCATAAAAATTGTTTAGTTTGATGGCCTGAATTCACCGTTTCAGTATTTGCCATGCTGTCACTTACACCCTGTATACTACTGTCGCTTATTCTACGTCCCCAAATTTAATTTGTTTCTCAAATATTATGAATGTGAGTTTACAGAAAATAAAACTGTTTACCTAAGTAACTGAAAAATTGAAAATATTATGGGAGATGTATAAAAGAAAATATGCTTTACGTCAATTTAGTTAGTCCTCATCCTATACAAATTGCTCCAGGTTTTATATTTTGTACACCTAACCAAATAACCACGGATAAAATAGGCTCAGTAATAGTACATTATGGTACAAGTGTGTAATGTTGGTGATTACCGCTGAGGCGCCATTGAGACCTGAGCCGTAGGCGAGGGTCTTAAGAGAGCCGAGGACGGTAATCATCAATACACACGTGTATCATACGACGTTTTTCAACACACTTGTGAAGAAAATAATAATAAAAAATCATTTTATTTAGTAAATAAAAAGTTTATTTAGAGAATTTATTTGTACTATTGAATATGATCTTTTTTGTATCGAAACTTTTTTAAGAACAAAGCAACTCAAGAACTCAACCAAGAAGTTTAGATACCTACTATAAAAAACCTATAACTCACTTGTGAATAATAGTAATTAAAAAGTCACAGTTTGATTATATGTGTCATTATGTGCCTAATTGCGGTGAAATAAGGGCCATTTTATGAGCAAGTGTGTTGAAAAAACTTTTCCATCTAACCTAATTTATAATTTGGTGGACAAGATGGCGCAAAAAGTGAGTCTCAATCATTCCTAAACCGAATGTCTTCTAAACTAATAACAAGACTCGAGATAAGTAAAATCTGTCACGAAAACACTTTTACTCGTGCCACTGATGGAAATATTCCTCAACTTAGGCTGAGTTAGATTCCCATTTAAGATTTCGGATAAGAATTTTCTGAATATTGAATACTATAGACCCGTCCCGGCTTCGCACGGGTGCAATGCTACTTGCAATTATACAATTGTGAAATTGATATCGTTAGCATCCTTTTAAACTAAGAGTCTGCCCATCGAACTGAACAACTTTTACTATGGAAGCAAACAGATCGGAGCAAAAAAAAATCTGCTGTTGCATACTCGCGCGTCGAGATTGCAGAGTATGGACACCTGATTTTTTATTTGCTCCGATCGGTTTGCTCCCATAGTAAAAGTTGTTCAGTTTGATGGGTAGACTCTTAGTTTAAAAGGATGCATATAAATATGTATATATATAAACCTTTTTACCAATTATCACTCTATCTATTTAAAAAAACAGCAACAAAATCCGTCGCGTAGCTTTAAAGATCTAAGCATACATAGGGACAGACAGACAGACAGCGGGAAGCGACTTTGTTTTATACTATGTAGTGAAGTGACGTAGGATATAGGCCTTGTCTACGAAAGTAAAAGCGGAGAGGATAAGAGGATTTGTTGTATGATAGAGTCGATAGTGATAAATCAATCAATAATTATTGAGACAACCCTGCCTTTTCTCTATTAATACTATATTTTTCTCTATTAATATTATACTGAATCGCTTACATAATTACTGAATTTTAAACATTTTTTGATCAGATTCGAATCACGGGTTTAGAGATATTAATATTCCAGAAAATGATTTGTGCCATAAAATTACCATGCATAATCTAACCTAAACTATTATAAAACTGTAACAGAAAGTGTGTCTGTACATTGAAGATATTAACAAAAAAAAGTTATGATATGGTTTTTAGGTGTCCCTGATTCCATATCACCAGTTTTTTGGATTTTTGTCCGTCTGTTTGTTTCTTTGTTTGTTTGTTTGATCGAGCATCACGCAAAAACTACTGAACCGATTTTCATGAACTTTTTTTGTTTGATAGCTTATGATCTGACTTAAAATCTGGTATTATAATTTGTGCGGACGAAGTTGCGGGTTAACGCTAGTCGCCTGTAAAATTACTGAATTTCAGACATTTTTTGATCTTATAAATTCTTAATCTACGGAAACGTTATTAGTAATTAATATAATAGATTGTGATAAACGTGATAAATGTTTATTTTTAACTTACTTACTTCTTAATTACGAATACCGTTTCCGTAGGCTTTCGAACTAATAAGAGAACTTGACTTTGAAGTATCGGATAAACAGACGATATCAATTTGCATACATTATAAAATCGGGCCTCAACACGAAGGCAACTCGAGCAATTTATTTCCATTTAGGATTTGTGTTAGTTCCATTACAAAGGAAAAGGCAAGGTCTTAAATCAAAATCTGACGTTAAGATAATGAAATGGAACTCAAATTATTTAATTAAACTACGTAACATAACGTTTTTCATAATATAATATTATCATTACACACACTATAAACATTACCACAATTCCTTAAGTCATATCACAATAGTAGATTCACACCGAGGGCAGGAAAGTAAGAAAAGTCTCAGGTCTCATGTAACATGTGATCTGAGGCTTTCTTATTTACTGCCCGAGGTTAGTACACTATTTTTCTCCCCAACAGAGGCGGAAAGCGGCAACTTCGTTTAGCGCAGCGGTACGAAAGTTGACGCTTTCCGCCCGGAGGGGTGAAAAAGCTATTTTTGTCACAACTGCACCTCAACCTAAGCGTTTTCGCTGTCACCGGTCCCCGCTTCCCAATCCGCCGCGTAGCCCCAGCAACGTCCTATGCCGAGGTCCGTACCCCTCTGGGTGCCCCTAGATCGGTTGATTAAGTTCATTCATTTGGCTCGGTAGACCCTTCGTCGTCCCTCCAATAGTACGCAGTAAAAAGCTGTAGTTGCTCCCAGAGCAGAGCTGTAATAGTCATCTCCAAAAAAAAAGCGTTATCGCGGGGACAACGCGGCGATGACACGGCGATGTTGCGGCGATATCGCGACTTTATCGTTCTGTCAACGCACACGCTCAAACACCGCTTGTGTCATATGGCTCTTATGGTCAGAAACTGTATTTCAACTACCAACTACCTTGTTATGTCCCACACAAATCACTACCAGCATTCCTTCGCTTTAGAAGTCGCCATACAAAAATACAGACAGGAATTATCAAAAAATTTACCTATTCTTTCTTTACAATTTAAAAATTAAAATAATAAGCCTTATTCCACAGTATACGATCAAACGTTTACAGAAATCATTGCAAAATTAATGTATGCAATTAAGATTTAAATAAATAATAATAATAATAAATAAATATCTTGGACATTGTCACACAAATTATGTAGTCACATTTAAAGTACCTGGACTTGTATTATGATGACTAGACAGCGATGTAGAATACATATATAGATACAAACACCCATGACTCGGGTACAAATATTCATATTCATCATATGAATATCTAAATCTTGTATAAGTACAATAAAATGACCTGTAATGAAAATTATCAATAAATATATGTCCATGTCTATGTCTTTGGTATGCAAGCTAGTTCTGGTATAGTAGTTCTGAACCGCAAAACAATTCAATTCACTGTTTTAGAAACCTAGGCACCTACTAAAAGTTTAATACCTAGTTTCTGAAGGGTCTAAGTATCGAATGGTCTTCGAAGCGTAAATCCAAGGCTCAGACAAAGACGTTTGCAGTCGTTTACATTCATTGTGATCCCAACATAAAGGCGACCCAAACAATTTATGTATCTATTCTTGGATTTTTACTGACACAATAATAACAATGGTATCACTATACTTGACTGCTAACAATAATCTGCGTAGGCAGTTATTATTGTTACCTTTATAAAATTTGTGATTTGTGATTTGGGATCTACCGGAGGATGAGCAGCAGCATCCTCTGAGTACACACATTCGATCCAACTGCGATCGCCAACCCGCCTGCCAAGCGTGGCGATTATGGCAAATCCCCCCATTTTGGGGGAGGCTTATGTCCAGCAGTAGACGTCTGTCGGCTGATATGATGATAATGAAAATTTGTGATATTCTGCGCTAGCAGAGAGCAATTAAAAGGAAGATGATAGAAATTACTCTATATAAGAGACCGGAAAGCGGAATGAATGGCTCAGGACTCCCTGAGCCATTCATGAGTACAGCAAAGTTACTGACATCATTAAGCATTATTGTGAAGCTCAAGGTGGTAAAAGAAAGCGTTAATGGGAAGCGGAATGGACACCGAAAAGCCCAGCAAGGATATACCCCCCACAATGTGCATCGAAGACCTGTTGAAGATGGTGGAAACCCGTTGAATGAGGGCAGCACAGGACCGGTCCTTTTTGGCGATCCTTGGGGGAGGCCTATGTCCAGCTGTGGACGTCGGCTCATATGATGATTAAGTGGCAAATGTTCCTGTCATATTGTCAGAATAGAAGGCTCGTGGGGCAGTGCACTATTGGAGTTCAGACCATGGGATAAAAAACACTCAAGAGTAAGACCGCAAATGCGTTGGTATGACGATATCAAAATAAAAGCTGGAATGAAATGGATAGAAAAGACACTTTAACAAACTCCCAGCTTATTAATAAGGCATTAAACAAATCAGAGATATAAACCTGATATCTAAAACCCTGAACAATATGATATGATATCTAGGTTGATCCGATGATGAAACAGGAATCTCCGCTTCAATTAATGTGGATCCACCGAGTATAGGCTCGTTAGACTAGTCTCAAGAGTTGGCTGACTGATCTGGGTCTGATGGTGGACCCGAAAGGTTATCATAGGGTCTACGCAGTAGTCAACGTAAGTCGTGGACCCACGAAGCTTTTAAAAAGTTTTTCTTTTTACTTATTTTAATCAAGGCTCGCAGGTTTCATTCTTTTGTATTTTCAATGGAAAACACAAAGGTTTTAGAGAAAAAACTCTAACACAAACTAAAAGGACAACTCTTTGTTACGAAAGGAAGTTACGCTACTTAACATTTTTGTTTGAGGATTCGGCAGGACAAAATCATGGTTTAAATAAAGAGAAATTTAAAAAATGTTGTATGGAAGATAGCCTGCGGCCATTATGATTATTTTTTCCAAATTCGCTGTCGCACCTTAAACCTCTCAAAATATAACAAGTCATCCTGTACTTAAGACACCAGTTTCAGAGTTATTTCACGTCAATTTCATAATGAGAATGAAAATTCTTTTTTTTTATAACCGACATAGGGGGTCTTCTATCGATATAAATAGGTTGGTTCCAGTTGTTTCGAAGGACCATATTAATATGCCTACGGTATTCTCCTTTTGTCATGAAAAAGGGTCATGAGTATTTTACCTAAAGACTTTGCAGCCCTTTTTAGGAAGAAGGTGGTGGTGGTAGCTGTCCGAGAGTAGATATTAATTTCAAAGTACGGCCTAGTTACTCTACTGCTCATCTATCTACTGTGACGATGTCCCTCTATTCATTGAGATAGTGTAGTAAATTACACTATAGGTACCTGCTCGAGATAGTGAAGTGATAGTTATTGATGTATGAATTTGTTTGCATACGTATCTATGTTGCTAATATTAGCATAATGGTGGACATCATTTCAGATACTGTTACAGTGATTAATATGGTTGGCCTAATAAATTATACAGACTGTTGCAGAGAGGTAGGTAAGTCAATATTTAAAGTTGTGCTTCAAACTGAACAACTTTCACCGTGGAGCAAACATAGAAATCGAGATAAAGAATCTGTTTCATACATTTGGGTCTCAAAACATTTAAAAAAACTTGTTAATACCTCTTTAAACTATTTAAAATATTATTTCTTAAATCTTTCAATAAACTAGCTAGTCTTAGATAAAGTAGAATAAGATAAGTCAATGAAATTAGCGAATCCTATTATTAGTTAAGGAATTGTTCATATTATTCCTGTCTATATTGTTTGTAAAGCTGTTGGTATTGTCAATAAATAAAAATAAAATAAAATAATGTATATATTAAAATAGACAACGGAATAACACATTTTTTTCCGGTTTGTGGGCTGGTTTTATATTGAATTTTAGTTTCACTGTCTGAAGCACCCTGTTCAATATAAAAACGCATGCAATTCCCCGTGTATTCCTCGAGAGGACAGTCAGCTATTATGTGTGTATCTATCTATTTATCATAAACTACTTTAACTGACAAATTTTTTAAATACATCTGAATTTATAAATTTTGCGCGCGTTTATATAAAAGGACCCTTTCTGTGAACATCATAATTATTATGCTAAATCAGTCACTGGACTGAAATATTTTTATTCGGTAGATTTTAGTAGTATTTTAGCTTAGGTACCTACCAGACCTGGAGAGCTATCTTTAAATTCAACTAGTTCAAAGCAGAAAATCTAATTTCACATTGAAAAAATCAGTATTGGATGGGTCTTGAATCCGCAACCGGATAATCTGGAGCTTGCTTTCGTTCAATTGAGTTAATGGCACTTTGCGTCGATGCTTTTAGAATTTTTACGACCTCATTTGTTCATACATATTTTAGTTAAGAGGATAGACTAGTAGCGTTTTTTCCATACAAACGTATTCCCCGGTTTCCTCCCTGGATAATGACACTCGAGCAAAACATTTTTTACCAAATAATCTATGTTACCTATGTTTTGTTTCTTTGCATAAATTATTTACAGTAAGAACTAAGGACCTTCGAAAATGAAAAATTTTAACGCCCCTTTTCAGACATCTAGGGAACTTGACGAATATACGTAAACAAAAAAAGCAAATTTTACAGACATAGCCATCAAAGTCTTTCTCTTATTATTCTTGAAAGAATTATCAAAATACCATCAATAGAAGCAGACAACCAATTTCCTACTACTCTCTATCTCCTTTCTTGAAATTCGTCGCGGGTTCCAAGAGAAATCAGAGTCATCCCCAGGCCCGTTGGACTTCATTGTCTTTACAAAGTATATCAAAACACCTTAGTAATATACAGGGTGTCCGGTAAGTAATGGATAACCCAGTACCTGCTGATAAAGTACCTCAAACCCGTTCAGAAAATGGACTTTCATGTCTAGTGAAGTGCCACGGTTTTCGAGATATTTGAACTTTTACTTTTGTTCTATTCTATTCTATTCTATTTTTATTTAATGGCGTCCGATGCGTTAACACAATTGTGCCAATGTCCCGTTATGTGGAGAGTACACGTAGGACAATTATTAGTAGCATTTTTGCCAATGTCAAGTAGTTTATTATAATCTCAAGTTAACGTTTTATAGTTAAAACACAAAAGAGTTTACAAAATGGCGGAGCCACGTGCAAGCCTAACAGATGCCAATACGCACGCGTCTGACCTCCCCCAGATTTGCAGCGCGACTCCTTTTACTTTTGTTCTGGAATTTGTTACCTTTGTCAGTATTTTGACCGACACGGCAACAAAAGAAGAGATTGTTGCAAAAAAAATTCTAAGAGCGTTGCTATCAGACATGTACGAGAAAGTTAGTGTAGCGGTTGTTGTTGAAGAGGAGAAAATGTCGAAAAAAAAAAATTCTGCCGTTTTTAATGAAACGTGATTGTTTTTTCTTAACATTGTCTCCAATAGTTTCATAACCATAGTGAAAGTTGCTCAGCTTGATGGTCTAAACCAACGCCTTAACTAGGGTGCTTTGTTACACTTTGTTGTGTTGTGAGTGGTCGCCGCTGTTGATCCTGTTTTACAGGAGTTACAGAAGTTGGAATGTATGAATGTATTGTAGGTCAACTATTCCCAACCAGATTGGGACCCTCAGAGCCAAAACCAAAAAAATCACTTGGATTATTTCTTTGGAGTTACGGTTGTGTCCCTGATCCCCACAAATTTAACAAAACTTTTTTAATTTCCGACGGATTTCTTTGTGTTCAGTACAATGCAAAGACACTCCTCTCCAGAGTCTATTCGAACAATCCATTGCTAACTATTAGAGTAGTAACTTTTATTTTTCTTTTAGTGTTAGGTTCGGTTCTAACATTTGAATAACAGCCAAGTGTGTCTGACCACGTATAGTATAGGATTCCGTAAGTATAATCTTTACGCCCGGCGTAGGTCGAGGCTACATAAAATTGCTAAGCAGACACTTTTTGAAGTTATAATTTGGTTGGCGAGTTTGGTTTGGAGGAGAGTGTATTTTCGGCACCTGAAATTGAACATGTGCGCGCCATGCGCGTGCTTGAAGTTAATTTTTAATTAGTGTTTTTCAGCATATTACAGGCCAACGAAGTGTTAATTTCTTTCGTGTGTACATAAGTACACACATGCTTTTTATGTCAGTACCTAATATTAAATCATAAAAAGGGACTTGAATCCGGAACCTGCCAATCTAAGTAAATATAATGCCGTATCAGCGGTTATTACTACAACGTGTTAATAAATAATACCTATAATTTTAGAGCTTTCCCTCCATATTTAGAATTTGGATACACAAAATAATAAACCATCATGGCCTAGATATCTTGGTTGTAAAATTTCTGGGTTGGTACTGGACAAACTTATAATGGTTCTTTGTAGGCCTGAGGAACCCTTAAAAACGAAACACTCTCGAAATTACTTCAGGATCCGTCCATCCGTCATCTGACTCAGGCGCTTTTCTCCAACACTATTAGAAAGAGGTTTAAAACAAAAGTTTGCTTTGCGCGAGGTGAAATCTTATCTCTCAAAATAAAGATATATACTGATTTTTCCACACTTTCGGCTTAATAGAGTCAACACGTCTTTCATGGGTCCCTATACTCTGTTATAATAAAATCCCTGAGAACATTTTAAATGTTTCCGAAAACAAAAAAAACTCAGATCAAAAAAGTCGTAGACATGATTGCGGATTTAGCCGAATCATCAAAATCGATGAAGCCGCGCGATTTGCTACATTTCATTCGCCTCAATGCCTTATTTGTTCGTTGCCTGATTGCAAGCGTATCTAGTTAGGTAGATAGATTCTGAAACTACATTTATTTTATTTTTATTTTTTATTTAATTTTATTAGACACACAAAACAGGAAACAATCAGTGAAATAATAACACATAAGAATATAAAGCTTAAATCTAGATTGAAACCCTAAACATGCATGCACAGAAACATTAACAATTGCGACTTAAAACCTGGATATAATTATTAAACTGTAGTCTTTGATTATAATTTAACCTTAATATAGTAAGTATGACCTAAACATTTGAACATATAACTAGTAATTAATAACAACGATTGACAGAAAATCGAAGAAAAGCTGGAAATATTCGGCTAGACATGACCGTGATAAAAACATTACCCTTCCTTTGCGTCGCGTAGTTGGGTAAAAAGCCAAAAAAAAAACCAAAAATCTCCAGCGTAACGCCTGGCAACCCTACACCCGTTTAGTTGGATAGATAAATCAGGATACAATAAATCGCCCAATAATTTACCTTCACTAATCCGCAGTTGGCCATCCATCAAACTAATTTATGAAATAAAATGCCGTACGTATTAATAGAAATAATAGAAATATGCGTTTTCTATGGCATCTATGTTATATGAGGACCGCCTGAAATACTTTAAACTCAACAGGCTTGAACACAGAAGAGAATTATTGGACCAAATGTTCTTGTACAAAATAATAAATTCTCGAGTCGATAATCCCCATATATTATCCTGCGCCATTTAAATTCCCTCGTTTCACAAAGTAATAGGCCTTTTGTTGCAACTTCTGCGAAAACTAACTTGGGGCAATACTCAACGCTAAATAGATTGCAGAAACAGTACAACGCTATGTACAAGCCTTTGCCTGATTTAGATATATTTTCTTAGTCTCATTATAGCTTCAAAAAAACTGTCATGGCCTCCTTTGATAATGTGTAGATTGTAGATTGTGGATTGTTATTTTAGTTATATGTTAACATGCACGATATTTGTATTTGATATTAATATTTATGTATAGTATAGTTCTTCAGTGCACGACGTAAAAAATTAATTTGTAACCTAAGCAGCCACAAAATAAATGCAACTATCAACTAATTTGTGCAGGTACCTACCCACATTTTCTGTCACGGTAAGACTTAAAATGTATAATTTCGTGTTATACACTTAAGCTACAATGTATGTTGTTACAGCCTGTAAGGGAAGTAACACAAAATTATTAAGTTAAAATGTATTTTCAAAATGTAATAGTGCATACTTTGTTGTCAGTCCTTAATAAATAAATAAATAAATCGTGGTTTTCAAAACTATGTAGGAACTTTAAAATTTTTGCCCGCGCCTTAATCGAGCAATTAAATAGTAGAAATTAAGCAAACTTCTATTTGCGTTGTAAAATCAATTAATCCATTAGAGTTGAAGATAACGCTAACAGCAAAACCAAATTTGTTTAACTAACTTTCAAATTGGCTTAATCAAGACCGATCCTGTTTATTGGTTCCAAAAAGTTTTTAATTTGGATCTATGTAGGTTACTAATGATAATGAGTTTTAAAGAGCTTCTTCAAATAAGAAGTGAATTTATTAAGATAGTAATAAGAGAAAATAAGCTTCAAATCTGCAACATGCTTCGTCAAAAGTTAAATCAAAAATAAATAAAGATGATACCAATCAGCAACATGCTTCGTCAAAATCTTAAACCACCACACCACCACCACCACCACCACTCCTACACCATATATACTCTTTCTTTTACTGTGCCTATATACTCTAAATATGCATGCTTCGTCAACATAAAGACTAACGCACACTCAAAGGCCCAGCCCCACGCATCCCCCGGCTCTGTGGTCCCCATGACACTAGCGGCATTTCCCCTTTGGATGGTCAAAGACAACCTTTGCACCAAAAAAGCACCAAATAAAATTAATCTTAACTTTAAATCGTTATTAGCTTCTTTTTGTCCACTGGGGTCACCTATAGGTGAGCTTCGTAGTAGTTTACCCATCGTATAAACCTTTATCTCAGTGGTTTATGTACTCATGTGAAAGTACTCAACAAAACATTTATATATCCAAGAAATACAATATTTATTGGAAACTCAAACTTAGTCGCTATTCCAGATGAACGACAAAAGCATATCCAACGACAATACATCCAAAATTGTTATTTATTCAGTAACCATACAGTCTAAAATAGCAAAAGCCACTCATCGGCGATTCTGTCCTAAGTAAACCAATATTGATGTATTTGAAGGAACATAATACATCAGTGTTTCGCTAAACAAAGACACTTTGTCATGAGAAACGTTGCTTTAAATCATTAAGTAGTGATATCGTACAGGGGCGGCGAAACACGTCGTAAGTCAGTCCCGCCCTAAGGTCCATTTTGTCTTGGACTGCTACTTCAGTTGACATTACTCTATGGAGGTGCTATTGGGAATGTTCCTCCATTTAAAAGAGTAGATCTTCCACCAGGCTATGTGTGAAGCCTGGGGACCGGCCGTGGTCCAACAGTTCTTAGTCGAACCTTGTATATGTATCAAATCTCTGTGATTATTTCTCTTGCGCGATGTATGTCTTGCATTCGGTTGTGAACCTTATTTGTAGTAGGTTACGAGTTACGTATTCACGGTGAACGTTGTCTATCTATGGAGCATATTTCCGAGAGCGACGGTATCGCACTCTGTTGGCGTCTTTGCTATAACATGTGGGTGCGGACATCTGCAGCAAGTCCCCACAACTCTTTGCATAACATAGCTCGGCATAGCATACCATAGCATAGCATAGATAGCATGTGCTCGCATCTATAGTCCCCGAGGGGGGTAATCAGAGATATTCTGAAAACTCAGAATATCCACGTTTCACTAGTACCTTAGTACCGAAACTCTGTCGAGTAGTGTGACGGGGAGTGAGCCCTTCACCACTTGTTATGGACAGTGGGTAAAATACATGCCTTAAAATTGACGCATGCAGGTTCCCTCACGATGTTTTCTTTCACTGAAAAGCCAGTGGTTTTATAAATCGTACATAAATTCCGAAAAACTCATTGGAACGAGTCGGCATGAACGGGGGTCGAACCATCGCCTCCTGCAAGGCAGGCAAGTTTACTCGCCACTGAACCATCACGGCTTTATTAAGTAAATTACTCTTAGCGGCTGTTAAATAAACGTAGACAGGAAGCGTCAAATGCCAACACACCACTGACACTCCATACAATGGGTGATGACGAATACACTCGCTGTGAACTTTGAGAGAAATAAGGTCGCAGTTTAAGAGAAACGATACTTACTTTCAAACCAGTGCTCTGCAGTGAATCTAGCCGCGGTACACAAACTGAAAATAAAACCGGTTAAGTGCGAGTCGGGCTTCTCGCGCACCGAGGGTTCCGTACCACACAACATATTAACTCACAAAAAAGTGTTGTTTTCTCCGGGACCTTTATCACGAGACCGACTCATACTCGGCCGGTTTTTATTGTTTGTTTTTATATTATAGAGTTTGATCTATAAATATACCAAGTTTGACGCAGACGCTTCATTATTTGTTAGCAAATCCGCCATATTCTGTGTAAATTTCAACTATCTAGCTATGACGGTTCACACACTCTTATACTTATACCTACTCTTTCGCTAAAATAAAATTCTAAAACACAAATTCATAAAAACGAAACTACATCAGCATTCTCACACACACACACACACACACATAGACACGCTCAATTTCTAATTCGCCTGCAGTGATAACAATAATACTGCTTTATCTCAGACCTACTTAATCTGCTAGCTAATTCGCATAGTATTAAATACCTACTTATAAATAATTCTACTTACCAACCTAAGTACTTGCTTGTAATGTACTCCGAAAGATCCGTAAACCTGCATGTTTTTGTTATTTGTTTTGCCACGATTGTTTTACCTTTTTAATTTAGAGTAATCTATTATTGGCCTTATTCTAAGCTTACTATTTCATTGGTTTGTAACGCTGTTGATTACTTCAGTAAACATAAAATAAAAATAAAAATGAAGTTACAACCCTAAATAGGTAGGGCAGACGGACGGACGGAGGACGGACAGCGTATGCTTTTGAATAGGGTCCCGTTTTCAACCCTAGGTTACGGAACCCTAAAAACAAAAGCGAGAGGGCTAGTTATGGGTACACGCACGATGAGAAGAACATAAAACTGAACAACTTTTTCTATCGGACCAAAAGTGAAATCGAAAAAAAAAACATTTGGGGCTGGATCATCCTTTTAAAAAAAAATCTGCATATAAGTTGGACTCTTTCATATGTAGTACCACTAATTTTAATAAGTACCTACCTGAAAGAGTTTTCTAATTTCGGAGTACAACAAAACCGCAGACAACGGGTTTAACAAAGTTTTAGTTACAAGTTACTTTAATCTTCTCGGCATCAGAATGCAAAACACCTTCCACGTTTATTTGATGACATGTTTGTATAATGAAAAGATACGAAGCAGCTATTTGAGGTTTTTGGTTACAGAAATCAAAGGTTGTAGGATTCGTATAGAAGGTTTATTGGAAGGCAGAGCAAATGAAAGTTCATTAACATTAACGTTAATATCTAAACATGCCCTGAAACTGATAAATATTATTTCCATGTTTTCAAGAAATATAGAGAATAATTATCAGGAAGTACTCCTGGGAAACCTTCCCAGTGAAGAGGGAAGATCTTCCGCCAGGCTAGGTGTGAAGCCTGGGGACCGGCCGTGGTGTAACGGTTGTGAGTTGGACTTTGTACTTATACAGGGTCCTTCTTAATATGCTGACACTTTTTAAGGGGATGATCACACCATCAAACTGAACAACATCAAACGGACCAAGATTGAAATCGTGAAAAAAATATCAGCTGTCCCCATACATTTGGCTCAAGTTGGTTCGCAGTTTTGTATGGTACAGCATATTTTTTTCGCGATTTCGATGTTGGTTCCACGGTGAAAGTTGTTTAGTTTGACGGTCTGATCGTCTCCTTACAAAATTGTCGCAGCCGACATCGATATAGCGAAAAAAAAATGTTTTATATACAAAACTGCAGTAGGTATCTATTCTATTCAAATGTATGGGACGGGTAAGAACAGCAGTTTTGTGTGAGACAGCAGATTTTTTTTCGCGTCTCCTGAGTTAGACTCCATAGTGAAAGTTGTTCAGTTTGATTGTCTGTGTTCACCGTTTCAGCATTTGCTAGGCTGTCACTTACACCCTGTACAGGGTGTTACAGAAGTAAAAATAAAAATTGAAAACTGTTAAGGGGGTGGTTTAGACCAACAAATTGCACAACGTTTACTATGGGACCAACATCGAAATTGCGAAAAAAAAAATCTTTTGTCCCATACTTTTAGCTTGAGTAGATCTGTAGTTTAGTATGAAACATCGCAAACCCAACGCATCATGGCGATTATGGCTCCTCTCGTCATCTCTCTCCTCTCTCAATCTCCTCATTTTGGGGGAGGCCTATGTCCAGCAGTGGACGTATATCGGCTGATATGATGATGAAACATCCGATTTTTTTTCGCGAGTATATACCTAGTAGATTTTTCTCTCCGTGAACCTAGTACAAAATAGATACCTATTAGTTTTGATACTCGTGATTCAGCAAAAAAAAGACAACGGAACCTAGTACAACATAGCAGTAGACACCTATTAGTTTTGATTCTCGTGATTGAGCAAAAAAAGACAAGGAACTAAAATTACCTACAGCTGATAAACCAATCGAATAACTAAATTAAATACATACATTCAATTAATCAGGCGTGGTGGACGCCCATACACCCTCCCCGAGGGTAGGCCTGTACCTTGCTGTTAATATGAAGATGATGAGATCAAAGAAAATCAATTAATCAATATTAAAGTAGCAATTTCGAAACTATTTTACGAGTAGGTAGGTACTTCGGAAACTATCCCTTTATACAAAGTGATTCATTTAACCCATCGTCAAGGAAACTACAGAAGACCATGAATGAAAGAGGCAGAATAAGGTTATTGACATGCGATTGAATAAATTGTTAAATTCGCACTTTTGTCGCTTAGCACTTTCAAGTACATTGAACGAACTGAACGGATAAAGCAGTGATAACAATAAAGGTTTTACTGAGTGTGTGAATTTTTCATACTGTTCGTAGCATCGCATAAAAAGGACCAGTGTACCAACTGAACATCAACGTTAAAAAAACAATTTCGATGCAATCGGATCAGTGGGCCTCGCATGCCACCTCCGAGATCGTTTGTGCTATTTTGGACCTGTAACGTGGAACAAAACTCCCATACAAACTAAGTCTTTACAATGCTTGTATCTCAAGATAATTATTATAATGCGCTCAAAGTCAGCGCAAAACAACAAAAACACTTTCTAAATACCTAAGTAAAGAGCAGCCAAAACCCTTTTGTGCAAATTAGATATTAACCTCAGAAAATGACCCGAAGCAATTTTACGTAGGTACTTATTTATGCATAATTACGTCAGCACATCTTCAGATCAAAGGTACCAGGATAGAATACCGCCAGCCATATCTATTACAGAGGCTATATTTAGCTCCACTATCCAGAACAAACTGTCTAACTAGCATTCAAAGGAATGATGTTCAAAAAGACGCCTGAGATGAAATATCATACTGTCGATAACAAGATGTACAGTGCGCCAGAAAAGTTGTCTACCGCGCTGAGGTTTCACTTGGATGTCATAAAACAAAAAGCTCTATTTTTCATGTATTGTTTTGAATTTTCCAGCTCAGCAAACAATAACATGACATACTCAATTCGACATCTCACCGATTCGATTGTTCTCCGTCGTTGGACTATACACACGTACTAGAAATAACACTGCATGTCACATGCACAACGCTGTCTCATTCTTTGTGGCGATATCGCCACACTCTCTTAGTAAATCGCTATATCTTTGGCACACGAGGGCACACGACGTTTTCTAGTCGTGTTAGTTCTAGTATGTAGTACATAATAGATCAATGTTCTCTACATAATATTTCGTCTTCGCTTCAACTTTGCTATTGCAGCTCGTGTGTCACTTACATTGACCAATTTAGAACCAAACGATCATAAAACCGTAAGGTATAAATTACTTTAAACAGAAAGTGTGTTAACAAAACATCCTTTTACTTAATTAGCTTACCCGACTCAGTACAGCGAATGGATGTGACGTTGAAATCAATAGCTGGCTTTAACGACTTGTCAATAGACCCCGAGCCTCTTTAATATACAACTAAATTTGGACGTTGAGTTTTAGAGAATAAAGATTAGTTTATGAAGAACTGTGTTGGAATATTCAATTTGGTGGTGATTTGAGTGTTTTGTACGACGCGTTTCGTAGTGTAATCAACGTTCGTACAGAATGTAAATTTGAGAACTGCTGGCTAATTTAAATTCTAATCAACGTGAAAATTAAAAGGTTCGAGTCGCTTTTCGTTCAGCACCTAGTAATTTAAATCATTAGTAACGTCTTCTATAGGATAATCTTTTGCCTCCACACTGTAAAGCTTGTAAAGGGAGTAACAAAGAGGTATCTCCTTAGTAGTTTAGTTTAGTACAATAGTTTAGACGCGGTGTTTTGTTACACCTTGTATACCTATTTCGCACACAATGAAAAGGAGTTTGAGAACAATAATTCCTTTTTAAAATGGAGTGGATAGCTCTTGTAACGTGGAATACAATTTCAATACAAACATAGTCGTTACAATAATGCTTGTATCTCGAGATAAATATTCACTCAAAGTCAAAAACGGAAAGTACCCTCCCCCCTCTAACTTTTCAAATAATCTTGTGTCAAGTGTCAGTGTATATATTTTGTTACTTGGTATTCTGTGATAATTTTAAAACCATTGAAATACAGCGATACAGAGAAAAAAAAATTAATATCTTCGCATTTCGATTAAGGAAACTCGAAAATGTCTTCGTTTGAAATATAAAATGCTTCGTATTATAGTTTTTGGGCCAAGAACTAATTTCTTGTATCAAAATTCAAATGTTTCTTTTAAAACTTTCTCATTCGAGAAACAAATTTGTTTTGATTCAAGATATAAATTTCGAACCCAGTAATACAATTTTCGACACATTAAATTCAATCTTGAATTTTGAGAATTAAACATTCTTCAAACTTAGTCCAAGACAAAAAGACATTTATCTTTTTTTTTAACATTTATCTTAGTCCGTGATATTTGAGATTAAGAAATATCAGTTGAAACATTTAATTGTTTCTTGTTTCTAGAAAAAAAATTTCAGTATATGTGTGGTTGTGTGGGGACTTGCTACAGATGTCAGCACCCACAAGTTATAGCAAAGATGCCAATAGATGGCGATATCGTCGCCCTCGGAAATATGCTTCATACAAAGACAGCCTTCACCGTGAATACGTAACTCGTAACCTACTACAAATAAGGTTCACAATCGAATGCAAGACATACATCGCGCAAGAGAAATAATCACAGAGATTCGATACATATACAAGGTCCAACTAAGAACTGTTGGACCACGGGCGGTCCCCAGGCTTCACACATTGCCTGGTGGAAGATCTTCCCTTTTCAATGGAGGAACATTCCCAGTAGCACCTCCATATATGTTTGAATCACCATTATCACTTTCATACTACCGCCAGCCAGACAGCATAAAAACCAACCGTTTTACCAGCAGTAAAAAGCGAAGAAAATAAATATTGTAAAAAAATGTTAATGGGATGACAACGTTAAATAACGTGATCGAAATATTCTAGAGTTATTATTAACGAGAAAAGCTATTAACATTAAAATAACCTTCATCTTTCAGTTTATACTATTACTCTGACCGGCGGGCGCTATAAAATCGTTTGTTTACTCTTTTAGATTGCTTCAGCTGCATTTATTTCGATTCGTTAGTGTTTAAAAATGAGACGATGTCCTAAATTCCATCAGTCCAGAATTCAACAATACTGGGTGTAAAATTAAATGGTACAATAGCTTAAAGAGGTGCTTCAGACGATCAAACTGAACAACTTTCTCTATGGGACCAATATCGAAATCGCGAAAAAAATCTGCTATCCCATACATTTCAGTCGAGTTATTTATTTATTTATTTTAATCAGGCAACAGTACAATGTCAAATTATCACGGGCCCATATTATAAATAAATTTTTATTCGGGAAACCAACAGTCAAATTACAAACGAATGGTTACAACTATGAACATAGAATAGACCAATTACAGGAATCCGCTAATGGTAATTAAAATTAAATGAAAAAGTGCTTGCAAAGCTTATACAATAATAGCTACCTATCAGAAGGTAGGTAGGCTAAAATAACAATAAAGTCAGACTCAGTCTAAAGAGCTTTACCAGTTATACCCTTCTTATACTGTGCCAAAGATAAACAAAATGGATCCAAATCAAAGTATGTAAGGTTGTACAATACTGTAGCTATATACATATATTCATTTTGCGTATAATTAGTGTATACAGCGGGTTGAGCGAAGAGAGCCTTTCGTCTCAGTATAGTCTTATAAATACCTTAACCTAAAATACATAAAAATATATCTTAATTAACAGTTATCACTCCCTGGGGCTTATTGTCCTCGCTTCCCTGAAGCGTCTAAACACGACTCCGGTAGGCCACACTTCGGGGAGCAATAGAAATAGAAATCATTTATTTGCCTCAAATAGGGTAATTTTTACATTAGGTGTTATCAAATAATACATCACTTAACAATACATAAAGATCATGCCTATCTAGCCATTTTAAATAGCATGCAAATAATTATAGTAAATACAATTGATAAATTAGATTTTTTGAATATTTGAATTTAAACAAATAAATTTGGATGCAATATCAACCATGTATTGTGAAAATATTTATACAATGTCACTAATATTATAAAAATTAGTCAATCACTATTATACAAAATAATCACTATTATACAAAGCAGGGACGTCTTCAGGTGAGCGACAGGGACTCGGAGCTTGAAGGCCTTGAAGGTCTGTAGACCTGCTCTCCAGTTCCCGTACCCTCACCGAAAGAGGCCCACCGTCCTTAGTATAGAACCTGGTGCAGGTGGTTATGTTTGCAGTTCTGTATGGGACAATTTTTTTCGCGATTTCAGTGTTGGTCCCAAAGTAAAAGTTGTTCAGTTTGATAGTCTGAAGCACCCCTTTAAGTGTCCCATTTAATTGTACACACTGTATAACAGCCGAGAGTAAAAATAACAGTTGGGATGGAAATCTAACAATGTTCTGTATGCTGTTGAATAACTCAAAATTATTTACCAGTATAGAAACTTGAAGCCAACTTATTAAGTTCCAAATAAATCTTCTTGAATCTACCACCGGTACCGCGTCACCGGAACGTGGTAGAGAAGATGTGGTCAGAAACATGCATTATATTTTTTTGCGTTTATTCATCAAGCCGTTGTTTATTGTTTAAGCATGTATCAGATTTCTACCAAATAAAGTCTTGATTGCTAATGCAAATGCTTAGAAATATAATTTAATTTCCGTATAAATTTTTAGGAGTAAAAGAAATACACGAAAGCATGATAATATTATACGGAGTTAACCACCTTGTCATGAGATTTGAACCTTTCATAAACTCCATAATGCATTACCATATTCAGGCATAATATAGAAAATTGGATATGTAGGTATGAATATTTTATTAAACGATTGTAGATCCTAAAATTGGTGATATGGATACCTAAAAACCATATCGTAACCATGTCGTTTTTTTTGCTAATATCTTCAATGTCTGTACAAACAAACACACAAACAAACAAATAGATAGACAAAAAATTCAGAAATTGGTGATATGGAATCAGGGATACCTAAAAACCATATCGTAACCATGTCGCTTTTTTTGCTAATATCTTCAATGTCTGTACAAACAAGCACACAAACAAACAAATAAACAGACAAAAATCCAAAAATTGGTGATATGGATTCAGGGATAAATAAAAACCATATCGTCACAATGTTTTTTTTTGCAAATGTCTTCAATGTACAGACACACTTTCTGTTACAGCTTTATAATAGTTTAGATAGAAATAAAATCATAATAAAACTTTTCTTGAATCTACACCTTATTTCCAATGTTCATGTTTCATTTTTCAAATTTTATATTTTTATTGTTGTTTTCATTTACCAAACCGGCCAAGTGCGTGTCAGACTCACTCATGATAGGGTTCTGTAGGCATTTTGTGAAAAGCTTCTTTCAGTCTTGAGAAGATAACAAACATAAGGATTCTTTAAAAGCAACCAATAGCGCGATTTTATTTCCTTGAGCGCCATCTATCGACAACAAAATTTAGCTATCCGGTTTGTATTTGGATTACGGAAATACGACCATGTGTCCGAATTCCGCGCTAAACTAAAGTGGCTCCCAATCCGTCGTCGAAGAGACACCCATGTCCTGTCCCTCCTCTACTCTATCCTATTTAATCCATTGACTCCCCCCTACCTTAAAGAACGCTTCATCTTTAGCTCCCTTACTACTGGCCGTCCCTTACGTTCCTCTAAAAATCTCTCTCTCAATATCCCATCCCACTCTTCCGACTTCTACACCCATTCCTTTACAGTCCAAGCTGCTCGACTTTGGAACTTGTTGCCAGAGTCGATCAGATATTCTCCTTCTGTGGATGTTTTTAAATCGAAAGTCAAAGCACACTTCCTGGACCTCTGTTCCTGATTTTTCCTTTCCCCCCTTCTATTTTTCTATCTAAATTAATCCGGTACGTGTAGGTATGTTTATGTTTTGTTGTAGCATGTATGATATACATTATATATATATACACTGACCTGCAAAACTAAGTACTACACTTTTAATATTTCAATTATTTCTGAACTATAGAAATTAGAGATTCAAAATTAAAAACGTTTTATGGCAAATGTTATCAGCTTTCTTTGTAACTATTCTTTGTAAATTAAACTCTTTTTCGAGTCCTTTTTATTTCGAAAGTATATTTTGTGTACCGAAAAAGTTATTGCAATTTTAAAAGTGTGATACTTAAATCATAAATCATAAATCATAAACTTTATTGCATCCTTGAGGTATTTACAGATCTTAAAATAGGTTACAGCGCATCTCAGGGACCCTGTTAGGGCACAGCAATTATGGCAACAGTGCATTTTATAATTAGATTAAATGTAATTGAAATTAATTAAAATTATTAGAAATAATGTCAACTTAAAATATAATAGAAAAAAATATAGTCAAAAATTAAAACATAGTCAACAATTAAAGCATAGTCATAAATTAAACATAGTCAAAAATTAAATAGTTGTTATGAGTAGACCGAGATATTTTCATGTAAGTTTTGATAGCTAGGAAATAGGGATTTTATAGTTCGTCGTCCAGGTATTCTTGTGTTTTATAATACGATTTTTTATATAATATGTCCTTTAGTTGTTTCTCGAAAGAGGTGTCTTTATTATCGTTTTTTATATTAGGCGGAAGTTTATTGTGGATTTTTATGGCCATACAGTATGGGCCGGACCTATAGAGTTCCATTTTCGAGAAAGGTAATACGAGTCTATCTCTTTGTCTCAAATTGTGTTGGCCGTTGTATGTATCTTTAGAATTTTTAAAAAAGTTATTATATTTTCTTACGAATTTGCACACCTCCAATATATATAAGGATGGTAGCGTAAGTATCCTGTGTTTGCTGAAGTGTGGTTTACAGCTCTCCATTTGGTCGATATTCACAAGGATTCTGACGCACCTTTTTTGTAGGATTAGGAGATCTTCCACGTCCGTGCTATTTCCCCATAATAATATCCCATATCGTAGCCATGCGTGTGCATATGCGTAATAAGCCGAAAGCGCGGTCTTCATGTCAGTGGTTTTTTTTAATTCTGTTAGGGCATATGTAAAACGAGATAGCTTATTTTTAATTCTTTGGATGTGTGTTTTCCAGTTAATGTGCGTGTCAATATCTAAACCTAGTAGCGTGAAGGTGTCGACGCATTCTATTTGTGTGTTTTGGTATGTAAAAGTAATATTCAGTGGGCGTTTTTGGCAAGGTCTGAATTGCATTATTTTTGTCTTTTTAAAGTTCACCTCTAGATTGTGGTCGTCAAGCCATGTTATCAATTTATCAAAAATACTGGTTAGTTTACTTGTCAGGTTTATATCGTCATCATTTTGGCACGGAAATAAGACTGAGATATCATCGGCAAATAGGACACATGTTTCTTCCATTATTTTCGGCAAATCATTTACATAAATCAAAAATAGCAAACATCCAAGCACGCTTCCTTGGGGAATAGAGTTATTGGTTACTATTTTTCCTGATCTGTAGCTACTTATCATTCCCGTTTGTAGATCGTAGTTTTCGATTTCTACGCATTGTTCTCGGCTTGATAAGTAGGACGTAAACCATTTATGGGCCACCCCTCGTACACCGATTCCATTTAGTTTATCGAGCAATACTTTGAACGTTACTTTTTCGTACGCTTTGGTCATATCAAGCAAAATTCCTATTGCGTATTTTTTATTGTTTAATAGAGATAGTATTTCTTGGATATATTTATACACTGCTAGAGTCGTTGATCTATTTTTCCGGAAACCATATTGGCTGTCGTCAAACAGTTCGTAGTTTTCACAGAATGAATAGAGTCTTCTCGACATTGCTGTTTCGATTATTTTTGATGCAGTGGGAAGTAGAGCTATGGGCCGGTAGTTATTTATATTAGATTTTTCTCCTTTTTTATGAATTGGCTTTATGATGGAAACCTTTAATAGATCGGGGAAGGTGCCTTCGTCGAAGGATTGGTTAATAAGCCACGTAAGAGGGAAGGTCAACTCATCGGCACATTTCCTTATTAGGAGAGGGGGCAGTTCATCGAAACCGGAGCTTCTTTTGTTTTTTAAGTTACGTATTATATGTTTAACTTCACGTGACTCTACTGGGCTTAGGTACATCGAATTTTTTTGGGGGTTTACTATAGGACGGCCGCATTTTTGGGAGCTCGTGCCTTCTCCCACCGAAGCGAAGTAGGCGTTGAAGGCGTTTGCTACTAAGTTCGGACTATCGGTAAGTGTGCCATTTATTTTTATGTTGTTGTTCTGTCCTATCGTATCTCTTGCCTTATTTGTACGCTCTTTTATTATTTGCCACATAGTCTTTGTTGTGTTTTCTGATGTTTTCATTTTTTGTATATATCGTAATTTCTTTGATGTGAGGACGGTCTTTTTTAGGAGCTTTTCGTACTTTTTGTAGTATTCATTTAATATTGTATTGTTAGATTTAGATGTAAGGATTTTTAAAAGTCGTTTATTTTTACAGGATTCCTTCAGGCCAGGGGTTAACCACGTTTTCCTAGGTTTTATATTTATTTTAATTTTGGTTTTTGGGGCGCATTTGTTTAGTAAAGATTGTAAGGTATTATTGAGCGTAATATAGTTTTCGTTTACATTATTCTTTTTCTGAAGTATGAAATTCCAGTCGATCTTACTTAATTCAGATTTGAAATAGTTTATATTCTTATCACTAAATATTCTTTTGTTTGTATACCATTGGTTGCGTTCATTTCTTTTTGATTTAGCTCGACTTACAAAGCTGTAAATGACCGCCATGTGATCCGAAAACCCAAGCTCTCGTACTAAAGTTTCAGATGAAATATTTTCGAAGTTTGTAAATACTAGGTCTATAAGAGTAGCACTGGTGTTTGTTATACGCGTTGGTGTTTTCACATTTTGGAAGAAATTATGGCTTAACATTATGTCTATGAAGTTTTTGGTTCGTGTCGATTTGTCTAACATATCTATATTAAAGTCACCCCCAATTATTATATTTTTATTTATATGTTTATAATTTAAAAGTAGTAAAAGCTTTTTAAGACAGGTATTAAAGATCTCGGTCTCTCTTTCATTCCAGTACAAAGTAATAATTAATACATTTAAGGACGGGATATCAATAGCACACAACTCAACAACATATTCTATAGACAAGTCTACTATTTCTTTTTGCTCGATAAATTCTATTCCATTTCGCAGTAGAATACAGACGCTCCCACCTTCGTAGTTTTGTCTGGAGTATTCCGAAGCAAGGGTATATCCAGGTATCTGAAGTAAATCGATTTTTCCCTTTGTTAGCCAGGTTTCAGAAATGCATAAAGCGTGGAAATGTTTTTCTTCTTCTAGAAATGCTTCGAGAAGGTGTTTCTTATTGTGTAAGCTACGCATGTTTTGGAAGACAATGTTTAGCTTAGTTTCGAAAGGAACAGTTTGTATCGTCTCTTTCAGTAGTCCGTGGTTCCTGTGTTTTTGGTGGTTGGTCTGACTTACGGGCGTCTTTTTCTCCTAGATATTGGATGCCATCTATATATAGTTTACTCTGGCGGATTATTGCGTAGTGTCCATTTCGGCGAGCCTCTTGTAATTTTTGTTTGAGTACTCTCTTTTCCTCTAATTCTGCTTTGCTTAATATTTTTGAGACGAATAATCCGGAGTTTCTAAAGTTGTGAGAATTTTGTAATACGTATTCGGCCATTCTCTTGCTAATGAATTCAATTTCGACAGGTCTTTGATATCCATTTTTACCAATGCGTCTTACCGATTCAATGTACCCATTTATATCGACAGAGAGCAGATCGTAGAAAGCGAAATTTATACGTTCGATTATTTGGTATTGTGATTCTTTCCAGTCCTCTTCTAGGCCATACAGGACAATTTTTTTGCTGTTTCTTTCCGTGTAGATTTTGTCATGGAGCAGAGCTACTTTTTCTTGAAGCTGTATAGTAATTTTGGATGTGGGTTCTGTATTTATTTCTGGGGTTTGAGGAATCGGGGGTGTGTTTTTCATTTGTATGAGGTCTTTTTCGAGAGTATACATTCGTTTATTCAAGTCGCCTATTTTTGTTTGTATGGCGTCTTGTTCGGTTACTAGGCTATCTATTTTTTTTGAGAATTCTGAGTATATTTTTGCAATCCTTTCTTCAAACTCGTTAGCTATATCCTGTCTTATCGTGCGTCTTAAATTGTCCAATTTAGAGTCTAAGAGATTCGATAGCTGTTGAATATTTAGGGCAGCATCGTCATTTTTTTCCAAATTTTGATTTTTGTTTTGATCTAGATTTTGATTTTGATTTGTTTCAGGCTGTTCGGGGTTCAATGTTTCGCCCTCAGGAATTATTTCGTTTGGTTCTGGATCGTCAGGTTGTTTTCGGGTTGGTGTATCGTCGTTTCTCTTTCGACGTGACGAGCTTTTGCAAAAGTCGCAAATCCAAGTTTTTTTTAATTGGGAGCATTGTTTCATAAAGTCTGCACTCTTAATATTCAAACAAGCGTAATGATATTTTCCACTGCATATAACGCAAGTTAGCAATTCTCCTCTGTATACAAGTTGTTTACATGCCGTGCAATTCATTTTCGTATAGAGTGAGGAAAAATGTGTCTTATTCTTAATGAGTTAGAGTACTCACGGGCAGCAATCTGGTTTTTGTATCGATTGGCGACGTCATGCAGTCTGGCAGGCAGGTGAGTGAGCGGCGCATACGCAGTGAGATGCGTCAGGTGCGTGAGGCCTGTGCGCCAGACAGAGATGGGGCGCAGTGCGTGGGGTTAATGACCGGTGTCAACGACCCTGTGCTTCGTCCTTGGTCACTTAGTTTTAACTATTTGTTTCGCTGTTTTGTTTGGTTAAATTTTGCTTCGAGATTCACATCCTATTCAGTTTATTTAGTTTTTATGCGATAATATTTGAGGTTACACTTTTAGCTTCAATATGAATTATAGTTTTTTCCCTTTTCACTAGTATATGCACTATAAAGATATTAAAAACTCAGAGCGACGCGGAAACACTGTTGCTCGGTCGGTCGGTTGACCGGTTCACTTAGTTTTGCAGGCCAGTGTATATATATATATATATGTTATTTATCTATGTACCTTTAATTAAATGTAATATGTATGTATGTATGTATGTATTTTTTGTATTCACTTCTTTTTCACCTATAATTTTGTTTTTTATAACACCGACCCGTTCTTTGTTATATTCCCTCTACCCTAAGGTTGTCTGGAAGAAATCGCTATAAGACCGCCTTATTTGTACCATATTCAGTTTATGTTTCCTATTGTGCATTGTATTTTCTTTTGGTGTAAATAAAGTATATTTCATTCATTCATTCATTCATTCTATCGACAGCCACCGACCGCCGACTATTCATATTTATGTATTATATTACAGGTTTCTATTTGATTTTTCCTTCACTAATAGTGCTACAGCGTTCACGTTATAGTTTTCATTGACAGTACTTATTGAGAGCTATGTTGAAATAGTTTCAGATTTAAAAGTTACAGGGCTTACGCTCTGTTTTTGACTTTGGGCGCATATATCTCGAAATACAAGCATTTTCACGGCTCTGTTTGTATTGGAGTTTTGTTCGACGTTACAAGAGCTATCCAATGACACCTCACTTAATTATTTTTAAAAAATCCAACCCACCTTTTCGATACCTAGACAAACAGAATGGACGAAAGTATAAGATTTCATTGCTTGAATACGGAACCCTAAAAATGCGTCATAATGAAATAAACGAAATTCCATCACACGAAAATGTTCTTCTTCTTCTTCGGGTTCCTCTCCATTCCTGGAGGTCGGCAGTCAGCTGTGCATGTCCCTGTCTATCTCTCGCCAAACGAAACAGCTCTTTGACGCTGGCGATGTCTGTACACTCTTCGAAAAGGTTGCGGAACAGAATTTCAAAGCCCTCCCATAGCCAATTAAATCCATCCTTTCATAAAAAGTTTAACTTCAAAATCCATCGCAAATTCAGTTTCAATAATTACTCTAGCGGCTTCGAACATTCCACTATACTTCGAGTTAAATCAATCAAATACGACAGCCACTCTATACACGCCGACTCGTTGACCGAATTTCATCGGTAATAGGTCGCAACGAAACATCAAAAGCGGTCGAGTCAGCAATTTAATAAAATTTTACGAAACGAATGATCCGTGGTAGTAGACGGAGACAGGTGTTCTCAAACTGTGGTCTACCCACCGAAATCATCACATCATCGTACCAATTCAATTTCTTTACAGCGATAAATTAAATTTTATTACACCATAAAGCCAACATTGAAATCACGATATAAATCTGACATTTCATTCATTTGGATCTTTGACTACTTATATAGGGACTAAACAATTCTGCCACTTTTCGCGGGGGGGTGAGGTAACATGAAATCCGCAACTTTGGATTTTATTCCACATAACTTTAGATTCTAATTTTGAATGTTAAAAATCATGAAAAGTAGTCTCGTGTGAACCCCAAACGTCATAAGTTCGTAGTTATTGTTTCGCAATTATATGCTGTCTCGTTTAGTGATAAGGTATAAATTTGAATTTAAATGCCCATGATCAATTGTTCTTATACCGTGGGGAAATGGGAAGAGGAAATGCTACCGCAAGGCCAGGCCTTATAATAAATAGTCAAAGATTTGGATTGAGTAGCCGCTGACGTTTTCTATGGAACAGCAGATCTTTTTGGGATTTCGATTTTGGCTCCATAGTGAAAATTTTTAGTTTGATGGTTTGGAACACTCCGTTTAATGTGTGACGTGTTTAATTTTAGATCCTGTATTATACCACTCTACGCTTCACCAATGACCCTCCAAATGATGCACAAACATAGTTTTAGAATCACTGTTCTGATGGAATGTCAAAACTTTGTTCAGGATTCCATTAATTATTTCTAAGGGTTACTTTGATCTACAATTGCTACTCGGTTTCTACTTCAAAGCTTTTATAACAATTATGATTTTATAGTGCCGTTATTTTATTTTAGACCTTCGTACACAAAAAATAAGTGAGTGGTTTTCAAGAATTGTTTATCTTCTATTGTCGTTACTCGTTTCTTATCTATAATAAATACCTACATAGTACATACATACAAAAACTCATGACCATAATCCCTTTCGCGGTGTTCAGAAACATTGGTACAATAACTACAATGACTTATGCAAATAAATTGTTTATCAATCTATCTATAAGGTCTAACAAAATTAGGTGAAACTATTTTAATGGGATGATCAGACCATCAAACCGAACAACTTTCTCTATGGGAGCAATATCAAAATCGCCCAAAAAAAATCAGCTGTTCCATACAAACCTACCCGACTCAAATGTATGGGACAGCAGATTTTTTTTTCGCGATTTCGATATTTGTCACATAGAGAAAGTAGTTCAGTTTGATGGTCTGATCAACCCCTTAAAATTTTATATGTAAAATAAACCTTATATAAGGTCTAACAAAATTAGCTGAAACTATTTTAAGGGTATGCTCAAACCATCAAACTGAATAACTTTATCTATGGGACCAATATCGACACTGCGAAAAAAATGTTAATGTCCCATACAAAACTGCAAACACAACTTGAATCAAATGTATGGGGCAGCAGATTTTTTTCGAGATTTCGATATTGGTCCCGTAGAGAAAGTTGTTCAGTTTGATGGCCTGAGCATACCCTTAAAATAGTTTCACCTAATTTTGTTAGACCTTATATAACCATCAAAAATTGTATGGTTTCAGGATAACACAGGTGATAGATATTTTATTCCATTGACGCGCCCCCATACATGAATAACGAAAATTTGAGACAATTATAAGCGGCCGCTGTCCGTACTGAGTGTACGTTAGAGGATATACGAACAGGTGCATAAATACTCCGGCTGAGTGTGTGCACCTGTTCGTACGTAACATAGGCCGCTCGTTGTGCCCATACATTACATAAGATCTAGGATTTTCGCTTACGCGCGCCCCACTCTTTGTTCTAATCAAAATCATACGAGTCAAAAACGAAATGTGTCAATTTATGCTACAGGGCTGCAATCGCGGGTAAATATTTGGTGATTGAACCGTTATTGGACTACGTACGAACCATAACTTTTGACACATTTGGTATTGCGCTAATCGCGGTACTGCTCTTGATAGCCGTTAGAGCCGTTTTGACAGATCGCTCAGACGTTAAGGGCAGTCAGTTACATACGGTATGTTCTGATTCATAAAAACAGTGCTGTGAGCGATTACAGCGCTAATACCCGTTCCATTTACGTGAGCGCGCCGACAGCGCCGATAGCGTTCTATCAATTCGGAACACTAGATATCGCGCTCACACCGTTCACATCACAACATTCAAATATTCCTATTATTTTCTTCATCACTAATTGTTATTAAACGTTTATTCTTCTTGTTTAGAACAAAATCAAACCCAATACCCCTACTAAAAAAACCTAAATCGAGACCTAAACAAACCAAAAATATACGACCGCAAAACTGTTAAACGTCACTTTTGAAAATTCGCTCTAAAATTTACCATAACAAAACTGTCAAACGTCACTTTTGACAACTCGCTCACAGTGCTAACGCTCGGAGCCGTGAGCACTGTTATTGCAAGATGGATACTTGACAGATATTGACGTCATGAATGACGTCACGTTTTCGACGGTGGTCGCGCTCACGATCAATTCGGAACGACATTTATCGCGCTCACAGCTCTGTTGGCGATTTTGACGTGATTCGGGACGCACCGATAGAGTTTAGCGCGATGTGGAATTCAGCACAGTTGAATGTTAATTGGATTGCTATGTGATTAGAACTGAAATTGGATAAGAATAGAACTTCGATGTTTTAACTTAGCGCAATCGGTCTCCTGGTAACTGCCGAGGTAACCAGATTACCAGAGGGCAACAAATACTGTATGTAGTAATAGAATACTCTTTCTTTTAGTGTGACATAGCGTTAGTTCTAGAACTGATTGTATGCTGCTAGGCCTTTCGCTTATTAATTCTGTAATTCTTACCACTTTTTTTAATTCGTTGGTCTAATTTAAATGAACACCAAATGACGACAGCAATAAAGTTACAAAATCATGATATCGTTAAACTGATTTGTCAATGGGCCAGATATAGAAGAAATTCACCTTTTTTTGTCGATGGTTTATTGAATAGCCATCATCAACATCATCAGTAACGATACCCTGCACGCACGATGTGTTTTGTTCCATGGAGTTTTTCAAAATTTAATTATACGAGCTTTCAATAAATTCAAGTAAAAAATAACAATAAAAAGTAATGGCATTTTCACTCTGAAATCGTTTGAAAGTAAACTTCATTAAAACTTCACATACGTTTAACGAGTTTAAGCCGTTTTGAAAAACACGAAGCGCTGATGCATTGTAGCGGACGTTCGATCAGCCGTAATACATTCCGGTTAAATTTTGATCCGCCGTAATACAATACGGCTAGCCGTTATGTAATGCGGCAAATTTTATCTACGATTTGGCTGCGACTTAATTATCTATACAGTTATGAAAACCATCGGTTGCAACCATAGGTCGTGTCGTGTCACACGGGCTGAAGGGGCCCCTCACTTCACTACCACGCCCTCACTACCAAGCTACCATGAAATATCAAGGGTGTAAAATTAAATAGGACACTTACTTAAGGGTGCTTCAAACCATCAAACTAAACAACTTTTACTATGGGACCAACACTAAAATCGTGATAAAAAATTCCGCTGTCCCATATAAAACTGCAAACATAACTCGACTGAAATGTATGGGCCAGCAGTTTTTTTTTTTGCGAATTCGGTATTGGTCCCACAAAGAAAGTTGTTCAGTTTGATGGTCTCAAGCACCCCTTTAATTAAGTGTCCCATTTAATTTTACACCCTGTATTCATTCCATAATGCGGAAAACACAAGATTACCCGCCGTTACTTCCGCCTCGTCGGTATCACGCGTGACGATTCCTCACTGTACACATGTTTAATGCACTATGCTACAACTAATACGCCTAAAATAGTGGTTGGTAGTTGCAGCAAAACTTTTTACAGTAGCTCAGTCATTTTACGGTGTTTTGTTAGGCGGGATAGGGAGTGATTATTAATTGGACTTTTAAACTGTAACCGGCACCATTTAGTGACAAAAGGACTCTCTTAAAGCATATTAAAAAAAAATCGCTACGCAACATAGAAATCAAAATTGTCAATCAATCAATCAATTACACTTTATTTGACACCAAAAAAACAGAGTATACAGAGAGCAATAAATCAGGAAATACAAAAGGCACAAAAACAGGCGGTCAATTGTGTGTCCCAGAAGGATTTTAAATTATTAATATTAATACCAATGCACTCAATTGACTTAGATTTAACAATATAAATTATTTTTGAGCAAAAAAATAGGCAATGAAATTTAAAAAATGAGGTATTTATTAGAAGATATGTATGTATTTTTCAAAACCTTCTAAGCAGACAAAAATATTCACACCATGTTTGTAGTATGTACAATGATAAAGCCTTAAATATGTGCAATAAAAAATTTACGATCAGGTTTTTTAGAAGGAGATAATAGCTAAATTTTAAAATTGGAACTGTTGATGACGTGTTTTTTTTAAATTTTGGTATATGTCTAGGCTCAAATTGGCTCTTCAATATTATACCGAAAAAAAATGTCAATTACTAATTATTCCCGGCTCAAACCGTAAAATGACTGGGTTACAGTCCGTATTGTATCATACGTTAAGCTCACTTACACACACACACTCTCTCTCACACACACAAACAATAGTGGGCCATTTTGTGAATGTAACGTTCTGAAAACGTGACTTTTTGAGAGTGTGACTTTTTGAAAATGTGACATTAATCACATTCGTATGGCTTTATACGAACGCACAGATAAGATAATACCAAAGAATGTGACATTGTGCGCCTAATCCGGTCCAAAAACTCATTGGCACATGTCTGATTCAGACTAGGATCAAAACACATTTTGCATGTACACACGGTGACACATCAAGCTATACAAAACCAAAATAAGCTGGCCGCGCGTATGCCGAGTAACTATAGCGTCGCGCGGCCAGCATATGTTGGTTTTGTATAGCTTGATGTGTCGCCGTGCGTACTTATTCTTTCCTCGAAGAGAACTGTATTTGTGCTAAACCTACTCGTATCTTATACCTATCTAATTTACAAACAAAGAAACCATCCAATTTATCAAATTCAATAAACATCATGCGTAGGTATTCAGAAGCAGTCCAATTATTTTCTGTATTATACGAAGTCTCGTTATATAAAGAAAATGTCTTGAATACAATGTAATATTGTATTGTTAGGACTAGGGATCGGAAAAATACGAGAATACTTTAAAACATTTTCCTATATCTTTGTACTTTTTTAATGTTATAATAATTATAATAATCTATAATATACTATCATAAACTGTAACCGAAGTGTGTCTGTACATTGAAGATATTAACAAAAAAGTTACAATATGGTTTTTAGGTGTCCCTGATTCCATATCAGCAATTTTTGGATTTTTTGTCTGTCTGTTTGTTTGTGTTTGTTTGTACGTTTGAACGAGCATCACGCAAAAACTACTGAACCGATTTTGATGACTTAACTTTTTTGACGATTTAACTTTTTTTGCTTGCTAGCTAATGATCTGACCTAAAATCTGGTATATAATTTGTGCGGACAAAGTCGCGGGTTAACGCTAGTTGCATATAAATCTGACTCTAAACTCAATTTTTACTTCTTATTTTTTTCTTCTCTGGACTGCCAAACCAGGTCCTGGGTTCGAATCCCGGTTCGTTAATGGATCTTCTTCTATCGAGTCGACGGCATGTCATTTTATATTTTTCCAGCCCAGTATTTTGCCACGCGGATAGCACTACCAACAGCGTCCATAAGCTCCATTCGCGTGCAAGTTTGCGGGCAGGAAGGGCAAGATACGAGATGGGCCATAGTCTGAGGGGCAACACCACATTCACACCTCAGGTCTGATCCATCGATAAAACCCCATTCGGACAGGTTCTCCTTACTCCGGCCGACTTGAGTTCGGAGCCTGTTTAAAGACCTCCAAATCGGCCTGGGTAGTTCATGTCCTGGGGGAAGGCTTTCCCAGGGGGGGGGGGGGGGGACAAACGGGTCGGGTAGCGTGCTCTTTCTTCGCCAGAGGTCACATCTAGCTCGTTTATGCAGTTGTTGTATGGTTTCCATAATAAACATCCTATAGTGCTTGCTTGGGATCATTACAATCGATGTGCTTGTGAGCGTTCTTTATTTATTCATTTGTTTTTACCTAACTGCGCCAGAATTAAGGTGCAAACAAACTGGGCTTACGTACGTGATGCTACGTCCATCAGAAGACATCAGTTTTCATAGTAAATATATGAAAAATCATTATTTAGAAACACTTTCATCTTACGTGACGTCGCTGAATTATAGTTGTTTTTATAACGTGGCGTGCCATCACATAAGCCCAGTTTGTTTTCACCTTAAGGGTTATGTTTTTTGTTCACATTGTAAAATTGTATAATTATGGGTAGTAGGTCTCCTTTTATTGTATTTATTTTATTATTGTACCAACAAAGACTACAATTTAAAAAATATACCTATTATACCTTCTAGAGTATTCCCGCGGCTTCGTCCGCACAGGTTCCCGTCATCATAGGGAGGTTAATGAAGTACCCGATTTTAGTCTAATCCTAAGCTTTCAGACCAAAGGTTCAATTCATCAAAATTGGTCCAGTAGTTTCCGCGTCATGCGCGAACAAACAAACAAACAGACACAACGGATTTATAGTTCTATAAGGTCTAACAAAATTAGATGAAACTATTTTAAGGGGATGATCAGACCATCAAACTGAACAACTTTCTCCATGGGACCAATATCGAAATAGCGAAAAAAAAATCTGCTGCCCCATACATTTAGGTCAAGTAGGTTGGTATGGAACAGCAGATTTTTTTTTCGCGATTTCGATACTGGTCAACGGGTCCCATGGAGAAAGTTGTTCACTTTGATGGTCCGATCATTCTCTTAAAATAGTTTCACCTAATTTTGACAGACCATATAAAGGGTCCTTCTTAATGTACGGACACTTTTTTAAGAGGATGATCAGACCATCAAAATGAACATCTTTTTCTATGAGACCAACATCGAAATCGCGAAAAAAAATCAGCTGTCCCATACATTTGGCTTGAGTAGGTATGCAGTTTTGAATGGACATGCAAATTTTTTTTTCGCGTTTTCGACTTTGGTCCCATAGAGAAAGTTGTTCAGTTTGATGGTCTGATCATCCCATTGAAATAGTGTCAGCATATTAAGAAGGACCCTGTATAATTGTACCTAGAGATGTATTTCTTTTATATTATTATTGTACTCATATTTTAATTGAACAAAACTTGTATTAATTAGCACACGACGACGTTAGAAGTTTGTACATAAATTAATTAAGTAATGATTCTTTTCATTAAAATCAGACTAAACCTATTAAAAAAATAATTAATATTTTATCGGACACGATAAAATATTTGACTAAAATCGTTTTAATTAGAAAGAAACCTTTGACTATTTATTATAAGGACTAGCCTTGCGGTAGCATTTCCCCTCTGCCACGGTATAAGATCAATTAATCATGTGCATTTACATTCTATTTATTTCTACCTTATCGTTAAACGAGACAGCCTATAATTGCGAAACAATAATTTCGAACTTAGAACGTTTGGGGTTCACGCGAGACTACTTTTCATGATTTTTAAAGTTCAAATCTAAAGTTATAGGAATAAAATCCAAAACTGCGGATTTCATGTTACCTCGCCCCCCGCAAAAAGTGGCAGAAATGTTTGTTAGTAGAATTACACGCGTAACTAGTCCCTATATAAGTAGTCAAAGAAAGAAACCAATTATTTTCGCAGATGACTTTTATGTCTTTTGGGATATTGTTTGGGATTGCAAACTTGTGATATAATAGAATACCCACAATGAATAATAATTATAATAAGATAAGAATACAATGTTGTATGAATATGAAATGTGAAAACGTTTTTGAAGGCGCAAGAGAATGGGGATTAAAAGTATAGCCCAGTCATTTTACGGAGTTTTGTTAGGCGGGGTAGAGAGTAATTATTAATTGAACTTTTAAACTGTAACCGGCACCATTTAGTGACAAAAAGACTATCTTAAAACTTATTAAAATAAAAATCGCTACGCAACATAGAAATCAAAATTGTGTGTCCCAGAAAACTTTTAAGTAAATAATATTAACACTAATGCATTCATTTGACTTAGATTTAACAATATAAGTTATTTTTGAGCACCAAAATTGAAATTTAAAAAATGAGGTATTTATTAGAAAATACGAATGTATTTTTCAAAACCTTCTAAGTAGACAAAAATATTCACACCATGTTTGTAGTATGTATAATGATAAGGTCTTAAATACGTGCAAAAAAAATTTACCATCGGGGTTTTTAGAACGAGATAATATCTAAATTTTAAAATTGGAACTGTTGCTGACGTGATTTTTTTTTAATTTTGGTACATTTCTAGGCTTAAATTGGCTCTTCAATATTATACAGAAAAAAAATCAATTATTAATTAGTCCCGGCTCAAACCGTAAAATGACTGGGCTAGTAATCATTTTACGTCGTGTGACTTTTAGATTAAAATGGTATTTCAATAATTCTACAGCAAAATTTGACACAATACTTAATGTTTATCTCTTAGTTATGCATAGAATTTTGTGGAGATAGTCCAACTATTTTTTTAATGGATCTCACAAAGCCCTGTCGCTCACTGTGATGGCTTGACATCGACTCCAATAAAAGAAATTAAATGGCATCTGCAGTAGGTAATATTATTTTAAACTTTTTAGTTTATACAGAGCGTTACAAAAATACAAATAAACATTAAAGGGGGTGGTTAAGACCATCAAACTGAATAACTTTCACTAAGGGACCAGTATCTAAATCGCGAAAAAAAAATCGGATGTTCCATCATCATTATCAGCCGATAGACGTCAACTGCTGGACATAGGCCTCTCCCAAAATGAGGAGATTTGCCATATTCGCCACGATGCGATGCGTTTGCGATGTTACATACTAAACTACAGATCTACTCGAGCTAGATGTGTGGGACAAAACATTTTTTTTGCGATTTCGATGTTGGTCCCATAGTGAAACTTGTTCAGTTTGTTGGTCTAAACTACCCCCTTAAAAGTTTTTAATTTTTATTTTTACTTCTGTAACACTCTGTATAGTTACACTGTAAAATTATTATGGCATATGTAACTAGATTCTAGTTCTCGTTACAATATTTATTGCTTGCCATTTTAATTTAATGTAATGACAGTTCATTTTGTAAACGCTACATAACGTTACTAGTTAAATATGAATTTTTGTTGTCACGCTACAGAAATTCATATTTGACTAGTACTGTACTCTTATACAACGTGTTAATAAATAAACGCAAGACTAGGAAATAGTTTGTTGAGATTCGAGAGTAGAATTGAATTATCAAGGTTTCAACATAGCTTAAGTTTTTTTTTTAAATAATGGAGGGCAGCGCAGGACCGGTTGTTATGGGGATCCTTGGTCCCCAACATGCTGAGATGATGATCATAAATTTTTTTTTTTATTCATAATGTGTTTGCGCTTGGCTTCATCTCACCTGATGGGAAGTATAGATGAAGCCGAGGATGTAGCGCGCTCACCCAGAAAAAGCCTATTAACTCTTCTTTTAAAAATATCCTGTTTGTATTTGCTTGGAAACAGACGCAGGGAGTGAGTTCCAAACGTTTAGTATCATTTAAAATTTACTGAACTCGATATCAACCCACTGCTCGGGCACACTCACCCTACATATTACCAACACAAGATTCAAAATGTATCCATGGGCACATTAGCGCCTTCATTCATTGCTGAAATAATAACAAATCATTTTTGCATGAAAACCTAAAATGCGAATAACTTAAAATTTGTATTTATAAAACAATGAAATTATTGTTTCAATAAAATTATTTTGTTATAAATCAGTTGAGGTATGTAAGGTTTTGCGCTTATTCATTTACACGTTGTATATTCCGTGCTATAGCACGGTACATTAGTACCGATACTATACGCGGTACTATAGTACCGCTATGTAGAATACTAAATTGTATTGTAATTATAAATATACCTACGTACTATTTAAAAACCTAATTGTATTGATTACTTACAAAATGTTAGTAAATGATTAGTACTATATTTTTACTTTCATGAACGAAGTTATCGTCAGCAGAACCCCACGTTTTGTACCATCGTAAACTAAAAGTTTTTTCGTGTAGAGTACCTACGTGTTGTTTTTTAGCGAACACACAAATGTGAAATAAACTAATAAAGCTGCGTACCTGACTGCTTCTGCAACTAACGGTGCCTTCCGAGACATGAAAAAGCGCTGTGAGCGATTACAGCGGCAGCGCCAACACCCGTTCCATTTGCGTTATCGCGCTTACAGCGCTGATAGCGTCCTACCAATTCGGAACGCTAGATATCGCACTAACACCGTTACATCACAACATTCAAATATTTCTATTATTTTCTTCATCACTAATAGTTATTAAACTTTTATTCGTCATTTTTAGAACGTTAACAAACCCAATACTACTAAATTAACCTTAATCGGGACCTAAACAAACCAAATATTTAATACAACAAAACTGTTAAACGTCACTTTTGAAAATTCGCTCAAAACTTTACCACAACAGAATTGTCAAACGTCACTTTTGAAAACTCGCTCACAGTGCTAACGCTCCGAGCTGTGAGCACTGTTATTGCAAGATGGCGCAAGTCACGTTTTTGATCGTGGTCGCGCACACGTCAAATTGGAACGACATTTATCGCGCTAACAGCGCTGTTGGCGTGATTCGGAACGCACCGTAAGAGATCGCTGTAGTTAAATCTACCGTTACTAGTAGGTACAAATATTTGATTAAATATACAATCTCGTTTATATTTGAGCTCGACAAACGTTAGCCTTTCTGCCAATGCTTTCAAATAATGTTAGTACAATGGGTACTTACTTATTACGTTATTCTATTAATTAAGTCGACATGACCAGACTTTGTTCAGGTTTCGGTTTCATATCAATACTTACCTACTAATGAAGTAGGTTTTCATATTGGTAATATACTTAATAAACGTGTGGGATTCGTTTATATTGTTATTTGTCACTTTATCATTTCGTGTATTTAACTTTTTAATTTTCTAAAATATAATAATAAACAGTACCTAAGTTATTTGTCATCTGAGGTCAATGTTTCTCTTTCATTGGGTGAAACGTTCTGTTTTTTTCCTTTTGTGACTGTAAATTACGCATGTTGTGTTCACTTTTAAGTGGTTATGCATTTAGCTTAAGACGTAGTTAAGTATCACAATGATTGTATGAGTGTAATAACTGTAAGTGAATCAAATAAATAAATAAATATTGCTGTTATACTCTGACACCAGGGCTTTGTCCACAAGATAAGAAGAAGATTGCTGATGAATTTCCTGCAGTGTCGCAGACCGGCGGGGCCAGAGCATTCTAGTCTGCGTCTTTTATCAGCCCATTCCTTAATCGCCATTTTAATGTTACATTCCAGGATTCAGGACCTTCATGACCTTAGACGAGACATTAGACAAAATTGCATGTCAACGCAGACGAAGTCGCGGGCAAAAACTAGTACTTGATTATTTGTGGTTGGGCTATTGCAAGCAAGGGTCGTTGTAACACTGAGACCAGCGCTGGTCCTTTGTGTTCGCCCCAAGCTCACCCATATTTTACGCATACCTCCGAACTTAAGGTATTTTCTTTTCATCCTCGGGAATGCAGGTTTCCTCACGATGTTTTCCTTCACCGCCGAGCTGGTAAATGATAAATACAACCGTACATAAATTCCGAAGAACTTAGTGGTACAGGCCAGGAATCGAACCGCGGCCTCGATTGAGGCGCTAGCTCTCTTCCGTAGGAGCTATCATCGCTCAAAAAAAGCTAGTACTTAACACGTTCCGGGACAGTGAACGAGACACAATAGAACTTTTATTGTTATCACGGCTATAGGCGGTCACTGTCCCGGAACGTGTTAATAAACGTTATTAGATTCCTCGGTTTAGAAGTTAGGACTCTGCAGCCGAACTATCGATAGGTAATCTAAACCTAGGTAAAAGATAGTGATGTTATACTGAAATACCTGCACCCCTATTTTTCAATTACCAACAACATTTTAAGGATGAATTCAGATTATGAAACTAAACAATTTTCCCAAAGGAATACGGGTAGAAAAAGATTTAAGTACATATATCTTAACTATTATAAAACTGTATTGATTGATTGTTGCTCTTACAATAGCAAGCAGTGTTACATGACGACCCTCGTCATGTAACACTGCGACCATCGCTGGTCTTTTGTGTTCGCCCCAAGCACACCCATATTTTACGCATACCTCCGAACTTATGGCATTTTCTTTTCATTCTCGGGTATACAGGTTTCCTCACAATGTATTCCTTCACCGCTAAGCTAGTGATAATGATAAATACAACCGTACATAAATTTCGTTGAACTTAGTGGTACAGGCCATCAGGCCTGGAATCGAACCGCTGTAACAGAAGTGTGTCTGTACATTGAAGATAATAATAAAAAAAAAGTTACGATATGGTTTTTACTTGCCCCTGATTCCATATCACCAATTTTTGGATTTTTTGTCTGTCTGTTTGTGTATTTGTTTGATCGAGCATCATGCAAAAACTACTGAACTCATTTTGATGAAACTTGTACAATATACAAATATAGAATCTTCTTAAGAACAAAAGGTAAGTAGGTAGGTATATACAAAATTTACAATCTTAAAAATAGTAGGTAATACCTATTATAGAAAATGGATCGGTTGATCTGCTCTTTTGTATGGAAGGCAAAAAAAAAATGTTCCATTTTATTTATATCCATGTTCGAATTATCTGAAAACACCATTAATATTTCTTGAAAAAAAAAATGTACAGGTATAACAGAAATGCTATTCGAGTATGAAACTACGTCTTTGCTTTCACATTTAGAACAAAGTTTTCTGTTGTCTACATTGGAACGTGGAAAAGCTTTTGAAGTAGAACTCTTTTACAATACTATCTATACTATTATAAAGCTGTTACAGGAAGTTTGTCTGTACATTGAAGATATTAACAAAAAAAAAGTTACGATATGGTTTTTAGGTGTCCCTGATTCCATTTCACCAATTTTTGGATTTTTTGTCTGTCTGTTTGTTTGTGTGTTTGTTTGGGTGTTTGTTTGTTTGAACGAGTATCACGCAAAAACTACTGAACCGATTTTGATGAAACTTTTTTTGTTTGATAGCTTATGATCTGACTTAAAATCTGGTATATAATTTGTGCGGACGAAGTCGCGGGTTAACGCTCGTAATAGAATAAAAGTGTATGAAAAATTAATTTTGTTTTGTATCAAATAACAATACAGGGTCCTTCCTAATATGCTGACAGTTTTTTTGGGGATGACCAGACAATCAAACTGAACAACTGTCTCGGTGGTGCCATAGAGAAAGTTGTTCAGTTTAATGATCTGATCATATCCTTAAAAAACTGTCAGCATATTAAGAAGGACTCTGTATAATTGACGCTTTTGTAACAAAGCACAGAAACTCTGCAGCATGTAGATTATGTTAGGCGTATTATAAATTATATATTTGTAGATAATATTTTTAATTTATTTAGTAGGAGGATTAATGTTATAGTGTTTATACTTAATGTATGTTGTTATTTAAGCTATGTTAATTTATACAGGGTGTAAGTGACAGCCTAGCAAATACTGAAACGGTGAACTAAGACAATCAAACTGAACAACTTTCACTATGGAGCCTACCTCAGGAGACGCGAAAAAAATTAGCTCTCCCATACATTTAAGTCAGGTAGGTACAGCAGTTTTGCATGGGACTGCTGATTTTTTTTCGCGTCACCTGAGGTAGGCTTCAAAGTGAAAGTTGTTCAGTTGGATGGTCTGAGTTCACCGTTTCAGTATTTGCTAGGCTATCACTAACACCCTGTATAGGCATCTGATAAGCTAAGTACCTACTTACTGTTTCGTCCGTTTCGCCTACAAAACTGATAAATTTGAATTTGAATTTCTTAAGAAATGCCACGATTATTATTGTATCAGCCGTCGCTTTCCCATCGTTGGGCAAAGGCCTCCCTCCGTTCTCTCCACGCGTCCCGGTTTTGCTGCGTTAGGCCAATTCTTCAAGAAGCCATCGATTACGTCTCGCCACCTTCTTCTGGGTCTGCCTTGACGCTGATTTCGTTTTACAGGGGACCGGTTGGTAGTTTCCACGATAGAAAAGGAAATTTTTCCATTTTTTATTTTTTTTTATTATTACTTATAGGTTTGCTCTTGACCTCAATCTAGTCCTCAGGACGAAGATGGGGTCGAAGATGTAGCGAGCTCACCCAGAAGAAGCCTATTCACTCGTACTTTAAAGGAGTTCGGGTTGTAAGCGCTCGGAAATACTGAAGCATTTCCTTGGGAAGCACGATATTTCTCCTATCCTATGTATAATGTCAGCTATCGTACGAAAAAACGATTTCTTCAGAATCAATAACAAAACAATATTTTGATTTATGTAAATACCACGCGAATTTATTAAAGTTGTTAAGCTTTTATTCTTTAGGTCAGTAACTATATAATAGTAATATCTTACAGGTTTTGTGTTTTTTTGTTCACTCCTTACAATACCTATGTTGTTGGTTCTTACCAAAACAGAATTTCAACAAAGGAGTCAATTTATTTGTAGGCCCACAAATGGTTACGTTTATTGTTGGAACACACACTAAAACATAATTTAATTTACTTTAGTAATTGGACGAAAGATTAGGTAAAATGCAAACGGAATTATGAAATAAGTATAAAAAATGCACCGTTGTTACTTTTTTTGCAAAAATTCTTTATTCCTATTACAACGGCACATGTAAAGCAATGCGTGTATAGGAACATCTTAGATGTTAATGCGAAAATAAAAATAAGACAAGATGTGCGCCAATTGCGATTACGCGACACTCCATTTAGATGAGTTGTAGCTAATATTGCCACTACAATCTATAGAGATTATGAAAAACAAATGGACATGAGTTTACTGCGCTCTGCTCAAACTTTGTTACTAGCTATTCCACGTCACACATCGTCCGCCTATGATAATTCGTTTACAGTGCAATCTGTTCGATTATGGAATGACCTGCCTCTTACTATAAGACAAGCTCCCTCCCTGCCCGTTATTAAAAAACGAGTAAGGGATCACTATCTCGCCCTTTGACTCATTGTTATTAAATTATTAATATGACACTTTGATCCATTAGACTTATTATATAATATATTTATTATTTATTGTTGGATATTTTGTATGTATATATATACCTGAAATGTATTGTAAGCTATATATTTTATATCTTATTACACCGCCATAGCAAGTTTTTTTACTTAAGAGTTCGTCCATCCCATGGTTGTCTGGAAGAAATCGCTTTTAGTGATAAGACCGCCATTTGTACCCTTACGTTCTTTTTATTCGTTTTTGTTACTGCATATTTTGGTGTGCAAATAAAGAATATTTATGTTATGTTATGAGTTCCATAACTATACGCCAACTATACGCTAACATTTTTATTTTAGCCTATTTCCCATACTAAGATTGACGATCTCTTTTACTAAATGGAAATAAAATTAAAATTATGAGTTTATCGGCTAAACTTTAATAAAACCTATAAAATAGTTAATACTACACTCACCTCCGCATGTACTGGAACTTGATGACGATGAAAATCAGGAGCGTGTTAGACGAAAGTGAAGCAGTCAGTACTGCCACATAAAGCACTATTATAACCACATCTGGCCTGAAGAATACGTCCAAGTCCATGGGAGTAGCTCCCCATATTTCAGTCTCGTTCCATTCATGGCTCGTGTTTAGCGCTTTAATAGGCATTATGAAATCATCCATATAATGTACTTTAGAAAATGTTGTTTTAGAACGAATCGCACTGGTTTGTATAGTCACATTTTTATCTTAGCCATTTAAACACTTATCTGCTAGGAATTCACTGCTGTAACATTAAATTTGAACTAAACAAACAGTGGTAAATAAGGGCCCATTTTTAACCACCGACGCAAAAAGAGGGTTGGAATAAGTTTGACGCCTATGCTGGTCCGTCTGTCTGTCTGTTGGTCTATCTATCTGTGGCATCGTAGCTCCCAAACGGGTGGACCGATTTCGATGCGTTTTTTTTAAATAGAAAGCTTTTGCGAGAGTGTTCTTAGCTCTGTTCCATGAAAATCAGTTCAGCAGCTTTCATGTAACTTTAAGAAATAACATTAACATACAAATGTAAAAAACCCCCGACGGTAAAAACGAACATTTAAAAAGTATACAATAATTCGGTCAGTTTCTGATGTAAGCAAACGTAATTATGTTCTACGTTTTAACTCTCTATTATTTTTTATTACATTGTTTGATTGTTATTTGCTGTAACATTTAAACCAAATCTTGTATAAGGTTGACTATTTTGCAACAAAAGCTGACCATCCGTTTTGAAATAGGATCGTTCACATTCCTAAGAGAATAAAAAATAATATACTATTCATGTAAAGGTCACACATCACCTTGCCTAAAAATGAACATTGAAATGTAAACTTTAAATTGTGTTTCACACGATTCGATTTTAAATTAAAGTTGAGGCTCGAGATACACGTGCCGTCCGCTTTTTTTTGTTATTTACTTTGTACTTTCTGTAAATCGATTATAGTTCACCTTTTGACGATGCCAAATCGACATAACAGGATACTGGGTCCTCATTGATAAGCTGTCAGTCAGAAATAACTTTAAAAATCTTACTTGTTAACATTGCATAATATGAACACCTATTAAAAATAATGAAGTGTACAATCGAAAAAAAAACTTTTTCTTCTATTGAATTCTTCATAATGTTATCTCTTAATTACAAACAGAAGCCTAAGGCTTGTAATATATTGTGGACCATAATATATTAAGTGCGGCAACCGTAATAAATTGAAAAATTCGGGATGAAAGAAAAAAAAAAGCTTTCGGGAGTGGTTTGATTTAATTTGATTTGATTTGATTCTACTACAACTCTTTAATGATTTTAACCTTGCAGGTTAAACCGAATTGTGTCATGATTTTTTTTTTCAATCTTTTGTACAAAGGGGCATGGTGCATTTTGTATGAAAACTATTTTTTATGGAACCTCAAATACTTTTGTAATCTTCCAGTAATCATCAAAATTAAGTATATCGATCCCTCAAAGATTTTCAAATAATTTTAATGTCACCCGCTCTCAAGCTAAGTTTTGAATTTACACACCTAACTTCTAACTGATTGGGGTTTTCCTTCAGAGTGAAACAAGAAAATGAATAATTAACCCTTCCAAGGGTTAGTTTAGGTAGGTAGGTACTGAAGTACAAAGCGTGAGAAAAACTTTCTCCAAAGTTTTCACTTCGGGACAAAACCGGTCAAGTGTGTTTTGGACTATCGCTTAGGTTAGGTTAGGGGTTCCTAGTAATTTTTCTTGACACGCCAAGTGTGTTTTGGACTATCGCTTAGGTTAGCTTAGGGGTTCCTAGTAATTTTTCTTGACACGTCAAGTGTGTTTTGGACTATCGCTTAGGTTAGCTTAGGGGTTCCTAGTAATTTTTCTTGACACGTCGAGTGTGTTGGACTATCGCTTAGGTTAGGTTAGGGGTTCCTAGTAATTTTGCTTGACACGTCAAGTGTGTTTTGGACTATCGCTTATGTTAGCTTAGGGGTTCCTAGTAATTTTTCTTGACACGTCAAGTGTGTTTTGGACTATCGCTTAGGTTAGTTTAGGGGTTCCTAGTAATTTTTTTTGACACGTCAAGTGTGTTTTGGACTATCACTTAGGTTAGGTTAGGGGTTCCTAGTATTTTTTCTTGACACCGCATAATTTTGTCATCGATTCCAAGTGGACAGTAGCGGGAAAAACTACTATTTTTATACAAAGGTTAAGGGAGCTATTAGTATTTAAAGGGGTCGTTTAGACCAAACTGAACAACTTACTATGGAGCCAAAATTAAAAAAGTAAAAAAATCTACTGTTTCATGCAAATCTGCATTACCTACTTGACTCAGGTACTTATTGAACAGCTGGCGTTGTAGTAGATTTCATTCAACAAAAAATCGCTGAAATACGATTTTGGCACAAGCTATCTCATATGAGTATAATGGTGATACCATTATAATGATGCATTGATAATGCTTTCAGTATGATCTCCTGAACATGTTGATGATAAGCGCTCAGACTGTGGGGGTAGAATTGTGACGACATGAAGATTTTCGTAAAAAGATTTTTTTTTATTATACATAACATGTAGGGTATCAAATGAAAGGGCTTTATGAGTAGATTACAAATATACAAGGTGTAAGTGAGTGAGGTGTTAGGACTAAGTTTAGAGATTTCTGGTTTTCTTTGTAAGTGTATATCCACGTATGGTTGAGAGCATGTATACAGAATAGATGCAGGTAAATTTTTTTATATTCTGAATTTTTTTTTCGCGTTATATCCTGGGTCATTTTAAATATATTTTACAAAAATCTATTAAGTTGTTTTCAATTTACATCCGGTTTAAAGTCAACTATAAATTATGGCATTTTTGGATGCTTTCAAATAATTTGTTAGACCAAGTAGTGCAAATTTTATGCTATACAGGGTGTGACAAAGTGACAGCCTAGCAAATACTGAAACGGTGAACTCAGGCCATCAAACTGAACAACTTTCATTATGGAGCCTACCTCAGGAAACACGAAAAATAATCTGCTGTCCCATACAAAACTGCTGTACCTTCCCGAGTCAAATGTATGGGATAGCTGATTTTAAAGCACAGCAAAGCACTAATTTTAATAAGTATTATTTTTTTTATTTTTAATGTACATACTTACCTTCCTTTATTTGTCTTTAGAAAATTATTTAATCAGTATAAAAAAAAAAATTAGTATTATTAATAACAATATAAATAACTTTTGAGAAATAAAATAGGCATAAGCATAAGCATATGCTCACGACTATAATCCCCGAAAGGATAGTCAGAGATATTCTGAAACCTCAGAACATCCACGTTCCACTATAGTACCGAAACTCTGCCCAGTGTGACGGGGAGTGAGCCCGTCGCCACTTGTAAATAATAATAATAAATAATAAAAAATTTAAAATTTCACAAAAGCCATTTCCATAATGTTTACATATGAATTAGGTACTATGAAAAACTTAGGGTATACGTTTTGATCATTTAATTGATATCTGACGTCATGAAAGGCAGGTAAAACCTGTCTGTGCTATTGACGTAGTAAATGGACAGTAGGTACAATACATGCCTCGAAATTGAAGCATGCAGGTTTCCTCACGATGTTTTCCTTCACCGAAAAGCCAGTGGTGTTATAAATCGTACATAAATTTCGAAGAACTCATTGGTACGAGTCGGCGCGGACGGGGATCGAACCATCGCCTCCTGCACAGCAAGCAAGGTTACTCGCCACTGGACCACCACGGCGTAGGCATTAAATTATAATAGGCACTACCTAAGTGTTGGAAATGGGTACGAACGATGGTAAAGCCTTAAAAATGTCCAACATGAAATTCATAATCAGGTTTTTCATAACGAGATAAATGCTGTATTTTAAATTTGGAGCTGTCACTTAAGTGTTTTTTTTTTATTTTGGTTTATTTCTGACCTCGAATTGGCTCTTAAATGATACACCGAAAAAAAACAATGTTTAATTAGTCCCAGGTCAAACCGTAAAATTACTGGGCTAATTTACGATCACAACCGCAGACCGGGTCAGTGTAAATGGTACTTTAACCTTATTTAATAAATAAATTAATTTAGGAACCTATTTAAATAATCCCTCTCATAATTATGTTTGGTCTATTCGTTAAGTATTCATTTGTTTATTTCATTAACTAAATATTCATAAATTTAATGTTCATGTTTTCAAGTCTGTATATTTACTTAAACGCGTTTGATGTTAGGGGCTAGAAATAAAATTATCACATAAAAATTTTGAAGATAAACATGGAAATGTTAACGTATTTGGGCGGCAGCGTAAACGAGGCGCATTAATAGGATAAACAGTGACGGCGCGAATTTTTTATATAAAAAGTTAATATTCGTGTAATAGACTAAGACATAAGTGTACTTTTTGCAACTATCAGCTGCAAGGCTGATTCAGTGTTTACAAGGTGTAGAGCATCTCTGTGATGGGGATGGACCAGGTCTGGCTGCATAACTCCAGTCGGTTTGGAAGTTAATGATGTTTAAAGGTCAGTAAAAAATTTACAATCAGCTGCAAGGCTGATCGTATGATATTATTGTAGTAAGCACTGTAGCTATGTGAACAGTACTAAAACTGGCATGATGATGACTGAAAGGTCCAACCTTTGAACGGCTGTATCTCCTAAACCGACTGGCAGTTCATGTCACTTTTTGTACTGTTCACATAGCTACGGTGCACACTACAATAATATTATACGATCAGCCTTGCAGCTGATCGTTAATTTTTTACTGACCTTTAAACGTCTGTAACTCCTAAATCGACTGAAGTTATGCAGGCAGACCTAGTTCATCCCCATCACAGACTGATGATCGTTGCAAAAAGTACACTGATCTCTTAGTCTATAAGCCACTTAATCACGGATAAAAATTGCTCAGAATTGGGATGCTAAAAATGACATTCATCTATATCTATAAAAATAAAAAACTGAAGCAGTAAGTTTGTCTGTACATTGAAGATATTAACAAAAAAAAAGTTACGATATGGTTTTTAGATGTCCCTGATTCTATTTCACCAATTTTTGGATTTTTTGTCTGTCTGTTTGTTTGTGTGTTTGTTTGGGTGTTTGTTTGTTTGTTTGTTTGAACGAGTATCACGCAAAAACTACTGAACCGATTTTGATGAAACTTTTTTTGTTTGATAGCTTATTATCTGACTTAAAATCTGGTATATAATTTGTGCGGACGAAGTCGCGGGTTAACGCTCGTACTATTATAAAACTGTAACAGAAGTGTGTCTGTACACTGAGGATATTAACAAAAAAAAAGTTACGATATGGTTTTTAGGTGTCCCTAATTCCATAATATATTAGCAAATTTTGGATTTTTCGTCTGTCTGTTTGTTTGTTAGTTTGTTTGAACGAGCATCACGCAAAAACTACTGAACCGATTTTGATGAAACTTTTTTTGTTTGATAGCTTATATTCTGACTTAAAATCTGAAATATAATTTGTGCGGAGAAATTTGCGGGTTAACGCTCGTTATAATATAATAGTTAAAAATTACGATTGAGGGTAGCACTGGAGGCTTCGTGTCCCCTTAATTTAAAAACATACCTACTTTTACCATTTTTAATATCATAACGTGAGAGTAGGGGGAATGAAATTGCTTATTGAAAATTCATTTAACGTATTAAATAAATTATTTGTATATTTAACGTATAATGCTGCTACTCTAAATATAATTGCGTCTCTTCATCTAAATGAGATACCAAAATGATTAATGATGGTATACATAAAATTATAAATTCAAATTTTTCATCTTTTCACTACTTTTATTATAACTAGGTACTTAATTCGATGCCATTGATAAATCGAGTTTGGTCAAATATTGACAAAATTAGGGCGCCAACATCAATAATTCACTCAACACTCAGAATGTGCCATGTATTCAAGTGTTTATAGTACTGTTTATAGAATTAAAGTTCAAGGCTCAAATTGGATGAAAGCGGTTACCCCTCGAGTTATCTAAAACAACTATTACAAAACGAAGCAATTTTCAGGGTACTAGGCAAGTAAGCGGAGTTCTAATTTACGGAAATTGTGGAATAAATAAAGCGTGAATGTTTCCGTAGCTTGAACTTTCAGCTTTCCCACAGGTTTTTAGGGTTACCAGAATATTTGTGTTATTATTATGGATTCGTGAGCGAATATCAAAATTAAAACCGCTAAAAAAATTTAAATGTTAAAAAATAATATTGCAGCCGATGACATTTTCGTTCACATCATAAGAACATTAATTTGTTTTATCGAAGTCGCTGTCAAGCCACGATTCGCGACAGGGCTTGCATTAGTTTTTTGGCTTGGCTTGACACCGACTTCTATAACACAAATTAATGGTCGTATGATGCGAACGAAAAAGTCATCGGCTGCTATATTATTTTTTAACTTCTTAGTTTTTTTGAAGACGGTTTTAATTTTATAAGGTTGAGCAAAATATAATAAAACTGTTCAAATGTGTGTCGGGCTCGCGCTAAGCATCCCGGAGAAAACACATTTTTTATTATAAATACAGGGTCTAAAATTAAATGGGACATAGTAACTTAAATGGATGCGTCAGACCATCAAACTGAACAACTTTCTCTATGGGACCATCATCGAAATCGTAAAAACTCTATAACAAAAAACGGCTATTCCATACATTTGGCTGGAGTAGGTTTGCAGTTTTGTATGGTGTTCCATACAAAATCGACTGTTGTCGATTTTTTTTGCGATTACGATGTTGGTGCCATAGAGAAACTTGTTCAGTTTGATGGTCTGATCATCCCCTTAAAATAGTTTCAGCTAATTTTGTTAGACCTTATATTGTATGGTGGTACGAGTCTCCCTCGGTGCGCGAGACCAACTTGCACTTGTTATTATTAGTTTCATTAAAATTTTAGTTAAAACATTATTGCGTTTTTTTTCTCACATCGTTCGCCCGCGATCTTTTATGTTGTTTACACTTTTAGAGGGCAGATGCTATCGGTGTAAGAAACAGAGTCGGTCATAAAGTATTTTTGCACTTCAATAAAACATCTTCAATGCAAATAGTGAATGAAATTATTCAGCTATGAATAATTTTAAATCTAAACAAATTTGCACTGTCTGCGTTTGATTTCTTAACCTTCTGCTATCAATATGTTTGCTGAATTGACTTGAAATACATAGAATTGCACGACTATTATCGCTTTAGTGGGTGGTCAAAATCATAGCTATTATTAAGGCAACGTTTTAGGATGAAAATTAAATGAATAAGTGCGAGTCGACACTCGGGCAATTAGTGTTTTGTACTAACAGTTGTTAACGTGGGTCGTTGACGTCAACCTTTATAAACTGACACTTCCTAATTCATTTTACACATAAATAAAACTATCCAACTTAGTGCCAGCCTGATATTTTCCCGTCCTCTACACGTTATTTATATATTTTTTTTAATATAGAGGGGACAACTAGGCTTTTTGAGATTTTAGAAAAAAAAAATAGAAAAAAAATAAAAATAGTTTTGGACTCGCATTTTCCTAAGCTTTCAATTTTATTGTATAAATTATGTATTGTGTCAAAAGTTTTTAGAAGCTCGATTTTTAAAAATGCTGTCCCAAACCTAGTTTATTTAGACACCGATTTATATTAAATCATAAAAGATTTGTTTGTATTAAATATTAATAACCCTATTTAGTTTAATGACTTTTAGGTCATTTTTTTAGTTTATCAATATTATGGTTTTTATCGGAAATGGGCAAGAGAATGATGAATCTGTGTACACAAATTAAACAAATCTAAAAGTTTATAATTGCTAGATTTAAAAAAAAAAACGTTCCTAAAAGTTATTAAAACAACAATAGCAATACGTAATTTAATTAACGAGACCCTTATTTACCAGATTATCCTTTAAATAAACTTTTCTTCACAAAAACTTTCTCAACGAAAAAAAGCTATCACTTTTAAGTTTCCATGTCCACTAAACCAATACTTTTGTTCAAAACACAAATCACTCCATCTCTACTAAACTTAAAGATACGCTTCTTAGCTTTAACTTAAATATATATTCAGAAATTTCAGAGTAACATTATTTCGTAAGTATTCGCAAGTCGCGCATTTCACCCAGCCGTCAGTACGGCCCCGGTGTAGAAGTTCTACTGAAAACGGACCGCCTGAAATAAGTGGAATGAGATGACATTTCAGGAGATTAACTCAACACCTATTGTGTCAGGTTTAAGCTTTATTTTATTCATGCAGGCAGATTACAGTGACAGAATACCTTTTGCATTTGTTGTAAATGCTTTATGTATATAGCCATTCATATATCCTTACTAAAAGCTGTTATAGGGGCTTCCGTTAAGGGCCTATGTCGAAAAATAATTGAAGCGAAATGGGCGTGTGATAGCTTTTATTACTGCCTGATGCGAGAGAAAGAGATGGGGCGGCGCGCGCGCCTGAAACGACGCAAGCGTAAAACAAACTTTATTCAATTGTGATTGTACTATTTATGTAAGTTCAATACTGCTCTTATCAAAATTTGTAAAATATCAATCTCCTTTTTTTAAATCAAGTCTCGCGTTTCTATTATTCACCGTTTAGCAGTTCCAAGCGTTTATAAATAAAAACGGAGGCTACTTTGGCTTGTTTTTCTATAGAGTAAATGTATCTTAATCGTGTTTTGGCTCTAATCAAAACTTCAATTATATGTTCAATTAACACATATCCGCGAATAATACTCCTACTGTTAGTACTTCATGATATATGAAGCTTTGAAGAATCCAATTTTTTTACATAGCCTCTTAAATAATTTTTGAAACATAGGTACTGCTATAATAAAAAGGATATTACCTTATGTTTGGGATTATGCGCCCCGATTTTGTGGAGCCTTAGAGATGTTTGTTAAGGCACATGTGGACTTCTTCTTCTTATCGTGTGGGCAGGTGTCAGAGTTTTTTCAGACCGCAAAAAAAAATCTGCTGTCCCATACATTTGGCTCGAGTAGGTTTGCAGTTTTTTTATGGAGGAGTTGTTTTTTTTTTTCGCTATTTCGATATTGGTGACATAGAGAAAGTTGTTCAGTAATCAGTTTGACGGTCTGATTTTACCCTTAAAAATATTAAGGAGAAACCTATATTGTAGAACATTTTCAGATTTTTTTAGTACAGTTTATTAGAAGTAGATAACTACCCCGCCTTTCAGAAGTATGTACCTAAGTACCGGAAACATTCGTATTTACACGGTATTATCACTAATAACGAAATATCATCATCCTGAATTGCTCTACTTTCCCTTTCCGAGCATTATCTGACAGGAAAGAACGTACATTTCACATTGTACGAAACGGAAAATGGAAGGGTTTTTATTGCATATTGGAAAGTACAGTCAGCTACGCCAATATGTTAACAATTTAGAATTCAATAAGTCTTATAATACTTAATTGCTTCGATGGTTCGAATTAATCTGAAGGATGAATGAAAGTCGATTTACGAAAAAGATATAAGGGGTGGTTTACCTTTGGACCATCAGACTGCACAACTCTCACTATCGTGCGAACATGGAGCAAAATTAAAACAATTTGTTGTTTCAGCAGATTCTTGATTGAGTCTTGTCAATTCTTTTTTTTTTTAAATTCACGTTGTATCCATAGTGAAAGCTGTTCAGTTTGATGGTCTAAACGACCCCTTCAAATATTACAAGAGTGTTGGCAAGCTTGGAAGGTAGTATTGTCAAAGGCTAAGAGGACATACCTAGACCAATTTGGGATCGTCAAAAATATGTTCCTTCTTAGTTACCACAATATTAGGTATTATTTCTGTTTTTGGGTTACTATAGGTTAAAAAAATAGGGAGTAATTGTGGCGGTGCAAACAGACAGACAGAAGAATGGGCAGGGTTGGATTTTATACTATAATTATAGTATTTATACTATAATTTCGCCCTTTGTACTATATACTATCCACATCTAAGGATAGTACGCTAAAATACTATAATTTCAAGTTTACTCCCGAACGCTTAGTTTTACGTCATATGAATATTTCGACCGTGCGTGTATCCGAATTCCGATACAGAAAAGTGGTCATTGTACTGATTTTATTCCTACTGAGGATATGTTGACGAGATTCAAAGACTATTTTTACGAAATCCATACATTGTTGACCCTACTTAGTATGATTTAAAAATCGTCTCTGAAGCTTAGGCCAAAGATGAAGATAGAACTAATAGTAATATTCAAGAACATATAAACTTAGTAGAAGAGGAGTAAATTTTGCCTTGACTGGTGTTGATTTTAATGACTATTATGTTAAATTAAAAATAATTATAAAGTGTACTATAACTTTTTTTAAATACTATCCTTTTCAATTTTTTGTGCTATCTTTTTCAACGTCCCTAAATCCAACCCTGAGAATGGGCGAAGGTGTAAAGGTTCCTTATTGTTTGACTAAACCGTAAAATCGTACCTACCTAACGTAACCTAAATTTTTTACGACCCAGTTGGTCTAATGGTTACCACGCCGGACGGCCAAACCAGGGTCCTGGGTTCGAATCCCGGTTCGGTCATGGATGTTTATATGTTTGTGCCGTTGTTGTATGGTTTCCACAACAAAAAGCCTGTAAGAGCTTACGTGGGATCATTAAAATGTATGTGCATGTCAGCGTTATTTATTGAATGCTGAATACGTTTACATATTCGCGTTGATGAGTGTACATAATTACAGTCTATCACACTAAGCTAAAACATTTAAGAGATGTATTTACTATTTTTTCCATACAAACGTATTCTCCTGTTTCCTCCCAAGATAATGACACTAGAGCGAAAAAATGTTTACCATTCAATCTATGTTACATTTGCAAGAAGGACCAAAGGAATCTGACATTTTCGTACTGTAATAAACGGTTATAGTTGTTGTCTGATATAGTTTTTTGATCCTTAAAAGAAACAGGATCGATTGGCATAAAAAAGTTTTAGTGTAAATTGTCAATTATCTTGCTGATAGTACATTTTCAAAAAAATCTGTGAGTGCCGATCCAAATGTTGTAAAAAGTTAAGGATAGCTTTTCCTGAAGCTACAACGATTAAGGTACCTACCTAGGTAAGGTATCATAAGGTATATCTCGGCCCCGATATAACTTAGAGCAAATTTTATTTTTCATAAATGTTTGTTTGAGGTAACGTTTCAAAACAATAATAAAATTATCGGTGGCCGCAACAAAAAAAATTAACGCCATTGATCCCTATAAAGTTACACAAACCCCTTTGGAGAATAAGAAGAGAGACTAGCTCCCACTTCTTATTAATATAAAAAGTGCTAAGGTGAAAAAATGAAATTCAGCAACCAGTTGTAATAAATTGTCGTGCTGGTGTATATCCAAACATAAAATGGGACAGTCAAATAAATAACTGGCTACGAGCGAGGCGTATTTATGATAATAGAGGGATCCGTAAATAAGATCCATTTATAAAGGACCTCTTACAAGTAACTAGGTAGGCCATCTGGGAAGGATGGCCTACCTAGTGCTTTCTCACATTATTCGTGAGACACCTCTACTTGGCATACAATGGGATACTACACAATAACTTACTTTTCAATTAGAATCAACACGATTTACTACCGAATTCCATAATTCCATTAACTTTTTTATATTCCACTGACCGTAAGCGAAACTTCTTGATCAAAAACTTACATATCAATAAGGATCAAGACGATTTACTACCGAATTCCATAATTGCATTAACTTTTTTATATTCCGCTGACCGCAAGCGAAACTTCTTGGTCAATGCCGCTTCCTGGTTTCCAACTGGACCGAAAACCGTGGGCTTGCCTGAATAGAATTAGAACAGGAGTCGCTAAGTGTAACTACCATCTTCACAAGTGGGGCATCAATAGCTCACCCGAGTGCGACTGTGGTGCTCCGGAGCAGACTATCGAGCACATAGTGAATGAGTACCCTGGCAGAAGATTTGACGGTGGAATCTGGGAACTAAACGAACTGATCCCGAGAGCCACGCTATGGCTTAAAACTATTTACTTAAACTTGTAATTTCCGCGGGAATGGAAAACCATACGAATAATAATAATTCCGCTGATCAAAGAAAACATTATAATCCTGACCGCTGATACGCCAGTCGGTACCATTTTAAGGGTTTCGTGCCCAAAGACTGCGAACGGCACCATATTAAGCGAGCATTTCGGTAGCGAGTTGAAATTTTCACAGAATATGATTATATTGTGTCATTATTTTGGATTTTACAGTACGACCAGGAAAATAATTAACCTCGGCAATTTCGACCGTGTCGACCTTTATGCGACAATTACGTTAACACGACTAAAACTTATAAGAGTACGACGCATAGACGTCTCCGTGAACACCACTATATGACTGTCGTATAAAATAAGTACCAGACGTGTAAAGCACTGGCATATGATGAAGAGTAACGAAAATTCCTGTAATATAACTTTTATAGAACCGAAAAGTCGTATAAATGTTTGATCATATGACCAAATTGTGTTTTGGGTGGCGGAAATACAAGCAAAAGGATTTAATTTAAAAATAAAAAAGTGACCTGTTCAAGTGGTGTATTAAGGGCCTATGTCGAAAAATAATTGAAGCGAAATGTGCGTGTGATAGCTTATATTACTGCCTAATGTGAGAGAATGAGATGGGGCGGCGCGCGAGCTAGAAACGACGCAAGCGTAAAACAAACTTTATTTAATTGTGATTGTATTAGCGTCAGTGGCGCATTGCGGAGAGGTGTGGACACCCAATTATGGGGGTCCGGGTTCGAATCCGCACGGACAACATGCCGTGTACCAATGAGTTTTTCTAACTTATGTACGTAATACCGACTGCTCTCAAACGGTGAAGGAAAACATCGTGAGGAAACCTGCATACACTGAAGAAGAAATTCTGATGTGTATGTGAAGTCTCCCAATCCGCATTGGGCATGCGTGGTGGACTAATGCCCATACACCCTCCTTGAGGGTAGGCCTGTGCCCTGCAGTGGGACATTTATAGACTGATGATGATGATGATGAATAGTACTAACAACACATGGTTCTTATACTATTAGGTTCACAGCATGTTCATAGTGACAAAGTTATGAGTACTGTTCCGAAAAAACAAACCATCATAATAGTACTGTAGCCACGGGACTTTTTAATTACAAAAAAGATTACCGATTGCCGTTTTGATATTATTGTAGGGTACGAAATTACTAATGTAAAAACCTAAGTCTTACAGATCACAACCCGCCGTAGCAAAGAAAAAATAAAAAAATTGTCTTAAATTTTTAAATTTCGATGTTACCATTTTTTTTCTATACTGTCATGTTCTTCACCTTAATTCAATACCCATACGTAATAGTAAGAATGTCTAAAGTTGCCATACAAAGCTATAAGACCCTTTAAAATTGACTTTTTCATTTGGTCTTATAGCTTTGTGCCACAACTTTAGACAGTCTTACTAATACGTATGGGTATTGAACTAAGGTGAAGAACATGACAATATAGAAAAAAAAGGTAACATCGACATTTAAAAAATTAAGACAATTTTTACTTGCTACGGCGTTTTGTGATCTATAAGACTTGGGTTTTTATATTAGTAATTTCGTACCCTACAACAATATCAAAACGACAATCGGTAATATTTTTTGGAATAAAAAAGTCCCGTGGCTACAGTACTATAACTAGTATTTATTCTGTGCTATAAGTCAGGAGTGACAACCACTGGCACGAATGTCACAGGTGGCACGCAAATAAGATTATTGGTACATCTGTGGTTTTATGTATATTTTATTATTTATTTTATCGCTGTTTAGACACGTAAAGGAATACCTAAATAGAATTACTAAGCTCAAGTTGAGTAATTGGTGTCACATCGTACCTGGCCGTAAAAGTAAAAGGCCAGCGACAGGTTTTGTTTTCAATTCACTTGCCCCGAAATAATTGTAATTTTATCGTTAATTAATTTATAGGCTACATCTACGGCTAATTATTAAGTAAGATACATCATGTATTATCCCACTAATAATGTAATTGCCAAACAGGATTGATACCCTGGGAGGAAGTTAAGCTTTTTATAAGGGCTGAATCGAAAACCATATTTTTACTAAAATAATTTCTTGTTTCATGTAACCGAGTGACGTCACTCGGTGGTTTATAAACTCCATGGTAAACATTAAATAACTGGCCATTTATAAAAAAATATGTTATTTACATTGTCAGTATTTGAAATTTGATGTTTGCCATTTTTGTTTCCTTTCGTTGCATAGAGTTATTTCTAACTCTATGCGGATTACGGATAGGAGGTGGTATATTGTTTCATGTTTTAGCTGCGGCATACGTAAAACCCGTGAGATTTGTGTCTTTGTTTATCACTTACGTTAGGATTTTTTTAGGGTAACAAATCATCTTGTTTTGCTGTAGTTTTGCCTACTATGTTACTTCAGCTCGAGTTACGTACGATCTGCAAAGAAAGTTGAATAACTCTTTTGATATTCATACAGAAAATGTTGTTGAACTTTCGTTGCCAACTGTACCTTTTATTATAGTATATCCAGTGAACGCAAATAAAACAGTTAAGTTATCATATCGAAAAATATTTAGACAGTTAGTTATAAGACTCGCTTCGACTGTTGTTACACAAATTATTTTTGTTTATAAAGTAAACTTTTATTTTCATTAACATTCATCTAAATAAAATAATTATAATAATATAATAATACTATACTAAACAGATTTTAAGTCAGATCATAAGCTATCAAACAAAAAAAGTTTCATTAAAATCAGTTCAGTAGTTTTTGCTTGATTCTCGTTCATACAAACAAACACACAAACAAACACACGAACAAATAGACAGACAAAAAATCCAAAAGTTGGTGATATGGAATCAGGGACATCTAAAAACCATATCGTATCTTTTTTTTTGTTAATATCTACAATGTACAGACACACTTCTGTTACAGTTTTATAATAGTATAGATAAAATAATAAGTAATTATTTTTTCCGCCAGACTGCCAAATCAGGGTCCTGCGTTCAAATCCCGGTTCGGTCATAAATCTTAAATATGTTTGCTTGTTGAATGGTTTCCATAAAAAAGCCTAACTTGGGATTTAAAAAAAAATTACAATGTATATGTGCCCATGAGCGTTTTTTTCTTACATAGAAAAAAGTTAAAGTTTCATCATTAGGCGGTCAATGTTAAAATAATGATGATAAAAGATTTTTTGTCTATTACTTTCAACAAGGAACCCCTTTGGTCTATTCTATCTGTGTATGACTCGTCAAAATTACTTCCTCATTTTCGCTAGACAAAATTTGCTACGGAGACGGAAATATGACCATAAAGAGAATAAAAAAAATCCTGTCAGATATCTGACAGTTACAATATTTTTCTGACACTCTTGCCCTTTAGAAGTAGGCCCAAGTGCTCTCGAGAGACCGCGCATAGCCGTAGGGAAGCTTTCGTACCTAAATTGCAGGCTTGATTTTTTTTCTGATTTTAGATTTTTCGATCTTGTAGTTGATTCTGAGGCACTTTCTTATACTGTGGCCAACGATCACGGACCTGAAAAAAAAACAGACGAAATGTCGTCTAATCAAAAGTGAAGCACCCATTTATATGAGTGTGCGTGCTGTCGCCCTGTCGCGCGGTACATAATGTCGGACCTGCGCCTGGAACTGGTGCTTCTGTGTGAGTGTAGGTCCCTTGTAGAAAAAACGAAATTGTAGGACTTGCATGCTTCACCCCTTTTTAGTGTGACATTACGTCCGTCTTTTTTTCAGGGTCCGTGCCAACGATATTAATGTACTAACATAGACGAAGAATGTTTCGCTTACACTTGTAGACGGAATATTCTGATATTCCGTCTACCAGTGTAAGTGTAAGTGTAATTACACTTGTAACCGGGTATGAGATAGCGATAGTCATAAAATCCTATACAATGTATGTGAAGTGACATGTCGGAGTCAGGTGGACTCAGTACAAAAAGTCTGACTGCCTCCGTGGTCTAATGGTTAAGAGCATTGGCTCTCGACTTGGAGGTCTTGGGTTCGATTCCCACGGGGGGCACCTAGTGATATGTCACTTTGTGCGTTTTTCCCCAGTTGGTTAGGACATTGCAGGCTGAATCACCTGATTGTCTGAAAAGAAAAATGATTCCGTGCTTCGGATGGCACGTTAAGCCGTTGGTCCCGGCTACTATCTCTGGTGGTAGTAGTCGTTACATAAAAACCACGTCAGTGGCCGTAAGACGGTCTGAAAAAACTCTGACACCAGGGCTCTGCTCAAGCTCTGCCCACAAGATAAGAAAGAAAGTACAAAAAGTGGTTACGCCGATAAGGACAGCAATAAAGGTAGCGATCTCCTATTTTAACTACAGCTAATTTGTTATGTCATCATCAGCATCATCATCAGCCTATCATCGTCCACTGCTGAACATAGGCCTCTCCCAAGGCGCGCCACAAAACTCTGTCCTCGGCCTTCCTCATCCAGTCGCTCCCCGCTACCAATTTTAGGTCGTCTGTCCAGCGGGCAGCAGGACATCCCACACTACGTCTACCAGTTCGCGGTCTCCACTCCAGAACCCTGACACCCCACCGGTTGTCAGTTCTTCGGCAGATATGACCAGCCCATTGCCACTTCAGCTTGCTAATTTTCTGAGCTATGTCAACCACTTTCGTTCTCTGACGTATCACTTCATTTCTGATGTGATCTCTCAGAGAAACACCGAGCATAGCTCTCTCCATAGCTCGCTGCGCGACCTTGAATTTATGAACTAGTCCTATCGTCAGGGTCCATGTTTCCGCACCATAGGTCATTACTGGCAGGACGCACCGATCGAACACCTTCGTTTTGAGGCATTGTGGTAGAGCCGAGGAAAATATATGGCGGAGTTTCCCGAAAGCAGCCCCCCAAAGCAGGCCTCCTTGTCGAAGTTGTTTGTTATGTGCATAGTGAATATGACAAGACACGTTCTTCCTTCTAGTACCTTCTCTTTCTACGTGTACTAATGAATGACTGTGGCTGACGTGCGGCAATCAACTATGTCTCTATGGTACTTGTGTGTCATTACCCGCTTTTGTCATTATGCATGTGTGTCATAATGAGTATGCGTTGTGTCATTTTGCGTACATTATGATATTATGCGTGTAATCACTTCAAAACATCCTGCGTACCTGACTGCTTTTCTGCAGGGTGTAACAAAACACCCTAGTAAGGTAAGTAAGGTAAAGGGTGCTTCAGACCATCAAACTGATCAACTTTCACTATGGAGCCAACACCGATAAAAAATAAGCATCTAAAACTGCAGTACCGGCTCGACTCAAATGTATGGGACAGCAAATTTTTTTTCTCGGTGTGGCTCCATAGTGAAAGTTGTTCAGTTTGATAAAGACTAGTCTTTATCAAACTGAACTGCAAACTGCAACTGCTAGCAGTTGCCGTTGTCGAAATCTTCCAGGAATCCATCATCAACATCACCCCTTGCAATCGGTTTGGTAATGAATTGATGAATGCTTTTCCGTTGAATCTGAAATTAACTCTCTACTTTTTTTTCTTTTTTTTTGTGTCAATGGTTCTGCAGTGATGTTTTTATATTTTAGTAGCCAGGGGTTCGGCAATCCTGATAGCATAAGGAGTAGCTGTATTTAAATCTTCTCTCGTGCAGGTGTTCGGGCACAGCGGACATTCCAGCAGATGACCCATAGACTGAATAGGTTCGCCGCAATCACACTGTGTCAGACCAGGATCCCTATACCCCAGTTACACAGATTTAGTCTGCAACGGCCGACCTGAGTGCGAAGCCGATTTAAGGATTTCCACACTTGCCATTGCAGATTGTGTCCGGGCGGTAGTTGTTCCTGTGGGGAAATGAACTCAGCTGGCGGAGAAAGGGTACCCTTTCTTTCCACAGAGTACACTCTCTACTATAAAACCCGCAACAACTGCGACTAACAATGAAGTCTAGTGACCCCAGTTTACTCCAAACTGTCTTGGAACCCGTAAAAAGATAAGCGCAAAAGATTCAGGATTAGGAATAACGAGTATCCGACTTACGAACGAACGGGAGAAAGCTATTATAAAAATGTTAATAATAAGCCTTATTTTAGACAACAGCGGAAGGTTGATAACCCTGTTTACCTTAACGGCGCAGAGGTAAAAGATATTAACGAGATGGAATCGCATTTTATATTTTTATCCCCATTTTTCCTTTATATTCTTATTCATTCGTTATGCACCCATTAACGATCATATCTTGAAGATATTTGAATGAGAATACAATAAAACTAGCTTTTTGAAAAACGGCGAAGAAGGTTTAAGGGCAATTTTTTATTTGAACGCATTTCGAGATCATCATCATCATCATCAGCCTATAAACGGCCCACTGCAGCAGGGCACAGTCCTACCCTCAGGGAGGGTATGGGCATTAGTCCACCACGCGTGCCTAATGCTGATTGGTAGACTTCACATACACATCAGAATTTCTTTTTCAGTGTATGCAGGTTTCCTCAAGATGTTTTCCTTCACCGGTTGAGAGCAGTCGGTATTACTTTACATAAGTTAGAAAAACTCATTGGTACATGGCATGTTGTCCGTGCGGATTAAAACCCGGACCTCCATAATTGGGTGTCCTCTTCGCAACGCGCCACCGACGCTATTTCGAGATAGAACCATTAATTAGTTTTCCTTTTAATTTCGTTATGTATTTATATTTTCAGATATCCAGAAACAATCGTTTAGCTGGCAGGGGAGGGGGGGACGCTTAACGCCAACAAAAATGTTCACTTTAAAGCTTAATATTTCGCTAACGGTTCCCTAAATCGGTAAATGGTTTTCTCACACCCATAATATTTTTAAACCACCTATCCAACGATAGACCATGGGGTAGACAAGAATCCATTTCCACTTCACGTGTAGGAGAAATACGCAAAAAAAAATATTTTTCAAGATTTTATTTTGCCATGTCGGCGTGATGAATATGTATGCCCATTCCAAATTACAGCTTTCTAGTACTAAGCATCTCTGAGCTAAGCCGCGGACAGACGGACGGACGGACAGACGGAGGGACATGGCAAAAATACAGGGTGAAATTAATATCATTAGCATCCTTTTAAACTAAGAGTCTACTTATCAAACTGAACAACTTTTACTATGGGAGCGAACCGATCGGAGCAAATAAAAAATCTGCTGTTCCATACTAAACTGCAATGTCGACGCGCGTTTTCCCAACTCTCATGAATGCAACAGCAGACTTTTTTTTTTGCTCCGATCGGTTTACTCCCATAGTAAAAGTTGTTCAGTTCGATGGGGAGACTCTTAGTTTAAAAGGATACTAATGATATCAATTTCACCCTCTGTATAAGGGTTACTTGTTGACTTCGGAACCCCTTATTTATACATTGTAGTAACACTTAAGCCGGATTTGACTAAACTTTGATTTCTCCAAGAGTAACTAGACAAGGAATTCATTACCAATAAAATACAAACTACAACAAACATCACTAACGAGTTCGTCGGTACTCTAAAGTTACCCACAAAAACAAATGTCTAGTTTTGTGATTGGCTAGATCTAGACCGATACTGTTTATACACAAAGTTTAACATTGATTTCGATGATGGTAAAACTTACTTTTTCTTTTGTCGCCGTATAAATTATTATATAGTCGACATAAACCTAGTGGGACCTTCGATCCTAGGGCTTTGAAAGTGAGCTAATCATTTTAGTGCTTTCCTAATAAGTTTTGTTTTTATTTAGTACTTCAAAGACTTCGAGCAACACGACTCCCGTCACCGGCCGGTGCCGTGTTGTTCCAAGTTCAAAGATAACGGAATAATGTTGAGTTATTAACTCTGTTTTGAACTTCTCAGTAGGGCCTTGTTATGTTCTCTAATAGATATATGAGTAAAGTTCTCTCTTTAATGAAAGGACATCATCGGATTTGGTCCAAAATGTGAAAGTGGCGGTCAAAAAAAATGCTTTATTCCGTCAGGACTTATCCATCCAAACATTTATTATTATGGCACCAAAGCTGTAGGTCCATTGTCCTTAGTTTTATTTGAGTTCGTAAATCTGTCTTTTCATACACATTTTCGATGAAATTGCTAAGCTAGCCCTATATTCTGTTAGAACTAGTCCGTCTCAGAATTTTTTAGTATGGCATTAAAGCTTTAGGGCCATTTTCCTTTATTTTAATAAGGTTTGAAAAATCTTATTTTCATACATTTTTGATGAAATAAAACTTACAGATACAGTTTTCATGCTGTAATAATAAATGCTTAGACGGACAAGTTCTAACAGAATATAGCATTAGTTTTTGTTGGCCGGCACTTTCACATTTTTGGATATTGGACCTAAAATGTATGAAAAGCCGATTATGTCCTTTTATATTTTCTCTGTTATGTTACCGATACTGAAACACTTCCATCATTAATGCTTGTATCTCGACTGATACAATGTAAAAAGACGAAACGCAATACGCTTAAGGTGGTTGCAGAGGGGTCAATTTTATACAAAACTTTGACGCACAATACACGTAGACGGTATTAATATAAGTTACGTTGTGTGTTGTATATACAAAGTAACTTATATTAATACCATCAATCCCACCTACGCGTATTGTGCGTCAAACTTTTTTATGGACTGAAACCACCTTAAACCGCTGCGTTGGAAAAGCCTCATATAAAAGTATGTCCCTGTAAATAAGTTCGTATGTTCAATCCCCGACTGTAAGATCACGTAAAACATTCATCTGATCTTTATTATGATGAGACCCAATCTGTAATGCTATTCGGTACTTATTAGCGTCGCTCTATTTTATGACTGACATTGTTTGACTGCATTGTGAACAGTAAAAGATGATTAGTAATCTTGTCTTAAGCCTTTTAGGGTAACTAAACGACTTGTGCGTGTCGGTGATTTTGTAAGGCCGAGGATTTAATAAATCGTTCTAGCCACAGATCACAAAAACTAAACGGAGATGTAAAAAGGGGGCGGGGCCAGTGTCGCAGCAATATGCGCAAAAACGGAACACATTGCTCGCGACAGTAAGGATTCAATATATTATGAGGCTGAAAGTCAGTCGAGATATTATGTGTAAATAGTTTACAATGCTTGCGTAGTACTAAAGATTATTCGAACGTTGAGTTCTGAAACCGCAATGGAGCTTTTTTTTTGCGATTTCAATGTTGTCCCATAGAGAAAGTAGTTCAGTTTGATGGTCTGATCATCTCCTTAAAAAAGTGTCAGCATATTAAGAAATACCCTGTATAATATGAGATTTGCTTTCAATTGCAAGGTGAAAATTTAGTGCTCCTTTGCACTCTAATTTGCAGTGCATATCAAGTTGCCAGGATTTTAAAAAGATTGATAAGTTGATTTAGGTAAGCGTCATCACGATCGTCTCAGCCAAAAGACGTCTACTGCTGTACAGGGTGTTAGGGTAAACAGTTGCATTACTTAAAGGGATGATTGTACCCATGATAATGAACAACTTTCCCAATGAAACCTATAGGAAATTCCCAGTTTTTTTTTCGACTTTTTATAGAAACGTTCGGTCAGCTGATTGCATTTATGTAGTATGGAAAGTCCAAAAATTTTTATGCGAATTTCCTACATGTTTCCTTAGGAAAGTTGTTCAGTATCATGGGTACAATCACCCCTTAAAGTAATGCAACTGTTTACCCTAACACCCTGTATAAGAGATATTTTTTACAGGTTGATTTTAATTTCTGTTTGTTATTGTACAACTTATCAAGATGGAGTTTCAAGAAAAGCGTTTCGTTTAGGGCTTAGTTTAGAGTAAATAACATTTAGATTTTCTCTCATCGCTCTCTATCTTTGCAGAAACGCTCATTAAAGTTAATCCTCCATTAAATTTCTTGTTGGCTCTTTTTGTCTTGTTGACGTAGTAAAAGCTAGCAAGAGATTTAATGGAGGATTAACTCTAATGAACGTTTCTGCAACTGAGTGTATAATCACCTAACCTTCGTTGAAGGATTTTCCTTAATGTAATAATTTATAATATAAGAAATGTTGCAGAGTTTCTAGCCGAATTTTTTTAAAAGTCACAACACGTTCCGATGCGGTAGCATATTATAATAGGTAATAAAAAGCTTTTTTTTTTAATATACAATATAATAGAACAACGGATAGAAAAATCAAAACAAACAGAATAAAAACACCTAGGCTACTTAAAGGTAAAAAATGTCCTCATCATCATCATTCTATAAACGTCCCACTGCAGGGCACAGGCGTACCCTCAGGGAGGGTGTATGGGCATTAGTTCACCACGCGTGCCCAATGCGGATTGGTAGACTTCACATACACAACAAAATTTTTTCTTCACCGTATGCAGGTTTCCTCACGATGTTTTCCTTCACCGTTTGGGAGCAGTCGGTATTACGTACATAAGTTAGAAAAACTCATTGGTACATAGCATGTTGTCCGTGCTAATTTGAACCCGGACCCCCATAATTGGGTGTCCATACCTCTCCGCAACGCGCCACCGACGCTCTAAAAAATGTTCTAAATTGAATAAATGATTTTGAATATGAATTGATAATTTTCAATTTATCTAAAATTGTAAGCATTTTTTGCAAGCAAGTTCAAGTTTCTGAGTTCAGTATCTTGACTTTCTACAGTCAATATATTTACGAAAATATTTTATACGTTCGGAAAAATTGGTATCTCTTTCCCAAAAACAGTGACGTTCATAATTACAATACAAGAAATAAAAATAAATTAGTATTCCACCATTTTCGACTCAGTAAGGTAAACACATCTTTCATGGGCCACTGTATACGCTATTATAATAAGTTACCAGAGGATATTCTAAACTTGCCAGACAAAACAAGTCCTCTGTAAAAAAGGCTACTATAAACTCGATGACTATTTGAATGACCAAAATGTCTGGTCTTGACAATGTTACTCTATGTAATGGAATATTGTATTTTTATTGTACTTTGTATATTTTGTTTTGTTTAAAAGATGTGTGTTGTAGAGTTTCTGGCCGCATCTTCTCTCAACGGAACACCTTCCGACGCGATGGTAGAGTCAAAAAATGACGTCAAAAAGCTATATATGTGATATTATTTAAAAAAAAAAAATTAAATTTTTTTATTTTTTTTAATTTTGACGTAAATTGTAGACCATTGAAACGGTACCTACCTGTTTCAGTGATCTACAATTTACGTTATAAACTTTACATAACTTCACTAGGTTTCCTGAACATAAGTCCTAAGTCCTTTAAATATAGGCTTCTAATTTCTAATGGGACCCTTAAACTGATTGGCAATTATGCTGAAGTATACCGAAGTAGAGATTTGAGAGGATTTAGATCGAATACTTTGTGTTAGAAAATGAAAAAAAGGTTTTGTATGCTTTTTCCATGTAACATTCCTTGAGGACCGATTACGAAAATTTAAAGACATTGAAGTTTCAATCGTTCCCTCCGTGGTCTAATGGTTAAGAGTATTGGCTCTCGACACGGAGGTCGTGGGTTCGATTCCCACGGGGGATACCCAGTGAAATGTAACTTTGTGCGTTTTTCCTCAGTTGGTTAGGACATTGCAGGCTGAATCACCTGATTGTCTGAAAAAGAAAAATGATTCCGTGCTTCGGATGGCACGTTAAGCCGTTGGTCCGGGCTACTATCTCTGGTGGTAGTAGTCGTTAAGTCAAAACCACGTCAGAGGACGTAAGGTGGTCTGAAAAAACTCTGACACCAGGGCTCTGCTCACACGATAAGAAGAAGATTATTTTATCTTAATACAAAAGAGACTACATAAAATTAGGCACAAATTGTGTTCATCTACTTACAGAATACCACAGCGGATATAAAACACAAGGACGTGATTCAAAACAATTATATGGAACACACAAAATAGTAAAACATTTTTAAGCAAAACGTTACAAAAACTTTGAAAAACAAAGCAATTTCAACAAAATTTCGCGTGCAATCCAGTTGCAATCCAGATTATTATTCAGCTGTGCGAAGTTTGGATTATTATATGATTGACAGCAGTAACTATTCAGTGATGCAAATTCAAACTCTCACTGAACGCATGCAATAGACAAGGTTTGAAAGATTATAACAGTGTTTTTGAGATTGTAGCTCCATTAAATACCTACCATTGTGTCGTTAAACAATTTTTCTATGAAAACGGTTCATTACTAGCTATCTTCTTAACTACACAAGGTGTAAGGAAAAGTATCATCAACCATTAAACCACATACTCTACCCATCAAACTGAACAACTTTTACTATGGGAGCAAACCTGTCCGAACAAACAAAAATTAGATGTCTCATACGTTTAAGTCGAGTAGATGCTGCAGTTTAGTGTGGAACAGCTGATTTTTTTCACGCTGGCCTGTTTGCCCACATTGTAAAAGTTTTTCAGTTTGATGGGTAGATGATACTTTTCCATACACCCTGTATATGCACTGCAAATTAGAGTGTAAAGGAGCACTAAATTTTCACCTTGCAATCGAAAGCAAATCTCATATTATACAGGGTATTTCTTAATATGCTGACACTTTTTTAAGGAGATGATCAGACCATCAAACTGAACAACTTTCTCTATGGGACAACATAGAAATCGCAATAAAGCTAAAAAATACGCTATCCCGTACAAACCTGCAAACCTACTCGAGCCAAATGTATGGGACAGCTGATTTTCTTTTTAATATGATATAATATGAGATTTGCTTTCGATTGCAAGGTGAAAATTTAGTGCTCCTTTGCACTCTAATTTGCATTTCATATACAGGGTGTATGGAAAAGTATCATCTACCCATCAAACTGAAAAACTTTTACAATGTCCCATACATTTGGCTGGAGTAGGTTTGCAGTTTTGTACGGGACAGCAGATTTTTTTCTTTTTGCGATTTCGATTTTGGTGCCTTAGAGAAAGTTGTTCAGTTTGACGGTCTGATCATTTCCTTAAAAAGTATCAGCATATTAAGAAGGACGGTGGTATATAGGGTAAGCTTAATACCTTTGAAGCTATTAGAAACGTATTAAAAAGCCATAATAACTGCAATAAAGTGTGAAAGAGGCGGATTGGTCCGCCTCAGGCGTAGCGTAGTTACGACCGAACCGGAGATGTACACATAGACTAAGAGATAAGTGTACTTTTTGCAACCATTAGCAGCAAGGCTGATTCAGTGGTTATGGGGTGTAGAGCATCTCTGTGATGGGGATGGACCCGGTCTGCCTGCATAACTCCGGTTTAGAAGTTACTGATGTTTAAAGGTAAGTAAAAAATTAACGATCAGCTGCAAGGCTGATCGTATGATATTATTGTAGTATGCACTGTAACTATACGAACAGTATTAATACTGAAATGGTTAATCAGTCGGTTTAGGAGATACAGCCGTTCAAAGGTCGTACGTCGTCGTCTTTGAACGGTTGTATCTCCTTAACCGACTGGCAGTTCATGTCAGTTTTTGTTCACATAGCTACAGTGAACAATACAATAATAACATACGATCAGGCTTGCAGCTGATCGTTAATTTTTTTACTTACCTTTAAACATCAGTAACTTCTAAACCGACTGGAGTTGTGCAGGCAGAACAGGTCCATCCCCATCACAGAGATTCTCTACACCCCATAAGCACTGAACCAGCCTTGCTGCTGATGGTTGCGAAAAATTACACTCATCTCTTAGTCTAACACGGCGACAGATCAACCTACCCATTGTTGAACTTTGTGTCCATGAACATAGAGTTCAACTATAGGTTCTGTCGCCATGTGTTCATACTTCAAAGGGTCTGGGTCAAAGTGCCCAAAATTGTACTTGCGGTGACATTTATTAGGAAGTGGAATGTTATTTATCATGGTCTGGGCTGGCGGAATGAATCAAATGAAATCGTTTGTTTGCGAACATTAGATGGGGGCATATATCGTGAAGTACCTAGTATCGAGACAAAACTGATAGGTTTAACGATGCTAGCCAGTATTCCAAAAATGTTATAATATTTTTTTGATAAGAGAAATAAAAAAATTAAAAATTAAAAAAATATACGGAAAAAAAGATTTGGTAAAATTAATGTATTTTGTTGTTGTAAATAAATTTCTCGGACAATGTTGTAGGGGTGCACTAAGAAAGGATTTTTCTATATTCTTATTTCACGCGGACGATGTCGCGGACAAAAGCCTTATCCGAAAGCTGATGATGATGATGATAAATAGTTGGCTTGGTTGATCACAAATGTTAACATTTTCGTCCGTCCATCCGTCTGTCTGTCCTACCTTTTTAGGGCTTTAACTTTTGAACTGGTTATTATAGCAGATTTGCTAACAAATAATAAAATTACAAAAAGTTAAATTTATGATAAACATAAGAAACTAGTTTTTATCAATGTTTTTTTCTTTTCGCTCTATCGTAAAAATGGTAATACATACAAGCGTCAAACTTGGTGTGATTATAAGGCAATCCTTATAATATAACAACAAATAATAAAAACCGGCCAAGTGTGAGTCGGTCTCGCGCTAAAGGTCCCGGAGAAAACTAAACTTTTTTTTAATGTTAATATTGGTGGTGTTGTACGGAACTCTCGGTGCGCGAGTAGCCCTAGCCACGCAGTGGACCGGTTTTATTCTTCTTCTTCTTTCTTATCGTGTGGTACCGGTTTTATTTAGTAACAAATTATTACTCTAATTCTACTAGAAACTTATACCAACTTATATCACCTTTATTTTTTCCATCGAAAAATGAGGTATTTTCCGAAAGCCATTAAAAAAGAAAAAGTAGTTCCTATTGGCTCGATAGATGGCGTTGGCGAGACAGGGGTGAGCGACCTTGCAGATGGCAAAATACAAATAAAATAGTAAGAATTTGTGTTTTTTAGTAAACAGTAAAATATGAACATATATTTCATCAACGAATGCGTCTGACTCAGTGACATGCATTTTTGTTGACTTTTTAGCCTAAAATTTTCGTCTTCGGACCCCTCTCTGGTCAATGCTATCTATCGCCGGTTTATTGAACTACGTTTGACTTGCTGTCAGAAAACTCCTCATTACGTCCTTGAATAAATAGATTTTTTCATTCATAACGTCATCTAATCTGTGACAATCAGTATGGAAAGGTAAGTAAATAATGGCGATTGCCGTTTATAAAGCATTTCGGCTTCTCTGTATGAGATTATCGTAGCTATTAAAATGATAACGTATAGGTACATGCGTTTGAATCGAGGTCGTTTTGTGTCGAATCAGGATCAAGGTCGGACAACGAAAAAATCTGCTATTCCATAGAAAATGTCAACAGCTTCTCGACAAAAATTTATGAAACAGCTGAAATATTTTCGCTATTTCAAATTTGGTCCCATAGTAAAAGTTGTTCAGTTTGATGGACTGAAGCACCCAGTTCCGCCTGTAGCGACACGACATGTAGGGTTACATATCATCTTTTTCGAGTAAATATAGGTATAACATATCTGCAGTGCAATTCACTAAGTTCAAAGCGTCGGAGATTTCATATTAAGTTTGACACAACGCATACCGAATTGACAGCATGCCGATGTTTCATCCGATGTTTGCGCTTAGAGAATTACACTCCTGATTATAGGGATAGTAGGTAAAGAAAAAGATAATTGTTTAAAAACAAATCTGTATATTTTAACATTAAAAACTACTTATTTGATAAATATTTGCCACTTTAATTAACCGAGTAATTCGTCTGTATATATATTTTTTTAATAAGTAATGCTGAAGTTATCGCGATAACTTTAAGCTGTTTAGTAGTTAGTCAGACCATCAAACTTAACGAATTTCACGTGTCACCTATAAAATAATAAGCTAGTTTCAATATTCTTATTCATTCGTTCATTCATTTATTTATTCAATAACAATGTATTTGAAATATTTTACAACTAAAACTTATATCTAAAAATCCAACCAAACCAATTATTTCAAGTTACATAATTTATGCAAAGTTATTAATAAGTAATATTAAACCTAAATTAAATTAAAGTTAAAATAAATATAAACATATTATTCTAATAATTGTGTAATATTATTAACAATACATTACTTTTCAGAATATTTTTTGTAAAACTAAAAAAAAAACAACATTAGTCAACATAATTACCTTTTCCTCCCATACCTACCTACCCTAATTATTTCTGATACCCTAAAGTTATCTGGAAGACATCGCTTTTTAGTGATAAGACCGCTTTATTTGTACCATAATCAGTTTCGTTTCCTGTTGTACATTGTATTTTTGTGTTTGATGTAAGTATAGTATTTTCATTCATTCATTCATTACGCATTCATAAATTGCATGCACTCCGTTATTTATGGACCAATGCCCACCTCCGCATCGTCGTGAGTTATAAATCAAGTTTTATGTAAACTGCTGGTTCCGATACAGTGACGTTTTGTCAATAATTAAACTCTTTTGAAATGCTGAACTCTTACATTAGTCTTTAAACAAGCAGTCATAAAAACCTAGACGTGTTTCAAGTTGTTACAACTTTACTTGAACTTGAAATGGTTGGACATGATTGTCTGGAGAGAAGTAAGTTTTTCATGATTTTATTGAGAATGTTTAAAACAAAATAACCACTGGGACCGAAAGAAACGCTGAACAATTACTACCATAACGTATCTCTAAATTAGTTTTTATATAAAATTGAACGATATATTCTTTTAAATACGTTTAAGTATTATTATAATAATTCTAGTTCACTTAACTTTATTTATGGTACTACAATGCCGACGTGTGCTTTTACTCGTTGTACAAATCATTCAAAAAGAAAAAAACAAATCACACGGCATTACTTTTCACTCGTAAGTACACACGGCGACACATAAAGCTATACAAAACCAAAATAAGCGGGCCGCGCGTAGGTTGAGTAACGTATAACGTCGCGAGGCCAGTTTATGTTGGTTTTGTATAGCTTGATGTGTCGTAAGGACTAGCCTTGCGGTAGCATTTCCCCTCTGCCACGGTATAAGATCAATTAATCATGTGTATTCATGTGTGTACATTCAAGTTTATACCTTATCACTAAACGAGACAGCCTATAATTGCAAAACAATAATTTCGAACTTAGAACGTTTGGGGTTCACACGAGACTTCTTTCATGATTTTTTACGTTGAAATTTAGAATCTAAAGTTAAAATCCAAAGTTGCGGATTTCGTGTTACCTACCCTTACCCTGTATAAATGTTACACTATGTATACAGGGTGAAATTGATATCATTAGCATCCTTTTAAACTAAGAGTCTACCCATTAAACTGAACAACTTTTACTATGGGAGCAAACCAATCGAAGTAAAAAAAATCAGCTGTTGCATACATTTGAGTCGAGATGGCAGCGGCGGCGGGTGCAGTTTAGTATGGAACAGCTGATTTTTTTTTTGCCCTGATTGGTTTGCTCCCATTGCAAAAATGGCTCAGTATGATGGGTAGACTCTTAGTTATATAACCTGAACATGTTATAAGCATAGCATAAGCAGCACAAGCATATGCTCACGACTATATTCCCCGAGGGGGTAGTCAGAGATATTCTGAAACCTCAGAACATCCACGTTTCACTAGTACCGAAATTAGATCCAGTGTGACGGGCAGTGAGCCCGTGTTATAAGCATTGAGAATATCTCAGAGTACCAGTGAACATGGTCGTGAGCATATGCTAATGCATATGAACGACGTAATAGAGGATGGCCTACGTGAGCTTCAAGTCAGCTAGCAAAATGTTGCGCAGATTATCTCAATACACTCAATATAATTATTTAAATGTAAATCACTTTATGAGGCTTTGCGCTTATTCATTAGCATATTGTATAACAGGCCTACCTTCATCTCCTAGGGTGATGTACTCGATCTTGAGTTATAAATCCGGTTTTATTAAAACTCGTTCCTATATAGTGACCTTGTTATGTAAATATTTAAAATGTCCTGTGAAAAGGTAAATTCTAACTTTAGTCTTGAATAAGCAGTCAAGACATATAAACTTAAACGTGCTTCAAGTTGTATTGTAACCAACTGTACTTGATCTTCAAATGGTTGGACATATCTGGAGAGAAGTAAGTTTTTCATGATTTCATTGCGAATGTTTCAACCGAACGAACAGGGCCGAAAGTAACCCTTGACAATTATAATCATAACCAATCTCTGAATATTGTTTTTATACAACGTGTTAACGAATAAGCGCAAAATGTTGTACATCCCAATTGAGTTATAACGAAATAATTGCATTGAAAATGCATTGAAACAATAATTTCATGATTTTATTAGTAATACGGAACAAATAGAGAAATCCTCATATTTCATAAGTTCATTTATAAGCAGACTACCTATTGCCCGCGACTTCGTCTGCATGGACCTTAAAAAAGTATCATATATGTTAATCCAGAATATATTCTATCTTCGTGCCAAATTTAATTTAAATCCGTTCAGCCGTTTATGCGTGATTAAACGACAAACATGTAAATATCCAAACTTTGGTATTTATAATATTAGTGAGATTACTCATCCAAAGCTGGACATGAACGGTTTTTTTTTTAATTTAATTCGATTATTTAAATTTCAGTGGTGTGTGGTAACATGTATGAACATCCAACATTTGTCTTCAGGCATCGCGTTTGGTTTACCAGCTATCATCACCCCAGCCATCACTTCCAATAGTAGTAATGTCACTGAAATCAACGCGACTAGGGAAGAGGCGTCTTGGATCGGTGAGTTGCACGGTAGATCTTATACTTTTCATAAACCTAGTTGCTTTAAACATGGACAGGATATAAAATTACATCTATTGATAATACAAAAAGTCTTTTTTATGACTTCTTCCGTCATTCCGTATTATAAATTGTGCATACAATTGTGAAAAATTTATCGATTGACCTTATTTGCAGCGGCAATATACAGCGTATTGGGACCAGTCAGTTACATGATCTTGCCATACGTCATGCAGACCTATGGCCGGAGGCTCAGTAATGTTCTGTGGAACGTGTTCCTCGTTCTCGGCTTCATCATTATCGCAGTAGCTCCTAACGTCACCACCTTGATTATAGGACGTAGTGTCCAAGGTTTGTCTCATGGAGGACTTCTCATAACCAGCATTGCTGGTGCTGAATATAGTCATCCAAAACGAAGATCTGTTTTTATCGCAATAAAGCTCGTAATCATACTATTAGGCACATGTTTTTGTCATAGCCTGGGTATGGTATTGACATGGAGACAGGTGGCATGGATAGCCACAATCCCGTCAGGTCTTGGACTGATGACCACCTGGGCTTGGCCAGAGAGCCCAGCTTGGTTGGCATATATGGGACGATTCGATGAGAGCATAGCCAGCTTTGAATGGTTGAGAGGAAACGACGCTGAATCAAGAAAAGAGATAAATGAAATAATATTAGCACAAAAGGAAAATAGAAATCGGAATATCGAAAAATATAATTTCGGAAGATTAATACAAATGTTTAAAATGAAGAAATTTCTGCAGCCAGTGTACATAGTTTTAGCGATGACATTGTTGCTTCATGCCACAGGGACACATTACATGCTGGTGTACATTATTGAAATAATGAAAGAGTTAACTGGAGACCAGTACTCGGCTTACTATTACACTATCGGTTATGATATCATCAAAATTGTTGCTGCGTTGATACCTATTGGAATTTTAAGTGTATTGAAAAGAAGAACTGCAATATTGTTAACTGGTATAGCAGCGTCTGTATTGTTAAGTTTAGTGTGTATCTTCGATTATTTGCATGAGACTGGACAGTTTTACGTAAGTTGGTTAATACCTTCTCTGTTAATAGCGTTCAATTTCTTTTGCTACGTGGGTATTACGCCCGTAGTTATGATTTTGAATGGAGAAATATTTCCTTTAGAATTTAAAGGAATAGCGTCTTCACTCTGTGGTGTTATACATTGTATTGGAAGTGCTTTGGTAACAAAATTAACGTCAAATATGTTAGAAAGTTTGAAAATATATGGAACATTTGGAGTGTATCTTCTTTTAGCAGTAGTCTCTTTGATTATTTTATACTTTATTTTGCCGGAAACAAAAGACAGGACTTTACAGGATATTGAAACGGAATTTAAAGATCACAAGTTAGAAGTTCCTGAGATTACTGATCCTGAGGTGGCACCGCTGAAACCAAATAAATAATTGAACGAAGGCGATATTCAATGTGTTTCAAAAAGCGAAAACATTTTAAATAACAAGCCGCTCTCGGCATGAATTTTTTGCTATTTTTAGCAAGGTAGGTACTTTCATTGCATTTAGTATTATGTCAAGTTTTAAGGCGGTTGCAGAGGGGTCAATTTTATACAAAACTTTGACGCACAATACGCGTAGACGGTATTAATATAAGTAACTTTGTATATATGGAAAAATTGTTTAGAAAATCTAGATGCCGCGTCACAAATAACATTTGCAATTTATAAAATAATTACGAAGATATAAAATTTTAAAAGCTTTATATCTTCGTAATTATATTATAAATTGCGAATGTTATTTATGACGCGGCAACTAGATTTTTTAAACTATTTTTCCATATATAAAATATTACTTTTATTAATTTCGTCTACGCGTATTGTGCGTCAAACGTTTGTATGGACTGAAACCACCTTAACCTATCCGTTTTCTAGTTATGTGTTATTCAGAATTTAGTATTTAAGCGCACAGAAAAACAAGACTATTTTTTTTAACATTAATATTTTTGGTTTGATATAATTATTGTGCATTAAAACTTTCAAAAATGATACCTAAGATGTTCTATTTGTAATTAAAAATTACTATGCCATTTTGTTTCTTTACGTTTTTTGTCATTTTCATTTATGAAGTTTAAGAGGATAGGCGGGCTGAAATGGAAATTTCGAGAATAGGTCTCTTTTCCGACTGTATAATATGGTATTTGTCCGATACGCCCACCCACACACCCCGCCGTCTAGAGTGCGAAAGAGACAACTGCAGGTTGGACCGATTTTATTTACATAAAATCGACGAAATCAGCATTTCGTATTCCTGTTTCCTCCTCCAAAACTAAACTTTTAAAAGATTTTAATAATTCTTTCAAAAATAATGTGATAAAGACTTTGGCTATGTCTGTATGTTTTGCTTTTTTGTTTTATATTCGTCAAATTTGTTTGCTGGATATGTCTGAAAACGGGCGGTAAAATTGGTCAATTTCAAAAAGTTAAAACATAAGGACATAGCAGAGTTAACAAAGATTGTGAGGTAAATTTGTTTTTGCTCTAGTGTCATCCAGGGAGGGAACAGGGGAATACGTTTGTGTGGAAAAAACGGTTCCCGCCTATCCTCTTAATAAAATTGTTTCTCAAGGTATTATTACTAAGGTAATATAAGTTTATTGTTTACATAATTTTTTAAAATAAATTAACTAAATTATTTTTGATTTCCGGTTATTCATGTTTCTATTCAGTCTTTACAACTTGACTTAGTGCTGGGTATCAGTTAGGTTAGGTTAGGTTATTGTTATTCTTCTTCTTCTTCTTGTGTCGCTTTATGTGAACATAATTTAAGAAACCTTGACGAAGTGGCTGGTTAAAACGTAACAATAACAGAAACCTTTCTAAACACTTTATGCTTACCCTGGGTCTTCTATCCCATCCAATCTAACCCGAGATTGACACAGTCTACAATGTAAACATTTGTGATGCCACAGACTAAATAAACTCACTTCCAAAGCTCCGAGATGGACAGAAGCTTTAGGGTGGCCGTCCACATACTGTTTTCACCCGTTCCGGTAAGAACAGAATTGAAAACGGGTGCATCTACGTTTGCACCCAGTAAGTTTCATTCTTACTTTTTTATTCAGTGTTTTCTCGACCGTTGTCGAGTCTTAATACAAAACTTCATGCATTTTTATGCATCTTATCATTTGGCCAATGGTCCTAAAATAACAAGTAAACGGTTAACTGGAGTGCGATTTTTGAATCCCATTCGCTGAGCTCAGCAGTTGAAAATGTCAAAATTACAATGGAAATATGCATCTTTCTACAGCTGATTTGACTTTCAAAAATCATACTTCAGGAGTGCGATTTTTGAATCGCATTCGCTGAGCTCAGCAGTTGAAAATGTCAAAATTACAATGGAGATATGCATCTTTCTACTGCTGATTTGACTTTCAAAAATCATACTTCAGGAGTGCGATTTTTGAATCTCATTTGCTGAGCTCAGCAGTTGAAAATGTCAAAATTACAATGGAGATATGCATCTTTCTATTTGACTTTCAAAAATCATACTTCAGGAGTGCCATTTTTGAAAGTCAAATAAGCAGTAGAAAGATGCATATCTCCATAGTCATTTTGACATTTTCAACTGCTGAGCTCAGTGAATGAGTTTTAAAAATCGCACTCCTGTTTATTTTAGGAACCTTTAATAATTCCACTAAATTAAATAGGTATCAGCTAACTCTGCTATTACATTTACTTTCATAACGGAGATCAAATCGGCATAATAATGTCGTAAATAAATTTATGAACTCCATATTAACTACTAAGTAACATGAAGGAAGAGCCCAATAAATACAAAGCTTCTGATATTCTGACAGAAATTCGAGGCATGTACGAATAATAAATACATCATAAATATACATTCCTGGCACGGAAATTATTGGGGTTTAGTAAGTATTTAACTTCCTACCTACAGTATTGCCAACTTTATTTAGTACGAGCGTTAACCCGCAACTTTGTCCGCACAAATTATATACCAGATTTTAAGTCAGATAATAAGCTATCAAACAAAAAAGTTTCATCAAAATCGGTTCAGTAGTTTTTGCGTGATGCTCGTTCAAACAAACAAACACCCAAACAAACACACAAACAAACAGACAGACAAAAAATCCAAAAATTGGTGAAATGGAATCAGGGACACCTAAAAACCATATCGTAACTTTTATTTTGTTAATATCTTCAATGTACAGACAAACTTTCTGCTACAGTTTTATAATAGTCTAGAAAACAGGTCATATTAAATTTTTTTTTATTGCATAGTAGGTACCCTACAGGGAATAGTAGTGAACGTAAATGATTTACACATACACCCTTTTATTTGAGGGCACTTAGTGTCCACATTCAATTAGATCTTTATCCTTCAACAGCGGACAATTCGAGACATTTATAATCTGCGTTGTCGTGATTCACTACGAGATCTTTTTAAAGATATCAGTATCTTGACGTTCTACAGTCAATACATTTACTACTCTCATCTCATATCTCATACTACATCTCTTTCCCAAAAACAGTGACGTTCATAATTACAATACAAAAAACCAAAATAAATTAGCATTCCCACATTTTCTACTCAGTAAGGTCAACACAGGTTTCATGGGGCACCAGAGGATATTCTAAACTTGCCACACAAAAAGTTTAAGGCGGTTGCAGAGGGGTCAATTTTATACATAACTTTGACGCACAATACGCGTAGACGGTATTAATATAAGTAACTTTGTATAAATTGAAAAATAGTTTGGAAAATCTAGATGCCGCGTAACAAATAACATTTGCAATTAATAAAATAATTACGAAGATATAAAGCTTTGAAATTTTTCATACAAAATTTTAAAAGCTTTATATCTTCGTAATTATATTATAAAATGCAAATGTTATTTGTTACGCGGCAACTAGATTTTCTAAACTATTTTTCCATATATAAAATATTACTTTTATTAATTCCGTCTACGCGAATTGTGCGTCAAATGTTTGTATGGACTGAAACCACCTTAAATCCCATGTTAAACAAGTCCTCTGTAAAAAAGGCTACTATAAACTCGATGACTATTTGAATGACCAAAATGTCTGGTCTTGACAATGTTACTCTATGTAATGCAATATTGTATTTTAATTGTACTTTGTACTTATATTTTGTTTTGTTTAAAAGATGTGTGTTGTAGAGTTTCTGGCCGCATCTTCTCTCAACGGAACACCTTCCGATGTTAGACGTGGTAGAGTCAAAAAATGACATTAAAAAGCTGTCTATGTGATATTATTTTAAATAAAAAATTTTGACTTTGATTTTTTGATTTTTTTCACGATTTAGGCACATGCAAAACGTTTGGGCACGAATATGTTAAACACTTTGAGAAGCACTGGTGAAGTAAATAGGAGAAAGCGTTTATCATCGTTGCCGTTCAAGAGTCATCTTGCTAACAGGTTAGGTACTTCAGTTCTTAATTTGTACACACGTGTTTTTTTGCTAATACGCGTAAATATTTATGCGAAGAAATTGTTTTATCAATCTATAATGTCGAGGAAGGGGTGGGATCGGCATGTTAGGCGAGCATAATATCTGAGCCGATCTACTGACTGATGTCACAGTATAAAAAGTTTAAAAGTTGTGTGTTGTAGAGTCAGAAAATGACGTCAAAAAGCTATCTATGCGATATTTATTTTGAATAAAAAATTTTGATTTTGATTAGATTTTGATCTACACCGAAAATAATTATATAAAAACGAAGCTAACAAAAAGGGTAGCAAATAAATTCCATATTGGTTGTTAATAATGGTTTTATTCTTTAACATCCGATGGAAAGAGGTTATTGACCGGCCCTAAAAATACTACGCCAGATAGACGGTGATAAGGTATCGACATGTCAAAAGATATCTCTTACATTTGAGCGAGCAAAGTGGGGTATAAAAACTTTTATTTTGCTTTATATCACGCTGCCATGCTACGGCCGCTGATATGACAACTCAAAGTTACAAATTAGAGTTACAGAATCATTGAAGTATAATTAGGATGGATTGATGCTTAACTTTAACAAACTTCGCAGGATGCTGGTTGGGAGTCAAACAACTTTTCCAAACTTAAGGGGGTTGGAAAAGAGACGACAATGCCAATGTTGACATTTTGTTAACAAAATTTAATAAGAAAGTGAAATGTTTCTTGGTGTGAACATCGCATTGTTTGTGATCTAAATTTACGAAAATTTATCTTTTAGTTGCGGAGTTTACATATAATTATTTACTAGCTTTCACCTGCGACTTCCTCTGCGTAGAATTTTAGAAAGTATTTTAATACAAGGTCCAAATATATATTTAGAAGGTCCAATTTAAAATTCTGACGCTTTTTAGGGGAAGTACGCTTCTAAGAAACCGCGCGACTCACCGGCGATGCGGCAAGATGGCGCCCATGCTAAAGGTTGTTACCATCATGTTTAGAGGATATTAAATAAATATAAGATAATCAATATGAAATAAGTCTAATCGTTTAATATTTTTTTAATTGGTAGTGATCATAAATGCAATAAATATATTGAGTATTGAGTATAATACTTACCTAGGTATTTATTTTTGTTGTGAACTATTAATTACATTTTTAATTCAACGTTTTATAAGAAAAAATAAAAAACACTTTCAATTAATAAAATGTACTATGTACTAAAATGTAGCAGCGTAGCTTACCTATAATACTATAAAGTATTACCTGCAGTTTCAAATGGTATCTCCAATAAAAACAACAACGTTTGAAATCGCTATAAAAATTTTTCAAACCACTTTATTTTCAACCAATCTTTATTTTGATTTAATGTGGATTCACAACCGAACACAATACAATCAGTTCGAACCAATGTGGTACGTGCGCGCTCGCAAGTATAAGGTCCGCCACACACAGACGGAATTGCGATCCGGAATCCTGATTCAGGATTCAGTGTTGTCAACTATGGTTACGGTTAAGTAAATAATGCCTAAAATAAAATTGTATGTAACGCCAAACGAATGACAATAATTGAATTTTTAGGTAGTTATTAAAACAAAACAAACAATTTTATACATGATAATTACTATCATGTGATGAGGTCATGACGTTACGAATGTTACGATGATGGTTTGTAAATTGTATTCCAATATTAATGCAACTGTATCAAAAGACTATCGATAGTTTATTATATATCGATAGATAGTACATTAGACATAATCTGCATACAAAATGGCATGAACCATTATCACATAAGCGATTTTTGAGCGTAGGTGATTTCGGAACTTTGCCACAACGACGCGACGTCGCAACTGCACCGTCACGATACGGTATCGTTCCATCAACGTCTACGCTCGAAAATCACTTTAAAATATGCCACCTAAAACATCAAAAAATCACTAGATCTAGTGAAAAATTCTCTGAAAGCGGCAACACTCCATACGGAATCTAATTCCGAATCAGGTTTATTCCGGATGTATGTGGCGGACCTTAGTTGAGTTTCGGTACCACGCAGAGGCCAGAGGGGGCCGAGACGCGCTCCTCCCGCGCCGCGCACCCCGCGCACGTTAGACCGGTCGCGATCGCTAAGCGCGCTTACTATTACGTTATATATACTTTGAGTCTGTGGTATGATCGTCCCCTTAAAAACGGTTCGCATATTAAGAAGGACCTTAGACATCTAGTTTTCTTCCATTGCAAACTGCAAACCACACAAAAAGCTACCTAATCTAAAATACGCGCAAATAGATACAAGTGTGTAGCAAAGCTGTTGTGTTTAATTTTAATCCTCACTTCTAAATGCGGTAGAATTTAACATTAGCAACTAAACGCCAAGCTTTTGTGCGGCAATTTAATTATAACCCTTTGTTTGTTGGCCTGCGGATTCCTAAACAATGATGAATATAAAAAGGTTTGAATTAAGAACCTCTGGAGAGATATTAAGAGCGACGTAAGCATTTTTTATTAAAGTAGCGACGGCCCGCAACGGGTCCGGGCTGCAGCGCAAAATTCCGCTCAAGGGCCTAGATGTCGAAAAATTATTAAAGCGAAATGGGCGTGTGATGGCTTATATTACTGCCTGATACGAAGGAAAGAGATGGGGCGGCGCGCGCGCCTGAAACGACGCAAGCGTAAAACAAACTTTATTTAATTGTGATGCATCCTCTGAGTACACACGTTGATTGGATCCAACTGCGATCGCCAACCCGCCTGCCAAGCGTGGCGATTATGGCAAATCCCCCATTTTGGGGGAGGCTTATGTCCAGCAGTGGACGTTTAATGGCTGATATGATGATGTACTATTTATGCATAAAAATTTGTAAAATATCAATCTTTTTTTAAAAAATCAAGTCTCGTGTTTTTATTTTTCACCGTTTAGCAGTTCCAAGCGTTTATCGATAAAGACGGAGGCTACTTTGACTTGTTTTTCTATCGAGAAAATGTGTCTTAATCGCGTTTTGGCTCTAATCAAAACTACAATTATAATATGTTCAATTTACACATATCCGCTAATCATACTCCTACTGTTAGTACTTCATGAAATATGACGCTTTGCAGAATCCTATTTTTTTCACATAGCCTCTTAAATCGCTTCTAAGTATACACTTTATATTATTATTAAACCTATGAACAATTATAGGTCGCATCTAATGTCATCGCTTTATGTATGTAACGCATGTAATGCCCATTTTTTATTCCCGGCAAATATTATCGAGATCGAAACGTTAAAGTAACTTTAGTCCTAAAAGTTTATAAATGCTTTCAGTTTGTTAAGTCCATTTGCTAACACGTTGTACAACTTTCACTTGCTGAGAGACAAAAAGATTTAATAATTTTCTTAAATCATTGTTACACGGCACGTCTCGTATTTCAAAGAGTCTGGGGTTTGAGTGAGTTTCACTGTTTACGTCACAATCTCATAAATTCATTTGAATTTACATGACATTAGAGTCGTTTAAGTAATGCTAAGTAATGCTCGGAGATAGCGAAGAGCCTTGTAGTATTGTAAGTAGAGATCTTTTATATATTTTGTAGGTACCTAGATTTAGGCCGCGTGTTATCTTTTTTATCCACAAAGAGAAAACAAGATTTTACTATACAGGGTGTAAGTGACAGCCTAGCAAATACTGAAAGGGTGAACTTAGACCATCAAACTGAACAACTTTCGATATGGGGCCTACCTCAGGAAAAGCGAAAAAAATCAGCTGTCCCATACAAAACTGCTGTACCTACCGACTAAAAGGTATGGGACAGCTGATTTTTATCGCGTTTCCTGAGGTAGGTTCCATAGTGAAAGTTGTTCAGTCTGATAATCGGAGTTCACCGTTTCAGTATTTGCTAGGCTGTCACTTACACCCTGTATATAGTGTTACCAAAGTCAAAATAAACATTAAAAACTTTTAAGGTCGTTGTTGAGACCATCAAACTGAACAACTTTCACTATGGGACCAACATTGAAATCGCGAAAAATAAATCTTTTGTCCCACACATTTAGCTCGATTAGATCTGTAGTTTAGTATGGAACATCGCAAACGCATCGCATCATGGCGATTATGGCAAATCTCCCGATTTTGGATGATGATGGAACATCTGATTTTTTTTTCGCTATTTCGATATTGGTCCCATAGTGAAAGTTGTTCAGTTTGATTGTCGTAACCACCCCCTAAAATTTTTATTTATATTTTTGTATTACAACAATCATTCTGTATAGTAAAAAATACAGAATGATTGTTGTAAGTGGGATCACACACGATGACGCATTGACGGATCGGCAGATGTCAGTCTGTCAGTTATGAAGCAAGGAGTTGTATGAAACCGCATGTGACGCACACACGGTGACGGATTGACCCACCGTTTGTGCTTCTACGTGCGGTTTCATACAACTCCTTGCTTCACAAATGACGGACTGACGTCTGCCTCTCCGTCATGCGTCATCGTGTGTGATCCACTTAGTGTATAAGGGTGCTTTTCCACCAAAGATGTGCAAGGTTTCGAGGCGGTGAGCGAGGAAACAATCCGCCAATAGCGCGCTCGCTCGATCACGACATTAGGAAATTAAAGCACTCTCATTGGCCGACTGTTTTCCTCGCTCATCGCCTCGCTTCCTCGCTCATCTCTGGTGGAAACGCAGCCTAAGTCGCGGCACGTAGCGATGACCTTGAATGCGCTGACCGTATCTACAAGACACTATGCAATTTTCGCCTAAATTCACTCAATCGAGCGCTAGAGTTTCGTGCCGCGAGGTATGATTTTTAAATAATGTAATTCTAGTTTAAGAATACCAGTATTATTTTAGCAAAAAATTATAATATAGCTTTTAGCAAAACATTTTTCAGTAGGACAAAAATTAATTAATATCACAACAGTTTGGTATTATAAAAGTCACATGTAGCCCGAGCGGATTCGAACCCGGACCCCCAACTTACCTATGTTTAAATAATACGATTAAATTAAATTAAGTTAAAAAAATTCATAATTATAAGCATTTATTAAATGAAATTAATAGTAACAGAATCTGCTTCAGCAACATGCGTCGTCAACCACATAATCGGAAAGTCCGCGAAACGTGGCTTGAAAATGCTTGCTGCTTAAAAAAAAATTAAAAAATTCCAAATTAAAAAATTTAATTAAAAAATAATGAGCGATGGCAAGAGACCAGACGGGATGTCTCTCGTCCCCTGGAAGATGGGTCGGGCGCTAGTGTGGGACGCTACCTGCGTGGACACACTGGCCCCGTCTCACTTACAGGGCACGAGTCGAAGGGCTGGCGCAGCGGCGGAGGCGGCCGAAAAACGAAAGACTGTATTGGGGGCCGATATCCCGGTACCAGTAGTACCGGGATATCGGCCCCCAATACCATTTTATGGGTTTTGGTGTCGAAACTCTTGGGCCGTGGGGACCTAATGCGCAGGCGCTTAGACCTGTCAAAGCGCCTGATAGACTCGACCCAAGAGCTGGCACTTTCCTCGCTCAACGGATCAGCATAGCCATTCAGCGAGGAAATGCGGCCAGCGTTCTGGGTACCCTCCCACAAGGACCGAACCTGCACCACATCCTAGGTTAGTTTAGTTTTAAGTCTCTTTATTTATAATTTTATTTAATGTTACTATTTTATGGATCTTTCGAATAAAGAATTAAAAAAGATTATTCATCCATATTGTGTTAGTAACAATTTTCTTATAACTATGTTAGTTCATAAATAAATAAATACATTCATTAAATAAATTACAATAACAATATTATATTAAATTACATTACCTACTGTACAAAGGGTGATGAGCTGGCATGCAGTAGCATCCACCTCTGCACCATGGGTGAGTCCCACCGCTCAGCCCTAGACCCTATGATTTACTGGTATTTTTAAAGAAAACATTTTTCTTCGTGAGATGTTTATGTAAACTTTTGGGGTCACGTCCGTCCGGTAATGCTAACAAACTCTGAAATCTTTGAAAGTTTTGATTATGTTACAACAACTGCTATTTTTCGCTACAGAGCTTTCCAGATTCTGTTATTTTATCTGGCACGAAAAACTAAACGAATCCATAACAGATGTAATCAAAAAGTTTAGAAACTTCTATATATTTTTATTTTTCTTTGTTTTGTTTCGTAACTAACAAAACTACGTTGAATTGAGTTTAACAGAAAATAATGAATTAATTGTCCCCAACAGCAAAACAGATTACACACATTATTAAAAATTCATTTGTAAAATATTTATTATTGAAATCATGATGATGATGCTACTTCTAGCCGATTTCGGCTACGGCGCCTGCCTATGATCCCTTCGTTGTTGAGATCTTCGAAATCATAAGAGATATATACATAATAATATACATCTAAACTATTATAAAACTGTAACAGGAAGTTTGTCTGTACATTGAAGATATTACAATTTTGGATTTTTTGTCTGTCTGTTTGAACGAGCATCACGCAAAAACTACTGAACCGATTTTGATGAAACTTTTTTCGTTTGATAGCTTATTATCTGACTTAAAATCTGGTATATAATTTGTTTGGACAATGTTGCGGGTAAACGCTCGTAAAAAATAAAATTGTAAACTTGGCGTGATGTACATTGAAGATATTTGCGTATTTGACATTCGGCTCGGTCCCCTACACCCCCCCCCCCCCCCCTAAACTCCTCATGTAATGAATGGACGCCCCCTGAGAGGGTTGTGGAGGCCACAGACATTCTTTTCTACACACCCTGGACAGTGGCAGGCCGGCTGCACCTGCATGCTACTTCTACTAAGTCTTTTCCTGGAGCCGGGTTTTCTGTTATGTGGTTACGATTTGTCACGTGGTGATATGGCTATCCTGTCCCCCACAAAAACAATTCGAATGACACCTTATCCTATAGCCTCTTACGACACCCGTAGGAAGAAATGGTGTGGTGTCCATGAAACCGACAGCTGCTAAACGAATCGCCTGAAACATCTCTACAGTTTTAATCACAGTGCTTGAATAAATTGTTCAATTTGTTCTTGAAGAAGAAAGAATAATTACCACAGTTTTTATTAAAAACTTGCGCTTTGTTATTCATGCTTATATTAATGAAAAAGATAACAAGTTTTCATCCTGTAAAGATAGTTCAGTTTTCATATCAATTAAGACCACCCAGCATTTAGTTAGAACAATAATTAATAACTAGATAGGTACGATACAAAAAACGGTTTTCGGGTCTACGTTTATTTTTGTGTACACGCTCTAGCTTTTTAGGGTTCCGCACAAAAAGGCTCTGAACCTAATGATCCGTTTATAATGAAATTCCAATTTCTTATGACATAAATCTTAATTCGAGGATGAAAGATAAATGATTGAATGGACTGATATTATTAGAAGACATTTAAAAGTTTTCAAAAATACAAAACTAATACGTATTTTGTGGTCTGTGGTATGGAGTCGTGGACGTTGATGCTGCACATTTACAGCACTAGACAACGAAGTACAGCGAGCCTCGGGAGATGAATCTGATCTGTCTTAGAACCCCAAGGAATCAAGTAAGATAGAAATAACAAATATCCCATTTCGTCGGTACCTATCCAGATCCGACGATAGCAAAAGCAAGGCTATTAGCAAGACCACTCCAGGAATTATCGATACGAGGGTTGGTCCTATCGCAAAAGCACTAGTTTAAGAACAAAACAAAGAGAAACCTAACCAATCCTTCTGCCTTTCTGTAAGTTTTACCTGCGTTTCTATTAAGATTGGAAGTCGCCGTAGTCGAAATTGATTAGAAATCCATCAATAGGCTATAATAAGCGTTTTTCTTTTGGTTTTCTAAGGGATCGATAGAGGGCGCTACGGTCTGTGCGAATAAAGGTCAAAATTTCAAAAATTGTTTCTTTAAATTAATAAAGAGGGAGAAGATGATCAAAAAGATGCCAAAGCATCTTTTGATTGAATATTTCATTATTCACGAATCATTTTAATCAAAAATATGAAACTGTTTACTTTTATATGGGCTCGGTCCCTTAGCCTTAAAAAAAAGGGCAGGCACAGTCAGCGCGATAAACATTCCATCTGTCGAGTTTTTTAGGAACTAAATTTAAAAAAGAAAAGAAAAACGCTCATTGCTTCTAGTCATAAGTACTCTCACATTATATTTTGTGCTCTCAGTAATTGCTACATTATGTTTACAAGACATACAGAACCCTCTGTTCGCAAGATCGACTCAGATTTTGATCAGTTGTTTTTAATTGTAGTTCCTTGAAAGTGACCGTTTTCGAAGCTTCAAAGAAAACCAATCAATTAACAAGAAGGTTAATTGGGGTCGATGGAAAGATTCACAATTAAGGGTCTACGAGAAACGTTTTTGTTGAGGCGCAATTATACTAGCCAGGGCCGGATCTATACATTGTTGTACTATCGTGATCTTTTCCGCCTGACCACCACTAGGCTCATTTTTGCTTGCATAATAAAAAATAAAAGCACTGTCTAGCCCCGCCCTATTGATGAATAGACCAATGAACCAATAGTTTCCAAACAATAACGACGCGGTTATAATATAATATGCGACAATAACAATATGCGACGACCCGGTTGGTGCAATGGTTACCACGCCGGACTGCCAAACCAGGGTCCTGGATTCGAATCCCGGTTCGGTCATGGATGTTTATATGTTTGTGCCGATGCTGTATGGTTTCTATAATAAACGGCCTATATATACTTCCATAATAATCAACATTTACTTATTTTATTATTTTAATAAATTATGCGCGAAATTATGCGATTTTTTTTAAAGTAATCAGTCGGGAAAATCCTCTATAGTACCTAATTGAAAACTTGTAAGTCTTTCAAGCCAATACAAGTGCGAGCTAGATTTTGATACTTTAAATCTGTGCGACCGTATCCAAGATTATGTATATTTCCGAAGTTAAATACTTCGGAAAATGCTCAATTTTTCTATTGCACGTCCTGCATACAGAAACTTACAACACTATACCCGTGGTGGACCAGTCTAAACTTTGAGCCGGTCTTAATTCTTTCGCTTCCACCGAAATAAAAGTGTCGGACCACGCACAGGGTAGGGTTCCGTAGTTGCCCATCACAATACAAGATGGACTTAGAAGGAGGTTTTTTGTTTTATATTGCGGTTTTTTCATAAAGTCTAAAAAGTACATCAATTAAGTTGGTCGACTATAACTCGTAAACTTGTAAAGCCTACTTAGCGGTGATAGTTTTTCTTTTAAATTCGTTATATATACTACTGCCATGAATTTTTTCACATATCCAAAAACAACCGTTTAGCTGGCAGAGGTGGGGGGGGGGGGGGGGGGGACACACTTGACTCTAACAAAAATTTTCACTTTAAGGCTTAATATTTCGCTAACGGATTCCTGAATCGAAAAATGATTTTTCCACACCCATAATATTTTTAAACCTCCTAGAGGTGGATTTTAATTTACCACTTTGTCAGCGTGGTATGCCCATTCCAAATTACAGCTTTCTAGTACTAAACGTTCAAGAACTCAAGAGACTAGCAGAAAAGAGACAGGATTGGTGAATACTCCACCGACAAGAGCGTAGCTCTTAAATAAGATGATGATGATGATGAGTACTAAACGTCTCTGAGCTAAGCCGCGGATGGACGGACGGACAGACAGACTTGGCGAAACTATAATGGTTCCTTGTTGACTTCGGAACCCTAAAAAGATGTGTACAGTCGCCATCAGATATATCGTAGCATACAAGGTGTTCAATATTTCTGAACAATGCTAATTTTCAATAAATTCCTTACAGTAAATGTTACCAATTATGCCTAAACATGTATTTTGTCATAAATATCTGAACAGCTAATTTTCAATAATTTCTTCACAATGTTATTTAAAATTGAAATGTTTAACAACGGATTAAGGTCTATTTTCCTACACCGCTCAGATATTTATGATCACCCTGACTGCGTTAATATATTTGATGTTCTTAGCGTTCAGATATTTGTGATTGGTTATGTGTTAAGAAATTATTGAAAATAAGAACTGATTAGAAATATTTGAACACCTTGTTTGCTATGATATATCTGATGGTGACTGTATAACAAACAAACATAATTTTCAATGTTCTTCCAGTTAATTTTCTGTCAATACTGTCATTAGCTCTCAAAACGATGAGAAAATGTTGTCGAAACCCGCATGATAATATTGACAAAACATAATTGTTTGACTCTATTAAATTAAAATTATTCTGTAACGGTTTCATCAAAACAACCGCAACGTAGGGAGTATTTATTATTGTGTATCTATCAATTAGCTATAAATACAGAAAGTGGTACATACATTTTGTGGTTTCCTTTATAACGTACTATCTCTTTAGAAAACCCATTGTATAATATTGCAAATTTATTTCATTTCAAACAGTAAATATTTACCTATTCTTTTATGACATCAAAATAAGTAACAACCAAAAAATTTCTGTCAAGTACATTGTAGAGGACTGGGCCAAATTAACTTTCGAGGATTTAATAAAGCTATTATCTCGTCTGAGAGTGGGATATGGTTCAAAATGTTGATAAAATTTTTAAATTTTTTGTGCAAACATTGATTTAGCGGTCAGTGGGTAAGAAGACTGCTTTGCGTAAAAACTTAAACATCCCTTTGCACTCTGCAATAGTAGATTACACACCGACGGCAGAAAAGTAAGAAAGGTCTCAGATCTCATGTAATCTGATGTGATCTGAGGCTTTCTGATGTACTGCCCTGGTGAGTATGAGGTAGAAAGCGGCAACATCGTTTAGCGGAGCAGCGGGTCGAAAGTTGTTAACGCCCGGAGGGGCGAAAAATCCAAAACCACACGTTTTTGACTTATTTACTTTTGTAAAATCTTTTTTTAGTACACTACTAGTCGTTGTGTATAATCTACATCTTTTGTAGAATATATAATTAATTATTATGTATGAAATTGAAATTGAAACATATTTATATCTGCAGTGGTTTAAGTTAAGCTCTACATTGTCTGTCAGTCAGTGAAGGAACAGTTTTTTATATATACATGGCGTAAACTTAAATGTTTTACATTCTTGGGGTGTTTCAGTAAGACCATTAATATAAACAACTTTTACTACCTATGGATGGGATGGGACCAACAAAGAAACCGCGAAACAAATCTGCTGTTCCATAGAAAATGTCAATAGCTACACGACCATACTTATTACTGGAAGCAAAATAGGTCATAGTTTCAGTACAATGTTAGGTTCCTATTGTTTTATTTTGTATTTTTGGTGCTTTTGCGGTCGTGTCTTCAACACTGCCATAAATGATCTCTTGAATTGGCTCTCTAATAGCCATGTTTTTTCCTTATTATTGCTGTCTCCCGTTTGCAATGGAGGGAAGTCGGATATTTCGTTTTCCTACTCCTCCTATCTTCTTTGATTAATTCATTGCGGGTTCCAAGACAGATTAGAGTCATCCCCCGGGCTCGCTGGACTTCATTGTCCAGTGTTGTGAATGGTCGCCGCTGTTGATCCTGGCTTACAGGAGTTACAGCGGTGGGAATGTGTGGTGGGCCTATGCCCGAAAAAAAAAAAAAATAGCTACACGACCAAAATGTATGGAACAGCTGATTTGTTTTCGCGATTTCAAAGTTGTTTCCATAGTAAATGTTTCTCAGTTTGATGTTCTGAAGCACCCTCTTTCTCATATTTCTCGCTGCATAATATAAAGACAGCAAATTTCCCAGTTTTATTCCACGCATGACTCATTAATTCCGCTTGGATGTAAAGCAAGTATAAAATACAAATTATGCCTTTTGAAATATATTACCCATGAATACACTAAGGGTAATTTCGATTGAAAATGATATTTTTGATCTTTTTGATGGCGGATATTTTACATTAGTAAACCTTTGATATTCGTTTCCGGAAGGGAAATTCTAATTAATTAAATCAATAAAACGTTTGAGGACGAGCAACATTCAATTATTTTCTTTTAGGAACTCAAAATAAGAAAAATGTTATCGAAGTTTATATGGGGTCTAACAAAATTAGGTGAAACTATTATAAGGGGATGATCAGACCATCTAACTGAACAACTTTCTCTATGGGACCAATATTGAAATCGCGAAAAAAAAATCAGCTGTCCCATATATTTAGGTCGAGTAGGTTTGTATGGAACAGCTGAGTTTTTTTTTGCCATTTCGATAGTGGTCCCATAGAGAAAGTTGTTCAGTTTGATGGTTTGATCATCCCTTTAAAATAGTTTCACCTAATTTAGTTAGACCTTATATACAAGGTGTTTCTTTCACTATGGGACCAATATTGAAATCGCAAAAAAAAATCGGATGATCCATCACCATCATCATCATCATATCAGCCGATAGACGTCCACTGCTGGACATAGGCCTCCCCCAAAATGAGGTGATTTGCCATAATCGCCATGATGCGATGCGTTTGCGATGTTCCATACTAAACTACAGATCTACTCGAGCTAAATGTACCTATGGGACAAAAGATTTTTTTTCGCGGTTTCGATGTTGGTCCCATAGTGAAAGTTGTTCAGTTTGATGGTCTCAACAACCTCCTTAAAAGTTTTAACTGTTCATTTCTACTCTTGTAACACCCTGTATACCATACCTAAATGTTCTCGTTTAGCACCTTTTATTCAGGATGCAAAATTAAATGCGTATACACATTCAACAGGGTGTTCCAGACCTTCAAATGGAACAACTTCCACTACCTACATAAATAGCAAAAATCTTTATATGTATAACTAAACTCGTTTGTCACCATTTTAGCCTCCTCTGCTTCGGGAGAAGCTAATATGGTGTACCTTTTTACCCGACTGCATGATGCAAAGGAAGGGTATTGTGTTTATCAGTCTGTGTATGTATGTATGTAAGGCTTACGTATAACTAAACTCGTTTGTCACCATTTTAGCCTCCTCTGCTTCGGGAGAAGCTAATATGGTGTACCTTTTTACCCGACTGCATGATGCAAAGGAAGGGTATTGTGTTTATCAGTCTGTGTATGTATGTATGTAAGGCTTACGTATAACTAAACTCGTTTGTCACCATTTTAGCCTCCTCTGCTTCGGGAGAAGCTAATATGGTGTACCTTTTTACCCGACTGCATGATGCAAAGGAAGGGTATTGTGTTTATCAGTCTGTGTATGTATGTATGTAAGGCTTACGTATAACTAAACTCGTTTGTCACCATTTTAGCCTCCTCTGCTTCGGGAGAAGCTAATATGGTGTACCTTTTTACCCGACTGCATGATACAAAGGAAGGGTATTGTGTTTATCAGTCTGTGTATGTATGTATGTAAGGCTTACGTATAACTAAACTCGTTTGTCACCATTTTAGCCTCCTCTGCTTCGGGAGAAGCTAATATGGTGTACCTTTTTACCCGACTGCATGATGCAAAGGAAGGGTATTATGTTTATCAGTCTGTGTATGTATGTAAGTTGGTTCCTTTGTGGCACTGTAGAGACCAAACGCGTAGGCCGATTTTGATGATTCTTACGTCAATCGATTCGTCTCAATCTTGCGAGAGTGACTAAAGACATGACAGTAATCAAAATTCAATATACCATACTGTGAAAAATAAAAAAATTAAAGTTGTCGAACTATAACATTGAATAGGTATTTGAAAATCATCTTTAGGTTTCTCTTATAATTTTTCATTTGGAATGATAATTTAGGATCTATCGATGATTTAAAGTTGAAAAAGCTAAAAAATGTAAAATAAAAAAGTTAATTAAAAAAATCTTTACGCAATTAATTTTTTACGCAGATGGGTTTACTTTTTTTTTTTTTAATTTATATATATTTATATAAGGTCTAACAAAATTAGGTGAAACTAGTTCAAGGGGATTATCAGACCATCAAACTGAAGAACTTTCTCTATGGGACCAATATCGAAATCGTGAAAAAAAATCTGCTGATCCATACAAAACTGTAAACATAACTCGACTCAAATGTATGGGACAGCTGATTTTTTTTTTCGCTATTTCGAAATTAGTCCCATAGAGAAATTTGATCAGTTTGATGGTCTGATCATCCCTTTAAAATAGTTTCACCTAATTTTGTTAGACCTTATATATATTATTATATTATTTCAACCACTCTTACTTGTATATTTCTACCTATCTCCCATCTTCTACCTGTAGACGACGTGTCTACCACATAAATATTACATAAGTATAAATCTCAACCAATTACAGTTAAGAAAGAACGAAGCAATAAAACCATTGTTAACGATCCCAAAGCATTATTAAAAGTAATTTCTGCAACCTTAGCTCCTTTTCCAGCTTTTCTTACACTGTAATTAATTTGTGCTTGTCGTAGCGTGTGGTTAAAGCCTCACTGAAATTAGTTTTGTAGCCTTTTGTTAACAGTACTTTCGTCTCGAGTTCAGGCAATTTATTGGGAAAAGTTTTTATGTTGAATACGAGTAAGGGTTAATTAAAGAACATGTTAAGTGCAAGATAATTTGTTGGAATATTTTATTGGAATATTTGAATTAATTTTCAAAAAAGAATAACAGGCTAAGAGAAAGTTGGTTCACCTTTTATTGCCAATCTACTGATGTATGAGACAGCTGATTTTCATTTTGCGATTTCATCTTTGATCCCTTTGTAAAAGTTTTTCAGTTTGATAGTCTGAATCACCCCCAAAAGTTTTGGAACGGTAAAAAAATCTTCAGGTATACTTATTGAATAGAGGTAGAGAATAATTACTACCGTGATAAATAGAGATCAGAACGTGTTTTGTCCTAGTCACTCAATAAGAAATGCATATATAAGGTCTAACAAAATTAGCTGAAACTATTTTAAGGGGATGATCAGACCATCAAACTGAACAACTTTCTCTATGGGACCACAATTGAAATCGCGAAAAAAATATCTGCGGTCCCATACATATAGGTCGAGTAGGTTTGTATGGAACAGCTGATTTTTTTTCACGATTTCAATTGTGGTCCCATAGAGAAAGTTGTTCAGTTTGATGGTCTGATCATCCCCTTACAATGGTTTCAGCTAATTTTGCTAATTAGCTGAAACTATTTTAAGGGGATGATCAGACCATCACACTGAACAACTTTCTCTATGGTACCAATATCGAAATCGCGAAAAAAAAATCTGCTGTCCCATACAAATCTGCAAATCATAACTCGACTCAAATGTATGGGACAGCTGTTTTTTTTTTCGCGATTTCGATATGAGTCCCGTAGAGAAAGTTGTACAGTTTGATGGTTTGAGCATACACTTAAAATAGGTTTAGCTAATTATGTTAGACCTTATTTAGCATATCTAGTTTAAAAAAAGAAGATCGCTATCTCATTGCTGTTCTTATCGACGTAACCACATTTTTGTACTACGGCTGTAAATTTTAACTATTCAAATTCAAATTCAAATAATTTATTTCTGACAAGATGTCAATATAGTGTTAGTATACATTTGTCTTAAAGCTAGTGTTAGTAACAAAAAACAACAAAAAAAAACATTTTATTTTAAAAACCCGGTGTGGAGCTTCATCCAGTGATGCAACATCGAGGAGTCCCACCGGTCTTTGAACACATTCAGGAGACCGTTAGTGCTGGCTCGGAGCCTGCCCAACATGGAGGCGCACCGTTTTCTCAATATAGCATAGAAATCGTCCGTGTGCGCCTCCGCAAACATTCCCGACGCGTAACAATGCCGTGCCAGCCCCATCAGTATCCTGAATGCGTTATTATACAGTACGCGTAGATCGCTGTATGCCCGTTGCGTATACCGGGTCCAAAGGCTACACGTGTAGAAAGACTGACAAAATGCTTTAAACAGTGTGATTTTGCTTGCTATCTCATTAGCAATTACGCTGTTGTTCTTTCTATTAGTATAAGCGAAACTTCTTTAGCAATGTCCCTCCTTGAAATGTGGTGGAACGTGGAACTTATTCCTTGGCGGTATCATTCCTGAGATACAAAATGAGGGCGGTGAGAGAGCGCGAACGGCTGAACTTTGCTTGGTCTACCATCCACTCATTCCGCTTTATTAGCGCCAAATCCTAAAGGCGTACTTGTTGTGACAGTTTCCAGCGGAATCAGGTAAATAATTATGAAGTACCTAATGATATATAGTATATAAGGTCTAACAAAATTAGGTGAAACTATTTTAAGGGGATGATCAGACCATCAAACTTAACAATTTTCTCTATGGGACTAATATCGAAATCGCGAAAAAATATCAGCTGTTCCATACAAACCTACTCGACCTAAATGTATGGGACAGCAGATTTTTTTTTCGCGATTTCGATGTTCGTCCCATAGAAAAAGTTGTTCAGTTTGATGGTTGGAACTTGACAACTTTCTGTATGGGACCAATATCGAAATCGCGAAAAAAAAATCTGCTGACCCATACATTTAGATCGAGTACGTTTGTATGGAACAGCTGATTTTATTCGTGATTTCCGTATTGGTCTCATAGAGAAAGTTGTTCAGTTTGATGGTCTGATCATCCCCTTAAAATAGTTTCATCTAGTTTTGTTAGACCTTATATAGTCTAACCAAATTAGCTGAAACTGTTTTAAGGAAATTTTCAGACCATCAAATTGAACTACTTTCTCTATGAGACCAATATCGAAAAAAAAGCATCTGTCCGATTTTCATTACTAGGAAATATCCCCAACCGTAAAAAATATTTTATTCAAATTAAAATTATAACATATTCTATGGAAAAAATTAAATAAAAAAACGCTTTTTCACGAATCGCGATACCCGCGCCGCACCTTAAGGTGGTTTCAGTCCATACAAAAGATTGACGCACAATACGCGTAGACGGAATTCATAAGTAATTTTTATATATGGAAAAATAGTTTAGAAAATCTAGTTGCCGCGTAACAAATAATATTTGCAATTTATAATATAATTACGGAGATATAAAGCTTTTAAAATTTTGTATGAAAAATTTCAAAGCTTTATATCTTTGTAATTATTTTATTAATTGCAAATGTTATTTGTTACGCGGCATCTAGATTTTCTAAACTATTTTTCCATATATACAAAGTTACTTATATTAATACCGTCTACGCGTATTGTGCGTCAAAGTTTGTATAAAATTGACCCCTCTGAAACCACCTTAAATAGATATGTTATTGACCACATGCAGCCATAACGAAGAAAGTAATTTGTTTTCCCTGTGAAATATCGCAGTGAGAGCAACCACATAACATTCATCAGCGTCATTTGTGGCTCGTTTGTACCTACTCATATTTTAAGTGCCAGTGAAATTACAAGCAAAACATACATGCTAGCAGTAAATTCAGAGTGCATGTTAAATTACATGGCGCTTTAGTTAATTGCAGTGGACTACGCGGGTTTATTATAATACCAAGTGCATTTTATAATATAAATTCTGTAGAGAATTGCAATTTTCACTCTGTTCCCTAAATAGATCGTCATTTTGCTAGCATTCAGTATAATTTTGCAGTGATAAGAAAATAAAGACCTACGTAATATAAATACCGTCATCATCTCAGCCAATAGACGTCCATTGCTGTGCATTGGCCTTCCCCAAGGATCGACACAACGACCGGTTATCATCCAACTATATTTTGATTATATTTTGCGCCTATGTAATGCGAGACTGTGATTCTCTGTTTCCTACAGCCAAACCATAAAATATGGTTTTGTAGGACTATAAGGAAAACATGTATGTATTTCAAACTTTTTATTAAATAAATTAAAAAAAAAAAAAAAAACTGGTTTCCGCCGCCTTCACTAGGTCGACGGTCCACTTTCCGCCTACCCACGTGCCACGATGCTCATTTCGGTATGTCGCCACTCGAAAAATCTTCGATCCCGTTGGCTATCGGTTGATATTGAAATACAGGTGTAATACTAAGCAATGTGTTCATGGCTTTATTCCCCGGGATATTCTAAAAGACAATGCGAGTTTTGTATGGAAGGTCGGCGCCTTATTTTTCGACGTTGTTTTTAGCGCGGCCATCAACATAACTTGAATATTTTAGTTCAGAATAAAGTAACAAACAAAACTTGATATTACATGTATATCCCTAAACTCAGTCTGAATGGAGATATAAAGGCTTGGAGTTGAGAATTATATTCATTACGTTCACTTCAAGCCTTTATATCTCCGTCCGGACTGAGTGTAGAGATATACTTGTTACAAAGTTTTGTTTGTAACTTTATTCTGAACTATAATATTGAAGTATGATTGGTTGCCGCCCTAAAAAAAGAAGCGGAAAGAATTTTGTATGGCTAAATCAAAATATCATTTTACTGACGATAATCCTCCACTGTATTCGATCCTCATTGGTTCCTGGCATGAGCTTGGATGTGGCTGGAGAATCCCAGTTTTGTCTTAAGTAATATGAAGCACAATACAGTTGGCCAGTCGAACTGAACTTGTAGTTTTTGGGACGGGTCTTGCGGTTTTGACGTTAGGCGTCAAGTGCTTCCAATCTAGCAGTTCCGAGGTTCTTAATCTTTTTTTACTAGCATAGCAGCTTAAAACGAGCCTGTCCCTTCTTTTAGTGTACATAAGACATAACATAAGCGCATAGTAATTAAAGTACGTCGGTCTTCTCGAAAAACCATTGTTAAAATTCGAACAAAGGCGAACATACAACCACTATTACCTACAGGGTGTACGTGTAAGGGTAAACAGTTGCATTACTTTTAGGGGAGATTGTACCTATGACAGTGAACAACTTTCCCAAAGAAACCTATAGGAAATGCCCAATTTTTTTTTATATTTTCTTTCAAACGTTCAATCCGCAGTTTGCATTTAGTATGGAAAGTTCAAATTTTTTTTTTGCTTACTTCCTATAGTTTTCTTAGGGAAAGTTGATCAGGATCATTGATCCAATCACCCCTTAAAGTAATACAACTGTTTACCCTAACACCCTGTACGATAATTTTATTCGCACTACTAAGTATGAACCTACAAAATGATAAAATTGAGCATTGCTACCACTACTGTATTCTTTAAAATTATTGTAGCCAAGGTTCTGACCACCTGGATTGTGAGTTTATGTATGTATATAGGGTTCTTTTTAATATACAGACAATTTTTTAAGGCGATGATCAGACCGTCAAACTGAACAATTTTCTCTATGGCACGAACATCGAAATCGCGAAAAAAAATCAACTCGTCCATACAAACTGCAAACCTACTCGAGTCAAATGTATGGGACAGCGGATTTTTTTTCGCGATTTCCATGTTGGTCCCATAGAGAATGTTGTTCAGTTACATGGTCTGATCATCCCCTTAAAAAAGTGGCAGCATATTAAGAAGGACCCTGTATAAATACGAAGTATAAAATGGGTTTAGAAAAAGGGCTATCTTAAAATGATAGGACCACATTATTCGTGAAAAGCATTAAGCTAGTTAAGCGCCATCCACACTCGAAGCGATCAGCAACTTTTAATCTCCCTAGAATATTAATGAGTTTTCACTCAAACTTCAGCGTTTTTTTAACGTGTTACTTCGTATAATGTGCTTTCGACCTTCATTTTATATCCACGTAAAAAAAGAATAATTAATGAGTTACTGCTAAGTTAAGGTGGTCCAGCTATAGATATACCAGTTTGTATGGGACTGTTTCGCGGGGTATAGACGTTGGGGGAGGCAGGGTAATCTAGATGTTGACGAGAGGGGCGGGTGGATGGTGTAGCGGAGAACAGCGCGCAATCGCACTTGCTACCTCATTTGAGAGAAAGACGTACTTTTAGTTATCATCAGCTGCAAAACTGATTCAGTATTCACAGGGTGAAGAGCATCTCTGTGATGGGGATGGACAAGGTCTGCCTGCATAACTCCAGTCGGTTTAGGAGTCAGCCGGTTATAAGTAGTTGTAGCACCGTGAGCGGGAAGACAAGTTAGTGGCGACAGCAGTCTTCGAAACAAAAGCGCTACTTTACATTTCTAACCCCTCTTATAATGTCCTGTGGGTTGGAAACTCAATCTTGCTTGAGGTCCGGGTTCGAATCCGTACGAACGACATGCCATGTACCAATGAGTTTTTCTAATTAATGTACGTAATACCGACTACTCTCAAACAGTGAATGAAAACATGCATCGTGAGGAAACCAGGAGCCCGATTGCGCTAAGTTAAAACATCGAAGTTCTATTCTTATCCAATTTCAATGTATGGGGCAACAGATTTTTTTTTCGCGATTTCAATATTGGTCCCATAGAGAAAGTTGTTCAGTTTGAAGATCTGAAGCACCCCTTTAAGTAAGTCTCCCATTTAATTTCACACCCTGTATAAAAATACATTTATATTTGCAAACTTTCTTTTGAAGGAATTCATTTCAACGTACAATTTCAGAAAAGAAAACGGTCGTTGAAAGAAATGAATCGAAAAAACCAGGATTTGTGAAACAGCCTTCTTTCAACTGGTAAAAAAGGTACAGACATTTTACGAAATTGACGAAATCAAAGCTTCAAGTAAGTAAGGTTTAGGTAAATCAGAAACTATCTCATAACAGGTAACCAAGTTCTAACTTTGGTTTGTTCTTCTTGTTATTCAAACATTACTGAAACATTCGAAATTCTGACATGGTAATTGTAATAAAATTTTTTATGAAGTGTTATGTTATAGTTTCTGGCCGCATCTTTACTAGGTTAGTAACAGCGAAAACACGTTCCGACGCAACGCGGTGGTTAGATAAATATGATTTCAGTAAGTGACTGTTGACGCCACGTTGACGCACCTCAGTTAAATAAACGCTTTTGAGTTTGAATTCAACTTTGCTTTCGAAAGTTTCATAGAAAAAGTAGCTATTGAGCTATTTGAACTTGATTATTTTATTGTAAGATCTGTTATTAATATTATCAATTTATCATATTTATTGTACTCATATTCGCAAATAAATGATGTCTATGTCTATGTCTAACGCGGTCGACTCTATGCGACCCACGGCGATCGCAAAGTATCGCTCGTCTGTAAGAGCGCTAAGGCGTTACCGTAGCAGCTAACGCGGTCGACTCCCTGCGACATACGGCGATCGCAAAGTGTCGCTCGTCTGTAAGAGCGCTAAGGCGTTAACGTAGCAGCTAACGCGGTCGACTCCCTGCGACATACGGCGATCGCAAAGTGTCGCTCGTCTGTAAGAGCGCTAAGGCGTTACCGTAGCAGCTAACGCGGTCGACTCCCTGCGACATACGGCGATCGCAAAGTGTCGCTCGTCTGTAAGAGCGCTAAGGCGTTAACGTAGCAGCTAACGCGGTCGACTCCCTGCGACATACGGCGATCGCAAAGTGTCGCTCGTCTCTAAGAGCGCTAAGGCGTTAACGTAGCAGCTAACGCGGTCGACTCTCTGCGACATACGGCGATCGCAAAGTGTCGCTCGTCTGTAAGAGCGCTAAGGCGTTACCGTAGCAGCTAACGCGGTCGACTCCCTGCGACATACGGCGATCGCAAAGTGTCGCTCGTCTGTAAGAGCGCTAAGGCGTTAACGTAGCAGCTAACGCGGTCGACTCCCTGCGACATACGGCGATCGCAAAGTGTCGCTCGTCTCTAAGAGCGCTAAGGCGTTAACGTAGCAGCTAACGCGGTCGACTCTCTGCGACATACGGCGATCGCAAAGTGTCGCTCGTCTGTAAGAGCGCTAAGGCGTTACCGTAGCAGCTAACGCGGTCGACTCCCTGCGACATACGGCAATCGCAAAGTGTCGCTCGTCTGTAAGAGCGCTAAGGCGTTAACGTAGCAGCTAACGCGGTCGACTCCCTGCGACATACGGCGATCGCAAAGTGTCGCTCGTCTGTAAGAGCGCTAAGGCGTTAACATAGCAGCTAACGCGGTCGACTCCCTGCGACATACGGCGATCGCAAAGTATCGCTCGTCTGTAAGAGCGCTAAGGCGTTACCGTAGCAGCTAACGCGGTCGACTCCCTGCGACATACGGCGATCGCAAAGTGTCGCTCGTCTGTAAGAGCGCTAAGGCGTTAACGTAGCAGCTAACGCGGTCGACTCCCTGCGACATACGGCGATCGCAAAGTGTCGCTCGTCTGTAAGAGCGCTAAGGCGTTAACGTAGCAGCTAACGCGGTCGACTCCCTGCGACATACGGCGATCGCAAAGTGTCGCTCGTCTGTAAGAGCGCTAAGGCGTTAACGTAGCAGCTAACGCGGTCGACTCCCTGCGACATACGGCGATCGCAAAGTGTCGCTCGTCTGTAAGAGCGCTAAGGCGTTAACTTAGCAGCTAACGCGGTCGACTCTCTGCGACATACGGCGATCGCAAAGTGTCGCTCGTCTGTAAGAGCGCTAAGGCGTTAACGTAGCAGCTAACGCGGTCGACTCTCTGCGACATACGGCGATCGCAAAGTGTCGCTCGTCTGTAAGAGCGCTAAGGCGTTAACGTAGCAGCTAACGCGGTCGACTCCCTGCGACATACGGCGATCGCAAAGTGTCGCTCGTCTGTAAGAGCGCTAAGGCGTTAACGTAGCAGCTAACGCGGTCGACTCCCTGCGACATACGGCGATCGCAAAGTGTCGCTCGTCTGTAAGAGCGCTAAGGCGTTAACGTAGCAGCTAACGCGGTCGACTCCCTGCGACATACGGCGATCGCAAAGTATCGCTCGTCTGTAAGAGCGCTAAGGCGTTACCGTAGCAGCTAACGCGGTCGACTCTCTGCGACATACGGCGATCGCAAAGTGTCGCTCGTCTGTAAGAGCGCTAAGGCGTTAACGTAGCAGCTGACGCGGTCGACTCCCTGCGACATACGGCGATCGCAAAGTGTCGCTCGTCTGTAAGAGCGCTAAGGCGTTAACGTAGCAGCTAACGCGGTCGACTCCCTGCGACATACGGCGATCGCAAAGTGTCGCTCGTCTGTAAGAGCGCTAAGGCGTTAACGTAGCAGCTAACGCGGTCGACTCCCTGCAACATACGGCGATCGCAAAGTGTCGCTCGTCTGTAAGAGCGCTAAGGCGTTAACGTAGCAGCTAACGCGGTCGACTCCCTGCGACATACGGCGATCGCAAAGTGTCGCTCGTCTGTAAGAGCGCTAAGGCGTTAACGTAGCAGCTAACGCGGTCGACTCCCTGCGACATACGGCGATCGCAAAGTGTCGCTCGTCTGTAAGAGCGCTAAGGCGTTAACGTAGCAGCTAACGCGGTCGACTCCCTGCGACATACGGCGATCGCAAAGTGTCGCTCGTCTGTAAGAGCGCTAAGGCGTTAACGTAGCAGCTAACGCGGTCGACTCCCTGCGACATATGGCGATCGCAAAGTGTCGCTCGTCTGTAAGAGCGCTAAGGCGTTAACGTAGCAGCTAACGCGGTCGACTCCCTGCGACATACGGCGATCGCAAAGTGTCGCTCGTCTGTAAGAGCGCTAAGGCGTTAACGTAGCAGCTAAAGTTCAAAATTATTAATTTTTCAAAACTTTAACACGGTGGTGATAACGCCTGACACAAAAACACACTAAAATACTAATTAAAGCAAAATATATTTTTGGAACTTTTCGAAGGCTGCGGTTGGGGCAGCGATGAATAAAAACGGTGTCATTTAAAATGAAATTAGGATTGGCCCAAATTTATTAAATGTTTCAATTTTAATATAATTGAAAATGCGGTTTTTGAGGTTTTTGTTAACAAGGTATGTTGGTCAACCCCGGATTTATTGTCTTTTTTTATTGTTTCGGACCTCAAAAGAAAAAAACCTTTGACTATTTATTATAAGGACTGGCCTTGCGGTAGCATTTGACCATGTGCATTTACATTCAAATTTATACCTTACTAGCGTTGAACCGCGACTTCGTCCGCACAAATTATATACCAGATTTTAAGTCAGATCATTAGCTATCAAACAAAAAAAGTTTCATCAAAATCGGTTTATTAGTTTTTGCGTGATGCTCGTTCAAACAAACAAACACACAAACAAACAGACAGACAAAAAAATTCAAAAATTGGTGTATGGAATCAGGGATACCTAAAAATCATATCGTAACTTTTTTTGTGAATATCTTTAATGTACAGACACACTTCTTTTACAGTTTTATAATAGTTTAGATAATTATTGTATATAAAATATATTATAAGGTCTAACAAAATTAGGTGAAACTATTTTAAGGGGATGATCAGTCCATCAAACTGAACAACTTTCTCTATGGGACCAATATCGAAATCGCGAAAAAAAATCTGCTGTCCCATACATTTAGGTCGTGTATGTTTGTATGGAACAGCTGATTTTTTTTCGCGATTTTGATATTGGTCCCATAGAGAAAGTTGTTCAGTTTGATGGTCTGATCATACCCTTAAAATAGTTTCAGCTAGTTTTGTTAGACCTTATATATACGGTCGAATTGAGAAACCTCCTCCTTTTTTGAAGTCGGTTAAAAAGATCATTTAAGTGCACACGGGGACACATCAAGCTATAAAAAACCAACATAAGCTGGCCGCGCCACGGTAACGTTACTCGACCTACACGCGGCCAGCTTATTTTGGTTTTACATAGCTTGATGTGTCGCCGGTTGTACGTCGACGTACTTAAATCACAAACTATAAAAACTTGCCAGCAAACTTAAATATTTTTGGCCATGATAATAATAGGTAACTACAGGGTGAAATTGATATCATTAGCATCCTTTTAAACTAAGAGTCTACCCATCAAACAGAACAACTTTTACTATGGGAGCAAACCGAACGGAGCAAAATGATAATCAGCTGTTGCATACATTATACATAGAGTCGAGATGGCTGCGGCGGCGGGTGCTCGACAGTAGGCATTGCAGTTTAGTATGGAACAGCTGATTTTTTTGCTCCCATCGGTTTGCCCCCATAGTAAAAGTTGTTCAGTTTGATGGGTAGATTCTTAGTTTAAAAGGATGCTAATGATATCAATTTCACACTGAATAACAAAAAAATAAATCAATTTAATATTCTTTATTTTCACAAAAACATAGACAATAAAATACAACAGCCACAAAATAAGGCGGTCTTATCTTTAAGAAGCGATTTCTTCCAGACAACCTATACAATACATACAACATAATGTAATACATACAATTTAGACTAATTTTATAGTGAGCCTTGTTTCAAACGCATGGTGTGCATGTTAGACAGCTGGTAGTTGTAGTAATATCTATGACCACCCCGAAAGGGGTTATGGTCATGAGCATATTCATGTATGATATTTGATAACATTTAATTTGGGGACAAAGAGTAAATAACCAACACATTGAATGCATCACCTATTTATTATATAATTTATTTATTATAGAATTTTAATGTGATAATATTATTATTGCAATAAACTAAAAAAATAAATTAATCAATTCAACAACATAATAAAAAACAACAACAACACAATAGATTTATGATCTGAAATAAAATAAATGAATTGAATTGAATTGATTATAACATTACACTAGAACCTTAGATAAAATACAACGTGTTAATGAATAAGCGCAAAACCTCATGTACCCCAACTGATTTATAACAAAATAATTAGATTGAAGCAATAATGAAATTAAAGATTGAAAAACACAACATGGCCGTAACATGTTTAAAAATCAATAATATTTGAAATTGAAGCAATAATTTCATTATTTTGATACTTAAAATTTAAAGTTATTCGCATTTTAAGTTTTGGGCAAAAATGATTTGTTATCATTTCAGCAATGAATGAAAGCGCTAACGTACTCATGGATACATTTTAATAATCTTGTTTTGGTAGTGAGTAGGGTGAGAGTGCCCGTGAGGTGACATTATGACATGACATCGGGTTCAGTAAATTTTAAATTTTACAACTTTTACAAACAAATTTTTTGATATTTTGAAAAAAATAACCTATGTTGAAACCATTATAATTGGATTCTGCTCTCGATTCTAAACAAACTACTTTCTAGTTTTGCGTTAATTCAGTAACACGTTGTATATGTCTAGATAGAGCCTCACGCTTCTACCGTGTTAAAAACAAAAGTGGCCAACTTTCTTACTTTGGCGTGCGTGAACGTCGCGTCTGTGTACTGTGCTAGGGCGGCCTTACTTGGTTGTAATTTTTTTTAAGCTTCGACTGACTTTTTTGACATATAACTTATCAAAGGTTTAAAATTAATGTAGTGACCGGATGCCCCAACGTTTTGTTTCTTGGCAATGAAAATACAAAAATTGTTTTTCTTTTATGTTGTACGGGACTACAACCTGGTAATTGTCATTCCAAACACCGCGGTCTGTCTCTTTGTCCATTTGTGAATTTGGTATTAATTCTGTTATAGACCAATGTTTTGCATCTTCCATGCTATGTTCGTAAAAATATAGTTTTCCATCAATTTTAAACGGAGGAGAATATATCACTTTTGCGAACAAACCACCTCCTGGCAATTCTTGGATGAACAAATTCTTGTCAATAAATGTTGCGAAAAGAGCTTGGAAATCATTAACATGCTTTTTAACTATGTCTTCGTTATTTGACAGTGGACCCATTTTTCCATTCGCTAATAATTCCTTAAAGAACCAGAGACGTCCATCTGAAATTTGATGTCCATACAAATAATGCCTACCATCAATTGTAAAGGGAAAAGAAACAGCATAACTCTTATTCCACGACCCTCTGTCTGTTTCTTTACCGATTCTACCACCTGGCAGTAGCTCTCTAATGAACCAAACTTTCCTGTCAATATTATGTCCATAAAAAAATTGTCTTCCTTCGATATTGAAAGGGAATACAACTCGATAATAATCAGCCACCATGCGACGATCAGTCTCATCGCCCATCCGTCCATCTGGTAACAATTCATGTATGAACCATTTTATACTATGTTGATCTAAAACACTTTGTCCCCATAAGTATTGTTTTCCGTCAATTTTAAATGTAAATGACTCTTGATGTGGGTGTTTCCATATTCCGTTACTTGTTTCCTCTCCCATTTTACCCTCAAATCTTTTTGTGTAATGTACATATTCATCAGGATTAGGCGATTGACGCGATAAAAATATACTGAGACGATTTTTATCGAAGTGACGAGAGTAGTCATAGATTTCAGAATTCTCATATACTGTACTTTTGGAGTCATTATTATTGAAGTGAGCGGTTAATTTTAGTGCATAATGCATTGGATTAAAGACATTGCTGTTACTGCGATCAGCTGTCGTATCTTCAGGATACAGCTTCTGTAAAATATCACAATTTTGTCAAACCTTATGGACAACCGGCAACTCCCTTTACAAAATACCAGAAAATGTGTAGAAGTTTTGACTGTAATAAAATTTGTAATAAACTATGGGGTTTTATTAAAATTACTTAGGGCCTGTTTCAACACTTCTTAGTAAGTTCTTGTTAGCTTATCCGACAGATATTTTGACATATCTTTCATATAAAATGTGTAAAACTATCTGTCGGATAAGCTAACAAGAACTTACTCAGAAGCGGTGGAACAGGCCCTTAGACTTAATAATTTATTTTTATTTAACGAGTTATTTAGTAATTTATTATTAATAAATAATAATAAATCAGCAACCTCAAAATGACTGTCAATGTTGTTTGGTAGGAAGTGATGCATGCACAATGTTCTTTTTATATAAAAACGAGCGTTAACCCGCGACTTCGTCCGCACAAATTATATACCAGATTTTAAGTCAGATCATAAGCTATCAAACAAAAAAAGTTTCATCAAAATCGGTTCAGTAGTTTTTGCGTGATACGCGTTCAAACAAACACACAAACAAACAGACAGACAAAAAATCCAAAAATTGGTGAAATGGAATCAGGGACACCTAAAAACCATATCGTAACTTTTTTTTTGTTAATATCTTCAATGTACAGACAAACTTCCTGTTACAGTTTTATAATAGTATAGATGATAAAAACCAATCTACTACTAAACCAACCGTACTCTTAGTTTATAAGGATGCTAATGATATCAATTTCACCCTGTACTGAAAAATCTATCGGAAAGAAGTAGTTTACTTAATCATAATTTTTTGTGAGGTGGTATAGTAGTGGTGGTGAGTGGAACGGAAACGTTCAAAATGCTCTAATAACTAAACATGAAAACGAACACTTACCAAATGTACCAGCGACAGGTTACACAGTACTAGCAGAAAATACAGAATCATTTTATAAACGAACAACTATTGAAGGCGAACCAAATTAAACTAATACGTTTGTGACATGCGATGGACATTATATTATACTAGCTTTTGCCCGCGACTTCGTCTGCGTAGACATGTAATTTTGTCTAATGTCTCGTCTAAGGTCATGAAGGTCATGGTCCGAACCAAGTCTAGGAATCCTGGCATGTAACATTAGAATGGCGATTAAGGAATGGGCTGATAAAAGACACAGGCTAGAATGCTCTGGCCTCTCGGGTCTGCAACACTGCAGGAAATTCATCAGCAATCTTCTTATAATCGTGTGGGCAAAGCACTGGTGTCAGAGTATAACAGCAATATAACACCACGAATCCCACAGTTCATACTGAACAACAGCAGGAGTAAAGCTCGTGCTATCGTCGGAGCCCTCACCGGGCACTACGCAACAGGCACGATAAAGCTCACTCTAGATCCCGGTTGCCGAGCGTGTGGAGAGGAGGAGGAAACCATGGAACATTTGTACTGTGTGACTACGATGTCTTGGTGGGTAAACGTATGTGACTCCTGAGAGATGGTTATTCATTACAGGTTTCTTACCCTGAACGCTATTGCCTCCCTCATTTTCCAAAGATACAATTGGGTCGAAGTGTTGCTGGCTTGCCATTTCCCATAATAAGATAAGAAAGTCATGAACTTAAGCTAAATCAAAATCAGAAAGTACCCCAAGTAATTCTGTAGGTATCAGATTTAAAAGTCATTCACTGGATCCATCACTTTAATTTTTCTACTGTTCGTCGTTTATTAGTTTTTTATATATGTCGAGCAGCATAATAATCATCTTACGACCCACTGCGGGTCACAGACCTCCACTCACGTATAAACGTTAGAGTATACTCTACCACGCGGGCTACTGTAAAATGGTGAAGGCAAGAGCTAAAACGTTAATATTCTAGGAAGCTAATGGTCAATTTGCTAAAAAAGATTTTCAATTATGTAAGTAGGTACATTACCGACCTGTGGTGTTATATTATAAGGACCTTTTAGATACGTAGGTACCTTTTTATACGTTGTGGTAGAATGATGTTCTATAGTTAAGATGCACAAGCCCTCAAAAAATCATAATTGAGACCGAAAATCAAACAAAACAAAAATTTGGCAAGAATTACTGCAAAAAAATTCGTCCTTTCTGTAAAATAAGGTTATCAATCCGTAGCATTGGCTCAGATTGGACTCAAACAATCAATATACTTACAACGATGTATTACAACGATAATATAATCAACTAAATTTGTAAGCTCCTGCTATAGCTAGGTTTTTGAATTAATAATTGTAGCACACTTGCTTTAAAAAACTCCCAACGTCATCTATTAAGATGAAAACAATACTACGATTAAATTTTTGAACACTTGATTTTTAATATTTGACGACCCGGTTGGTGTAATGGTTACCTCGCCGGACTGCCAAACCAGGGTCCTGGGTTCGAAACCCGGTTCGGTCATGGATGTTATAAATGTTTGTGCCGTTGTTGTATGGTTTCTATAATAAAAAGCCTATAGTGCTTGTTTGGAATCATAACAATGTTCCTGTAAGCGTTATTTATTTATTTAATTATTTTTCTAATTCAGCCGGTAAGTAACTATACAATCAAATCTGTAAGACCGAATATCTGAGATGTCTTGAGCGTGAATTGAGTATGGTACTTGCTTCAAAAAAACACACAACGCCATCTATTAAGATGAAAACAATACTACGATAAAATTATGAATACTAACTTTAGAAAAGGTTAAAAGAAAGAGGATTTTTAGTATTTGCCGACCCGGTTGGTGTAATGGTTACCACGCCAGACTGCCAAACCAGAGTCCTGGGTTCGAGTCCCGGTTCGGTCTTGGATGTTATATGTTTATGCCGTTGTTGTATGGTTTCCACAATAAAAAGCCTATAATGCTTGCTTGGGATAATTAAAATAATGTTTGTGCCTGTGAGCGTTATTTATTTATTTGTTTAATTATTTTTCTCGCGTTCTCCGCTGGAGAATACGCTTGCCCGGTGTGGGGCCGATCTGCCCACGCCAAGCTGGTGGATACCGGCACTAAACAAAACGTGTCGGATTATAACTGGATGCTTGAAACCGACTCCAGTACAGTTGCTTTACCCACTGGCTGGCATAGCGCCCCCAGATATAAGTAGGGCTGTGGCAGGTTCCTCAGAGAGAGCCCAAATGGTGGACGACACACGACATCCCATGCATGGCTTTATTCCTGGGCTGCAAAAGCTGCCAAGCCGACGCAGCTTTATGAAGTGTGTCGACCCCCTGAATACTGGCCCAGCGCAAGCAAGGTGTACTCTATGGCGACAAAAAGTGTCCCTCCCAACTCCATTTGTGTCGCCGTCTGAGAGCCTCACGCCTAGACATGACTTGCCTTGGGCGACCTGGAAGTCTTTAAACCGACTTCGAACCCAGGTCGGTCGCAGTAAGGACAACATGGTCAGGTGGGGATACTCGGATGCGCAAAATGTGACTTGCTTGTGTGGAACTCCACAAACGATGGCCCATCTCACATCGTGCCCTGCGTGCCCTAACATCTGCACGCAGGAGGAGCTCATGACTGCTAGCGACGGTGCAGTATCGGTTGCCCGATTCTGGCAAGCTACTATTTAGCGACTTTGTTCAGAATTTGAAGTCGACACGATAAGAAGAAGATTATTTTTCCAATTCGCCCAGTACCTATACAATCAAATCTGTAAAACCGAATTTCTGAGACGTGTTGATGATAGAACCACAAACATAATATTAATATTAGTGAGATACCTGGTAGGATGGTAGGATTAAAATTAGAAAAAAGCCAAAATAAAACATCCTGCGCTAATATTAGATCTGATATGATCTCAGGATATTATTATGATTGAAGGTCAGGCCCTTAACATATCAAGCCTAACTGCTTCTGTCTAATCCGGTGAAAAATGGATATAGTCGTTGAATGTATTTAAAAAAAATAAAAAAAAACATTCTCGACCAAGAATCGAACCTCCACCTCATGCACGAAAATCTAACCATATACCAAATATACTACACAGCTGTTGTCAAAACTGTTGAAATAATTTAATACTATTTTTATCACTGCAATCTACACAAATGCATCTGTCAGCGTCAAATTGGCGCTAGTGAGCATAGAATAAAAACGTGGTACATGTTTCAGCATGATAAAACATTGTAATTTATCCCACAGGAACCCATTGCTAGGATAAAAAGTATCTTATATCTTAATCCAGAACACATTCTATCTGCGTGCCAAATTTCATCAAAATCATTCCATTCCATTCAGCCGTTTATGCGTGATTGCGCCACAAACATACAACATTACAACTTTACAAACATCGTCACAAACTTTCACGTTTATAATATTAGTGAGATTATTAGTTCTTCTTCGTGATGGAATCTTTCATTATTGAAAACAATCAAGTGTACTGGCAGACACAAAATTATTTGTTAAGTATGATTATCACTGAACGGAACGCGTCGGGGCGCATTATATATATATTACTTTATTTTTTATATATTTAACTTAATATGCTGACACTTTTTTAAGAGGATGATCAGACATCTATGGGACTGTCATCGATATCGCGAAAAAAAATCTTCTGCCCCATACATTTTTGTAGAGTAGGATTGCAATTTTGTATGGAACAGTTGATTTCTTTTCGTGATTTTGACTTTGGTCCCATACAAAAAGTTGTTCAGTATGATGGTCTGATCATACCCTTAAAAAACTGTCTGCATATAAGAAGGACCATATACATCTTGCAATCCGGTCAGATGCGCGCGAAATCGGTGACGGCCGCATTCCACTGCAACGTCGCCTGGTCAGCACTCGCTGTCAATTTGCGTGCATTTGAAACAACGGCTGAGGCGCACGTATGCGCCTGGATTCCAGCGAAATTTCGTCCGGAAGGACGCAGTCGGCTATTGCCGAATGTTACATTAATTTATGTAAAGCTCATATCAAGCGACAGTCCGTAGGGTGTGGCAGGTTCCTCAGAGAGAGCCCAAATGGTAGAACTAAACATTTAAAAGGAAATCACAGATATTGGTTTCTAGATTGTTTTAAAACCATTCATTTTTTACTTTAATTACTAAATGTTCAAACTATGCTTCGTTTTGTATGGAGCGCCGTAGAAAAATGCGCAAAATGCACGGCGGCACATCGCATCGGCGGCATAAAAAACCGACCCTTATTAATTTGTTAGAGTTGTTCGTTTGTATTTTAGTAATAATTTACGGTATTTCAAAATAGTTCCTTACCTGTCTTTAAAATATTAGCTATTATACAGTCTTGCGTAACTGTGTGATTACACCGTAAATAAAAACATTCCGAATTAAAAATCGAGTTTTAGACACCTTTGGGCTGCTGATTTGAATTCATGATTATATGCTCTTTGTTTGAAATTGGCGTGCAGTTTTTTTTTAAATAATTACTCTTGCTTTGTTTGCACTGTAATTCTACAAAATGTCGAGAAATTTGTAATTCGAATCTTGTTTTCTTGTGGCCAGTACTAAGGTTTTTTTTGTTATGCAAAGGTTTTCTCCATGGAGTTTGAAAGATTTTATAGCCAAAAAGAAAAACAATGTTATACCGGTGCAGTCATCAGCACTGGACAATGATAAAATTTATAATTATTGGTATTTATTTTGTAATTTATTGTTATTTTCGTTATTTATAAATCAAACAGTCTTCAGAATTAGCTTACTTTATTACAAGTCTTTTAATTTTAATTAGTGTTACTTAGTTGAAATTGAAATGGTACCGTACATTGGTTGCACTTGCGGTTATATGTTTATATCTCCGGCTCCCGTCAACGTAGCGAGATAAATTATATACCAGATTATAAGTCAGATCATAAGCTATCAAACAAAAAAAGTTTCATCAAAATCGGTTCAGTAGTTCTTGCGTGATACTCGTTCAAACAAACAAACAAACAAACAAATAAACAAACAAACAAACACACAAACAAACAGACAGACAAAAAATCCAAAAATTGGTGAAATGGAATCAGGGACACCTAAAAACCATATCGTAACTTTTTTTTTGTTAATATCTTCAATGTACAGACAAACTTCCTGCTACAGTTTTATAATAGTTTAGATTTAGATAGATAGATGATAAAAACCAATCTACTACTAAACCAACCGTACTCTTAGTTTATAAGGATGCTAATGATATCAATTTCACCCTGTACTGAAAAATCTATCGGAAAGAAGTAGTTTACTTAATCATAATTTTTTGTGAGGTGGTATAGTAGTGGTGGTGAGTGGAACGGAAACGTTCAAAATGCTCTAATAACTAAACATGAAAACGAACACTTACCAAATGTACCAGCGACAGGTTACACAGTACTAGCAGAAAATACAGAATCATTTTATAAACGAACAACTATTGAGGGCGAACCAAATTAAACTAATACGTTTGTGACATGCGATGGACATTATATTATATATACAACGAGTGATACCAACTTAGCAACTTTGCTAGATCTAGCAATTTTTCCACACATTTGTAAATCTAGTAGCTACTTTTTCTTGCAACTATAGGAATTAATACTTTTTTGAAGTAAAACCCGTAGAAATAAACAAAATGAAGCTTTTAGGGCAAACTATGAGAATAGCTTAATTTTACATTTTTTTTTCTTTAACTCCCTTGAGTCGAATACAAATACAAAATACATACAAAATATTTTATTTTGATCTCTCACACAGACAGCAAAAAAGTGACAAGAAGAGTACATATTACATTAATTATGAGTTTTGTCGTTGTGAGAGATCCGTACCAAGCAATATGTATTACAGATTACCAGCTGCTCCGACTCTGGACCAGGTGGATAACCAGGTAAGCGTACCTCTTAATTAAGGTGTGAGTTGATAGGAACTAGTGTGAGTTATGTGTGTGTGTTTGTAGATACAATACGCGTAGACGGTATTAATATAAGTAACTTTGTATATATGGAAAAATAGTTTAAAAAATCTAGATGCCAGACAAATCACATTTTTGCAATTTATAATATAATTACGAAGATATTAAGCTTTGCAATTTTTCATACAAAATTTTAAAAGCTTTATATCTTCGTAATTATATTATAAATTGCAAATGTTATTTGTGACGCGGCAACTAGATTTTCTAAACTATTTTTCCATATATAAAATATTACTTTTGTTAATTCCGTCTACGCGTATTGTGGGTCAAACTTTTGTATGGACTGAAACTACCTTAAAGTATATTATAGAACATTTTCAGATTTTTTATTAAGGCCGCATACAGACAGACATACAGGATGGACGAAAGTATAAGGGTAACTCTTATAAATAGTTGTTTTATTTCTATTTGCGTCTTGTGAATTTAAGTGCAGATTACTTTGTTACCGAAATTTCAGCCACCGCGACCGGATTTGGTTGTATGGGTTAACAGGGTATGGAATAGCGAATGTGATGTAAGGCAGTTGCGTGTAATTAAAATTGTGTAGAATCGCGAGTAGGAAGAAACGCGTTTGTGTAAAATTGAAGACTGTGTGGAATAGAAAATGTGTTCAATGGCAGTTGTGCGGAATCCATATTGTGTAGAATCACGAATATGAAGTAAAGCGTTTGTCGAGAACTCGAACTTCGATTAATACCGAATATTTAGCTCTTGTCCTGACGTATTATGGTGGAGATTTGTTCGATAGTTTTTTCGGTATTGTAGCACTGTCATTTTTGTCTTTACTCTACAAAGTCAAATTTCCCGGCCGGTAGTTAATTTTGTCAACCTTTAATTTGAACAGAAACAGTACAACATGGTTATAACATGTTATTATTTTTTTTTATCTTTGCAACTTTTCAGCTGCGCAGGTACTTTTGTTATGCCATTTACGGGACAAAACTTTATTCTGGCACGGAGCGACAAGGCGGCAATATTTCCTGAGCAGCTTAGTGTGGAGGAGAGGTGCTTCTGGACATTAAACGTCCATCACTTGATCCAAAAATGGTCTCATTAGGTGCCCACTCGCCCCTTAAATAATAAAATAATTAATAAATAACGCTCACAGGTACATACATTGTCATGATCCCAAGCAAGCACGAATAGGCTGTTTTATTATGGAAACCTTACAACAACGGTACAAACATCCATAACCGAACCAAGATTCGAACCCAGGACCCTGGTTTGGCAGTCAGGCGTGGTAACCATTACACCAACCGGGTCGTCAAAACTTACGCAACACATGCACTCATTGAGCATATAGCTCTTGCGACTTCTACCAAAGGCACGGCCTAAGGCCGGCCAATTAAGGCAAGCACAGAGGTGGGGTATCTGATCCTGTTGGGGTCCACTCTGTCCGACCAGTAAAAGCAAGTCAGAGACGAGGATCAGGGACTTCCCTCGGGAGCACTCGAGTCCGTGGTGTTGCCACTCACCGCAACAACTCGCCATAAATTTACAAATTAGTAGCCGACCGCATGCAGCAGCAGCAGACAACGTGTCGTAGCGTCACGTCGTAACGACACGTCGCTGCGGTCATAATTTCGAACCCGACTTATTCCACTGTCAATTTTATCGGTACTTAAAACAGATATTATTTTACAAGACACCCTCAGCGCCCATCTCTCGTAATGTGAATAGAAGTAATGAGACTACTGGTCTGCGGTCGAGCGACAGAGAAGTCCGATTTCACAGTATTGTCATCGACCGCAGTGTCACAAACTACGCAGGGTATTCATAGAAATACTTACAAACCAGTGGTGTCGCAGCGACACGTCGTCTGCTGCTGCTGCGAGCGGTCGGCTACCATCTTACGTACCTTACCTTAAGCTGCCCTGTGGGTTTATTGCTATTATTTATTTAACCAACAATATATTTGAAGGAAGTTAAGGCTTTGTTAAGTATTTGTGTTGTTTTAATCGTTTTTATCTAAAAAAAAAAGTTCAATAATTGTTCGAACTTGTTGTGTAGCTGCTTCTAGCAACGTTTAGAAAATACCTAGCGTATACCAGAAACTACCTACCTAGTGTATACAACGTACCATAGGTCAAATGTTATCAACAGTGTTTTTTTCGCGAATTATTTATCATGGTTTTAAATCAATTGGGTTTATACCGCCAAATACTAATAAAACCAAAGTTTCAATGAAACATTTAATGAAAACCTGCTAACGCCAGCGTAATGTAACACTTTTTATTAACCATACAGCACACACACACACACACCCCCACCCCGAGACTACATTATCCCTATCTTATCTACTTAATCTTAAATAAGTTATACCATTTCCTTCTTTTTCTAACTCACCACGTCAGTTGAACTGCAGATTTTGTATTTCTTTAAAACTGTATAAATAAACTAGAATCTGAATAATTTGTATAATTAATTAATTTGTATAATGTACATTGAGAGTCAGCATCTGAATTAAGACGATTTATTTTTATTTTTTATTATTACGTACAGTAATGTAATAGATAAGTATCTACTTAATTACTGTTCGCCTAGCATGTTGCACGTGATACAACTATATCACGCATTTTATCTCATTCGTTGGCACGCAAATCTACGGCGGCTGGTGTGTGTAAATAAACAATTATTTAATTTTATTTTTTATATGCTAAAACTACCTCTTTGTATCGTCATCCGAATGACATTACACTTGCAAAGGTGCAAATCGATACGAGAAATAAAAGTACCTAGGTTAAAATCTACTTTCTTTAATTTCTTTCATACAGGTGAAGCTTTTAAAAAAGGGTGTTAAAATAAAAATAAAAGAATGACACAGCCAGAGGAAGAGAGCGTCAAATAAAATTTAGACGAAGATTTATTGGCCGCAAACCACAAAATGTGGATCGGTTTTGTAGCCAAGTTTGTATGAGACAAGGAGCTTAGAAAACGAAGAGATTTAAATTCATTTACCTTTTTCACTAAGTCTTTTTTGTTTGTTTGTTTGTTTTCGTTTTTTATTTTCCTAGTCTTTATTCCACATGTTCGATTAGTTTAGGTATTATTTAGATTAATTTTATAGTGTTTATGTGAATGTACTCGTATGTAAAAAAACCAACAAATTAATTGCATTATTTATTACATAATTTTTTATTTTAGTGAATAAATATTATAATTATTTATTGGTACACTCTAAAAAAATAAATGAACCAATAAAATTACACTAGGACACATATGGACCTGTGTCATCACTTCTGATTAAGTTCTTAATAGCTAATCTAACAGATCGTTTGACAAAATATATCTTACGTCATTACGTACCTAGTCTATTAGGTAGATCTGTAAGGTATCTAATCTATGAGTATCTAGAAGTGGTGAGACAGGGCACAAAAATATTGGAAAAATAATGGCAAAATGATAAGGCTTATGTTTAAGTGCCTTACCAAATGTAGTAAAAAGTAACATCAAAAAAAATTTTTTTTTTTTTTAAATTAGTAATTGTTCACCAAAATTTGACATCCTATTTTATACGAAAATGTTACCCATATATTTAAGTTAACGTTAGACAAATAAAGTAAAATAATACCATTTTCTCACAATTCGAGCCAAAATTTAATTGAATAAATATATTTGTATTTGTAATTAGTAAATGTTCACCAAAATTTGAATCCCAATTTATTCTGAAATGTTTTTTTAATTATGACGATTTTGTTATCATTACAATATCTGCTTCTAAAAGATTTGACCGGTTATGAGTTTATACTGTACACAAAATTTTATTGCAAGCGATGTAGTTTATTTGGGTATAGTTAGCGCGTAAATTGGGTGTTATAAATTTGTTAAACATTTACTAAATTTGGCTGCGGTTTATATTTTTGAGTTCAAGCATCACTTTACCAGTTATAAATACTTCTTTATTTGCAATGCAGATTAACAATTTTATACACTTGCATAAGTTATATGTCAAGATTGACAGTCGAAGCTATAAAAGCGTAGAAAAAAATTGTCAACCAGTATTGGCCTCTAAACCCTATCCATATACACGCACACAGACATAATTTGTATGGCGCCTCACGCACACCGAACTAAGAAAGTTGGCCCCTTTTGTTTTTAACGGTAGACGCATGAGGCTCTTTCTAGACATACTCGTATACTTATTCTAAGTTTATACATTCGCTCTTTGGTCCACGTTTCCAGGTTGTCTGGAAGAAATCGCTTCTTAGCAATAAGACCGCCTTATTTTGTGCCTCTTGTATTTTTATCTCTGTATTTTACTGTTTATGTTTTGGTGTAAAATTAAGAATATTTGATTTGAATTGATTTGATTCTTTTTTTGATGCACTTTGTAGTTTTAAGGGTAAAGTATTTAGGGAGTCAAAACTTATTTTGGTGATCAAAATATTTGTTGTCAAATGATAACGGAACGAACGAAGGTAAACTGTAACTAAAATTGGAATTGGAAGGTAAACTTCAAATGGTTTAAAATTAACGTAGGGACCGGATGACCCAACGTTTTGTTTCTAGGCAATGAAAATACAAAAATAGTTTTCCCATAATTTTGTACGGGACCACAACCTGGTAGTTGTCATTCCAAACACCGCGGTCTGTTTCATTACCAATTTTTCCATTTGCTAATAATTCTCGAATAGCCCAACTTTTTTCATTCATGATTTGTCTGTAAAAGTATTGTTTTCCATCTATTTTAAACGGAACAGAAACATGTTGTTGGTCTCTCCATACTCCAGTATATGTCACTTGTCCTACTGTACCTCGTAACAATTCTTGAATGTAATAACTATTATCGTCAGTACTATATCCGTAAACAAAATATCTTCCATTGATGAAAAAAGGGAATACCACTTGATATTTTTTCATCACAACACCAATATCTGTTAGTGGGCCCATTTTTCCATTTGGTAACAAATCCCTTATGAACCAGGCACGACGATCTGTAATTTGGTGTCCGTAAAAATAATGGCTACCATCAATTGTAAATGGAAAAGAAACAGTATAACTGGTATTCCACGATCCTCTGTCTGTTTCTTCACCCATTTTACCACCTGACAGTAGCTCTCTAATGAACCAAACTGTCGTGTTAGTATTATGTCCATAAAAAAAAATTCTTCCACTGATACTAAAAGGAAATACAACTTGATAATAATCAGCCACCATACTATCAGTCTCGTGGCCTATCCGTCCATCTGGTAACAATTCATGTATAAACCACATATTATATCGTTCTAAAATACTTTGTCCCCAAAGGTATTGTATTCCGCCAATTTTAAATGTAAATGACTCGTGATGGTTTTGATTCCATGTTCCGCTATTTGTTTCTTGTCCCATTTTACCCTCAGTGTAATTTACTGGTATAATTTCATAATTCGTCGATAGACGCGATGCAAATTTAATACTGCGTCGACTCTCATCGAAATTGACAGAGTAGTCATTGTCGTTAATTAATAATGGGATTGCAGAACTCTCATAAACTAAACTTTTTGGATTATTGTAATCGACGTAAGCGGTAAATTGTAGTGTAAAATTTATCGGTTTAAAGTCATTACTATTACTGAGATCCACTGTCGTAACTTCAGGAAGCTGCTTCTGAAGAATATCACAATTTGTCAAAAACAAGGAAAACTCATATTCCGTTTTGTGAGAAAAATATTGATGAGAAGTATTAAACATCAATTCAATATTGTTGTTATTACTACCCTGATTCCTGCATAAACCTTCGACTATAGGTATTGCTAGGTAGTCAGCAACTTTGCCTTAACTAACAGCAATATTCATTATATTATTGTGCGTTAGTGGTAGTACTAAAGTTCACTTTTGTTTCAGGATAGGTCAATTCCCATTTGAAGGACATCGCGCGCGCCCGTTGCTTCAAATTGTTGATTGAGTATTTTATACATGCACCGTGCGTACAATGGTAGGCCTCGCATGCCACCCCCGAGAAAACGATAAAAATCGAGATGTGTCTCCATCTTTATTAATTTACGTATACCAGAAAGAGCGCGCATGACGTTTTTCTCGCCTAAACGCTTTGCCGTGGGTGGCATATTAGCCTTGCTGGAAACGGATGGAGAAATGACAAAATGTATGAAAAATCGTGCAGTGACAAAGAGTGACAGGCACCGATTTGTTCCGGATTCGTCGTGTTCCGAACTCGTCGTATTCCAGTTTCGTCGTATTACAGTGGATGCCATATTATTAATCAATATGAAGCTTGTTAGTAATAAAATTAAAAACCAGATAAAATTTTCAGATGCTTTAATGAATAAATAAAAATAATGGAACAAAAAATCTCCTCGGTAAAACCAAAAACAGTTTGTCAGTTTACACAAAATGAAAGAATGAAACAAAACATTTTTCTCTACAGGACGCATGCAAAAATTTAATGGGACATTATGATACAAGTGAGCAAAGTTGTTCATTACAGCCGAGGCGGGATTGCAGCTCGCCACTTAATTATTTACCTACTTACAATTCACACAGCCTACTAAGGCATTCAATAATTGTGAATTTCTTATTACTCGTTAATCATCAATTATCTCTTTTTCTTTTCGAAACTTTATTAAATCTTTGGGCTGCCTTCGTTGTATTTGGCCGGAATCCAAGGCACCGGTAGCCGTGGAGCGAATCTTGTCAAAACGGTGTCCGTAGCGCAAAGTAGCCGTAGCGCGAATTCCTCGATTTTGAGGAGCAAATTCAACGTAGTCACCAAAAATATAACATACCTGTTCGATCAAATACCTACGCAGAAAGGGACAAATAACATCGATTTTCTCTTGCTCACTCAATGCAATTAGCGAAAAAGCCTGTCTTGTTTATGCGACTATAATAATTTGAATGCCTTTTCTAGTCATTCTCTTTCTACGCTTCAAATCAATTTGACTTCACTAGTAATAATATTCAAACTGCTAAGTTATATTGCACCGAAAATGCTCCTTCGACTCCTGCGTGCCGCTGCGTAGGCCGCTGCTATTTCAGTGTGAATTAATCATACCAAGGGAACAGTGCGAAAAGGCGCGAGGCGATGCGCGGCGCAGCAAGGCGCCTCGCACCTGCTCTTTCAGTGGGAATTGACCCCAAGTCAATAAAGACCCTGCCCGAGGCCGAATAACATTGCACCATATTGCCGCGCAGAGAAAGTAGCTATTTGTTTAATTGTATTTTCACAGCTTAGCTTGTGATTCGTCTATAGCCTATAATGTAGTACCTAATAATATTATTTTATTGTGTGCCCGAGGGTAGCGCGAACGCCCCCCAGCAGTCACCTGGGGCTGTTTAATAAATGTGACAAGTGACAATTGACAATGACAATTCAATAGTATTGCTGACAATAATAGTACATTGCTGAGAATGAAGCACAGCAAGTTTGGCATCATCCAGCATCATTAGGAATATAAGACGAAAAAAGAAAAAATCTGAACCAAAGAAAAGGAACCTTTTATTTGGACCTCCCATATAAAATCGATCGGATGAGCTGCACTTTTTTATTAGACGTCCAACAATTTTTTTCGTTTTTCGACCAATGTTCCTTAGGAAAAATTGTTTAATATCATTGTCTGAATAAATCCTTAAAATTTTATTAGTTATTAAAAACTAGTGGTATTATTTGTATACAGACCACAGGACACAAGACATTTTAATTGACTTTAATTGGGTAATGTCGAAAATAGGACTTATATTCGTTTGTATGGAGCGCGCTGTAGGGACAATCCTCATATATTCCAATCTCAGCTGGGAGCTCGCATCCCGACACGCCTATTTATTTATTTATTAAGGACTGCCAACAAAGTATACACTATTACATTTTGAAAATACATTTTAACTTAATAATTTAGTGTTACTTCCCTTACAATATAACACGAAATTATACATGTTAAGTCTTACCGCGACAGAAAATTTGGGTAGGTTAGCCTAGTACGGTATACGATAGACTAGGGCTGCTACTGCAGTACTTACGCTTTAGATAGGGTGAAACTATCAAACTATAGAAAATTCTATCGAAAAGATTTTTGTGAGGTGGTACCGGTTGTGGAATGGAAACGTTCAAATTCCTCTAATAACTAAAAATTTTAACGAACACTTACCAAATGTACCAGCGACAGGTTACACAGTACTAGCAGAAAATAAAGAATCATTTTATAAACAAACAACTATTGAGAGCAAACCAAATAATTAAATTAATGCGTTTGTGATATGCGCTCGACATTATAAACAACGTACCTAGGTCAAATGTTATCAACAGAGTTTTTCTTGCTTATCTTATTTTGTTTTTACTGTCACAAGCCGGAATTATAGTTTGACACAAGTTTATCTTCTTTTTTTTAAATTTATTTATTTCAGAATCTTACATCTATGTTTACAATTTTTGATATCGCCAAACTGCTGAGCAGTTTTTAGGCGTTGCGCTCGTTAATCACATTTTTTACTTAAATGCTATATTTTTGTTATTAACAAAGCTATATTAAATTAAATTAGGTTAACCTAGCATACAGTCCTTAAATTTTTTCTTTAGTTTGTTTACATTTAATTTTGTGCCCCTCTAATAATATCGGATATTTGTTACATATTTTTGGAATTAAATACTGTCTAGTTCTCTCTCCATAGTAGTTAATGCGCCCTTGTCTGAATAAGTTTCCCCTGTCCCTTAGCTCAGTATTATATCTATGACATACATTATTCTTAAAATCTTTAATAGGTTTCAATAGCTATTAAGTATTATATTTTCCTATCTACAGGTAATGTTTGCATTCCGAAAAAAGCTTATTATAATCATATTTGTACTTTTCTTTGGTCATCAATTTCATCAATCTCGAATCATCAAATCTCGAATCGAACATCAATTTCGAAATTTCGAATAGAACAACATAATAAAGACGTTGTTAGTAACATCCCTCTTTTTGCGTCGGGGGTTAAACCGGGGGGGGGGGGGGGGGGGGGTGTTATGTAGCGTGCCGCATCGCACGCAAAATGCGACCCGCAATAGCCCGGTGTAATATGCGATAGTTCATAGAAACGATTTGAGCGGATATTTGCGCTACGGCCCGCCCTTATATGCGCTTACCTTACCTTATACATGATGTTAAGGTTGCAAACATTTGCATTACTTTAAGGAGTTCTTCTTGTTCTTATCGAGTGGGCAGAGCCCTGGTGTCAGAGTTTTTTCAGACTGCCTTACGGCCTCTGACGTGGTTTTTATGTAACGACTTCTATCACCAGAGATAGGTAGCCGGGACCAACGGCTAAGCGTCATAACGTGCCATCCGAAGCACGGAATCATCTTACTTTTCAGACAATCAGGTGATTGAGCCTGTAATATCCTACCCAACTGGGGAACCCAGTGGGAATCGAATCCATGACCTCCGTGTCAAGAGCCCAATGCTCTTAACCATTAGACCACGGAGGCAGTTAAGGAGTGATAGTACCTTTCCCAGAACATCTTTCCTTAAGAAACCTATATGATATAACCAAAAAAAATGTGTACTTTTTCTATAATAAATGCAATTAGATCGGAAGTATGTTATGAAGTACCAATCTCTTTGCTAATTTTTCTATGATCCTTTAGGAAAGTTGTTCCATTCTCTTTGTTCAGTATCTTTACAACTCTCTACTCTAACACTCTTTTGGCCGCAAACTAATTTAAATAGAAATAGAAATATTTATTTGCATCAAATAGGGTACATGGGTAGTTGTTACAATAATCCTGTTCAATAGTATCACCTGATTCAGCCATTTATAATGGCATGCAAATTAGAAATTTAATTTTTATAAAAAACAAAATACATTTAACTAGGACAAGTTGCTGTGTACAATATCGTATAAGTATTAAAAATTTTCGTTTATAATAGGTATTATAGATAATATATATAAATATTCAATTATTATTCAATAAACAAGAGCTTAATCACGGACCTGAAAAAAAGGCGGACGTAATCTCGTCTAATCATAAGTGAATTACCCATTTATATGAGTGTGCGTGATGTCGCCCTGTCGCGCGGTACATAATGGCTGCGGGTTGTCGGACCTGCCTGCGCATAGAACTGGGGCGTTTATGTGAGTGTAGGTCCCTTGTCGAACAAACGAAAATGTAGGACCTTGCATGCTTCGCCTCTTTTTAGTGTGACATTATGTCCGTCTTTTTTTCTGGTCCGTCAGCTTATTATTGTTGTTCTGAAATGTGACTTCCATTTAACACGTTCCGGGACAGTGACCGCCTATAGCAGTGATAACAATAAAAGTTCTATTGTGTCTCGTTCACTGCCCCGGAACGTGTTAAACTATGTACGAGTATATTCTTCTTCTTATCGTGTGGGCAGAGCCCTGATGTGAGAGCTTTTTGACCGCCTTACGCCCTCTGACTTGGGTTTTATGTAACGACATTTATATTAAAGGTCTATCCCAAATCACTGTAGGAGACAAAACAGCCTGGGAACGACACATCTGTGGCATTCCATCTACGCAGACGCGTGGCAAGGCCACGCCAGGGCAGGAGTAGCCTTCGGACATTGATATTTCAAGGTTCTATTGTTCCATATAATTAACTAGCGATCGGCAGCTTCACCCGGGTAGAATCTAAAATATAAATAAATATATTAATCATAATCATAATATCTTTATTGCTTTCGTGTGGTTTTACAAGGTCTTAAAAAATAATAAGTACACACATGAACCCTGGCAGGGCACTGCAAAAACCTTAAAACTAATAAAATATACTAATTTATATCATTAGCATCCTTTTAAACTAAGAGTCTACCCATACTACTATGGGAGCGAATCGATCGGAGCAAAAAAAATCTGCTGTTCCATACTAAACTGCAATTCTCAAATATAAACAACAGCTGTTTTTTTTTGTCCTATCGGTTTGCACCCATAGCAAAGTTGTTCAGTTTGATGGGTAGACTCTTAGTTTAAAAGGATGCTAATGATATCAATTTCACCATGTATATTTATTTATTCTGCTCGACTTCTACTTATCGGGTACTGATAAAGAGCATAGATTATATTTTAGTTTACCTAACTCTATAATTCTCAGTCTAACTACGGCCCTTATCTTTACATAACCAAAACGATTCCTAAAATAATTTAATTGCGACACAAACACAATGGAAATGAGACTCAATTTCGAATAGAACAGCTCAAACAATGTGCTTAGAGAACTGAAAACAGGCCGTGAGAAATGCGATATTCGCAAACCTATTGAACAAGACAGAGCGTAGCGTACAGTATATACTATTACCTATTCTGTGGTACAGTCAGCGAAACAAGCGCATGTAAAGATACCACGTACCTATAGGTACCGACACTAAGAAACCCACTTTTATGATGGACCTATATTTTTTGAAATTCCAATGTTATTGCACTGTTACAGAAACCTCTCTGACCACCCCAAAATGGTTTGTAGTAGCGAGTTTATGGATGATAATTGTAAAACCAATCGAGTCGAGCAATAAATAAAATTCTACTTCAAAAAAGGAGTTGTCAAGCCAACACGACTAGGTATAGCATAATTTATTGGGTTTGGCATTGGCACCAACACCTTATCACTAGACGAGACAGCCTATAATTTCGAAACTATAATTTCGAACTTAGAACGTTTGGGGTTCACACGAGACTACTTTTCATGATTTTTAACGTTCAAAATTAGAATCTAAAGTTATGGGAATAAAATCCAAAGTTGCGGATTTCATGTTACCTCAGCCCCTGCAAAAAGTGGCAGAAATGTTTGTTAGTAGAATTACACGCGTAACTAGTCCCTATCTAAGTAGTAGTTAACACTGACCATTGGCACCGACTCATTGACCACCTTCTTCAAAATCGGCTAAAAGTTTGTGAGTCAGCGTCGAAAAGAATGAAACAATCAGAGGAAGAGAGCGTCACATAAAACTTAGACCAAGATATATTGGCCACAATAAAACCACAAATGTGGATCGGTTTTATTGCCAAGTCGTTATGAGACAAGGAGCTTAGAAAAGGAAGAGATAAAGCATCATAATCCGTCGGCTATTAGTGCACAAATAAACTTCTAACTATTATCTCTTTCGGGGTAGTCAGAAGCTTAACGATAACGATTTGTAATTAGCTTACAGTTATTTAAGGATGTATTTAGTATGTTATCAATGCTGTAAATCTTCCTAAGAATAATGAAAAAAAAAAATACATAGAGAAAAAAAATGTGATCATCATGAAGTCATCGGGGTCCTGTCGGGCGATATTTAATTAAAACTGGATTCGGAAACTAGAATAGTTGCTTGGGCCTATTTACAACAGCATCGATGGCGCATTGCGTAGAGGTATGCCCACTCAATCATGACTAAAACATCGTTAGGAAACATGCATACGCTGAAGAAGATATTCTGATCCGTATGTGTAGACCACCAATCGGCATTGGACCGAATGACCTGCTGAATGTGGAACCCGATGGACGAGAATAGCGCATAGGACCTTACCGTTCCGACCGATCGTTGTGGCGATCCCTGGGCAAGGCCTGTGGCAGTGCAGCGGATGTCTTTTGGTTGAGATGATGATGATGAATAAATAATTAAATTAGTACCAGATGGAAGCCACTCAAAATAAAAATGACCACGGTATGACTACGAGTGGAAAATTTGGTTATTAAGAATACCGCATCCAAAAACGCGCAGTTAAATACCTATCTCCAGTGCGTACAGACGTAAACCAAAACAGAAATAAATCTGTTTTACGTAAGCAAACTCGAACAGAGCGTACCTTCATTCTGTACTTTTTTAATTACAAACATATGAGATCCAAAATAAAACATCGTGAGTAACATGGAAAGTTTTATGTTGTTACTATACTATCCAGCATAATATTAAATCTATGCTATCCAGTAATAATGTTTGAGGTAAAGGAAAATAATGGAGTCGCGTTGTTAGGTCTGCTATAGTTTGATCGTGTGTCGGATGCTTGCTCCCCAGCCTACAATGAAGCTGCTATCGTGAATCCCAAGAAAATAAAATAAAATAAAAAATAAGTTATGTCAAGACTGACAGCAAGTATTCAAAATTCAAAAATTTTCTATTCAAAATAATATCACATAGATAGCTTTTTGACGTCATTTTTTGAGTCTACCACCGCGTCGGAAGGTGTTTCGTTGAGAGAAGATGCGGCCAGAAACTCTACAACACACATCTTTTTAACAAAACAAAATATACAAAGTACAATTAAAATACAATATTGCATTACATAGAATAATATTGTCAAGAACAGACATTTTGGTCATTCAAATAGTCATCGAGTTTATAGTAGCCTTTTTTACAGAGGACTTGTTTAACATGGGACTTAAACTTTTTGTCTGACAAGTTTAGAATATCTTCTGGTATCTTATTATAATAGCGTATACAGTGCCCCATGAAAGATTTATTATATTCCTTGATTGACAGTCGAAGCTACGAAAACGTAGAAAAAAATTGCAACCAGTACTGGCCGATGGCCCAAAGAATATAATACTCCCTACGCGGTACTGGCCTCTAAACCCTATCCATATACACGCACACAGACATAATTTGTTGACGCCTCACGCACACCAACCTAAGAAAGTTGGCCCCTTTTGTTTTATAAAAAGTTTCATCAAAATAGGTACTGCAGTTTTTCAGATGCTGTTTGTTACAAACAAATAAACGAACATTTACAGTTTTATAATTGTAAAAATACTGGATGCTTTCGACTGGTTAAAAATACTGGATTCTTTCGATTGGAGAATGAAAGGGGAGGCCTTTGCCCAGCAGTGGCATGCATGTGCTGGTAAAAAAAATAAAAAACTAGAATTTACCCGCGACTTCGTCCGCACGGGTTCACGTCATCGTAGCGAGATAAAATTCTTTGGCCCGGGGCAGTTTGATTTTAAGAAACAAAAAGATTGATATACACTGAAACGATACACTTTCTTATACTGAGCTAAAAAATTTCTGTGGCGCCATCTAGTGATCTCCAGGTTTGCTGGAAAAGGCTCATTAAAAAAGGTACTCTACCGTTCCCTACAGTACCTATTGTAAAAGAGACAACAGAAAAGTGAACATCATCTATACTATTATAAAACTGTAACAGGAAGTTTGTCTGTACATTGAAGATATTAACAAAAAAAAAGTTACGATATGGTTTTTAGGTGTACCTGATTCCATTTCACCAATTTTTAGATTTTTTGTCTGTCTGTTTGTTTGCGTGTTTGTTTGTGTGTTTGTTTGTCTGTTTGTTTGAACGAGTATCACGCAAAAACTACTGAACCGATTTTGATGAAACTTTTTTTGTTTGATAGCTTATGATCTGACTTAAAATCTGGTATATAATTTGTGCGGACGAAGTATTTTGAAGTCGCGGATTAACGCTCGTTAAATTATATTTGCAGGTCTAAGGAAGAGCGGGGCTTGGCTTCAGTGGATAGAGCACCTTGAGATGGCACCACCACCAGAGGCACCAGGCACCGATGGTTCAACCATAAATGACCTGCCCAATGAGATGATTATTCAGTTGTTTACTTTACTTGACATTGATTGTTTATTAATCATTGTGAAGGTATGCACGAGATGGCAACAACTTTGCATGAGGCCGTTCGTCTGGCAAGATAGACGTCTCATAGCTGAAACTATAGACACATATGTGAAAACATTCTGCCTCTTTTTGGAGAGTATATAAAGAAAGTTCAATTATATTATTTGAATATGTTAGAAACGGATGAATTTGTAGCTTGTTGTGTTAGGTATTGTCCTAATTTGACTTACTTAAAAATTGATACGCGCATTTTAGACAGCAGTATACTTGATGATATTCGTCACTGGCCAAATTTAGAGTTTCTCAGTTTTCACATACGTGAGGACGTATATACTAGCCGTGTGGCTCGTAATTTAGATCATAACTTGCCATTCGTGGCAAGAAATTAAAAATCTCTTTAGATTATGTCAACAATAACAAAAAATAAAATCTTGACAAAACTATAACTAGCAGAAGTCCGCGTACCATTAGTTACAGACACATAGCGACACCGTAGCCCAGTCATTTTACGGAGTTTTTTTAAACGGAGTAGGGAGTAATTACTAATTTGACTTTTAAACTGTAACCGGAACCATTAAGTGACAAAAGGACTATCTTAAAGCATATTTTAAAAAAAATCGCTACGCAATATAGAAATCAAAATTGTGTGTCCTAGAAGGATTTTAAATTATTAATATTAATACCATTGCACTCATTTGACTTAGATTTAACAATATAAATTATTTTTGAGCAATAAAATAGGCAATGAAATTTAAAAAATGAGGTATTTATTAGAAAATATGAATGTATTTTTCAAAACCTTCTAAGTAGACAAAAATATTCACACCATGTTTGTAGTATGTATAATGGTACAGTCTTAAATAAATGCAATAAAAAATTTACGATCAGGTTTTTTAGAACGAGATAATAGCTAAATTTTAAAATTGGAACTGTTGCTGACTTGATTTTTTTTTAATTTTGGTACATTTCTAGGCTCAAATTGGCTCTTCAATATTATATCGAAAAAAAATTTCAATTACTAATTATTCCCGGCTCAAACCGTAAAATGACTGGGCTAATCGATAAAAAAACACAAAATTGGCAGTTTACATAATATTATAACAATTAAATACAACTTAACACTATCTATAATCCAGATACTCCTTCGTACTATAAAAGCATTAAAAAATTACAGGCTATAATAGTGTAGATAATTCACGGCTGTCCGAAAAAGTTTGGCAGTACGCCGCCTTAGTGGCGCTAGTGTCCTGCACACGGCTAATAGAACAGACAACGCGAACAAAATCTGTGCACCACGATCAGTAGTGCGGGGCGCGTGCTGGGAGCGTCGCGGTGCACCGAGCACCTGGTACAGACTAAGTAAGTTTGAACCAATTGGCTTAAATGATTGTTGGGGAGGGTTTGAATGGGGGGGGGGGGGGGGGGGGCCCCCATAGCGGCGGGTCAAAAATTAATGTCTAAAGCATAAAAAAGCGCAGTATTTATTTGTTTGGACATAGAAAAAAATAGAGAAACAATCATTATTATAATGGCTAAGGAACCCTGTCTCCTATTTCCGACACACTCAGAGCGTTTTCACATTATCCGATCCGATATCGGTGTCGGACGCCGATCCGATATCGGGGTAAGTAAAATTTATGAAATATGTACCTGTCTTTCATATTGTCCGGCCCGATATCGGGTATCGGAGCCGACACCGATATGCTAGCGGCACCATCGGACGCCCGTGAGCCGTCGGGCGATAATGTTTGTATGTGTGCTATACGTGTATCTAAATTGTCTCTGTGTGCGTAGAGCCCGATGCGCGGCGGCCATTTGTTTGTTTGTGTGTTTGTTTGGGTGTTTGTTTGTTTGAACGAGCATCACGCAAAAAGTACTGAACCGATTTTGATGAAACTTTTTTTGTTTGATAGCTTATGATTTGACTTAAAATCTGGTATATAATTTGTGCGGACGAAGTCGCGGGTTAACGCTCGTAAGATACAGCAAATAAAGTTTTCTATTAGTCTGCCATGATGACCTGCCCGCACTAAGCTATCGAGCAAATGGCCGTATCGGAACGATTTTGTCGGAAATATGTGAAAATAGCACATGGTGTCGGCTATCGGATGTCGGCTATCGTCGTCCGACACCGATATCGGATCGGATAATGTGGAAACGCTCTCATAGATCAACATTATTTCATCAATATATTTAGACTACGACCGTAGCATTTCAGCTTTGGCGTAGCACACCGTAGCACCGTAGCGTTTTCGAGCGTAGCAAATTGCAAAAATACACAATCGCTTTGAGAAATCCAACGGTTCAAATAACTTCGGGTTCTGAATGCAGTTTTCTTTAAGGAAAATTTTTCTCGTTAAACTTGAAATGAATCTAATGCACTCAATGTTTTTCTAAAGGAAACTACATTTCAAAAAACCGGCCAAGAGCGTGTCGGACTCGCCCAAGATAGGGTTCCGCAGTCATTAAACAAGGTGTAAAATTAAATGGAACACTGACTTAAAGGGGTGCTTCAGACAATCAATCTGAACAACTCAACCCATAGAGAACTATGAGGCCAATACCGAAATCTGAAAAAAGATGAAAAAAAAAAAATCTTCTGGCCCATACATTTCAGTCGAGTTATGTTGGCAGCAAAGATTTTTTTTGGTCTTTTGGTTGGCAGTTTTGTATGGGACGGCGGAATTTTTTTACGCGACTTCAGTGTTGGTTCCATAGTAAATGTTGTTCAGTTTGATGGTCCGAAGCACCCCTTTATGTAAGTGTCCCATTTAATTTTACACCCTGTACAGGGTGTTACAAAAGTAAAAATAAACATTTAAAACTACTAAGGTGGTTGTTGAGACCAACATCGAAATAGCGAAAAAAAATATCTTTTGTCCCATACATTTAGCTCGAGTAGATCTGTAGTTTAGTATGGAACATTCTAGAACGATTCTAGGGAACATTGCAAACGCATCGCCATCGCATCGCATCATGGCGATTATGGCAAATCTCCCCATTTTGGGGGAGGCCTATGTCCAGCAGTGGACGTCTATCGGCTGATATGATGATGAAACATCCGATTTTTTTTCACGATTTCGATATTGGTCCCATAGTGAAAGTTGTTCAGTTTGATGGTTTTAACCAACCCCTTAAATGTTTATTTGTATTTTTGTAACATCTAAACTATTATAAAACTGTAACAGGAAGTGTGTCTGTACATTGAAGATATTAACAAAAAAAAGCTACGATATGGTATTTAGGTATCCCTGTTTCCATGTCACCAATTTTTGGATTTTTTGTCTGTTCGTTTGTTTGTGTATTTGTTTGTTTGAACGAGCATCACGCAAAAAGTACTGAACCGATTTTGATGAAACTTTTTTGTTTGATAGCTTATTATCTGACTTAAAATCTGGTATATAATTTGTGCGGACAAAGTCGCGGGTTGACGCTCGTCTTGTATAAAAAGTTTTTTCTGGCAAAGCTTAAAAAACTTAAGAAATCTTCAAAAGCAAACGATACTGCGAATTAATTTAGTTCAGCGCCATCTATTGATGGGCGGCGATGTTGCAGGTTTTTATTTGATTTCTCCAACACTGATTGTGCTTACAGCGTTTTTTATAATTTTCATAGAAAGTACTTACGGGGAGCTAAATTGTCAAATCGTTTCCGATTTTTAACTCCAGTATTTTAGAAGTTGAAGGTATCATGAGTACAATCACTCTTTTAAGGCCGCATTCGACCAAACTTTGATTTATAGAAGAGTTACTATACAAGGAACAATTTAACTATTAGCGTTTACTTCCAAATAACTTCATTTATCTTCTACCACTCAAAACCCATACTAAAAGAACGAATGTATAATCCACCTAAAGAAAAAAGTCGTTGTATCGGTACTTATTGCATTGTGAGGATAGGTATACGCTTTTAATTTGTTAGGTTTCTTTTCTCTTTAATTTTTTTAATTATGTGACTTTGACATTTCATTAGTCTTGGTATCACTTGGTATCAGGGACGTAAGCTTTACACCGTCAAAATTGGCCGTGTAAAATTAACTCTCAACTTATTCATAGATTAGGGTTGGTAAAACGCAAAATCAGTTTACTCTACGTACTCTAGAGTAACCGGCGACTTAATCTAAGAATAAAATTTACTCGCGTTTGGTCGAATCGGGCCTTAGTAATGTAACTACACTTATACCCTGTATAACGTTATTCTCTCAACACCCTGTAAACACTTCAACATCATCATCATCTCAGCCGATGGACGTCCACTGCGGGACATAGGCCTCCGCCAAGGATCGCCACAAAGACCGGTCCTGCGCTGCCCTCATCCAACGGGTTCCCGCCGCCTTCACCAGCCTAGCTAGCATGCCACCCACGACAAAGCGTTTAAACGAGAAAAAAGTCATGTGCGCTCTTTCTGGCCCTGGCAAGATGGAGGCACATCTCGATTTTTGTCGTTTTCTCGAGGGTGGCATGCTAGCTAGGCAGGTCGTCGGTCGATCTTGTGTGGGGGCTACCCACGCTGCGCTTTCCGGTACGCGGTCGCCACTTGAGAACTCTTCGGCCCCATTGGTTCTGCGAGCAATGTATAAACACTTACCAACAGTTATTCAATGAAATTACTTTGATGGTATATTACATTACGCCTAACGGAATTTGAACCTGCGACCCTCTTTGTAGCCAGGCTCTCTACCAATTAGTCTAATATTGTAACGAAAGTCCTTAACAATGCCACAGTAAAGATTTCAGAAGTTTAAGCTTCATATTTCAAAAAGGCTTGCATACATATAATGTTTATTTTAATTTATCTTTATTGGTTATCAAACAGCAAATTACTTGATTTCTAATACAACAACATTTAAATTTTACAGCGCCAATTATATGATAACCTTTGACTACTTATATAGGGACTAGTTACGCATGTAATTCTACTAACAAACATTTCTGCCACTTTTTGCGGGGGGCGAGGTAACATGAATTGGATTTTATTCCCCATAACTTTAGATTTTAATTTTAAAAATCATGAAAAGTACCCTCGTGAGAAACCCAAACGTCCTAAGTTCGAAATTATTGTTTCGCAATTATAGGCTGTCTCGTTTAGTCATTTAAACTATTATAAAGCTGTAACCGAAGTGTGTCTGTACATTGAAGATATTAACAAAAAATAAGTTACGATATGGTTTTTAGGTATCCCTGATTCCATATCACCAATTTTTGGATTTTTTGTCTGTCTGTTTGTTTGGGTGTTTGTTTGTTTGAACGAGCATCACGCAAAAAGTACTGAACCGATTTGGATGAAACTTTTTTGTTTGATAGCTTATGATCTGACTTAAAATCTGGTATATAATTTGTGCGGACGAAGTCGCGGGTTAACGCTCGTAAGGTATAAAATTGAATGTAAATGCACATGATCAAATTGATCTTATACCGTGGCAGAGGGGAAATACTACCGCAAGGCTAGATGATAACACGTTAAAACAAAACGTAAAAAATATGAAACTATGGAGAAATATAAAGATACCCTAACATTCGAACTAACTGCTTCTACAGGATACATTATCACGTTTTTTACAACGAACAAAACGTACAAAATATAAAAATTTGGACAAATAAAAAGACTACCTAACATTATTATTTTAATCTATGTGCTTCTACGGGATACATTAACATACTCGATAAACAATTCGGTCATACATTCAAACATTAGACGCATTTAAAGCACCAGTACAAAAACGACAAAAACTACAATATACTGTAATATAGCGATCGTCTAGACAAAGCGTGGCTAGAGGTAGATCACTGCGTAGCCCAATTTCTTACTGGACATGGTAACTTTAAGATAAGCTATTTTATTTTAAATTGGTTGCGTCACCTTTATGTGAATGTTCTGTTGACAGTAACGAGTTCGAACAGACCGCTCATCATATTCTTTGGGAGTGTGAGCTCTGGTACGCCGAGCGCCAGACCATGCTTGACTCAATAAAATCGTTTTCTGGTGTCCCTTACTACATGGATCTTGTTGCGACTAGGGATAACTTCCGTGCGTTCAGATGTTTTTGCCATACTTATTACTGGAAGCAAAATAGGTCATAGTTTCAGTACAATGTTAGGTTCCTATTGTTTTATTTTGTATTTTTGGTGCTTTTGCGGTCGTGTCTTCAACACTGCCATAAATGATCTCTTGAATTGGCTCTCTAATAGCCATGTTTTTTCCTTCTTATTGCTGTCTCCCGTTTGCAATGGAGGGAAGTCGGATATTTCGTTTTCCTACTCCTCCTATCTTCTTTGATTAATTCATTGCGGGTTCCAAGACAGATTAGAGTCATCCCCCGGGCTCGCTGGACTTCATTGTCCAGTGTTGTGAATGGTCGCCGCTGTTGATCCTGGCTTACAGGAGTTACAGCGGTGGGAATGTGTGGTGGGCCTATGCCCGATTAAAAGAATGTAATATAACATAACAACTAAGGACTGGTCACATTCCACTGAACAAGTATGGATTTCTAATGAGAAAAGTCAACTCACCTAATTGCTATATATGTGGTATAATAGAAGATGTCCAACACCTGCTGGTGGAGTGTGAGCGGAACCGTAGTCAAAGAGAGGCATTGCTTACGGCTGCCAACCTCAGTAGATATGATGTAGGAGTCTTTTTAAGTATCCTATCTGATCCGACGTCCGAGTTGGCGAAGAAAGTTTATAGGATGGCTAACAGTGATTAATACCTACTCCACCATAGTTTGTAAGGTTATGATGATTATATCGTCATAGTTTGTTATATTATTAGATACTTATAATGATAAGGTACGATAGGACCGGTATATACAAAATGTATTAAGGCCCTGAAACAAATAAATTAAAAATATATATATATATAACATAAATAAGTCTCAATAGTCATATAAATGGTGGACTATACGACCAAATCGCTATATATTAGCATAGAATAGAGGAAGATTTTAGTAGAACATAATGAGAGCGTTTGAGTATCCCGAACGTTGAAAACTGTGCTTTATCCATAGTGATGTCATGATACTGAAAGCATCCATTTTAATAAACTTTTCCTCAATAACAATATTATTCTGTAGTGAACCTGCCTACTGTGCCGAGGGTCACGGGTTCGAATCCCGTAAGGGACAAATATTTATATGATGCATATGAGTATTTGTACCCGAGTCATGGATGTTTGTATCTATATATGTATTCTATATCGTTGTCTAGTCATCATAATACAAGACCAGGTACTTTAAATGTGACTAGATAATTTGTGTGACAATGTCTAAGATATTAATTATTATTTATTTATTTATTCTTTTTACTTTTATATTGTTTTTCAGTAAATACCTCAGTAATATTTTCACCCCTCCGGGCGGAAAGCGAAAACTATCGACCCGCTGCGCTAAACGAAGTTGCCGCTTTCCGCCTCAGTCGGGGAGAAAAATAGTGTAAAGAAGGGAAGGGAAGTAAATAAGAAAGCCTGAGATCACATGTTCTCTGTCATCTGAGACTTTCCTTACTTTCCTGCCCTCCTTTCACACCTAGTACAGTCACCATCATATATATCATAGCAAACAAGGTGGTCAAATATTTCTAAGCAGTTCTAATTTTCAATAATTTCTTCACACATAATTATTCAAAAATATCTGAGCGCCTAGAACATCAAATATATCAATGCAGTCATATGATCATAAACATTTGAGCAGTTAAGGAAAAAAGACCTTAAGGTGGTTTCAGTCCATACAAACGTTTGACGCACAACACGCGTAAACGGAATTAATAAAAGGATTATTTTATATATGGAAAAATAGTTTACAAAATCTAGTTGCCGCGTAACAAATAACATTTGCAATTTATAATATAATTACGAAGATATAAAGCTTTTAAAATTTTGTATGAAAAGTTTCAAAGCTTTATATCTTCGTAATTATTTTATAAATTGCAAATGTTATTTGTTACGCGGCATCTAGATTTTCTAAACTATATTTCCATATATACAAAGTTACTTATATTAATACCGTCTACGCGTATTTTGCGTCAAAGTTTTGTATAAAATTGACCCCTCTGCAACCGCCTTAATCCGTTGTTATACATTTCAATTTTAATATAACATTGTAAAGAAATGATTGAAAATTAGCTGTTCAGATATTTATGACAACATACACGTTTAGATATAATTGGTACCATTTACTGTAAAGAATTTATTGAAAATTACCACAGTTCAGAAATATTTGAACACCTTGTATGCTACGATATATCTGGTGGTGACTGTACCTACGTGGTTGCCGGCATATGAGTAGGTAGATGTGGTTGCCGGTGCCCGTGAGTTGAAAGTCAATCAATAATAAAAACGATGGTGCGCGAAATAGCACGACCGTGCCGTGCCGAATCCGTGTGTGTGAAAGATTCAATACTTCGCAATATACAGATCTCATTGGCATCCTTTTAAACTAAGAGTGAACTTTGACGGCCCGGTAGCACAGTCTGTAGTGAACCTGCCTGCTGTGCCGAGGGTCGCGGGTTCGAGTCCCGTAAGGGACAAATATTTATATGATGAATATGAATATTTGTACCCGAGTCATGGATGTTTCTATCTATATAAGGTCTAACAAAATTAGGTGAAACTATTTTAAGGGGGTGATCAGACCATCAAACTGAACAACTTTCTCTATGGGACCAAAATCGAAATCGCGAAAAAAATCAGCTGTTCCATACAAACCTACTCGACTTAAATGTATGGGACTGCAGATTTTTTTTCGCGATTTCAATATCGGTCCCATAGAGAAAGTTGTTCAGTTTGATGGTCTGATCATCCCCTTAAAATAGTTTCACCTAATTATGTTAGACCTTATATATGTATTCTATATCGTTGTCTGGTCATCATAATACAAGTCCAGGTACTTTAAATGTGACTAGATAATTTGTGTAACAATGTCCGAGATATTTAAAAAAAAGAGTCTACCCATCAAACTAAACAACTAAACAACTTTAAAAAAATATATATTTTGCTCCGATCGGTATGCTAAATGTGTTCAGTTTAATGGGTAGACTCTTAGCTTATAGGAGCAAATGATATCAATTTCACCTGTATTTATTAATTACTAAGCATGCGACACTGCCGCGCCATGACGGAACCGTGTCAGTGTCGATTTCAGCCTTGAAACATTTTAACGACTACGCTGTCATGGAACTATTGAGGTGATGTGTGAAATAATGCAAGTCAATTCTCTTTTGCCCATATCTTTGACTACTACGTTGACTAGTTACGCGTGTATTTCTACTTACAAACATTTCTGCCTCTTTTTACGGGGAGGCGAGGTAACATGAAATCCGCAACGTTTATTCCCCATAACTTTAGATTCTAATTTTGATTGTCAAAACTCATGAAAGTAGTCTCGTGTGAACCCTAAACGTTCTTAGTTCGAAGTTATTGTTTCGCAATTATAGGCTGTCTCGTTTAGTGATAAGGTATAAAATTGAATGTAAATGCACATGATCAAGTGTTCTTATACCGTCGAAGAGGGGAAATGCTTCCGCAAGGCTAGTCCTTACAATAAATAGTTAAAGGCCCTGATTAATACCTACATTACTAAACAGTCACGGCCCAGTCTTAACGGAAATAATGTGTACTTATATGAAAAGGACCTGACCTCTGAAGAAATTTCTCACCTATTAATGTTTCAATGATATTGCACGAATGCTACCCTGAACATAGCTGAACCACAGTATAAGAAAGAGTTTTTTTTTTTTTTTCGAATTGACTTGACTTGACAGCATTGCTCAGGGAGCATCGACTGCTTATTACTGCGGACTATGGGGGGACCACACCAGTGACGGCGAAGCGCCCTGGTAGGTCTACCGAACCAATGCATGAGCTTAAGCAACCTGCCCAAGGGGCACCCCTAAGGGGTACGGACCTCGGCAATGGGCGTTTCTGGGACTACGCGGACTACGATTGGGTAGTGGGGATCGGTGAGAACCGGCCAGCGATGTGCCGGTAGCGTCTGTAGGCGCCAGAAGGAAAAAGAGTGGGCAGAGATTGCGACGAACCCCCCCGGGTACGGTGGGGATAAGAAAGAGTATCTAAGCTGAACTGCACCATAAAATAATAATGTATGTATACCTTTTTTTTTATTAATGATGGGTTTGCTCTTGACCTCAATCTAGTCCTCAGGACGAAGATGGGGTTGAAGATGTAGCGAGCTTACCCAGATGATGCCTATTCACTCGTACTTAAAGGAATTTGGGTTGTAAGCGCTCGGAAATACTGACGCAGGCAGGGCATTCCACATTATAATAGATTCAGAAAGGCGCTTGGTGCGTATATGTGGGATGTCAACCAAGAAGGGGTGATATACCGCGGTGCGTCTGGAAGTGCGATAGTAGAAAGGGGAAGGTGGGATGAGCTCATGTAGCTCTTGGGCACACTCACCGAAGTACAATCTGTAGAAGACCTACAAGCAGGCCACTCTACGGCGATGGGATAGGCGATGATTCACAATAAAGAATATTTCTATTTCTAAGACATAACTTTTATGTTATGTATGTTTCTTTCCTGGTTGTTGTCTCGACTCGACTATGAATACGAGTCTAGACTACAGTTGACTAAATTCCGTGAATACAGACAGCCTCTCGGCCTAGTTGCTGAGAGCTTAATATTTCTGCATACAACTGGAAACACAACATACAGCTCGCTTTAAGGCCGTAGGGAATTAAAAAGATGCCTCGGAAAGTTTAGTTACGAGTCACGAACTTTTAATCATTTTGTTTCGAATGTTCGTCGGTCTAAGGCCCGCCACACACATACGGAATAGCAATCCGGAATCCTGAATCAGGATAACGATTTCGTACGGATTTTCCCCCTCCACAATTCCGCTCGGAATTGCGGAGCAGTCAAATCCTATACAAAATCACAATCATGATTCGGAATTCCGGGTTGCAATTCCGGATGTGTGTGGTGGACCTTACTCCTGAGAATGTTTCTTGGTGAAGCAAAACACGTAGTATAGAAATTATTTAGTGGGCAGGTTGTATTGCATAACGTAATAAAACTTTGTCTACTAGGTATTTAGAAGCGGAGGTATTGGTAGAATCGTGTTATCTACCTATTATTTTGTTTTGAAGCAAATATTTTGAGCGTAAGTTCTGCTATTTACTACAACTTTCCTATGGCTCTTTGCTTGTACGCAACAACCTAATAGACTAAGAGATAAGTGTACTTTTTGCAACCATCAGCAGCAAGGCTGATTCAGTGTTAATGTACCTACAAAAAATAAATGTACCTACCTACCTATAAAATTAATGTACCTACTTCTTAATTCTTACTTCTGGCGGGAGAAGGCCTGGTGACTTGAAGTACAGGTTTGTGTACCCAAGAACACATACTTACCAAGCACCAGTCTCCACCCACAAATTCTTGTACTCAATTTTGATATCTTTATTTGTTTTTATTAATTTCATGTTTGTGGTGAGAAAAATAAAGAAATTTTGTATTTGTATTAGTGTTTATGGGGTGTAGAGCATCTCTGTGATGGGGATGAACTAGGTCTGCCTGCATAACTTCAGTCAGTTTAGGAGTTACAGACGTTTAAAGGTCAGTAAAAAATTAACGATAAGCTGCAAGGCTCATGCCACCGTCATGGAAGACCGAGCATAGCTCTGAGGGAGTTGTTGTACTGGGGGTAAGGGTAAGGGTACTGAAGGTACCCCTCGTGTAGCTACTCCACAATTGGCTGGTGTAGAACGCCTGGCAGTACGCCTTGAACAGGGTCACCTTTACTTGAGTGGAGCAGTGTGTAAACCGCCTCGCCAACATGTTGCTTCTGATGACTAGGGCACGCCGCTGCCTTTCCAAGTCATCGTCCTCTTTGAGGTTACTCGTTATGTGACCTAAATATTTAATAATAGTAGTGCTTTAAATTAACAAACGCACTAGCCGGCACTACGATTTTCAAAGGTTCCCCTCGATTTCTCTGGTATGCCATTATTAGATCCTGGTATCCTTATCATAGTACCATCCTTGGAATATCTTCTTTTCAACAAAAAAAGAATCATCAAAATCGGTTCATAAACGACGAAGTTATCCGCGAACACACACATAAAAAAAATTTATATACGGACGAATTCAGAAACCTCCTCCTTTTTTGAAGTCGGTTAATAAAAAATGAGTAGGTATGATTTACCAAAGAATACCATGAAAGCAGTATTTTGAATAATGTTAGTGTTTTATTCATACGGGTCGAATCATTTCAAAGATGAATATTATTTTAATATAAGAAAATAATAATTATGGCACGGTTATTGTATGTGTTACCACTTTGTTTAAACAGAGGTGAAATTTTCGGTGTGATATAAGTATATATGTCGTCTGTCCAGCGCAGAGTTTCTCATTTATCGTTGAATTAACAAAAATGCAGTATTTTCAGTCGTAATCTACCCGATATTTATCTTATATCTTAGTTCCAATCATAATACGAAAATTCAACAATAATAGGTTAGGTAAACTTTATTTTTATTTTAATTAAATAAATACCCCCTAGGGTAAGTTACCTAAGTTACCTAGAACTAAGATATAAGATAAATATCGGGTAGATTACGACTGAAAATACTGCATTTTTGTTAATTTAACGATAAATGAGAAACTCTGCGCTGGACAGACGACCTGAGAAAGAGTTAGAATCTGTATTCTAAGACCGAAGGTAGAGGGGAGTGATTGGGTATAAATAGGGTCCCGTACACCCTGTATTGTATGTAACAGGAGCTACGTTCTTTTCTGCAAGTGCCTTCAATTCCTGAACCGACACGATATCAATAGTTATCCCCTTATAGTTTCCCCATGTCCGTCCGTCTGTCTGTCTGTCTGTCTGTCTGTCTAGGGCTTAGCTCAGACACGCTTAGTACTAGAAAGCTGTATTTGTCATGGGTATACATGTTAATCACGCCGATAAAGTGGTAAAATAAAATATTGAAAAAAAAATCATTTTTTAATGTACCCCCCTACACGTGAAGTGGGGACGAAATTTTTTATTTCTCGTCTATCCCATGGTGTGGGGTATCGTTGAATAGGTCTTTTAAAAATATTGTGGGTGTGTAATAACATTTTTTCGATTTAGGGATCCGTTAGCGAAATATTAAGCTTTAAAGCCAAATTTTTTGTTAGAGTCAAGTGTAAACAGCGTCCCAGCTAAATGGTTGTGGTTGGAGAAGTAAAAAAATTAATGGCAATGGTATATAAAATATAACGAATTTAAAAGGAAAAATATCACCGCTAAGTAGGCTTTACAAGTTTACGAGACCAACTTATACAATGTACTTTTTGACTTTATTAGCCGTTAAACAGTAGTATAAAACAAAAAGCCCCCTTCTAAGTTCATTTATTGTGATGGGCAAGTACGGAATCCTACCCTGCGCGTGGCCCGACACGCACTTGGCCGGTTTTTTTTCACCTGTGCTAGGAACCCTCAGTATAGGTGTGCCTCTAGATTATTTTCTATTTGCGCACCAAAAATACACAAAAAATTTAAACAAGAATAAAATTACAAAGAGATACCTTAACTGCAAATATAACCAAACATTATAATTTGCATTTTTATCAAATACGGCTTTAGTAACAATAAAAAAATATTACTTTCAGAAAAATAAGAAAGCTGCTTTTTACAAAGGAATACGTATGATAATGTAAAATTACAGCCGATGCGGTGTATAAAGACGTGTAACATAAAAATGTGGCGATATGTCCCATGAGAACGTGTAGTTTATTTGCTACAAGCCGTTCTGACTTTGCTGAGAAGGGGAGAAAGTTTTGCAAACATTTTTTTGTTCCCTGTGCATCTTGGGAAATAAAATGAGTGAGATTATGTTTACAAGAAATTTTGGTACGTCTACAGATTTCTTACCCAAGTAATTATTTCAAAACATTCAAATTCGATCGGATTTATTAATTATATTTATTACGAGTGAGAGCGGATTACTATCCGCTATACAGGGTACCGCTGTCCGTGTGGTGTCGGCTAAGAATAGCATCATCCCATTTCCTCCCGTGGGTGTCGTAAAAGGCGACTAAGGGATCTACTGAAGGCTAGGCAGCAGCATCCTCTGAATACACACATTGATTCGATCCAACTGCGATCGCCTACCCGCCTGCCAAGCGTGGCGATTATGGCAAATCCCCCCATTTTGGGGGAGGCTTATGTCCAGCAGTGGATGTTTAATGGCTGACATGATGATACAGCGTATATTTGCACTGTACAGGGTGAAAGGAAAAGTATCATTAACCTTTAAACCACATACTCTACCCATCAAACTGAACAACTTTGTCTACCTACAAGAGCAACACTAAAAAAACAGCAATCGTATGCATTTGAGTCGAGTAGAAACTGCAGTTTAGTATGGAACAGCAGATTTTTCTGCGCAGATTTGCTCCCATAGTAAAAGTTGTTCAGTTTTATGGGTAGAGTATGTGGTTTAAAAGTAAATTATACTTTTCCTTACACCCTGTATATGACGCCGATGAATTATTTGCCGACATAGGCCCTTAACATAATATACAAAATCATTTCATTACATTCCAGCCACATGTTTAGTAACAAATCTGTTTCAAAACACACTAAGTTTGGGCTCCTCCTTGCAGGAAACTTAGTCATAGAATTACACAGACAGAAATTTATTGAAAAAAAAGTGTGGCGCACGGACATGTAATTTGAGACCCAGACTTAGAGGTCCTGTCACTATTAGTTCAACCAAGCCAAATACGTTCCGCAACGACCAAAAAATACCTCAGTGATAATATTAGATGAAAATAAATACAGAAGTCTGTGGGAAATACCTAGCTGTCGTGGTTGCGTTTTGCTACTGCTTTTTGGATGTTTTGTCTATTTTACTAGTAATTTCTACTTTTGAATCCGGACTTCGGGAGATGTGGAAGTTTTTTTTTAAAATGCCTTAATTTTTCTGTTTATAATAATTATTAACGTCGTCCTGAATGGCTTTTAGTTTTCGTAAAAAAATGGCTGGGTCAAAATTTGCCATTCTACTTTGCAACTTTACCTACGTGTTTAATTTTTGATAGATACCTACCTACCTACCTACATACTATTTTATGTCATAAATTAACCAACCCTGTTCAGAAAAGGCTTAACATTTTTTTCTGGTGCTGATTGCGCTTAGATATAAGTATCTTCCGATTTTTACTCAGCTTTTCTGTAACAGATGCTGTTTTAACCCTCCTCAGCGTTATGATGCTTGACTAAATTTACTCGACCCTTCGGTATATTCGTTCGGACCCATAATGCTCCATATGCCATTTCTTTTGAACATTTCATTAAAATCTGACAATAGCGTCTGGACGAACAAAAAATTTCATATCTGTAAACCAGACCAAGTGCATGTTAAACTTATGCAGTTATCGTTCCATACCAAACAGCAAAAAGAAATTTGTTTTAAAACTATCAAAGCTACGTGCGAGAGACAAAAACGCAGCTTATTCAAAGAAAATTTTAGAGAAATTGCTAAACCGTATTCGCTTTTTGTATGGATTGGAGTGGGTAGGTACGTGCTTGCGGTGCATATCAGTTCATATGTTTTGATCGATGGATGCTTATAAAAAATGCACCCACGTTGTTCTTTCTAGTCGGCAATCTAAAAGGTTCAACTACACTCAAGAGCAATGAATACAGATCACCAACAACATAAACCTTAATCTCGGAAACTAAGAATGATAGCTTATTCAAATAAAAACTATTTTTAGACTATTAGTATTAATAAATAAAATTTCTTGTTGCTGTAAAGTAATGCCAATGAAAAGGGTATTAAATTAAACCAAATGATTTTTTTCATTAATGTGGTTATTATATCACTCATACACACTAAAATGAGGAAACCTGCATACACTGAAGAAGAAATTCTGATGTGAATGTGAAGTCTACCAATCCGCATTGGGCACGCGTGGTGGACTAATGCCCATACACCTTGAGGGTAGGCCTGTGCCCTGCAGTGGGACGTTTATAGGCTGATGATGATGATGATGATGACACTAAAATGTGAGGAAATTTTATATCTGTGGCAAAAAAACAGCTATTTTAAATTTTTGTTCTCTGTTAGAATTTACGGATTTGTATATATGTATTTTAATTCAGTAAAACAAATGAAAACTAATTAAAGTATTAAACAGTCTATAAAATTCTTTTTATTTGAATACGCTATCATTCATAGTTTCCCACATATTAAGGTATGTTGGTGACCCGTATTCATTGCTCTCGAGTGTATTTTTGTAGGCTAATCAATATTCAGCGCAATTTATTCAGAAATTCGTGCATGTAAATAAAGGTTGATTGTCAATTTGCTGAGTTTGTAGAACGATCGGGTCAGCTGATAAATTGCATTCTGATAGTGGGAAGCTCATCCTAGTTTGCGAAAGCAATTTAATCTAATCTCGATTGCATTGTACCTATTATAATTTCTTATAAAAATTTATAATAAATTACCAAACACTATTAATGCATACAATGGCAAGCAATTTTCAAATAAACTTAAAATATGGCTTACTAGTAAGTGCTACTATAAGTTAAACGATTATTTTGATGAATAATAACCACATGTTATTAGAGCCTACCTACTATATGTAATAGTTTCATAGTCATAGAGATCGTAGTCTAAATACATTTTATTGTAATATTATTATTTAGCATAGTTGTTGACATTCAAATATTTTATTATGGTTTACAATGTAAGCCACCTAAATATTGTACGTCCGTGCTGCGGACCAAACTGTTGATTCTGTTTTATTTTATTGTAACATCTTTTGTACACAGTTTGAACAATAATAGTACATTATGGTACAAGTGTGTAATGTTGGTGATTACCGCTGAGGCGCTATTGAGACCCGAGCCGTAGGCGAGAGTCTTAAGAGAGCCGAGGACGGCAATCATCAATACACACGTGTATCATACGACGTTTTTCAACACACTTGTGAAGAAAATTATAATAAAAAATCATTTTATTTAGTAAATAAAAAGTTTATTTAGAGAATTTATTTGTACTATTGAATATGATCTTTTTTGTATCGAAACTTTTTAAGAACAAAGCAACTCAAGAACTCAACCAAGAAGTTTAGATACCTACTATAAAAAACCTATAACTCCCTTGTGAATAATAGTAATGAAAAATTCACAGTTTGATTATAGGTGTCATTATGTGCCTAATTGCGGTGAAATAATGGCCATTTTATGAGCAAGTGTGTTGAAAATATTCGTATTCTTATTCTAACGTTTTTGTCATCCTGTATTTTAGAAGGTATCTCGAAATAAACAATGGTATTTTAATATCACTCGTAGTGGGAATAAAAATAATCATATTTAATTCTATGGTAGTTCCAAACTACTGTACGTAACTACTAGTTCCACGACGGAACTTTCACCGCGGAACTACGAGGTCTAAACCGCGACTTGTGATTATCTCGACTCACAAATTCTCGATGCGCAATGAGAGATTTTCCGAAAGCGAATTAAAAAGAAGTAGTTTCAAATGGACCGATGGATAACACCATCTATCGGGAATTCGGGATATGCAAATCATAGCAAACCTTTTACCCTTTTTTTTCCCTTAATCTATCTAATAGGCTATTTGTTACTGATGTTTTACGCCGTATTAAACTGTTCCCTACCCTTCATGATTATGCTCAAGTTTCTCCTTTGAATTAGGATAAAAGATTAACGTGATTTTTGAATAGATTCAGTGGTTAGAAGGGTTATGGGATTTGGAAGGAAAGGATGTGTTATGCAAAACTTGTAAATCTATCTATACTATTATAAAACTGTAACAGGAAGTTTGTCTGTACATTGAAGATATTAACAAAAAAAAAGTTACGCTATGGTTTTTAGGTGTCCCTGATTCCATATCACCAATTTTTGGATTTTTTGTCTGTCTGTTTGTTTGTGTGTTTGTTTGGGTGTTTGGTTGTGTTTGTTTGTTTGTTTGAACGAGCATCACGCAAAAACTACTGAACTGATTTTAAAGAAACTTTTTTGTTTGATAGCTTATGATCTCACTTAAAATGTGGTATATAATTTGTGCGGACAAAGTCGCGGGTTAATGCTCGTAAGTATATAAAGTTATTTATAATATCCTACTTACTTACCTAAAAGTTTTAACCAATTTTACTGTAAGTATAAAATTTTTAACAGACTTCAAAAAAGGAGGAGGTTTTTATTTTCCATTTTATTACACATCGGTTTGCTCTTGACCTCAATCCAGTCCTCAGGACAAAGATGGGGTCGAACATGTAGCGAGATAACCCAGAAGAAGCCTATCTATTCACTCGTACGTACTTATAGGAATTCGGGTTGTAAGCGATCGGAAATACTGACGCAGGCAGGGCATTCCACTCCTTGGCTGTGCGAATTATAAAAGATACAGAAAGGCGCTTGAAATAAAAGAATTAAAAGAAATATTGAAATGAAAGAAATATGTTAATTATTTATCTTGTGGCATAATTATGTTGTATTATTTATTAGTCGGAGCCTATTAAATATAAACAAACATAGAGGACAACGTAGTTACGCCTTAAATATGTAATGCCTTAAATACGTGCAAAAAAAAATTACCGTCAGGTTTTTTTAGAACGAACAACGATAATAGCTAAATTTTAAAATTGGAACTGTTGCTGACGTGATTTTTTTTTTTATTTTGGTACATTTCTCGGCTCAAATTGGTTCTTCAAAAAAATTAATTATTAATTATTCCCGGCTCGAACCGCAAAATGACTGGGCTGAACTGGAAATCGGATGGTTGATACCAAACCAAGTAATAAAGTAGGTACCTCAGCCGCCTCTGTACAGTTTTTGTTGGATCGAAGTTTACAAAAATGAATCTATTCGTCAAAGTTTTTTTTTGGTCTGACTAAAAAAAATCTTTGTTATTTGTATTTATTACGAGCGTTAACCCGCGACTTTGTCCGCACAAATTATATACCAGATTTTAAGTCAGATAATAAGCTATCAAACAAAAAAGTTTCATCAAAATAGGTTCAGTAGTTTTTGCGTGATACTCGTTCAAACAAGCAAACACCCAAACAAACACACAAACAAACAGACAGACAAAAAATCAAAAAATTGGTGATATGGCATCAGGGATACCTAAAAACCATATCGTAACTTTTTTTTTTTTGTTAATATCTTCAATGTACAGACAAACTTTCTGCTACAGTTTTATAATAGTTTAGATTTCTTCTTGTCTGACATGTGTCAATGTGCTCCAACTTCAACATCCTCCTAGTTGAAATGATCAATAATATAATTTGATATCCAAATCCTAGACCCCAGTGTATTTATTTCATCCAGATCTCCGATTCCAAGAGTTTTCGTCATTATCATCACCCACCAATCACCACCCAAAAAACACGAGCAGTGTCGCGAACAAACGCTTAATAACTCCACCGGCGAGAAATACTTACGGACAACGAACCACACCCTTCATGATACCTAGACTTCTGAACAACTTGCCCGCAGAAATAACCAATACACTTAATTTAAAAAATATTAAAAAAGTATTAAAAAAAACATATGGTTCAATGTAGTTAGCGGCCTACCTAGCGCGTTCTCGTGGTATAACTTTTAAAAATAATTATAATTACTTACCTATTTATCACTAAGAGGGAGCAACCTGTATTTGCGCTTTGCTAGAACTGATTAAGTAAGCACGGCGCATCAATGTCACAAATACAAACGCATTATAAATATGGATATGGCTCGTGTCGCTGTATTGTGGTGTGCGTTGGCCTGGAGTGCGATCTCTTAATGTTACACATTCGGATCAGCAGTAGATAATGTTAAAACTACTATGGAGATTATGCATCATTCGATCGTGATTTTGAATCGACGATTTAAGAATAGCACTTCTGGACACTGACAGCGACACAGCCAGTTAGGGTGTCTACCTACCTAGAATCATTTAGTCTCATAGAAATACTAAGTACTATGTATTATGGTTTAACTATAGAATAAGTATACATCACCACTAACTATATTAAATTTTTATATTACGCAACCTAAGACGAGTGTGCAGTGTCAATATAAACATTGTAATGTTTAATGACACGAAGCAATATTGTTATTGTATTTTCCTTTATATGAAATAAATTAAAAAAAAAAAAAATCTCTACAGGTTGTTACAAAAGTAAAAATAAACATTTAAAAATTTAAGGGGGTTGGTGAGACCATCAAACTGAACAACTTTCAATATGTTACCAACATCGAAATCGCGAAAAAAAAAATCTTTTTTCCCATACATTTAGCTCGAGTAGATGGAACACCGCAAACGAATCGCATTATGGCGATTATGGCAAATTTCCTCAGTGAACGTCTATCGGCTGATATGATGATGATGACGGAACATCCGATTTTTTTTTCGCGATTTCGGTATTGGTCCCATAGTGAAAGTTGTTCAGTTTGATGGTCTTAACCACCCACTTAAATGTTTATTTGCATTTTTTTTACACCTTGTATACGTCCCACTCTAGGGACAAGACGTACGGTCACAGGACTACCATCAACTTGATGATGATGACTATCAGACTTGACTTAAATAAATAAATATCTAAGCTAGGAATCATAACGCAAAATTATTTCTCCAAAATATATTAATCTCATTCAATCACATAGTTAATATATTAAATAACAATCAATATATAAAGAGCTCACATATAGGTTCCTTCTTAATACGCTGACACTTTTTTAAGGGGATGATCAGACCGTCAAACTGATCAACTTTCTATACGGGACAACAAAGAAATCGCGAAAAAAAAATCTGCTATTACTTAGAAAACTGCAAACCTAATCGAGCCAAATGTATGGGACAGCTGATTTATTTTTCCCGATTTCGATGTTGGTCCCTTAGAGAAAATTATTCAGTTTGACGGTCTGATCATCATCCCCTTAAAAAAGTGTCAGCACAGAAGTACCCTGTATACATAGAGACTAGAAAAACATCACTCGAAACACTCACACACCCAAAATGTCACACTTTAGGTCTACCACTAACAACTAACAATATAAGAATCGAATACTTTAACGCAAAAGTCCTAAACAACATTTCTCAAAAAATGTTATTTGCCACCGGTTGCGAGTTTATTAGACTCAATCGTCTGCATTAGGCCTAACGGGCCTAACCTAATAACCTACAAACAAGTTAATGCGCGACCATCCTGCGGGGCTCAGGTGTTGGGGGAGGCGAGGTACTCTAGATATTAGCGGGGGCGGGCAGTGTAGCAGGGAAGGTTAGCGCGCGCCGCTCACTGGCAGTCGCACTTGGTGCAGTACGACCAGGAAAATAATTCCGCTCTTCAATCTTCGTTTGCGCAGAGCAGACCCGAGTCCCCGTCAAAACCCGAAGTCATTTAGTAATTAAAAAAATTCAATCATGGGCGGCAGTAGGTATTAAGCTGTACTGACTATCCTGTCGAGTTACATATTAGTTTCAAGTATGCGGCCGTTGCGCGTGTGACTGTAAGATCATTGGTAACTCAAACCAATTTATCTAAGCAATTATTCAAATCAAATGCTTGTGGTTAGGATCACTATTGCTTGATTAGTGTATTGCTTTAGGTCCGTTTACTTTTCCTGTGAACGCGATGCGATTTGGAATTATCTCAATACTACATTTTATTTTTAAATAGTTCATTGTTTTAAACCACCGGTTATTACAATCAGTTTATACTAATTGTTCTAACAAGACCAAATCGAGTAGCATTATACTCGCATCCACAGGAAGCCAAACCTAACAATATTAATATTTCAAACACAAACAAACATAAGCCCAAGTCAATTATTGAGCTTACCCTCTCGAAATAGGTCGTTTGTACCAAAGTTAATGCCCAGATAAACCTTGAGAATGCAATATTTCAAGCGTTTATTAGAATAGGATTAAAATCTTTTTACACTGAGCATAGTTCGTCTATTTTAGGTACACATTTCATCATTCATTTCACAACACTTTGACGGGGCCGTGTCTGTACATTAATTTTTTTTAGAAAAAATTAAATAACGGTACAGAATAGAGGCCGAAATCAAAATTTCCAACTTTTTTGTCTCTGTGTCCACTCATCACTCTGGAAGTCCAGCGAGCCCTAGGAATTAACTACTCTATGCTTTCTTTGAGCCCGCACAAATTTAATCAAAAGATAGAAGATGATAATTGATATTAGGAAATACTACATTGACTGATTAGTGTGACATAAACTGGAAACATAACACGCTCACGCAGCAATATGTTCTTCAAATTGCATTTAGCCGCATGGTGAAAATGGACCCGTGTAAAATTCGACATCGAGGTCCTACACACCTACTTGATACAAAAAATATGAAACAGCTGATTTTTTTCCGGGTAAATTTGGTCTAAGTGAAAGTTGTCCAGTTTTAGGGTCTGAACACTATTTAACGGTCTTACATGAAAAAGATACTCAGGCCCCAAGATCTCGTTAAAATAACTTTCCTTACAAATCTTACACATTAAGGGCAGTCATAGTGTTGCTGTTTTTGTGCTTTTTCTGGAACTAACACCTTTAGTAAGAGCAATATTATAAATTAACATTATTCACATTGTTTTGATTCCAAAATAAAACACTAACAAATGTGTTAGAATGACCGGACGAGAAAAATATTAAAACGCTTTACGAGGATTCAAAATCGAATTTTAGACTCATAATAATGCTCAATTATTATGGGTCTAATTCGATTTTGAATCAAACAAACTAACAATTCTACTCCTGCTAACTTTCAAAGGAATTGCCAAGTTGCGAAATGCGATAGTGTGAATATTAAACTAGTTTACAAAAGTCGGTTCAGACCCCCAATAACTTCAGATGTCTAATGTTCTACAATCAAAGCATTTCTAACCGCAAACCACATTGTCAGTTTCACGTCATTGTCAATTCCTCCCTAATAAATCATTTAGCATGTCCTGGTTACTCATAGTGGCATCTCCTAACAAATTATTCCTGGTCTCTCCTCTAGAATTCCTTCGACCAGCAATTGATCTCTTCCTTGCCATAGGTATTTCAGTAAAAGCTTGATCAGTCAATATTTGGAAATTATTATTCAACTCTGTCAATGTTTCGCTTGGAATTTCACCATTTTTGTTGACTAATTCGTTTATTTTATCAACAGCTTGTAATTGCTGGACAAGCTTGTCGCTTTCGAATCTTGAGTTGTTGAAACTTTTCATGTGTTTATCAATTATTTTGCTGCTCTTTTCTATGTCTTGTATTATGTCTTTACATTGTTTTTCCACAGATTTCCCAGATAATTGTCTTTCCAGCGTACTGTTTTCTCGTTTAGGCTTCACTGGTTCTACTTCGTCATTTTTATAATCATTTATAGCGACAGTTGTAGTAGTCTCTTCAATGGTAACGTCGTCGTAGAAAGAAACAGTAGAGCTCCTTCTGGCTCTTGATTTAGGTCTCTCTTCTTCCACTATCTCTTCTTCGACAGACTCTTCAGTAGATTGCCTTCTCACACCACTACTTTTCCTCGACGCGTCATTCTTTATTTTGCTCAGTAAATCAGCTTTCATGGCTTCAATTCTCTTTTGGACATTATCTGGGGAATGTCGTTGGTAAGCAGTCGATTCATCGTCAAATAGAGCTAAGTCAGCCATGCCGTCCTGGACGGTTTTGGCAAGTTCTATTATTTCGTCGGAACCTTTAGAATTCTTCCTTGTTTGGAGGGTGGGTCTGGAATCTATGGAGTTGATGCGGCTCCTGACGTAGCGGGAGCGAGGCTCGATGGCCGAGCTGGTCTCCTCATCGTGGGAAAGAGCGCTGGTGATACTGCGGGAGTTCTCGCAGAGCTTTGATAGATGGTCGAGCTAGAACAATTTAATGTCAAAGTCAACATAATTTATTCAATATAGGAGCTTGAAGCACACTTATTAAACGTCAAATCTTTTTTCAAACCACCCTACCACCGTGTCGGGACGTGTTGTCGCTGTAGAGAAGATGCGGCCAGAAACTCAACAGCATAACGCGACTTAATAGACATAGATATATATCTATACTATTATAAAACTGTAACAGGAAGTTTGTATGTACATTGAAGATATTAACAAAAAAAAAGTTACGATATGGTATTTAGGTGTCCCTGATTCCATTTCACAAATTTTTGGATTTTTTGTCTGTCTGTTTGTTTGTTTTGTTTGTTTGTTTGAACGAGTATCACGCAAAAACTACTGAACCGATTTTGATGAAACATTTTTTGTTTGATAGCTTATGATCTGACTTAAAATCTGGTATTTGTGCGGACGAAGTCGCGGGTTAACGCTCGTTTATTGATAATTTTCATTACAGGTCATTTTATTGGTCAATAACTAAACAAAATATATTTTTAAGCTAAGGTCTATTCTATTTTTTAAAAATGGCTGCCATCTGGGTAGTGATGATTTTGCCAATATCTAGTTTAAAGAAGCAATAGTGCTTGACATTGTACGGTAATGGATATGGCGATCCTAAAGCCCTGTTTTTATACAAAAACACACACCCGAAACCGCCATAAAATGGCGGAGCCGCGTGGCTACTTAAATCGCGAGCCGAACGAAAGACGTCTACTCGAGAGACCTCTAGCCACGCGACTCTCCTAAGGTCTATTTAATAAAATAATTGATACTATTACTACTACTATAAGTACTATAAGTAAGTGTCACTCAGACCCAAGAATTTTGATCATTTAATGCGACCAGTGAGTTGAAATACATTCTTAGTTTCCGTAGTAAGCTTAAAACAACGTCTGAGTATGGAGTTTATGGTCGTCGAGTGACAGCAAAAAAGTCATTATTTTATTAAAAATTGTTGAATTGATTCTAAAATAAAAAATAGTTATTGAGACAATTATCTCCAAATGGTTTTCAATTCTGCCCTCCAAAAAAGCGTTACATACAGAATTGTTGAAACCCTTTATAGCATTCTTTGAAATATTAATATGCCTATCTTTGGTTCAAACACAGAATTTTTTTACAATAGTTTGGAAGCCGCTTATTAAATTATTGAGAGCGTCGGTGGCGCGTTGCGGAGAGGTATGGACACCCAATTCTGGGGCCCGGGTTCAAATCCGCACGGACAACATGTCATGTACCAATGAGTTTTTCTAACTTATGTATGTAATACCGACTGCTCTCAAAAGGTGTAGGATAACCTACATACGCTGAAGAAGAAATTCTGATGGGTATGCGAAGTCTAGCCACATTGGGCACGCGTGGTGGACTAATGCCCGTACACCCTCCCTGAGGGTAGGCCTGTGCCCTGCAGTGGGACGTATATTGGCTGATGATGATGATAGTGATATTCAATTGTGGGTAGGCTCAATTTACAGCGAGATGGCAGCGGCTAGCAGCGAAGCAGCGAGCAGTTTCAGTAACGCATCATTTTAAACTTTACATCTAATTGTTCAAATGCATAATCCTCTGCAAAATGTCACCGCGAACAGTAGCTACTCTTTTTGATTATTGCCAAGCTAGGCGCTGCCGATCGTTGTAAACTAGGTGTAAATTGAGCCTCTTATAATTTGGCTAACCAGAAGATTATTATTTGGTTATAAGGGCTTGGTCAATGACCAAATAGCTACTGCGACCTAGATACATCTATTGTAGCTGTCACCCTAGACCTAAAGGTCATTTCCTGGGCCCACGGACTTCATGAACCGTGTTATGCTTTTGGAGGGGAGGTCCCTGATGACAGTAGGTGTTATTATGTATCCACCTAGATGGCGACTCCTGCTGTGAATGAGCACTTCGCATTCGCAGAGGAGATGTATGGGCGTTTCCTCTGCTTCACAGCAAAATCTGCAAGTGGGTGAGTCTACAAGCCCCATTCTGTGTAGGTGTTTGTTTAACTTGCAGTGTCTAACCAGAAGATAGTGAAGTTTGTATTGACAAACTTAACTTTCATTGGAAATCTTAATCTGAAAGTATATTAACAACAAATACAACAAATATTACTTACATTAGATATTTTCTCACTGCGATCTTCAGCCGCCTTGGCACTATATGTATCTCTTTCAGATTTGTTGGTCTTGCTCACTGGCCGTGTGATGTTTGTTACGGATGCTGCCTTAGTAGGAGATCTGACGTTCCGTCCGGTATTCGAGCTCATTACCTTTTCTTTCATCTGATTTGAAAAACAATATTTGGATTCAACATAACATTTATTGTTAGCATTCTGTTGAGCCACATACACTTCGTATATCCCAACAGATTCCCCACTGTGGGTCAATGGAAGCCGACAGAAAATGCTACAAGGGTTACCACACATCTGGTTATCACCTCGTGGGTAAACCCAGGTGTCGTTGGATTAATCATGTCAACAAGAATCACATAAGAATAATATTATCCTTGCAATCCCTTTTGCTAATATTACAAATGCAAAGGTCTGTCGGTTGATTTGTATGTTTGTTACCTTTTCACGGCTAATCCGTTGAATTAATCTTGATAAAATTTGGTACAGTTTGGTAGTTGGATAGCTAGCTTCCTAAGGATGGATATACTGGGTCCAACTTAATAGGCTGACAGTTTTTTAAGAGGATGATCAGACCATCAAACCGAACAACTTTCTCTATGGGACCGAAGTCGGAAGAGCGAAATAAAAATCAGCTTGATACAAAACAAATTTTGCTATAGGACCAATATCGAAAAAAAATTTCATGTTTCATACAAAACTGCATTCCTGCTCGACTCAATTGTATGGGACATTTGAGTCGAGCAGGAATGCAGTTTTGTATGAAACATCACATTTTTTTTCGATATTGGTCCTATAGCAAAATTTGTTTGGTTTAATGGTCTGATTGTCCCCTAAAAAAACCGTCATTAAGGTGGTTTCAGTCCATACAAAAGTTTGCTGCGCAATACGCGTAGACGGAATTAATAAAAATAATATTTTATACATGGAAAAATTGTTTAGAAAATTTAGTTGCCGCGTCACAAATAACATTTGCAATTTATAATATAATTACTAATATAAAAGCTTTTAAAATTTCAAAGCTTTCAGATCTTCTTAATTATTTTATAATTTATTTAAATTGCAAATGTTATTTGTGACGCGGCATCTAGATTTACTAAATTATTTTTCCATATATACAAAGTTACTTATATTAATACCGTCTACGCGTAATGTGCGTCAAAGTTTTGTATAAAATTTACCCCTCTGCAACCTTAAGATGAGACTTATACGCATAAAAAGGCAAAATCATCCAAAGGAAATAGTTAGAACTTTATAAAACCTACTTCAATAATAGTAGACAGCTTATCAGCATTGCTAATAGCTAGGTCCAGGTCATGTCTCGTGTCCTTATGCTTGTTGATCTCGCTCTGCAGCTGGTGCTTGAAGTTCTTCGCCTCGAGCACAATGCGGCGTTGAAGCATGGATATTGTTTCGTTTTGTTGTTGAACTCTTGCTGATAGTTCGGTCACTTGTGCTTGGAGACGCTCTCGCTCGAGAAGATTTCTGGAAGTAGAAGAAAAAGGTAGTAGTTCATTGTAAGCAATACCTACCAAGCAAAACTACCAAAAAAACTGCTTACGAGGGTACCAAGCCTATTGTGCTGCCGGTGCTGCACTCAGTCGTATTTTATTTTTTTATTTTTTAACAAATTAACAACATTTCCTAAAAACAAGAATGTCACATTGTTGTCCTGATTGGCTTTGAATTTATCGAAACATTACGGATTATTATGTTTTATGTTTGTAGCTATTACCTTCAAAACCGCTAAAAGTGGCCACTTTTGGCGGTTTTAAAGATAATAACTACAAACATTATAGAAACAAATCCGCAGTGACCCGATAAATTGATAATCAGCAATGACTACAATGTGACATTCTTGTTTTTTCGGAAATGTTGTTTAATTGTATTGAAATAAAAATTACGACTGAGGGCAGCACAATAGGCTCGGTGCCCCCTTAAGGACACCGAAGAGTCGCATGGCTAGAGGTCAATCGAGTAGACGTCTTTCATTCGGCTCGCGATCAGATTAGGTTGATAATACCACAGAGATATAACAGAGGCGTATTATCCTTGCTCCATGGATATTACGCAATTTACTAATTCGATCGAAATGATGCGCGTACGATAGAAAGGTAAGTAAAAATGGCATAGCTCAGTCATGGGCCCGCCCTAAAATATGTATTATTTATACGTATCTTCGCCTTGGGAACTTTTGATATAAAAAAGCGGACACGGCGCGCCCAATACGCCGCTATACAAAATTGTACCACGGGCTGCAGCGCTTGATGTATTTCGTTACAAAAATTCATACAATTTTTGCGAAATGTACCTCGAGTGCGCGCCCTGTCCTATTTCTATATCAAGTCCCTTATCAGACCTATGAAGGTAAGGCAAATACAGAAATGATTTTCAACCAGTCTAGCATTACCATAAGTTGACATTGAAATAACTTACCTATCCTTACTAAGCTCCAACAAATGTTGGTGTTCGTCCTTCAACTGCTGGTACTGCATGTCCTTGTCCTTCAACTTCTGCGTAACGTCTTTGAACTGCTGTTTCAGCTGCTTGAACCTGCTCTGCTGGATCCTTATCTCTTCATTGTGAGAGTTTAGGACTGATGGTAATTCGGCGTTAGAGTTCTCATATCTGACGACGATATAAAAAGTATGGAGAAGTAGGCAGACAAGTTAGCGATTAGTTATAGGTATGAGTACACCATTATTTTTTAATTACTTGAAAAATGTTAAGGGTGTATTCACATAATGAAAATAAACCACCTTCTCCAAGGAGCGAGAAAAAAGAAAATGTTTGGACCTTCCATACAAAAGTGCGGATCAGCCGATCGATTATCTATGGGATACCTATCCAAAAAAATCTTTGAGAAAGCTGTTTAGTTTCATTACCTGAATACACCCTTAAAAATGTTCTAGGAAATAAAAAATAGGGATTTATATGACGCAAACATTTTTTTAGGCACAGGGTGAAATTGATATCATTAGCATCCTTTTAAACTAAGAGTTTACCCATCTAACTGAACAACTTTCACTATGGGAGCCAAATGGGAGCAAACCGATCGGAGCAAAAAAAATCTGCTTTTGCATACATTTGAGTCCCGAATTCGCGATTTCTACCACCACAAACTTTTTATTGTTTGTAAACGGTTAAACCTGAAAGCAGTGTTTATGAAGCCATTATCTCAAGTTTTGCTTTAATTAGTCATTATTTTAATTGCATTTTTAAGTCTAGACTTTCAAAATGTTTTAATAAAAAAGAATTACTTACCTTTGCAAAGCAATCTCCTGTTTCTTCTGTAGTGCACGAAGCACTCGATTCTCATTGCTCAATTCCTGGAAAGTAAGCAATTATATGAATGAATGAATGAAATATACTTTATTTACACCAAAAGAAAATACAATATACAATAGGAAATATAAACAGAATATGGTACAAATAAGGCGGTCTTATCGCTAAAAAGCGACAGACAACCTTAGGGTAGAGGAAATATAACAAAGAACGGGTCGGTGTTATAAAAAACAAAATTATAGATGAAAAAGAAGTGAATACAACAAATACATACATATTACATATAATTAAAGTACAATCATAATTAGCCTTAAATTGATCAGATCAGAGATTTCAAACCGAGGAATGTTAAAATGGTAATAAACCACATATATAATCCGACCATAAACAATCAACCACCCCAAAAGAACCGTCCAATCATTCTCTATTGTTAACTGATAAACTCACAGATAAAGAGAATTGTAACTCACTGCGTTATCGTCGGGACTTCCATACTAAAAACTGGTCGTGACCGATGATCCAGAATGTATGAAACGTGTGCAACCGTTCAAAGAAATTTAATGGCGGCGGTGCACGTTTCATATAACGTTTTTTTCTCTAGAAAGTTGCGCGAGCCTGCTGGTACAAGAGAGTTGTGATCCCAAACATCTTTTAGGCTTCTTGTTACAGGAAACAGAAAATCATGACCAGTGCCGTAACTATCGGCTGGCAGAACTGGATAAAATGCCAGGGGCCCTGAGAACCTTACCGCCAGTATTACCTACAGATTTTTTACACGCATTTAACCGATGCTTTATTTGATTTAGGGAGGCCGAGAGCCACACTGGAAGTTTTTGCAAGGGCCTCACACAGTGTAGTTACGCTGCTGACCTTGACTTAACCAAATAACATCCATGGCTCAACCGGGATCCGAACCCATGACCTCTAGTTAGGCAGCGTAGTGTGGCGTGGTAATCACCATCAACCGACTAGGCAAATGAACAAACCTGTAAATGAAAATGTGCATCAGACAGTTGGTTCTGCAACTGCTTGACTCGGTGTGCCTTCGCAGACAGCACCCTTTGGGCCACATATCTGTCCCCTTTGACCCCCTGACTCTGCATCTCTAGTGGACTCAATCGTTTTCGCTTGTTCAGCAGATTCAGACGAGAATTGCTACTGTAGACACTTTCCAGTGACTCTTTTCTGCAAATGAGAAGATTTTTGAATCAAGTGACACTTTTTCTGATGCAACAGGCTGATAACGTCTCCTGACTGTTGCAACAGTCTGTTAGTTGCTGGGCCGATTTTGCCTATTGACCTTTGATTTTAAATACTGAAAACTTAGCCCAATCTTCCTTCAAAATAATATGTACCTACTTATACATAGTACCTACTTAACAGATCCTGCAGCACTTTCCCTTCGACCTTGGCGCATCACCCTTGCATCCTTGGTCACCCGTACACAGGATAAACCGGAGCACTTTCTCCTTTACCTACCTTGGCGCATCAGCCCTGCATCCTTGGTCACACAGGGTGAATCAATAACGTTTTATAGAAACTTATATAGATAGATAGAATATAAAGGGGGTGTAACAAAAACACTCTAGTAATACTTAAGTATTACTACTAAAATACCCTTTAAGGGGTATAGGTTGTGCTTTAGGTTTAGACCATCAAACTGAACCACATGGAGAAAAAAAAAACAGATATCCCATACATCTTAGTCGAGTCGGTCTCAGTACTGCATTTTTGTATGGGACAGCAGATTTTTTTACTTTTTTCGATGTTGGCTCCATAGTGAAAGATGTTCAGTTTGATGGTCTGAAGCGCCTCCTTAAGTATTACTAGGGTGTTTTGTTACACCCTGTATACGAAGTGCGAGTAGATAACAAATTCAATACCCGAGTCCTGGAAACATGTCGGCATTTGGTAAGATTCTTCAATTTATTTTACATTATTCAGTGTCCAGTCCAGTCCAGTCCATCGAACAAACTCACAGATAATTATTATTAGAAAATAAATTTACTGTATCACAGTAACATTTTAAATAGGTAACCTTCTTGTAGTGAATACCTAAGTAACAAAACTTGTGAAAGGTGCACATCACATATAGCCAATTAGAAAGAACGACGTGCTCACGTGCCCGCCATGTGCGAGGATCTTCTCTAAGATTATGTTTTTTTTTTTATCGGGCATAGGCCCACCACATATTCCCACCGCTGTAACTCCTGTAAGCCAGGATCAACAGCGGCGACCATTCACAACACTGGACAATGAAGTCCAGCGAGTCCGGGGGATGACTCTAATCTGTCTTGGAACCCGCAATGAATTAATCAAAGAAGATAGGAAGAATAGGAAACCGAAACATCCGACTTCCCTCCATTGCAAACGGGAGACAGCAATAAAAAGGAGAAAACACGGCTATTAGAGAGCCAATTCCAGAGATCATTTATGGCAATGTTGATTAAGATTGTGTTAGCCACATGAGAGCCCGCCAACGCCAACAACGGAGTTGAAGCAGTCACCGTGGCCAAAATCAGTAAAGAGCAATACTAATACTACGTACACGGTGACACGACAAACGGCATGCGTCACATAAGAGTAAGATGAGCGCGGGTTAGTGAAAGAGATCTAGCGAGTGACTGAAGAGCGACATCTTGTATTATAGAGCTTGACACAATGACTAGAGTAAAATCGACTTGTAATAAATAGTATAATATGCAGTTATCTCTTATCAGTAGGTAATTTCGGGACTTTAGATAAAAATATCGGGACTGATTATGATGATTAAAACCCTAGTAATCTATTTTATTATCGATGTGAGGGTCCTACAAGCCTAGCAGAAGCTTTTTCCGATATATCACGATAGCCTTACATCGACAAAAGATAAAATTCAGTCGCATTCGTGCACAAACGGGACAGGCTCCCAGAGTGACGTACTGAACCCCCGATATACTCCAGCGCCCCACGATCAATCAGCAAGCCTCTAATGCTCAGCCCCGGATCTATATCGATAAATAAAATTAGATATAAGATAAAATTAGTCCACTCAATGAATGGCTCATAAGGAGGCGTAGAGTGCGTGAACTGGGACCTAAGCGATTCTTCTCAAATTTGTAAAGGGTTCTTAGGGAGTAAACATACTAAAAGTCCTCTCTTCTAGGAGTCTGATTTTGTGAAAATTCCAACTAATAGCTTTTACGGTTCAAAAGATGTTCAGGTAATGCTCATCGCGCTTTATAACTTAAATTTTTACTTTTCCGGAGCGAGTAGCTCGAAAACTATTGGTAAATAGGAAAAGTTTCATTTATTAGAAGACCACTTTTCTCTACGATGCACCGTTTTATATATATTTACGAAAAACCCAAAAGTGAGAACTTTAACCCCCTCCCTCCCCTCCGGCGCGACTCCTAGAGGAGGGGACTTTTAGTATGTTTACTCCCTAAGAAGTAAGAGCCCTGAACAAATTTCAGAAGAAATCACTTAGGTCCCAGCTCACACATTCTACAACTCTTTTGTTGAGTAGACTATATGGGTGCTTTAGCCCTTGCATGCCTATACATCTGAAGCGAGCGAATGGAGCTCAAAATTTTGCAGTATTGCCTTTAAGTTTCGGCTAGAATTTCACAAGATGATGTTGTAACAGTGCCTACTACTATTTAATTATTTCTGCACTACTTTCCGTTATTTTAAGGGGGGCAACGAGCTTTCTGAGGCCTCTGCCCCCCCTTGCTACGTCAATGCTCCTACCGCCCTTTACCAACCGAATCCAAAGCAAAATTTTTAGAAAACATTAAAACAGGTAAACACTTAAACAAGTTCTAGAATTTTACAGAGCAAAAAACCACCAAGTAGCTATCTTGTAGAGTCTCTAAGTAACACTAGTTACAATTTATCATATTATGTAAAACTACGTACTAATTCTAGAAAACAAAAACAAATAACCTCGATTCCTTTTTTCCTTCTGGTATCAAGCTTAACACTGACATTCTTCGTTAACAATCACAAAAACAGTTCCATTTTCGACAATAACAAAAATAGATAAAAATCTGGCTTTAAAATCAGCCAAATTGTTTTGTTTAGAAAAATAAATTGCAAACTTGAGTGATTGTTGTGCAGTCGTTGCTATGGTGACCGATAACTTGTCAATCGATTAGTTTTAATTCCATGGCTTTAGAAAATATTGGCTAGTTAGAAAATTATAGTTAAAATCTCCTTCCAAAGACGGCTCTGGTAAAAACTTCGACCAAAGTAAAATGGTTCATTAATATCACTAGAGTTAACCCGCGACTTCGGCCGCACAAATTATTTAACAGATTTAAGTCATAAGCTATCAAACAAAGTTTCATTTAAATCGGTTCAGTAGTTTTTGTGTGATGCTCGATCAAACAAACAAACACACAAACAGACAGACAGAAAAAAAATCCAAAAATTGGTGATATGGAATCAGGGACACCTAAAAACCATATAGTAATCTTTTTTGTGTTAATATCTTCAATGTACAGACACACTTCTGTTACATTTTTATAATAGTTTAGACTAGAGTTAACCCGTGACTTCGTCCGCACAAATTATATACCAGATTTTAAGTCAGGAGTGCAATTTTTGAAACTCATTCTTTGAAGTCAGCAGTTGAAAATGTCAATATTACTATGGAGATACGCATCTCTCTACTGCTGATTTGACATTCAAAAATCATACTCTAGGAGTGCGATTTTTGAAAGTCAAATCAGCAGTAGAAAGATGCGTATCTACAATTTCAACTGCTGACATTTTCAACTGCTGAGTTCAACGTAAGAGATTCAAAAATCGCACTCCTGATCATAAGCTATCAAACTAAAGTTTCATTAAAATCGGTTCAGTAGTTTCAGCGTGATCCTCGATCAAACGAACAAACAAACAAACAAACAGACGGACAAAAAATCCAAAAAATTGTTAACGATTTTATAATTAAAGATATGGAATCAGGGACACCTAAAAACCAGATCGTAACTTTTTTTTGTTAATATCTTCAATGTCTGTCTGTCAACACACTTCTGCTACAGTTTTATAATAGTTAAGATTAGGGAGTATTATATTCCTTGGTTAAGATTAGGTTCATTTTACTTTGGTCGAAGCTTAGGCACTTCCTGGGCCATTCCTGCGGCCCTAGTATGACAAGCTCATATCTAAAAAGCTCTATTCTGTCAAGCGGAGTCAAGTTTGGAAAACTTAGCAATTCGACTGGTTTATTTTACACATCTCTACACCGCTTCAGTGGAAACGCACCCTAAGTGCGTTTGTCCACCGCAGCCCGTCACCGGGACGTCACCGAAAAACGAGATTGTTATATGCAAGGAATATACTACTCTCTAACGAGCCAATGAAATCACGTCGACGGCGGTCATCCGCGGTGGACACGCACCCATAGTTACAGTAGTGCCACCAACTTATCTGTAGAATGGCCAAAAGCGGAACTGCTTTTGAAAACGTCATTTAGTTGCTGCCAGTCGATGTAGTCTGTGCTGTTCAATCGAGTTCTTGTTCTTCTAAATATTTCTGAGTATTTTTTGTGAAAATCATGCCGAAAGTGGTGTACGAGAAATTATTCTCAAAATGAAATCATTCTTTGATACGGAAAGTGGCGCCATCGCTCATTCTACAGATAAGTTGGTGACAATGTAATGTATCGTTACTTCTTCGGCGCCGTTAATCTATTCTCGGTGACGTCCCGGTGACGGGCTGCGGTGGACAAACGGACGGGTTTTAAAAACATTTTGGCATTCTGTATCAAAGAGAATGTAATCACTACATTATATTCTGTATGGCGATTGTGTAGCACGTAGTGATTCCATTCTCTTTGTGTGTAGCTACAGAGTCCCCTTAACAATAAATGAAACAACATTGTGTAAATAAAATAATATACTTATCTATTCAACAAATTATTGTAATAAATGTACATTTAAACAACGTGTGTATTTACAATATTAAATTAATTAACAATTTTTTGAAACCATTGCCCAACATTAACAACACAGTCATTTCGTTACGTTTTATTTGTTTCATATAAATACAGGGCGCGCGGATCACAATAAAATCACGTGTTCTTGTCCATCTGTAATATGAAACGTCATGCCGTTAGATCGCATAAAAATTACATCACTTCTAGTGATAAGACCGCCATTTGTATCCTTTTTCATCACAAAAATTATGTTGTTTTATGATAACTACCTTTTGCCCGCGATTTCATTTGCGTAGACATGAAATGTGTCGAATAGCATCGAAATCGGTCCAGTAGTTTTTCCGCGATTTCGTAATAAAAATCTAATGTATGTGCGCATTTCACAGTCTCTTACTTAGATCTTCTACTGCACCAATTATTTAATTATATTTTTTTCACGATCGTATAAACCTCAGCATTTTTTTAACAAAAAAAAAGATTTTACAAAAATTGTACAATTGATATTTCCTACCTGACCTACTAATGTACTAACTTTAGTACATTCTGCACATTTAGTACTAAAAAGAGGAATTCAGACCGTTAACAATTAAAGATAAGCTTCATCCCATTCCAACATGATTACTCTCAAAATTAAGAATTCTTCTTTCAAAAATCATAATTCATAACTATAAGTTTGCGAGATAATAACTATCGTAATTTATATATAGGTATTTAGATATAGGTAAGCTAAGTACTAGGCAGTGTTTTATTTTATTTAACATAATGGTCTGTTTCACCACATCTCAATAAGCTCCCAATAGCATATCTGAGCGTTCAGAAATATGTCAAATGATCTGTCAGACAAGCCACCAACAACTTATCTAGAAGTGGTGAAACCTTTTTAGCTAGGAAGAACCAATTGGAATGGGATATAATTGAATAATTTGATTACGGCCATTATCACTATTGAGCGTGTATGTACTTCAATTAGTACACGGGGACTTAAAAGAATAATATTTTATCGAAGACACACTGTCTCGTCACATTTACTCGATGGTTTTTCTTAATAATTAAGAGGTAGAAGATAAACAGCCAGATGAAGGGAGGCCATTGATTTTAAATTAGAATATAATAACGTCAGACCAGGGGACTAGAACGACCGACCTAGTTTTCCCAAAATTACAGATTTAGTCACTTTTATTTCAGTTATTTTTATCCGTTTTCAAGAGTTTAACGTATTAAATGCAGTGTTCGATACCTAATCAGCCGTTCCGTTCACTTTACATGCGTTACATATACGTGTACTTTACATTTACGTGTGGATGGACATACAAAGAAAAATAATAGATAACCGGTCATATTGCTGTCGTATCATTTTCTAGTCGTCTCTACAGGGTGTAAAAAAACACCCTAGTAATACTTAGAGGGGTGCTTCAGACCATCAAACTAAACAACTTTCACTATAGAGGCAACTTCGAAATCGGCAAAAAAAAACTGCATACATTTGAGTCGAGTCGGTAATGCAGTTTTGTATAAAAAAGCAGATTTTTTGTTTTCGCGATTTCGCATTAGGAAGACGGATGAACGGACGAACGGACGGACGGACGGACGGACGGACGGACGGACGGACGGACGGACGGACGGACGGACGGACGGACGAACGGATTTTTCGAATTTTTATTTTTTGGCATAGGTGTGATGTGTATGGAGTGGGTGTAGCGTGTCATGCCCGTAAATGCGAAAAATCCGTCAAGCACGCTCAATGCGCATAACAAGGATAGAGGCAGCGATCTTTCTCGTTTTCTCTAAGGCTGCCGGTACGCAAGACCTACTTTGCATGAAAGGGAATACTGCCGTGGTCTTTTGAAGGCAAAAACTGGAACCTAAAAGGCGTACGCACTACCTGTCACACTAGACAAAGTTTAGGCCCATTGAAATGTGGAAATTAATACCTTCGAACTACCAGGGGAAAATAGTCGTTGAGCATATTATGCATGCATCTATCGTCACGCAGACGTGAAAGAAAACATATTGCACTCAAGCCAAGTAAGTCATAGTGAGTATACTGGGTGATTAAAAAAACACATTATAAGACCAATTTAATGTTGAGTGATTACTAAGTTGTCCGACCGCGAAGTTGACCGACCGCGAAGTTGACCTATCGCGAAGTTGACTAGAAGCGAAGTCGACCGATCGCGAAGTTGACCAATCATATTTTAGTGGACTTTATGCAAAGTTGACCGACTGCGAACAAACGGTCCAAATGCGTTTGAGTGGAAGAAAGGTATAATTTTTTTAATAATACAACCTGTTCCTAAAGGAATTGGTAATATACTAGATCTACAAAATTACCGCCAAGCCGCCAAAACGGTTTAAAAAAAAACATTTTTAACATTAAATATATTAAAAATAAAAATTTACTATTATAAGTGTATAGTGGTAAGTTTTATGCCATATTTTCGTCCATTCAATCAGAGTCTAAATAGGCAAAAAATTATGGTTTTGATCGAGTCACCATCAAATTTGAATTACTATGTATTATTTTTAATCTAATGTAATTTTGCGCTGAAACCTATTCCAAAAAAAATATTGTTTGTGTCCGGAGACCTTTTTATTACTGTTTCTCGAATAGCAACAACAGTTTTATGATAGTGTACCAATATGACCAAAACAATGATAATCAGGCCAAGCAAAAAACTCGTAAGTAACAAAAACTTAAAAAAACACAGGAAGGTGGCATAGGTATTGTCTATACCTGGAGAACAGACTACCTTACAAGCGGAGAAACATGACAATACTCCTTGGCGGTCGGTAATGTTCGTTCGTCTTTCTTAAATTTCCGACATTGTTTCCGAAGTCTTTATCCCTTTCTAATCCAACGACAAAAATTAAAGAAAGGGACAAACGTAAAATCGGAAACATCGACGACGGACACGTACGAAAGAAGTACCAAAGGACTGACATTACCGACTGCCATGTTCAATTTTCGTGGTCCAATGCTTGTAAGGAAGATTCGCATTCATTGGTTTATATCCATGAAAAAGACAATTGTCTAATAATCAACATCACTTTACATTTGAACTAGGGTTGGGTGTCGAGTCTCTCTGTTTCTCCCACAGCCTGTAGTACAAGGAGTTCTTGTCGCGGGTGAGTGTCTGGTGTGTGCCCCTCTCAGTTATGTTGCCGTGTTCCAGGACGAGGATCTCGTCCGCGTCAGCGACGGTGGAGAGGCGGTGAGCTATGCAGATCGATGTGCGGCCTACTGTCGCCGCTTTTAGTGCTTGGAGTATTGCCTGGCGAATAGAGAATTGGGTAGCGTTTTTATTTACACCATTGTTTCAACGTTTGAACGCTGTTGTTATCCTTTTCGCGTTGTATAAGATACGAGCGTTAACCCGTGACTGTCCGCACAAATTTTAAGTCAGATAATAAGCTATCAAACAAAAAAGTTTTATCAAAATCGGTTCAGTAGTTTTTGCGTGATGCTCGTTCAAACAAACACACAAACAAACAGACCGACAAAAAATCCAACAATTGGTGATATGGAATCAGGGATACCTAAAAACCATATCGTAACTTTTTTTTTGTTAACATCTTCAATGAACAGAAAAACTTCCTGTTTTATAATAGTTTAGATTATAAGGCAGTCATAAAGCTCGCTGGACCCTTGTAACAGCAAAAAATATATACCTTTTCTTATAAACAAGGCGAAAATATTTGGTCAGGATAATGACAGCGTTCAAACTTGGTGGCGTATGGTTTATTTCTACTGAAGCGAGATGGGGTATTTGCTTTGCAGTTGGACTGTACACGGTATAACGTTGTTATTATCTTTTGACGTGAAACATCTTTCGTTTCGGTCAGTAACTATCATCATATTTAAAAAAAAATCACTACGTAACATAGAAATCAGAATTATATCTCCCAGAAGGCATTTAACTTATTAACAATATTACCAGTGCGCTCATTTTAATTCAGTTTAAAGATATTTATTATTTCTCAAAAGAACAGTTACAGTTCACTTAAAGAGAATACATAGTTAATTAAATAAAGTTTAATTTTTAGCTCGAGTTGGCATAAGATAGGAAGGGTAAAAATAATTATTTTTTAAATATATAGTATACATGGTTAGGTAGGTACATTATTTTCACAGATTATTGCATGCTAGAGATACATGTTTTCAACTTGTTCTTAAAGATTGCGCGGTTTTATTATGTATGTGTATATATCTATTTTTCAGCTATTAAATAGGCATTAAAATTTTAAAAATCCGGTATTCATTACAAAATACTAATGTATTTTTCAAAGCTACTTAGAAAGTAGACAAAAATATTAACACCATGTTTGAAGTATGTATAATGGTAAAGCCTTAAAAATGTGCAAAAAAAAAAATATCAATTATTAATTAGTCCCGGCTCAAACCGTAAAATGACTGTGCTATATGTAACGAAATGTACAAAAGCAAAGAACCAAATCTATTCGTTTATAATCTGTCTAAACTAGTTATTCTAAATTGAACTTACATGTTCGGTAAGAGAGTCTAGACTGGACGTGGCTTCGTCGAACACGATTATAGGAGAGTCCTTCAGTATAGCGCGCGCTATGGCCACTCGTTGTTTCTCCCCACCTGAGAGCTTCAGACCACGTTCGCCTACTTGAGTTTGGTAGCCCTGTAAAAGATAAAGATGCGAAAATTAATGCTGAAAGACTCAAAACCAATACAGCTTGTATTTTTTAGTGGAATCCTACAAGCCATAACTTTTCTTCTTGCCTAAACGGTTTTAAAGTGTTGTTTGTTGTTATAAACGCCTATTTTTTAATCGATGATGAGCACAGTACCTAAAGTTAAAGATGCCACTGGTGCAATCATACCAATCACGCAAATTGCCTAAAGAAGCAAATTTCCTACAATGCATCTTGACTATAAATACTCAATAACTAAGAGGCAGAGCGCCTAAACGTTTGGCAACTATAATTCGAGTTTGCCTACTATACAATTTTATCGGCATAATTTCGAGAAACTTATTGCATTTTTTTACCATGTTGTTGCATGTTATTTTCATTGTAATGTGACCCTTATTACCTAAAAATAAAAACCGAAAGCTTATTAATAAATAACCTGTATCTAAATTCATCAACATCATTATCTCAGCCGATGGACGTCGACTGCTGGACATAGGCCTCCCCCAAGGATCGACACAACGAGCGGTCCTGCCCTCATCGCGTGCGTATCTAAATTAGTATCAAGTATAACTTACTTTGGGCCAAGTTTTTACACTCTCATGAAGCTCGGCCATCTTGCTAGCGTTGTATACGTCCTCGTGAGACTTGGTCAAGTCACCGTAGTGCAGGTTGTGGAATATCGTATCGTGGAAAAGCACGCAGTCCTGGAAACAATATTATGTCTTATTTATTTCTTGCAAAACAGGAGCATCTACACGGACATTTGAACTTCAAAAATTAATCCGGATTAACCCGGATATTCAAAAATTAATGTCACTTTAGTGTTTAAGATATCAAAGAGTTTTTAAAAAAATTATAAAAAAATGTTGTCATCATCCCTATTGTTGGATGCTAGTTAGTGGTGAACTAGCAGACAGAAAATTTTCAAGCCGCCTTAAAAGGCCTTTGTTTTAGAGTTACCTATTTACAACGCCATCTGACGGAACTATTCGGGACCAACTGCTGACGTTGCTTGACCTTGGTAATCTGAATTGGTGATTTGAATTGACTGGTACTATACCTAATTTGTTATTGACTAATTATGTAATCTATACTATTATAAAACTGTAACAGGAAATTTGTCTGTACATTGAAGATATTAACAAAAAAAAAAGTTACGATATGGTTTTTAGTTGTCCCTGATTCCATTTATCCAATTTTTGGATTTTTTGTCTGTCTGTTTGTTTGTGTGTTTGTTTGTTTGTTTGTTTGTTTGAACGAGTATCACGCAAAAACTACTGAACCGATTTTGATGAAACTTTTTTTGTTTGATAGCTTATTATCTGACTTAAAATCTGGTATATAATTTGTGCGGACGAAGTCGCGGGTTAACGCTCGTTATTAATATGATGGCAACTAGTAGAACTTTATGTTTTGCTGTGCCCTCACAGGGCGCCTGTACCTGTACCTATTTTATATTATATAACATCCCAATAACTTGTGACTTGCAAATAATTAAATAAATAAATCATTTCCGAAGCTCTCCACTACGCCAAGGAACGCCTCTACAGGGTAAACTTGATATCATTAGCATCCTTTTCAACTAAGAATCTAACCAGAGCAAACCGATCGGAGCAAAAAAAAATTCCATTCCATTTTTTGCTTCGATCGGTTTGCTCCCATAGTAAAAGTTGTTTAGGTGCTAAGGATATCAATTTCACCCTGTATGTATGTACCCTTCAATAATAAAGTAAAATCCCTTCACTCACCTGTGGTACAATAGCGATGGCTCTCCTCAAGCTGGCGAGGTCAGTCTCCTTGATATTCTGACCGTTGACGAGGATCTGTCCCGACTGAGGCTCGAAGAATCTGAATAGAAGTCGCACCATCGTTGATTTCCTGAAATTTCCAAATAGAATTGCACAATTGGAACACAACCGTTTTTTTTTCTGATAGGTTTTACGTGTGCAAACGAAATGTAATACTTTCAATTTTCCCTACAAATTAAATTCAATACATTTTTCCGGCAAGTGACATTCCTGGTTTTGGCAAAGGGTGCCAACGCCAACCGGGCCCTATTACTGAGCCTACGCTGTCCGTCCGTCCTTCCGTCTGTCCGTCTGTCCTATCTATTAATGGCTGTATCTCTAGCTGTATCTTTTGAACCGTAATAGCTAGACGGTTGAAATATCCTGCCTCTGTGGTCTTATGGTTAAGAGTATTGGGCTCTTGACACGGAGGTCGTGGGTTCGATTCCCACGGGGGACACCTAGTCACAGTATAAGAAAGAGTATCTATTACTAGATAAATTTTACATTTTTTCTATTACATTTTTAAACCAGCAATTAATAGAATGTGACATTCATCTTTCGAGCAGTGCAATTCACAAAGCGCAAACATCGTCGCATCCGTTAGATCGTCGGAGATTTTATATTAATCGAGCGTTAACCCGCGACTTCGTCCGCAAAAATTATATACCAGATTTTAAGTTAGATCATAAGCTATCAAACAAAAAAAGTTTCATCAAAATCGGTTCAGTAGTTTTTGCGTGATACTCGTTCAAACAAACAAACAAACACCCAAACAAACACACAAACAAACAGACAGACTAAAAATCCAAAAATTGGTGAAATGGAATCAGGGACACCTAAAAACTATATCGTAACTTTTTTTTTTTGTTAATATCTTCAATGTACAGACAAACTTCCTGTTACAGTTTTATAATAGTATAGATATAGATTTGACACGACGCATACCGAATTGACAGGTCGCCGATGTTTCATCCGATGTTTGCGCTTAGAGAATTGCACTCCTGGTTTTGACAAAGTGTGCCAACCGAACCCTATTACTAAGCCTACGTTGACCGTCTGTCCTTCCGTCTGTCTGTCTGTCCTATCTATTAATGGCTGTATCTTCTGAACCGTGATAGCTAGACGGTTGAAATATTCACAGAATATGCGTTATGGTGGCTATAACCAATCCAAGTTTCAGCTTTCTATGCCTAAGAAGAGACAGAAGGACGAACGGACAGATACCGATGTTTCCCTGATTTTCCCCGGTCAAACAATTTTGCTATCAGGTGTAAAACCCACGTTTATTTGTGACAAAATAAAGATACGTTGTATCCATTTTTATAACTTTTGACCCACGACCTTTGACTTTGACCAACTATAAAATATCGCTTGCACTCGCAAACGCTTTAGTTTCATTTTCTTCGCTCTCAATAGTTGTTTTTATATAAAATGATACTGTATTTTCTGCTAGTTCTATGTAACCTGACGCTAGTACATTTGGTAAGTGTTTTTTTTTCTTATCGATATTCCAAGTATATGGCTCGCGACTCTATTCCCCGAGGGGTAGTCAGAGATATTCTAATACTACTGAAATGTCATCTTCATCAAATTTAACAACTTTCTCTGCAGGACCAAAATCGCAATAGTGAAAAAAAATCTATTGCTCCATACAAAACTGCAACTCAATTTTATTTTTCGTGATTTCGTTATTAGTCCTAAACAAAAAGTTGTTCAGTTTTATGGTCTGATCATCCCCTTAAAAAATAATCAGCATATTAAGGTAGGTTTAAGCCTAAAATGATCGTAGAATATGGTAGCAGGGAGCGACTGGATGAGGAAAGCCGAGGTTAGAGTTTTGTGACGCGCCTCGGGAGAGGCTTATGTTCAGCAGTGGACGATGATAGGCTGATGATGGATCTCATCATATGATATATGATAATATTATATAAAGTGGTGGAGGAGCGGCAAGTAACCCTGCCTGTCTGACCTAACCTAACCAATGAGTTTTTCGGAATTTATGTACGATTTGGTATGTGGTGTTAACCACAGGATTTTTGGTGAAGGAAAACATCGTGTGGAAACCTACATGCTTCAATTTGGAGGCATGTATTGTACACAAGGCGACACATCAAGCTATACAAAACCAATATAAGCTGGTCGCGTGACGTTATATATTACTCGTCCTACGCGCGGCCAGCTTATTTTGCTTTTGTACAGCTTGATGTGTCGCCGTGTGTACAATACATGCCTCCAAATTGAAGCATGTAGGTTTCCACACGATGTTTTCCTTCACCAAAAATCCTGTGGTTAACACCACATACCAAATCGTACATAAATTCCACCCACTAAAATTACCATACTAACTAAAAGTACTATTAAAAATGGCGACGGGCTCACTCCCCGTCACACGGGACAGAGTTTCGGTACTAAAAAACGTGGTTTCAAAATATATCTGACTACCCCCTCGTGGAATATAGTCGTGGGCATATGCAAAGGCGCATTACTTTCAGGTACTAAGTTAACTTCTGCGGGTTGTACAAACAGTCAAACATCTCAATGTTTTTTTTCATGATACGGAATTAAAGTTTTACTTGTATTTTACAAATTGTGATATTTTTCAGGAGCAGTATCCTGAAGACAAAATAGAGGATCCCTGTAACAATGACTTTAGACCGCTAAATTATACATTTAACTCCTACGTCGACCAAAAAAATCGCAATAGTATAGTTTATAACATTTCTGCAATACCACATTTTAACGATGATAATTATTCTTGCGAGTTCGATGAAAATCATCGCAGTATTATATGTACATCGCTCCTATCAACGTATTGTGATAAACGAGTACATCATCCAAAAACACCTGAGGGTAAAATGGGAATTGAAACAGATAGCGGAACATGGACCGAGCGACATGACGCTGCATTCGCATTTAATATTAGAGGAAAACAATACTTTTTCGGACAAAGTATTTTAAAAGGATATAAATGGTTTATACATGAATTGTTACCAGGTGGCCGGATGGGCGAAGAGACTGAATATGGTTTTTTTGATGATTACTATCCAGTGGTATTTCCTTTTATTATGAATGGAAGACAATTCTTTTATGCATACAGTACTAATGCGACAGTTTGGCTCATTAGAGAGCTACTGCCAGGTGGTAGAATGGGTGAAGAAACAGACAGAGGATCGTGGGATTTCGCATATATTTTTTCTTTTCCCTATTCAATTGATGGTAGACATTATTTTTACTCTCAAAATAATGGAACATATTGGTTTACAAAAGAATTGTTACCAAATGGACGAATGGGTAAAAGGTTAGATTACGGTAATTGGGAATACGATTATCAAATTGCATTCCCTTTTTCCATGCATGGAAGACTCTTTTTTTACTGTCATAATATTGAAGGTAAAAATTGGTTCATTCAAGAATTGTTACGAGGTGGCATTATGGGAGAAGAGACGCATAAAGGAGTATGGAAAACTAAACATCAAGTCTCTGTTCCGTTCAAAATCGGTGGAAAACAATATTTTTACGGACAAAACGATGGAAAATATTGGTTTATACGAGAATTATTAACAAATGGACGAATGGGTTATAAGATAGACACTGAAAATTGGAATGATGATTACGCGGTTGTGTTCCCGTTCAAGATAAACGGAGAACAATATTTGTATGGTCATAGCTATAAATCAAAACATTGGTTTATTCGGTCGGTTAATTAAATTAATTTTGTGTTGACCTTCCTTCATTACAATATTATTATCTATACTATTATAAAACTGTAACAGGAAGTTTGTCTGTACATTGAAGATATTAGCAAAAAAAAAGTTACGATATGGTTTTTAGGTGTCCCTGATTCCATTTCACCAATTTTTTGATTTTTTGTCTGTCTGTTTGTTTGTTTGTGTGTTTGTTTGGGTGTTTGTTTGTTTGTTTGAACGAGTATCACGCAAAAACTACTGAACCGATTTTGATGAAACTTTTTTTGTTTGATAGCTTATGATCTGACTTAAATCTGGTATATAATTTGTGCGGACGTAGTCGCGGGTTAACGCTCGTGTTTTAATAAATGTAATTTTTTGAACATTTATAATATTATCGTGTCATATTACATAACAATATTATTAAAGTTTAGTTCTATTATTATGTTTATAAATATGCAATTTAAATTGTAGATATTGGGGACAGATAGTGTCCGTACTGTATGTAGTACTACAGGGTGTTAGGGTAAGCAGTTGAATTACTTTAAGGGGCGATTGTACCCATGATACTGAACAACTTTCCCAAAGAAACTTCGTAAAAGAAAATTTCTACTTTCCATACTAAATGCAATCAGCTGATCTAATGTTTGTATTAAAAATCGAAATTGTTTTTAGGCTAATTTCCTATAGGTTTCTTTCGGAAAGGTGTTCACTATCATGGGTACAATCACCCCTTAAAGTAATGCAACAGTTTACCCAAACATCCTGTACGATACTCTTTCTTATACTTTTTTTTTTAGTCGGGCATAGGCCTACCACACATTCCCACCACTGTAACTCCTGTTAGCCAGGATCAACATTCTTTCTTATTCTTTCATTTCTTATACTCTGACAATACTATGCTTATGTACGTTATTGTGTATGTATCTCACCCGCTGCCCGAGCCGCCGACGATGCCGATCTTCTTCCCCGCGGGTATGGTGAGACTCAGGTTGTTGAATATTGGCTTCCCGTTGATGTACTTGAAACTGACATCTTTGAATTCTATTGTTGATGACTTGGCGTCCACGTTCAAAGGCGGTGCTGAGCTTTTCTCCTGTAATTAAAATGTTTGCCAGTAATTAGTCTACACTATACGCTGTAATTTAAGGTTGTAGCGGGTATAGGGTGTAACAAAATACCCTAGTAATGCTTAAAGGTTCGCTTCAGACCATCAAACTGAACAACATTCACTACGGAGCCGCCTAAGAAATCGCGATTAAAAATCAACTGTTTCATACTATTAGGCTGAAACTCTCGGGGTATTGATAAATACATTTTAATAGACTTTTCTTCAATAATTCGGAGCGACTCAGAATTGCGTATGCTCATCAGTACGGAGCGCGGGGAGCAGTGACAGCTGTCTATGTATTGACACCTGCCGCGTGCAGACAAAGGGGCGACCCAAAGAGCACGCAGGGGGGGGGGGTCCGCCAAAAACCACATTTCCGTGCAGTACCGACTCGACTCAAATGTCTGACAGCTGATTTTTTTTTGTGACTTCGTAGTTTGCTCCATCGTGAAAGTTGTTCAGTTTGACGGTCTGAAGCACTCCCTAAGTATTACTAGGGTGTTTTGTTACACCCTGTAGATGGATGTTATTTTGGTTTGACAAAGCCTGCTTTGCGGATTAGAATTATTTTTTATTTTCCTTAGTTTCTTTTTCAATTATCATTACTAGCATGTGACATCTTAGTTATGTCACAGTATAAGACAGTAATCATACAATGGTAGCGCGGCTTGTATGTGTGCTCGCCAGACTCGCCAGTACGTACGACGATATCTAAGGCAGCGACAGACTCGCCAGTACGTACGACGATATCTAAGGCAGCGACAGACTCGCCAGTACGTACGACGATATCTAAGGCAGCGACAGACTCGCCAGTACGTACGACGATATCTAAGGCAGCGCCAGACTCGCCAGTACGTACGACGATATCTAAGGCAGCGACAGACTCGCCAGTACGTACGACGATATCTAAGGCAGCGCCAGACTGGCCAGTACGTACGACGATATCTAAGGCAGCGTCAGACTCGCCAGTACGTACGACGATATCTAAGGCAGCGCCAGACTCGCCAGTACGTACGACGATATCTAAGGCAGCGCCAGACTCGCCAGTACGTATGACGATATCTAAGGCAGCGCCAGACTCGCCAGTACGTACGACGATATCTAAGGCAGCGCCAGACTCGCCAGTACGTACGACGATATCTAAGGCAGCGCCAGACTCGCCAGTACGTACGACGATATCTAAGGCAGCGTCAGACTCGCCAGTACGTACGACGATATCTAAGGCAGCGCCAGACTCGCCAGTACGTACGACGATATCTAAGGCAGCGCCAGACTCGCCAGTACGTACGACGATATCTAAGGCAGCGTCAGACTCGCCAGTACGTACGACGATATCTAAGGCAGCGCCAGACTCGCCAGTACGTACGACGATATCTAAGGCAGCGCCAGACTCGCCAGTACGTATGACGATATCTAAGGCAGCGCCAGACTCGCCAGTACGTACGACGATATCTAAGGCAGCGCCAGACTCGCCAGTACGTACGACGATATCTAAGGCAGCGCCAGACTCGCCAGTACGTACGACGATATCTAAGGCAGCGTCAGACTCGCCAGTACGTACGACGATATCTAAGGCAGCGCCAGACTCGCCAGTACGTACGACGATATCTAAGGCAGCGCCAGACTCGCCAGTACGTATGACGATATCTAAGGCAGCGCCAGACTCGCCAGTACGTACGACGATATCTAAGGCAGCGCCAGACTCGCCAGTACGTACGACGATATCTAAGGCAGCGTCAGACTCGCCAGTACGTACGACGATATCTAAGGCAGCGCCAGACTCGCCAGTACGTACGACGATATCTAAGGCAGCGCCAGACTCGCCAGTACGTATGACGATATCTAAGGCAGCGCCAGACTCGCCAGTACGTACGACGATATCTAAGGCAGCGCCAGACTCGCCAGTACGTACGACGATATCTAAGGCAGCGCCAGACTCGCCAGTACGTACGACGATATCTAAGGCAGCGTCAGACTCGCCAGTACGTACGACGATATCTAAGGCAGCGCCAGACTCGCCAGTACGTATGACGATATCTAAGGCAGCGCCAGACTCGCCAGTACGTATGACGATATCTAAGGCAGCGCCAGACTCGCCAGTACGTACGACGATATCTAAGGCAGCGCCAGACTCGCCAGTACGTACGACGATATCTAAGGCAGCGCCAGACTCGCCAGTACGTACGACGATATCTAAGGCAGCGCCAGACTCGCCAGTACGTACGACGATATCTAAGGCAGCGCCAGACTCGCCAGTACGTACGACGATATCTAAGGCAGCGCCAGACGGGGCTACGCGGAGATATTGTCAGTGTGTGCGTGCCACGAGGCGTAGGCTGCGTTTAGTACCATTGTAATATGAAGGTGGATTATTGTCTTATACTGTGGTTATGTTGTTGTAGTAGTTAATAATAGTTAGATCGTTCTATGGCGGGCCCGGATCGTTATTTAATCTCACCTTGATCCTAGACTGCACAGTCATGAGTGTAAACATGGTCTGCATGTCTATCAACGCCTGCCTCACTTCCCTGTAGACGGAGCCGAGGAAGCCGAGCGGGATCGACAGCTGGAACAGCAGTCCGTTCACCATAACCAGGTCACCTACTGTCATGTTACCTGCAAAGTGAGACAGCCTATTAGATGTTCATAGTCATTATCAAACTATACGTGGCCAACTGCCCACTGCTGGCACAGAAGTTAGCCCAGTCATTTTACGGAGTTTTGTTAGGGCGACGAGTACTTGTCAATAGGGACTTTTAAACGGTAATATTTAAAAAATCGCTATTCAACATAGAAATCAAAATTGTAAATCAAAATCCCGTCTCATAGATGGCGCTGACTTCTTGCCCGCGAGTAGACGAATTGCCAATATACGCTAAGAAATTTTGATTAGTCTTCCTATACATTAACTATGTAACCTAACTATGTATCAAAGCAACTACGTAAGAGAGGTAGCTTAAGGGCCTATGTCGAAAAATAATTGAAGCGAAATGGGCGTGTGATAGCTTATATTACTGCCTGATGCGAGAGAAAGAGATGGGGCGGCGCGCGCGCCTGAAACGACGCAAGCGTATAACAAACTTTATTTATTTGTGATTGTAAGTTCAATTCTGCTCTAATCAAAATTTATAAAATATGAATCCCTTTTTTTGTAAATCAAGTGTCGTGTTGTTATTATTCACCGTTTAGCAGTTCCAAGCGTTTATCGATAAAGACGGAAGCTACTTTGGCTTATTTTTCAAACGAGAAAATGTGTCTTAATCGTGTTTTGGCTCTAATTATTATATGTTCAATGTACACATATCCGCTAATCATACTCCTACGGTTAGTACTTCATGATATATGACGCTTCGAAGAATCCTATTTTTTTCACATAACTTAAGTAACTAAGCACAGTAGTAGATCCGAAATTTTTGATGCAAAAACAGCGAAATGATGCTCATAACGAAATCTAGCTAACTAGAATGTACTAAATTCCGGTGTACGCAGCTTAGTATGGAGAATACCACTCTTTAGTTCTCCTTACTCTTTGATAATACTAATAAAAATTAAACATAAGCTTGTAAAAAGACACACGAACCTTGAGCACAGATTAATAATAAGGTACTACGTATAAGGATAAGGGATAAGGGCAGGGAGAAGAAGAAGTAACGGATAAATCACTTCAAACAAAATCTTCAATACCTGCGCTTTAATAGCCTACTCTATCACGGCGCCGACCGCTGCATGCGAAAATGTACCTAAACGTTTGAACGTTTAGGCCAACCAATATTAACTGTAACATTTGAATGTTTCAGTTAATATTGGTTCGCAGCGGCCTGCGACCTACGGCCTTACCTTGAGTGCTGTCGAAAGTTCAACAGTGCGAGACTTGACGCTGTCTCCGATCGGACCTTTAGGTCCAAATTTGGGTTCGCTAGTCACATCCGAGCCCACTCTACTAGGTGAAGCCCAGGGTGTCGCCGTTGACGGATACGTCAAGGAGGATATCATCATCATCATCATATTGCATACATACCATTTATGTCGGTATACAGGGTGAATATCATTAGCATCCTTTTAAACTAAGAGTCTACCCATCAAACTGAACAACTTTTCCAATGGGAGCAAACCGATCGGAGCAAAAAAAAAATCAGCTGTTGCATACATTTGAGTCGCGAACTCGCGCGTCGACATTGCAGTTTAGTATGGAAGAGCAGATTTGTTATTTGCTCCGATCGGTTTGCTCCCATAGTAAAAGTTGTTCAGTTTGATAGAGGGAATCTAAGTTTAAACGGATGCTAATGATATCAATTTCACCCTGTATAAACAGGCACGAACCTTTAGCGATCTGATTGGCTGCCATGATCATGATGATGCTGAGCCCGCCGCTGAATATCGCGTGTTGACCGAAGTTCAACAGCGCAAGACTTGACGCTGTCTTCAGAGATGCCGCCTCGTATTTCTTTAGACTCATGTCATATTTCTCTAGTTCGTATTTTTCGTTGTTGAAATACTGGAAAAGGGACATAAAAATATTCTTTAGATATACATTGTTGGCTAAGACTATTGGCGTAGCTGCTGGAAGATCACAGAAGTTAAGGGTTGAGCTTCATCTAGCAGCACGGAATCGAATTTTTTCACGCTCTATCCTTTTCTCTCGCTCAGGAATGTCATTTCCTAGAGCGAGAAAAGGGTGTCGTAAAAGGCGACTAAGGGATCTACCGGAGGATGAGCAGCAGCATCCTCGGAGTGCACACATTCACTCCAACTGCGATCGCCAACCCGCCTGCCAAGCGTGGCGATTATGGCAAATCCCCCCCATTTTGGGGAAGGCCTATGTCCAGCAGTGGACGTCTATCGACTGATATGATAATGATGATGATATGAGGTTCAAGTTCAACCCTAAGGGCACCGAACCTCCGGTGCTGCCATCAATCGTATTTTTTACCTACCTAAAAAAAAACAAGAATGTCACATTGTAGTCATTGCTGATTTTCAATTTAGCGGGACATTACGGATTTTACATTCTGTTACTTTCGTTAGTTGCATTCTGTTTTTGTTGCTGTATGATTTGGTGTACAAATAAAGAATATTTATGTTATGTTGTTTTTATGTTTGGAAATTACTCTTTGAAATCGCAAAAAATTCTCGGTGTTAAAGATTTGATTAGGTTTGCTCCATAAAAAAAGTTGTTCAGTTTGCTGGTCTGAACCACTCCTGAAAATTAGTCGACCATTTGCGGTGAATCCCGAATCACGCCAACAGCGCTGTGAGCGCGATAAATGTCGTTCCGATTTGACGTAAGCGCCACCACAATCGAAAACGTGACGTCATTCATGACGTCACTACCGACGCCACCTAGCAATAAGTGCTCACGGTTCAGAGCGTTAGCACTGTGAGCGTGTTGTCAAATGTGACGTTTGACAATTATGTTGTAGTAAATTTTTGAGCGAATTTTTAAAAGTGACGTTTAACAGTTTTGCTGTCGTACATTTTTGGTTTGTTTAGGTCTCGATTTAGGTTCCTTTAGTAGTATTGGGTTTCTTCCTTTAGTAGGGTTGGGTTATTTTCATGACTCTGAACTTACCGTAGATTTACACCCTGTAGAAAATTTTCAATGTTTACCGCCAATCTAAAATAGGTAATTACCTTGACAGTTTCGTAGTTGATGAGTGAATCGATGGCTTTGTTGCCGGCCTCGTTCTCAGCCTTGTTCATGTAGACGCGGAACTGCGTGCGCCACTGCGTTATAGCGAGCGTGAACGCGGCGTACACCCCGACGCAACCGAACGCGATCCCTGCAATTCATTATTTGTTACTAGCTTTCGACTTACTAATGGATGTCGGGTCTAATACTAAATGTGTCCCAGACCAACCTAAATAAAGTACACGTAAGTACGTGTTAGTAATATAAACCAAATAAAAAACATTAGAAACTAGCGAGGTGTGGAAAGGCGACCTTGGTTTGCCTAGTCGAAGGGTCGCGCGCCGCGCCGTCTCAGCTCGAAATTCGAATCAATTGACTTAACGTACGTAACTTTTTTAATATCTTCAATGTACAGACACACTTCTGGTAAGCACTAATTGTTAGGTAACTGTAGGTACTGTAATTAAATGATAAATTAGTTTGTCTATTTTTTTGTTACAAGCTTTCATTTAACTTGGATTTTAACTTGGTCAAATCTTGCAAGTCGAATTTAACCCACTTTCAGCGGTCGGATTGACTTGAATTTTAGTACATACTTATACATGTTACACCTACTTGTGAACGCTATATATGGTATATATATTTGAAACCTTACATAAATAAACATCTTTTATCTAGTGATTAGTATTTCCCTGTGCCGCGGTGGCTAAACCGGCAGGCGCCAACCCTATGCGTCGGACGCGGCATTCGGCGCCCGAGTTACACCGACAGGCCGCTGTCGCCCCTGTGCGCTGTGGCGGCGCGGCATTATAAACGTGCGCGTAGTCGGTCGATCAAACGAAGACTGGCTCGTAATTGTTACTCTTATTCGTATTGTTACTATTTTGGTTCGGACACTTTCGAGCGCGTGTGAATGTTCTACGAGGCGAGTACGGGATTAAAGGTTTCGTATGCAGTGTTTCTCTGTTTTGGGCCTCAATGCCTCATAAAAAGGCTGAAAGTCACCCAAAGGGCAATGGAGAGGGCTATGCTCGGAGTCTCCCTGCGAGATCGAATCAGAAATTAAGAGATCCGCAGAAGAACCAGAGTAACTAAAATAGCCCAAAGAATTGCGGGCAGGGCACATTGCTCGCAGAACCGATGGCCGATGGGGCCGAAAAGTTCTCGAGTGGCGATCGCGTACCGGAAAGCGCAGCCTGGGTACCCCCTCCTAAACGGGTTAAATAAACATCAGTTTCCCTAATAGATCATAGGGCTAACAAGATTGAAAAGGTTAGGAACCGCTAACCTTACTATACTTCATTCCATATAAGGATGAAAAGATTTTCCGATTCCTTTTTAGCTTTCTGGCCAATCATGATTAGCAAATATCATTTATTTATCAGAAAGATATTTCATCCAAAATATCTTGGACGTTACTAAAGCTGATCTACGAATAAGCGAAAGCATGTGTTCCAAATATTTCTTTCTGTAATTTAAAATAGCCCTAAAAATTCGTTGCTATTTGGAATGGAGTTTTGGTTAGCGGTACATGATTATTATCAATGAGATAGGTATTACCAGTGAATGCGAGTCCACCCTTAGCGCCGAGGATGCTGGAGACGAGGACCAGCTCGAATATGGTGGGCACAACGTTGAATATCATTGCTGACAACACGAAGTTGATGGCCCGGGAACCTCGGTCTACCGTCTGATAGAAAAACATATATTACAGCACAACAGCTTCAAGCAAATATTTTCTACGAGAAACGCGATTGCCCAGCCCTTCGAAAAGTGCGTGCGTGTGCCGTATTATCGATTAAAAAGAATTATTAAAAGTACTTTTTACATATATTTTTTTATGATTTCACTAAATAAACTTTCTTTCTTTTCTATCGTGATTCTATCGCATGAAGGAATTTCAATCGTGTACTCAATTTATGATTTCACTACATAAACTATCCAAAAATACTGAGTATGTTTTTCGTTACGGTAACTTGTATAAATCTTGGAGAAAAAAGGAAAAATAAGAGACCCCCTTCCCAGGTAATTAATACGTATGGCCCCTTAAGGTATAGTGTCTCAAAACTATCTACTATGTCATTCCATCTTCTTCTCATCGTGTAGGCAGGAAACACTGGTGTCAGAGTTTTTAAAACCGCATTACAGCCTCTGACGTGGTTTTTATGTTACGACTAAGACCACCAGATATAGTAACCGGGACCAACGGCTTAACATGCCATCCAAAGAATGGAATCATCTTTCTTTTCAGACAATCAGGTGATTCAACCTGCAATGTCGTAACCAACTGGGGAAAAACGCACAAAGTGACATATCACTAGGTGTCCCCTGTGGGAATCAAACCCACGACCTCCGTGTCAAGAGACCAATGGTCTTAACCATTAGTCCACGGAGGGAGTTACTGCCCAGTCTGTCCCACTCCGCACTTTTGCATCGGTAGGGCAAATCTTAGAAAGGAGTGCCGCGGAATCTTGATAAATATAAATAATTACTATCAAAGCATACCTTAGAGAGAGCACCAGTCTGCCTTCCCAAGTGGAAGCTCAAGTCCAAGTTGTGTAGATGGGAGAAGACATTGCAGGCGAGCTTCCTGATTGAATGCTGTGCGACCTTAGCGAAGACAGCATTACGAAGCTCGTTGAAACCCGCCGCTGTCGCGCGCGCTATGCCGTCTGAAGAAAAGTGTTAGGATTTGTGATGCTTGCACTTCACATCGCCTATTCGACAAATATAACACATGACTAATCCATACTATTATAAAATCTATCTATACTATTATAAAACTGTAACAGAAGTGTGTCTGTACATTGAAGATATTAACAAAAAAAAGTTACGATATGGTTTTTAGGTGTCCCTGATTCCATATCACCAATGTATGGATTTTTTGTCTGTCTGTTTGTTTGTTTGTGTATTTGTGTGTGTGTTTGAACGAGCATCACGGAGAAACTACTGAACCGATTTGGAAGAAACTTTTTTGTTTGATAGCTTATGATCTGACTTAAAATCTGGTATATAATTTGCGCGGACGAAGTCGCGGGTTAACTATAATCTTGTATATTTCCAGTAAGTGTTATAAAGTTTTACGGCTCAAACAGCTATAAAATAAAACTTCTAAAACCGCTCCGACCCCGATCGGTTTGCTCGAATATATTTTTTTGCATTCATTGCAAAAATTGATAGAATTCAGGGTGAAGTCTGGGCCACATAGAGCACAGTTGCAGGCCGGCTCAGGACCGACAATGCAGTCCGTCTTATGTGGTAGATATCTTATTTGGTTGCGTACGGACAGCTGCAGCGCAGTAGCCGTCCGGCCCGGCCCGAGTAACAATAAATAGAGCGCGCGCGCCGTAGTAGATGTCACACAGTACTTTGCGTGCGTGTGCAGAACGGTTTTGACTTGTGTGTGCACTTGTATTTATTTACGAAAATTGATAATTTTAAAAGGAAGAAATGAATATAAAAGGTTCATTACCAAACTCAAGATTGTGGTATTAACATTGTGAAAGGCGCAGCTGGCTGACTCTAAACACCCCATGTTCGAGATTGAAAGTCCACTTCTTTTCCCAACGCACCACTGACGCTCTCTAATATAAATATGAGAGACTAGCTTTTGCCTACGACTTTATTCGCGTGGAAAACCCTCTCTGGGTAGATTTTCGAAAAATCCTTTCTTAGTGCACCCCTACACCTCACATTCTAAGTTTCATGTTTCTATCTTCAGCGGGATAAGCTGTACGTTATTGTCAGTCAGTCAGTAACGGAACTGTTTTAGAAGTATAGAAGAAAATAGATAAGTTAATAATTAGTTTTAAAGAGATTTGGAGATAACATACTTACATCCAAGCAGTAAACTGAAGGCGGTAGTGCCCACAGCCTGGGGAACAGTCGCCATACCAAGCAACGCATCACCGCTCGACGTCGCCATCGTTTGATTCACTTCGTCCACGGCGTATTTGAACAGGAAAGGGACGGAGACATTCATCAGTTTAGCGCCGAACAGCAGTGACAGGGACAGCATCACCCGGTTTCTTATTACATCATTGTCCTGGAAAATGTTGGATTTGTTTTGTTAATTTGACTACGCACTTACGTTTTATTATAATAAGAGTCATAGGTGAAATTTAAAAATAGGTTGGTACATAAAATACATAAACGCACGACCATAATCCCGTTCGGGGTGGCCAAACTTTGCTACAACTGGCCACTACTTACATTTTAAAGCATGAAGTTGTAACAAAGCTCATCTTCATGACCTTATTCCTTCTAATTAAGGACTTCAAGACAGAAGGGCACGCCTCCATTTGGGGCGTAGTTATATCGTTGCTGGGTCTCAATGCGTTCACATTTTGCAAAGAAAAATCAATTTAACGACGTAAATTTCAATCACTAATTAATTTCATTGATTCACTCATTTATTCCGTCACAAATTCACCCATTCGGTCGTTGTTGCCGACATTTTCAGGCTCAGCATTAATAAGGAGTAAATAAACCATTAATAAACAGTTAAACTTATTTATTACACAGAATCATTTAGAAACCATTTAGAAGCATTTAGAATCCACGAGTTAAAGTCAAATCAGCAACTCTTTATCGAAAGTCAAAACGTTATTGATTTTCGTCGTCGTCGTTTTGATACTTTTTATATATCCAGTTATAATATAAAAAATGTATTGAAGCTAAAGAATTAATGACATACATAACATTATTTTCAAATGATTTTTTTTACTGAGAATATAAAAATAATACAGGGTGGAAGGGTGAACAGTTGCATGCATTACTTTAAGGGTTGATTGTACCCATGGTACTGAACAACTTTCCTATAGGAAACCTATAGGAAATTAGCAAAGAAAATTTCGGACTTTCCATACAAACGTCCAATCAGCTACACTGGCCTGCAAAACTAAGTATCACACTTTTAAAATTGCAATAAGTTTTTCAGTACACAAAATATACTTCCGAAATAAAAAGGACTCGAAACAGAGTTTAATTTACAAAGAATATTTAAAAAGAAAGCTGATAGCATTTGCTATAAACCGTTTTTTATTTTAAATCTCTAATTTCTATAGTTCAGACAAAACTTAAATATTAAAAGTGTAGTACTTAGTTTTGCAAGTCAGTGTAGTTACATTTAGTATGGAAAGTCAACAAAAAAAATTTGGCAATTTTCTATAGGTTTCTTAGGGAACGTTTTTCAGTATCATGGGTACAATCATCCCTAAAGTAATACAACTGTTTACCCAAACACCCTGTATATTGTATGCAGTCAACTGCCCTATTCGAATAGGACCACTTGTACATACCTACTTAGACCTTGAACATATTATTTGTTGAGACAGTGTTCTAAAATATGCAACTCATACATAAATTTTGAAGGAGATATTATTCAGGGCCAAAAAAATTGTTCTGTTATAGGTACCTATCTTTCACTTGCGAACAATGGTTCGGTAAAACATAAAACAATTAAAATAATACAGATATCATGACATATCACAACATAGCGTTATTATCAAACAAATTACCTTAGCCATATCAGGCTTGGGTCACACCGCACTTTATGTATAAAAATTTACCTACGCGGCCGGGCCTCGACTCATCGTATCGCACCGAACGACCTTGATACTTGTTATAGTATCCGATACATCGTCGGATATATAGTTATATCCTAATCGAAAGATTGCTAAAAATACAGCATCGCAATCAGTTGTTTGGCCTGAATTTTATGTATTTTTCATTGTTTGGAATTAATCTGATGGCTAAGATGAACCAAAATGTGTTTATTTAAGTGTAGCATAGGTAGTGTTCTTTTACGCGACTCTTTCTTTTAAATTGCGCCGTGTCGTTGCGTCGGTCGTAGCTACCACGATTTCTTCCTCGGTCGAGCTCAACATTCGTTCGTTCGGAATCGGAACTCACTACTGAAATCCCTTGCACATTCACGCAGAGACTCCATGTGTGCGTGACATTCACGTACACAGAGTCAATGTGTGCGTGTCAGTCGTGCTTGGAGCGACCGTTCTTTGATAGTGAATGAAGTGAGTCTTCTGTTCTACTCTTATATATAAGAGTCGGAATTTATACCGTGGTCATATCACACAAGCGTTTTTTAAGCGCTGCTATTCCGCCTCGACAGAATTATCGCGACGATATCCGTTGTTGGCCCTGATGAGGTCTTACGTAGCTAACATAGCCAATCTTCTTAGACAAGATCCTCGCACATAGAGGGCGTGTGAGCACGCCATTCTCATAGTGATACTGAAAAGCCACTGGTGATAGGGTTTTATCTTAGATATTCAAGCTGCCTCAAAAGGTCTATCCTGCATAGGAAATACTGCCATCTGACAATATTCGGGACCTTAAACTACAACAGACAGTAAAATCTTACCTTAGGCCAAACATACTCCATCATGCCCCTTATCATATCCATCCCAGTGACTGGCTTAGCATCCCCCAGGTTAATATCTTCACGAGACAAAACAGAGGCACCTGGATGAAAGCAGTCTCTCTTATGGATACCTAGGAACGGGAAAAGAATCAGGATATTTGTTGGAAAGGGGCTATAAAGGAAGGTGGGTTAGGAGAGCTGCATTCAACCAAGTATTAGTTCTAAAGGCATAAAACTGAAAATAAAAAAATTAGGCACAAACTAATGAGTGAAAGAATAACATTCACAATGGTTAGACAGACAAAAAATTGCTTGATGTGTATTGTGGAAATATTTAGTTTTGTATAAGTGTGTGATGCAATCACAAGAATTATGAACATAATCGTGACCCTATTTCTGATTCATCCAACTTAAAATCATACATTCAAAAGTGTTCACTTTAAAATACTGACTTCAATTAAGCCTCTGGACCCGGTATACGCAACGGGCATACAGCGATCTACGCGTACAGTATAATAACGCATTCAGGATACTGATGGGGCTGGCACGGCATTGTAGCGCGTCGGGAATGTTTGCGGAGGCGCACACGGACGACTTCTATGCTATATTGAGAAAACGGTGCGCCTCCATGTTGGGCAGGGTCCGAGCCAGCACTAACGGTCTCCTGAATGTGTTCAAAGAACGGTGGGACTCCCCACTGTTGCATCACTGGGTGAAGCTCCACACCGGGTTTTTAAAATAAAATGTTTTTTTTTGTTGTTTTTTGTTACTAACACTAGCTTTAAGACAAATGTATACTAACACTATATGGACATCTTGTCTGAAATAAATTTGAATTTGAAAATTGAATTAAACAGTAATTTAAGTATTACAGGGTATTTTGAGAAGATTTATGCTATCTCATAATTGGGTGCCATCAATGACATTATGTCATGGGGCCATTACATTCAATTCTTTTATAACATTGCAAAAGCTGGTCAGTAATTATTTTTTATTTAAGTATTTGTAAACCATGGATTCTTTAATACAATTGTATCTAATTAACTTTAAATTCCAATTCTATTCTATTTTTATTAAATGGCGTTTCCTTAAAGATTTCGCCAGTATCAAGTTGAAGATATTATTATAATTCAAGTTAACGTTCATTGTACGGTTATTGATATGGCGATCTCAAAGCCCTGTTTTTATACAAAAACACACACCCGAAACCGCCATAAAATGGCGGAGCCGCGTGGCTACCTAAATCGCGAGCCGAACGAAAGACGTCTACTCGAGAGACCTTTAGCCACGCGACTCCCTAAATTCCAATTTTTTAGCACAACCCGGAGAAGCTTTCAAAATCGTCATTTTTTATTTTGATAAAACCAAATATACCTACTACACAATTACATAAACCAATCAAAATCAAAATTTACAATTGAACAGATGCAGAAATCATAATTTTTTTTCATATCATTCCTAACAGGCTTTTGATAAAGTGCCATGTCCAGTCAAACCTCGGCACTCATTAACTATGCATTTCTATTACCCAATCACAATTTCCCAAATGTTTTTCAAGCACGTCAACTGTTACAGTACAGTGACTACATCACAATCAGATGATGAACATAAATGAGTGCATAAACGGACAGGATAAAAAAACAAAGTTAAATGTAAAGGAAACTCAAGAAACATCATATGTCATATAATAAGCCATTGGGATAAGGTTGTGATCTCAAAGGAAGCATTGGATTAACCTTAAATCTAACTTAGGATAGCACTTAGGCCGAGAATCACAGAGGAAATTTGACCGAGTTTCAAAGATAGTATGATGAAGAGTATGAACATGCTCTTTCATATACACTGTTCTTGTTACTCAAATACGACACCCAATGCAAAAAAAGAGACGGGTGTATAGTTTTAGTATGACTTTGGCAGACTGCAGTAAAAAATGTAAAAAGTACAGACAATTTCTTGATTTAGCCAACATATACACTGACCTGCAAAACTAAGTACTACACTTTTAATATTTAAATTTTTTCTTAACTATAGAAATTAGAGATTTAAAATAAAAAACGTTTTATAGCAAATGTTATCAGCTTTCTTTGTAACTATTCTTTGTAAATTAAACTCTTTTTCGAGTCCTTTTTATTTCGAAAGTAAAATTTTTGTACTGAAAAAGTAATTGCAATTTTAAATGTGTGATAATTAGTTTTGCAGGCCAGTGTAGTTATAGGGCTCTTTCATACATAAGATACATCTTTCCAGTTGTGTTTTATAATAATCCTTACATAACAAAATCCTTATGAGTTTAGATTTTGGAATGTCGAAATCCAGATAGGTACAACTCATACTCTAATTTCATCTCTGATTCTCAGCCTTAGTGTTTCCAAAGACCTAAACATTTTAACCCCAGTTATTAACACTTTAACTGCTGACGACCTACTTCGTAGGTCAGCAACAAATGGGCTGTATTGAGTCAGAATTGTATTGCATTCCAGTGTTAGCACTGCGCGAAGGTCATTGTTTTGAGCTTAGCATCGAAAGTGTTGCGGTGGTTGCAGAGGGGTCAATTTTATACACAATTTTGACGCACAATACGTGTAGACGGAGTTAATAAATTTTTAACAATTTGTCATACAAAATTTTAAAAGCTTTATTACTGCATGCCAGCTCATCCCCCTTTGTACAATAATGTAATGTTATGTAATATCTAATATTGTAATTTATTTAATTTTATTAATGAATAAATTTATTTGTGAACTAACATAGTTATAAGACAATTGTTACTAACACAATATGGATGAATAATCTGAAATAAATCATTTTTAATTTAATTTAATTTAATTTATATCTTTGTAATTATATTATAAATTGCAAATGTTATTTGTGATGCAGCATCTAGATTTTCTAAACTATTTTTCCATATATAAAATATTACTTTTAATTATTCCATCTATGCGAAATGTGCGTCAAACTTTTGTATGGACTGAAACCAACTTAAGCTGTTTACTTTATTATAAACAAAGTATTTTTTAATTCGTAAACATAAATAAAAAATAGTCTCAGTGTAAACCAATACAGGTATAAAAATTACAGATCATACTCACTTTCATTATTTATGGGTTGGGATTCGAACCCACAAGTTTAGATACCTATCTATCTAGTAAGGAAATATTGTGTAAATAATGTATGAGTGATCCACGTATGTGAGTGTGTTTGTACTTCTTAGGTGGACTTTCTAATAGTGATTTTTCTCATAACTCCTCTCCTTTTCTACATAATACTACAATATTGATATAATAAAACTGTAAAAGTTTGTAACAGCATTACGCAAAAACTACTGAACCGATTTTGATGAAACTTTTTTTTTTTTATTTGACTTGAAATCTGGTATATAATTTGTGCGGGTGATGTCGCAGGTAAAAGCTCATCTAAACTATTATAAAACTGTAACAGGAAGTTTGTCTGTACATTGAAGATATTAACAAAAAAAAGTTACGATATGGTTTTTAGGTATCCCTGATTCCTTATCACCAATTTTTGGATTTTTGTCTGTCTGTTTGTTTGTTTGTGTGTTTGTTTGTTTGAACGAGCATCACGCAAAAACTACTGAACCAATTATGATGAAACTTTTTTGTTTGATAGCTTCAGATTTGACTTGAAATCTGGTATATAATTTGTGCGGGTGATGTCGCAGGTAAAAGCTCATATACTATAATTCTTTCCTAAGTGGTCAGAAGTGTTGCTACAACTACCAACTATCTTTTGCAGCTGTAGCAAGGCTCACATTAAGCATAATTATCTCATACTCTTACATTTCAAGGCCACATTCAATTTGAATATTAGGTTATGTAATCCATACATAAAAATTCAAAGTTATTTTCAAATTGTTCTGGTAGAAAACAGTGTTCTTGTTTTATTTATTAAGTTTTCATGGTTTTTATTTTTTACTGTAACTCACCGACAGGAATTTTCCCAGTTTTTTGTTTGTTTGCCAACACAGCCGCCATAACATTTTTTGCTGCATCTTGACCCCCTCCGTTGCTCGGTGCTGATGCGGAATAAAACTAAAAACATTACAAACACAATTACTACCAAAATTACTATAAGAAATGTGAGAAAAACTAAAGTTTCAGAGAACATAGAAAACGGTGGAAACATACCCTGTAGTAACTTGTAACGGCGCATTGCGTACATTTTAAATTTAGTTGCGGTTTATTTAAGATCACATTTTTGTTACTATTGAAGGCTTTTGAAAACTTTGTACGACTTCTAAGAATTTTATCTATATTTTTATAAGACAGCAATGCAGCCGCCATGATCGCGAAAATGACAATGACATGACAGAACAGTGTTGACCCGGGTGGTCTTGTCAAAAGTAACCGGAAATAGATAAAAAAGTAACCTTTTGGTGTTAAAAGTAACCTTTCATAATTTTTTACAGTAATTAAGTATTAAAATTTGATAGACCGATGTTGGTTTTATTAACTTACCAAAATATAATCAATTTAGTAGCATTTTTCATCTGAGTGATTGATCGAGCGAGTAAGAGAGAAAACTACCGTATGAATACGGTAATTACCGTACGTCTGGCAGCACTCGACAGATACTTTTTTTTAAAATATCTTAAATGGCCCTAGATTCTTATGTCTTTAAGCCATAGAAATAATCATTTTTCCAAGGTATTTTTGCCTAGCTGGTAGGTACATTGGCCGGCAAACTTTAGCACGGCCTCGGCTTGGCTGCGCAGAATAAAATTAGTACGTACCGCTACTGCGCATACCCCTCACCCCCGCCCATTTTTCAAGATGTTTGCCGATTACTGTGTAAACTATACTAAAGAATACGCATATAAATTGTTTTAGGAACTAATTTTACAGACCTGGCATTTTTAATAAAGGCTTTCTTGATTGAGAAATCTTGAATATTGTAATGAGTTTAGGGCACAATTGAACGGTAAAAGAACTCTTAAGAATGTTAAGCTACATGACATGAGACTAGTTTTCATGATTTCTAACGATAAAATAATGGAATAAAATCCAAAGTTGGCTTATCATGAAAACTAGTCATTACCCCTTCGGATTTCATGTTCCTTCCCCTGCAAAATGTCAGAAAAATTTGATAAGTAGAATTAACCATTTAATACCTATGCCACCTTCCTGCGTGTAACTCATCCCTAGATAGTTAAATGTTCAAAGTTCCGGAGGACAATACCTATGCCAGCTTTCTATTCCGGAGTCATATTGAGGGATGATAGGAGGGAAATTAAAAATATTCCACAATCTAACATTTAATAAATTTTTCCAAGATTTCAATGTAATGAGTCATAAGATCTACACAATTATTTAAAGTAAAACTTTGTTGACACTTCTCCAAATTCTTAACCGATTCTTTTAGTTCCACTAACTTATCTTCAACCATTGGAGTTATCAAATTGTTTAAAATCGTATCATTGGAACATATCGCAGCCGAATATATTAATCTACTGACATCCATTTCTTTATTATAATAGTAATTAACAACCATTAAAAGTCCGTACAGATTAAAACTTAAACCTCTATGATCTATATACAAGTCTTTATTCAAACTGTGACTGTTTATAAAAGATATCTGATCCAGGGATAATCGTAAAGATTTAGATTCCAAAAAAGAAATTATATTATCAAAATTGAACGACACAGAGTCTAAATCATTGGCAGGTATAAAGAATCCATATTCGGTGATCAATTTTAAATTATGACTGTCACCGTAGCATATGAAAACTTGGGTATATGATTCAAAATAGTTTTTTGTATAAATGGAAAACCAGATATCTGAAAATAGGTTTTCATTCAAATCTGTGATACAAACATTTTCAATGTTTTTGCTGACCATCAATTTAGTTTCGTTCCTGGAATTAGGACTATGATTTATCATGTCCAAGTAGGGACATAAAGAAATCTTTGTATTATCACGTATAAGGTTTAAAATTGAATGCTCTATATTATTCAGATCAATAACTTTAGATAGGTCCATATAAACGCATCTTGTGTTTACGGTAAAATAGGCCCATTCGTAAATAGTTAAAGTATAATTTTCTCTGAGTTTGTTAACAGTATTTCTATCGCTTGCACTGTCTTTTAAAATCTCTTCAAAAATATGGAATGATGTGACAACAATTTCAGTTTGTTTAGAAATCACAGCCAATATATCATTATCAAGATAATTCTTAGCTTCGTTTGGCAAAAAGTAAGGAACAGTATACTCTTTTGGTAAGCTCTCTAGATAGACAAACCATTTTGTGTTTGACGCCTGCATTTTTATAAATACAAGATAAAACGCCATTAAGGATTGAAATGACACTGATTTCTTATAATCTAACAAACAACGTTTGTTGTTTTCTAAAAATATACTACAAAAAGCTTCATCCATCAATATAGTAGACACATTAATAGTAGAATTCAATGGTAGATTCATAAGTTCTTCACCAGGCCAGATCTTTTTTTTCGTCATTACTCCGCGGCCAGTATCGTCAAATACAGCGAGGACAAGCTTCTCGTTGCGTCTCATACCCTGTTCGGAGAGCCAGGAGTTCAATAAAACTATTTCTTTGCCATCATCGCAAGTTATAAACTTCCGAGACTTCCTCCGACATTTATTTCGATATCTCCTACCCATAGCTGATATGATCTTGTAATGTTGATATTTTAAACCGTTGACACAGTTCACAGTAATTATTTATTCACGTTTCGGGTCATTTTAACAGATAAAAGCATTATAAGAAATTAAATTAAGTTATTATTGTTTGTTGATTTGACATTGACGAATGAATGACTTGAAATTGCCAGTTTAGTTCAGCGTGACCACTTTTTTTCAGATAATCTACCAAAATTACTGTTGAAATCTACCATAATCTACCAACAACAATTTCAAATGAGCGTTTTTCTTTTGGTTTTCTAGGGGATCGATAGATGGCACTATGGTCTGTGCGAATAAAGGTCAAAATTTCAAAAAGGGTTTCTTTAAAATAATAAACAGGGAAAAGATGATCAAAAAGATGCCAACGCATCCTTTGATGGAATATTTCATTATTTGCGAATCATTTTAATCGAAAATTTCAAACTGTTTACTTCTGACATCGTGTAAGACGCAAGAAACGCAGAGAAGTCCACAGGAAAGAGGCAAACCGATCGCTTTGCCGCGCTACAAATGACGGAACACTTTTCCTGTTTACGACCCATACACTTCACCCATACCCGACTATAAACAATAATGGAGTCGGTTAAAAATTCAATAAAATATGAAGACTCCAAACGTAGCTGATAAATTACCGCCAAAAACTCTTAAATTCTCTTTGGTTTGTGTGACTGACGTCATAGATTAATATGTATATTGGAAATTGATAGGTAACTCGCCTTGAATTTTAGGACGTCCTAATTGCGTTGCCGCTTATTAGCACTAGGGGGTGCCACATTATGAAATAAATTGAAAAAAGAGGCTCAGCCGACACGAGGATCGAACCTTAGCTACCCGGATCGTAAGCCGGTTGATATGAGTGTCAAGACAAGTATCAAGACAGTGATTGATATGAGCGAAATCTCTCACTACTACAGCGCAGCGCGTGAGGTGTAGTGCGTTGTTACTCCGATATGAACCCTAGTTCAACACATAGTGCTTGATGCTTTGAAACATAACCGATAGATGGCGGAAACTGTCTATGGAAAATCAGCGTTCCACTTAGTTTGAACTAAGATAACATAGCATGACTGACGTTTTCTGTCATGTTATGCATGGTATGTTAACTTAGTACAAACTAAGTGGAACGCTGATTTTCCATAGACAGTTTCCGCCATCTATCGGTTATGTTTCGAAGCACTATGCGCTGCGCTGTAGTAGTGAGAGATTTCACCCATATCAATCACTGTCTTGTTGGTCTAGCGGTCTAGACAACCGGCTTTCGATCCGGGTAGCTAAGGTTCGATCCTCGTGTCAGCCGATCGTCTTTTTCAATTTATTTCATAATGTGGCGCCCTCTAGTGCTAATAAGCGGCAACGCAATTAGGACGTCCTTAAATTCAAGGCGAGTTACCTATCTATATCCAATATACATATTAATCTATGATGTTATGTCAGGTGATTTAAAATTCATTTTGAATCAAATCAACGGTTTTCATCAAGTTTTCATTACAAACGGACAAACAAAAAGCCGAATTTCGTTTCTTTTTCCATACTTTGTATTATTTGTGAATACTTTATTACTAAAACTACAAAGATGTCGCAGCAGCAAACGAAGAACACCATCACGCTCCGTGGTTCTGCTCAAATTATTTGCGAGTACCTGAGTAAGTATTTTCATCGTTGAACTTTTATGTACTTTATTGTAGTTTGTTTACTTATTCGCCTAAAAATCGTGTAATGGAACAAAGAAGTTCTGTCTACAGACGTTCTTTCGTTATAGTATTCTAAAGGAGCATTGTAAGCGGCATCACAAAAAAATGTTTTCACGGTTCTTGACTCGAAAATCCACTGAATCCGATCCCCTGATCGTGTCGGTTTCCTGTTCCATCAGATTGAAGATGGTAAGAATGGGAGAGTGAACTTATTGATTGATTATTTGTGGTTGGGCTATTGCAAGGGTCGTTGTAACACTGAGACCATCGCTGGTCCTTTGTGTTCGCCCCAAGACCAAGCTCACTCATATTTTACGCATACCTCCGAACTTATGGTATTTTCTTTTCATTCTCGGGAATGCAGGTTTCCTCACGATGTTTTCCTTCACCGCCGAGCTAGTAAATGATAATAATAATTATCTTGGACACAAATTATCTAGTCACATTTAAAGTACCTGGACTTGTATAATGATGACTAGACAACAATATAGAATACATATATATATATATATATATAGGACCAAACATCCATGACTCTGGTACAAATATTCATGTTAATCACATAAATATTGGTCCCTTACGGGATTTGACCCAATCATATCTTCTCAGCTGTGTTCTAGCTGAAAAAACAATCTTTGAGATTGGGATAGAAACTCCCACTAACTACATGACATTGGTAGAAATGAAGTGCTTACGCACTACCAAAAGTCTGTTAAAAGTGAAAAGAAAATTATATTGTTAACATTTTGTTCGAAGTTACTCGAAGTAACTTGTAGAATGCACTCCAGACGTTCATTAGTCATCTTGTTCCTATTGAATAAATAAATTTTTTTTAAAAAAAAGATACAATAAAAAAAAAAAATGTTTCTTGTAGGCCATATTTAGTACAGTTGGCTGGTTGGTAACTTGGTACCAATCGCGGGCTGGATAGAATCATGTTGCAGGCCAGACTTGTCCATTACTTACCTTACCATTTCCCCATCCCTATTCTTTTTTTTCTTACCCTATTACGTCCCACTGCTGGGCAAAGGCCTCCGTGCATTCCTATCCTGAGCCAGCTCCATCCACCCTTCGTTGAAGGTATCCAGGTCATCTCTCCATCACTTCTGGAGTCAACCCTGAAAGTGACATCCATACTCCAGGATCCAAGGTGTTAAGATCCCTGCTCTTTAATCAAATAAAATCTCTGTTAATCCCTGCTCTATACTATTTTGAAAATCCTATAAATCATTTCTATTTGATTTTACAGAGTTTGCGATAAACTCAGTGCTGTTCCAAAGAGGGCTGTACCCTCCGGAGACGTTCAAGACGGAGCAGCAGTACGGCATAACTCTGCTGATCTCTGAAGATGCTCAGATCAAAAGTTTTCTTAGTAATCTTCTTACGCAGAGTGAAGGTAGGAATCAAGCAAAACTGCTATTAATTCTTCATTATTTCTTGTGCAGCGGTCTGCTATCAAATATTCACCAACACAGGCAGTTGTCACTAGGGTTTTTGAAGTCCCAGAAATTCTGGGGTATATCTTGAATTAAAGATTGAAAAATTTAGTCTCGGACGGGACTTGAACCGGCGACCTTAGAAACCAGGGTTTGGCTGTCGTCCATTTAAGCTACTGAGCCTACTATGTCAGAGAACGAAATTCTTTAACCTATACAGTCTTAAGAGACGTGGCGCCATCTACTGGTGTATTTTTCAATCTTTAATTTGATTTGTAAGGCTGGCTTTGGCTCTGGCTTTTCGGTGAAGGAAAATATCGTGAGGAAACCTGCATGCTTCAATTTCGAGGCATGTATTGTACCTACTGTCCATTTACAAGTGGCGACGGGCTCACTCCCCGTCACACTGGGAAGAGTTTCGTTACTATAGTGAAACGTGGATGTTCTCAGGTTTCAGAATATCTCTGACTACCCCCTCGGGGATTATAGTCGTGAGCATATGCTTATGCTAATTTGATTTGTAATTGCACAACATGGCTGTAACTACAGGGTGTTAGGCAAAACAGTTGCATTACTTTAAGGGGTGATTGTACCCATGATAGTGAACAACATTCCCAAAGAAACCTATAGGGAATTCGCAAAAAAGAATTTCGACTTTTCATACAAACATTCGATTAGCTGATTGCATTTAGTATGGAAAGTCCAAAAACTTTTTTTGCGAATTTCCTATAGGTTTCTTAGGGAAAGTTATTCAGTATCATGGGTACAATCACCCACCCCTTTAAGTAATGCAACTGTTTACCCTAACTAACACCCTGTATAATCAATAACTGCTTCTGACCACCCTGAAAGAGATAATGGTGGTGAGTTTATGTATGTATGTATGTGATTTTTTTTCTTTTATGACAATGTCATGTAATTTATTGTTTATACTATGGCGGAGTCTTGTAATTGCAACTATCTGGTAATTGCAACTATGGAGCAATTGCACTTATAAGAATCACAATTCAGTCCTTCTCTTTATACCAACACCTGCCTTCTAGATGACTAGACGTAAGTCTATTGAGAGAAGAACTGAATCGTGATTCTTATAAGTGCAATTGCGCCATAGTTGCAATTACAAGACTCCACCTTATTAGGAAAAACCTCATGTAATTTTAAAAGTTTAAAATTAATCAATTAACCTTTCTATTTCCAGAATGGATAGTCAACAAAAAGGTCAGCAAACTATCCCTGATCATCCTAAACGTAGCCAACAAAGAAGTTCTCGAATGCTGGGATTTCAAAGTTCAATACGAAGAAGGTGACGCTGCATTATCCAAAGAGAAAAACGAAACCGTAGGCAGTAAGGACTTAAAGAAAATCCAACAGGAAATTCGAGACGTTATGCTCCAAGTTGCAGCCACAATCTCATACTTACCACTTTTGGATTGCCGGTGTTCCTTCGACGTTCTTGTACATGCTAAGACAGACTGCGATATACCAGAGAAATGGGCTGAAGCTCAACCAGTAGCAATAACGAATGCACAAAACGTACAGCTAAAGAATTTCACTACAAGTCTACATAAGATGGAAACCGTTGTTAGTTATAAGCTTGCAGAATAGGTAAGATTTTGTTTGGTTATTTATAATTAGATTTAGAAGTCCTTGAGGCATTTTATGTAAGGAAATACCCACCACTCTATTGTTATACATAAGCTGTAACTTTGCTGAATCTATTTTAAGGGGATGATCAGACCATCAAACTGAACAACTTTTTATGAGAACAATGCCAAAATCGCAAAAAAAAAATTTGGCTGTCCTTCCATAAAAACTGCAAACCTATTTTACTCGAATGTATGGAACAGACAGCTGATATTTTTTTTGCGATTTCGATGTTGGCCCTATAGAGAAAGTTGTTCCGTTTGATAAATAATAATGATGAATGATAAATGAACTTTATTGTGTATGGACTCAGGTATAAAAATTTGCAGGTGATTTGGCATTGATAAGTTGCACTGAAGCCTACCTTTGCAGGCACAAAGTCTACAATACAATTATACTCAATTAGTTAACTACTGTTGTACATGTAATTTGGATTACAAATTATTATCGAGAAACAATATAACTAAGTATATAAGAAACAAAAAATTTACATCATCATTACAACTAAAATATGATGGACTGATCATCCCCTTAAAATAGTTGCATCAAATCTTTTTAAAATAACAGCCAATTGCTAAAAATGGTTTTATGTAAAAAACCACATTTGAGCTACGAAAAAATGATGTAGGCTTGTGGCAAGCCAGAAAGTACCCGATAAGCGACCGCCTATAAACAGACTTGCAGTGCGACTCCTTATTGTATGTTATAGATTTAGTGTCTTTCTCATGTGTAAAGGTGATCACAATAATAATTATATGTCCTTACAATACTAAGTCACCTCTATTCCTTCGGGAGAAGCCTCTATCTATCTGGAGAGAGCAAGACACTGTGCCCACACAGCCACAGCCACACGGCAGAGGATTCCCTTACGGCGCGGCCGGCGCCGCAATGGCGTGTTTCATATGTTTTTTCTGACACTCCAGTCTCTCATCTCTTTTCACTCCTCTGTGCTTCATTTCGCGGGTTGCAAGTCCGGTGTCCATATGGTATACCACAGCTTTTGTATACTGTGATAGAATAGATATCGGGTATTTAGTATCTTACCACACCTACATTTGTGGTGGTATGGAACACTCGCTCGGTGCACGTGAGTTCGACTTGCATTTGACCAGTTTTCTATCATTATTTATAACAAGTCTTTTTGTTCAAGCAGCTAATGTTTCTGTTGGCTTGAACTTTATGCTAAATTGAAGTCAATTATTAATTACATGTAAGTAAATCTGCAAGTTTATATTCAATAGATGATGTGATGTCCCTAATGTAATAATGGTTAAAGGTCGAATAATTATGTCGTCTCTTGAATTTTCGTATGGAGTCATGTGTGTTTTCAGATTTAATATTAAGTTTCAGTATTGTAAATATTATATTAGGTAGCTATTATCGGAAACGAGATTCTAAAGAATTTTCTATTGGCATTTTAACTTTTTTTATGAATCTTGTTGGAATAAGGACTAATAAATAAGGTTTGGAATTTTATTCTAACAATGTTTTTCTTTTTTTAGTTGCCAAGTCCATAAAAGTATCAAACTCACGACCATAATCTTTCTTGGGGTAGTCAAAAGCTTTGCTAAAACTACCTACTATCTTTTGAAGCGTGCAGTTACAGCAAGGTGAACTTTTAGCATATTGAATTAAATTCCATGAATATAAACAGTACAGTACGACCAGGAAAATAATTCCGCTCGTCTATCTTCGTTTGCGCAGAGCCCGAGTCACCGATAAAACCCGAAGTCATTTCTTAACCAAAGGGTGCCAAGTCGAATAGCAGCGAAAAGGGCGCGAAAACAAATAAGCCAATAGCGTGAACGGATTGGAGGTGGCGCATCCTGATCGGTGAATATAATTTCGCGCGGTTTAAAAATTTGTAAAGTGCGCAGATACATCGGTATGACTTATAATCCTGGTACTACTTTACCTAGAGGCTGAAAGGAAGTAAGCAAGGTGTACATTTGACGATATGTACTCTGATGTTTGTGTATGAGTGGCTGAAAGGTGCCAGATTCCTCGCGATGAAAGAAAAATAGTACCTTGTTCAAAACATTCATTTCATTCACGATACGTATTATTCGTATTTTTCATTTTCGAGTACCGTACATGACAATGTACAACATTTTTTGTAAATTAGCTTTTATATTGGACTGGTCGAAAATGGTACGATTTTTCTTTTATTGTGACGAATCTTGCACCTTTAGCTTATGTGATAACTATTTAAAGAACTGTTCCTCTTTCTACAAAGGAAAAGGAAAAATAAAAACAAATATTTCATAATTTTATTTATTTATAACAATGCTCTTACAAAATAGCAATTACAAGCTACAATAAATAACGTCTATTCAGCAAATAATACTGTACAAAATTGTTAATACAACTTAACATTTTATTAACATTGACCTATTTAAGATTACTAAATCGATCTAGTAAGCAGAATCGACAAGCTAACAGCGAAAGTGGAAACAAAATCTGAATAGTTTGCATGTGCAGACCTGACGCATAGTCTGAGAGGTAAATCGTATGGGATGTGTAATTACTAATTAATAAATTAATTCAGAAAATCTAGGCAAATTTGACAACAATTTTTTTCGTATTATGTGGATAAGCGCATTAATACAATTTAAAAAGTCGCTTATATTGACTCAAATACAGTGAACATTTATTTAGGAACTTACTGTTATGGAATATCAATCAAGTCACATTTTAAGCACCTCAAAATTGTTTTGTACAAATTAAATTATAATACAAAAGCTACCTACTTATCCTAGAGTAAAGTTTTATACATATTTCGAGTTAAGTACATTCGTGACCGCCTCTTATTTGAGATTCGCTTTATTTTTGAGTCGCGAAATGGTGTCAATTTCATATTAATTATGCCTTGTGCGCACGCAGTGTAACAGCCAAGTTCGTCATACTTTGACAACTTTTGTGTCCGTTTTAATTCTAGCCTAGGATTTATTATTTAAGTATTCAAGCAAATAGTCCTAATTTCAATTTGCATTTGGTGGGTAGGCAGTGTAACTAATTTTCTCATACGTTAATTAAGGCTTGATTGCCTTGATTTCAAGCTTACACAGAAAATTAATGCAAAAGAACGCAGGACTGCGTTTTTTCTGATGCAGTCGATTTTCCATTTCGTAGGTAAGTTTCAGTCGCGTCGATTGTTTCGTCGTAAATTCACCATAAGCGCTCGCCTTGGCCTGTTGAGAAAAACATATGTTAAAGTTTTATAAATTTGATTATAAATATTACAAAAAAAAAATATACCTAGCATGCATTATGTTCTAGCATAAGAATATCTAAATAAACTATAAGTATGAGTGAAACTTTGTGTGTCGTTGGTTAGACCAACACGAGATGGTATATGCTTATCGGTAGCGTATCTTGACTTTGATCACATCAGACGCGTGTCACTTCTACATACTGTATTAGTTATTCTTATGGTTATAGTCTTCATTAATTAAATAATTGTAACGCTATTGTTATCTCACAACAAATAGTAAGTTTCAATTGTTTGTTCTAGCGAAATATTAGACATGCTTTAGCATGCTCTTCTGTTAGTAGGTATGTACACAGAAAGCGTTAGTAGTTACTAAATACTTTTTTTGCAAAATGAAAATATGTAACTAGTGAAAAAACCTAAACCTTGTTACATTTTTCCATTTCTTGAGTGCGGATGTGTTAAGTGCAAAAGTCAATTTAAACATAATTTTGAAAATACATACCATTATTCCGAATTGTTCTGTTTTCCATCTTAATTATTTGTTTACAAGGGTTAAGGATAATGTCATAGTGAAAATCAAAAACAAGTTATCTCCTTTCTGTTAATTCCAACACTCATTCTTTTATTGTGATTTTGGTATAACCATTACATTGATTTAACATTTTAATCGCGCCTTAATATTTGTTGTGAGACTACAAAACTCAGGTAAAGATGTAGTGACGCCACTCAAATATCCTTGTAAAAAATGGCCAAGTAAGCGGTATAAAATGCGTATTTACAAAGTTTATTAAATCGTCGGAGCGTAAAAAGGGGTAAGAGAAGGAATATTTATTATGAAGTCACTGCACCTTAAGCTTAATGCCCTAAAATCCTCAAATAGCATAAAAATAAATAGTCCCTTTTCTAGTTTAATTACACATAAATAATGAACTTAAAAATTAATAGAAGAACTTTTTACAAACAAGAAAAAAAATTAAATAAAAACAAAACTTCATATCTATTGTGAAAAGAATATTCGTAATTTCGTACCCATCTAGTATAAAAAATTAGATGGGGATCTCAAACACCGATTTTTTTTTTTGAGATTTCGCTTCATCCACAATCATCCATCCAATAGCCATTTTAGCCACACTCATAAAATTATACATAAATTAATTCATTTAAGCCTACCTAGCTATATTTAAAACTGCTCTTTGACTAGGTGGAGTATATACCGGATCAACGAAATCATCATGGAAATTATACTTTTGGCCTATGTTAATAAAGACCAAACTTGCTGTGCCATCAAAAACATCATCAAACGAGTAGCAACATTTATGCTGCTGTTTTCTGGCAAATAGAGATTTAAGTTTTTTAGTGTAAAAGTCATCGACCACTAAAACACTGGATGCACAATCTCGTGTAATATTTTAGCAAATTTTTGTCCAAATTGAAATATTGTCAGCGAGATGGTATGAATTGCGATACTAAAACTATAGTGCACTTAGATATTCGTCTGAGTGCATTTTTGGTTCTGCACGGAAAAAGTATCAATTACAACCCCAAAACATGTTTTTGACTTTACTAGAAAGTTTGTTGTAAATGTTGTAAATTGAGTTACTGGTAGATGTAACTAAAACCTACTTATGATAAAAAATAGTAAAGTCTATTAAAATAAAATACTTATGTAGTTGTCATAGATTTTACAGTTTTTGAGAGTTACGGCGGTTATTATTTAATCTAGAAATAAACAGTCAACGGAAACGGGAACTCAAATACACCAAAACGCGGTAAGAACCCGTTAAATGTTTATTTCTAGGTCACAGATTGTTTTTAATAGACTTTAAAAGATTTCTTGTTGTAAGTAGGTTTCAGTTAAATCTACCAGAATTATTTATACACAATATTACAACACCAAATTTTCTAGTAGGTAGTGGGTTTCGTCACTCGGTGAGGCTCTTCCAGTTTTTTTTCTAAAATTCCAATAGACGCTCTAAAGCTAGTAAGCGCGTTGATTTTGTATCTAGTTTTTATTAGTACCTAATCGAAGTGTACGATTTCAATGTGTAAATCACAGCAAGTATTGGCTGCTGCTTCAATATTTTATGTAAAAAACCCCTTACCCTAATAGATATGTACATAACTTGCAAGTCTCTTCATCAGAACATAAACTACTAGTTATCAAACCTTAGTAAATAATAAATCGCAAAATTACAAATATAATAATAATTATGTAGAATATTTACAACTTCAAATGATAAAAGAAAATAATAGTAGAGTTGCTCTTGCTAAAACTGTAATTGTAAGAAATAGTTAGTCCTAAAAATATTTAGAGACTTGATATTAAAGCCTATAAATTATAATATTAAAATAATACATTTAGTGGACATAATTTTTGGCTATCACCAGTAAATTTGATAAATATTCAAACTAATAATATAATTTGTCATGTGAAATCAGTTCAGTGATGTAAGTAAATAGTTGTAATGAATTAAGTAAGTATCATGTTTTCATAAAAAAATACTTAAAAGTATAATCTCACTGGGCCAGCTACTTAAACAAATTAAGGAAAATAATTTAAAGCTCCAGGAAATTAATATAAAAAGACAAGAAATAGCAATGCTGCAAAAGGTCATAGTTAAATGCAAATGATAATTAGAAAACAGTACTAATTTAAAACTCTATGCCTTCTCGGCACAAATGCGAGAAGCAAGAGTTTTAATATTAAAAAGATACAATAAAATATGTACATTAGATATGCAAACAGCTGGCCCTTTACTAATACAATTTTTAGGCATTTTTAGCTACATACAACAAAAATCACAGATTTTGTATCGTCAATGATTTTTGCTATAATCGACATGTTAGACTGTGAACAATGAGGGATTTTCTGACAGCTAATTTAAAAGTAAAAAAGTTAGTTAGTTTGACATCTGGGCAGGAGGTTGGTGGAAAGTGGCAACGATGTCCGCTCAAGGTCGTATCTGCCTAGCTAGCATGCCACCCACGACAAAGCGTTTAAACGAGAAAAACGTCATGCGCGCTCTTTCTGGCCTACGTAAAATAATAAGGATGGAGGCACATCTCGATTTTTGTTGTTTTCTCGGGGGTGGCATGCTAGCTAGGCTGGTGCAGAGGATTTCGTTAGCTATCCAGCACGGGAACGCAGCTAGTGTAATAGGATCCTTTGTACCGGGTACGATTTATGACGATGCTGTTTAGTGTAGGTTTATTTATTATTTTGCTGACGAAACGTGTTGTGGATTTTTATATGTATTCACTTGTGACGAAGCCTGTTGTGAATTTTTGACTGAACGTTTTTAAAAAAAAAATTACTTCTCTGTAGGCCTACCATGACTTTACTCTGTAGTATACTACAGTAGTTTTACTGTAGTTTACTATAGTTTTTGTATTGAATTTCATATAGCGCTCCTAGCGGTTACGTTGAGAACTAATTCTGTCATATAAAATTCGCCGCAACTACAGCAGTAACGTACAGTGAAATTGTTGATTGACGTTGATTGACATAAGCTCTGAGTTTGATGCATCCGCTGTATCTTTTCAAGTTTTCCAGTTTATTAGAAAAAAAACCTTTATGATTTTATTTGTATTTTATTAACAGCAAAGTCGTTGGAACTCTATCGTTAGCGCCTTTATAGAGATTTTAGAAAAAAAAATTGGCTGTCAAAATATCCCCCATTCTTTTACGACGTGTATTGATTCCTATCCCCCACTAATTTCTATCTTTTGAAACAACTACCTTACTATAAAAACCATCTTCACAGTCAAGCAGTCGCGCCGCGTCAGAACGTAGCGAACTAAAATTTTAAATTTAATATTGGAACGAGGTGGGTTATGCGCCTGCGCAACGCTGGCTAACAGTAGTAGGACGTTGATAGGCCCAGTTTGCATGTGTAGGAATGATACATACTGCTCCTGTTCGATACGTCCTTGTTCTCGCATCGCTGTCCGTTGAATCCCTCTGGACATCTGTAAAAATAAAAATATGACATTAGTTTGATACGTAGATAGGGAATTACGTTTTTTGTACTATTCACTCAAATAGTGACGTACAGTCAGCAGCAAAAAGATGTATACACTTTAGTACTACGGCGTAGAACAAAAGTGTATACATCTCATTGCTGCTGACTGTACATAGCAAATTTTGCTATAGTTTAAACAAAATATCGATACCTTATTGCTGTCCTTACACAGGGTGAAATTGATATCAATAGCATCCTTTTAAACTAAGAGTCTACCCATCAAACTGAACAACTGTTACTATGGCAGCCAACCGATCGGAGCAAAAAAAAAATTCAGCTGTTGCATACTTTTGAGTCGAGGAGACATTGCAGTTTAGTATGGAACAGCAGATTTTAATTTTTGCTCCAATCGGATTGCTCCCATAGTAAAAGTTGATCTTTGGTGGGTAAAATCTTAGTTTAAAAGGATGCTAATGATATCAATTTCACTCTGTAGACGAGACGCTCCTAAACATATTTTTGTTTATGACCCAACACATGTGTCTGATCAAGGTTTAATAAATATATTTTGGATGTAACTTTCATCATCATCATCATAACAGCCATTAAACGTCCACTGCTGGACATAAGCCTCCCCCAAAATGGGGGGGATTTGCCATAATCGCCAATCGAATCAATGTGTGTACTCAAAGGATGCTGCTGCCCATCCTTCAGTAGATCCCTAAGTTGAGAACTTTAAGAACTTTGCTTGCCATTAATAAATGGCGACGGGATCGTAACCTGTCCCACTCGACAGTTTGCATGAACTGTCGAGTGGGACAGGTTACGATTGAAATGTAGATATTATGAATAAGTACGTACCTATACTTACTATTTACCAGAATATAATTATTTGACTACACCCTAGTTTATGTAGTGTTATGTTTGTTAGCAGTTTTTTAGTGACGTAATATTTATCGTATTTGCACATAATGAATTTATTCCTAAATCATCCTGAAGACCAGATTTATTTTTTATTAATCTTATAGGTACATGTTTTATTAACACTAATACAGAGCACAGTTCTGAAATAAATAGTACCTACATTAGGTACGTAGATTATAATATTAAATTATAAGTAGTTTCACTTTTATGAATCTTGGCACTTGCACTACGTTGCACTTTTTCACGGTTGTTAATTAATTTAAGACTCGACTAATTTACTGACTATTGCGAATTGAAAATAAACTGTTTAAGCTCTAGTTCAGGCCTATACCCAGCAGGGGTTTACCGGGCTGATGATGATGAAGCTCTACAATTCTTTTTAAGCATGCAGTTGCAGGTGAAAGGCTAGTTACCATTTGACACGTCATTATCAGTATCCTCAAACCTTCAAAATGTTAAAAGGGAGGCTTGCTTCAACTGCACGCTGGGAAGTAAGCCTCGATATGACCTTTGCTGACTGGTTAATCTTTCCACTACAGCATGAGTGATTGTCATACGATATGACTTGTGCTAACACGATATAAAAAGACTAGTTCTGGCCCAGCACTTAACCGAGTAGGTTCCTTAGGTAGCGGAGCGGTGCGGGAGGGGGTGAAATATGACTTAACAGCACTTTCGCGCTAGAGCGAAATACCGCCCCGTAGTTGTTGCGTTTATGGATGGATGTATTTCACAACTTACTTGCAAGCCTGCTCCTGAACAAGCTCGAAGAATAAACAGGTACCTCCGTTGAGGCAATACGAGGAGGGGTCTGGCATCGGACATGGTGCTCCCAACGTCGCTGTGGACAGAAAGAACAAGTTATTAGCAATTGAATGCAGTACAAAGAGCTTTCCCGAGTAACATACTAAACTCCAGATACGTCCAGGGATTTTTGGACAATCAGCGAGTCTCTTTGGCAAATCAATTTACTACTATTGACTCGAAGGAGAATCGCATGATGAATTTTTGTGGGAAAAAGGATATGACCTCTAGCTCGCTCCATACAAACGAAGTTTAATTATATTTTGGATATTAACCAATTAAAGTAAATGATTTTTTTAAACAATCTAGAAGCTAATCTCTGTGCCTTTAGTTTGTCAGATTTCGTTAAAATGTACTTATATTTTTATATTATGTATACTTAGTTTCAAAGTTGCCTCAAAGATTTCCACACAAATCTTAAATTAATCCTAGCATTGAAACCGTAGGTATATAAAGGAAAATATGACAAACCATAGGAACATAAATTAGAACAAGGTTTTGTTTAAAAAAACAAATTGCTTATCATTGAAAATAGCATCTAACTTCGTTTGTATGCAGCGCGCTCTGCCCAAAAATTATCCTCTTATTGAAGGTAGTATACATTTTATGGGGGTATAGAGAAGTAGGTAGTATGTAGATAGTGAAGGTGTTTAACAAATTAGTTTAGCCGCAAATTTACCTAATTGTCCAAATTAAGTATTCCATAATGAGACCATAGACCCATTTAAAAAGTCTTATATCTACATTGTATCGTGTTATCATGTATCAAGCGCATTGAATCTCATAAACTCATGATCAACATGCTCTAACTGAATACTCCATTGGCCTTTAAAAGTGCCATTGTTTATCAATCATTCTTAGAACGAGAACACATCATGTTTCCCAAGTGCACTTGCTGGAAACACGAACGGTACATTATTATAAACAATGTCACAATATGCGTATAACACAATCGGAAAGATCATTGACTGAGGTAAGGAAAGATTTAGCAAGATTTGCCGAAAAAGAGTCATCAATCAGACCTTAAAATAGTCGACTGAATCCAACTAGCTACATAAAGTAGTGAAGTCTAATTTGATGTCATAAATGTCAAGTTACTTAATCAAAGTATCTTTAACATTGATATAATGATATTTTGTCCTCATCTGATAATTTCGGCAATAACCCTGGGTACACTAAGATCCTTCCTACTGAACCACCGATCCGTTCTGCACCTCGGATCCTGGGATACGTTGGTAGGGACTAGCTGACTGACGCAACTCAAGCACGTATCCAGGGAAGGGGTGAAGGGTTAGAGGGGATTTATCCCCCCCTCCCGTAATCCGAATATAATGTATAATGTACAGCGATGTCTTTTGATCGTTTTTCAATAAATACCCCCGAAACAAAAGTCTGGATACGTGGTTTTTTCTGTATGAAACTGGTGCTTATTCCTTTGTTTGATATCACTTTTCATAACATTCTAGATATCGGTCACGACCAGGAGTACGATTTTTGAACATCACACGATCAAATATGTAGTAGACAGATGCATAATCTCCATAGTAATTTTGACATTTTCTACTGCTGATTACAACGTGTGATGTTAAAAAATCGCACTTCAGTTCAATGTAGGACACTCCTATTTCTTAAAACGTAACGAGTTACAGTAGTACCAGGTTTATAAGTCTTACCGAAGTACCTGCGCAGTAGACAAATTTTAATAGCGCGCGAAATTATATTGACCAATCAGGATGTGCCACCTTCAATCCGTTTACGCTATTGGCTAATTTGTGTTCGCGCCCTTTCCGCTGCTATCCGACTTTGCATTCCTTGATTACTAAATGACTTCGGGTTTTGTCGGAGACTCGGTCCTGCTCTGCGCAAACGAAGATTGAAGGCGGAATTATTTTCCTGGTCGTACGGTACATTCTCTTTGAATAAGTATTGAACAGGCCAATCAGCAAGCCGTTATAATGCTGGATGGCAAATAATATTCGTTCACCACGAGATGACAAGTCAAATTTAATGACATATCGCTCGATGCGGACTTATTGAAAAGGAGTTAAGGCGCGACAACGTCTAGGATATCAGATTATGTCTATTGTGATGCTGGCATGGTAAAACTTACTGGTGTCTGGTGGTTGCGTGGCAGGTGGCAGCACGCTGACGTTGGCGACCGCCACCGCCGCGGGCCCGACTGCCCCCTGCGCTCTGCACTCGTAGCTCGCAGAGTCTTCCCGCCTGACATGCCTTATCACTAAAACCGAGCGCCTCCTGGAATCAAAGCGAAAGTTTGTTGGCTTAGAGCTTCGTGGAGTGGTCAGTATTTTGGTTGAGGTCGTCACTGAACACAGTCTTAACATTTGCAATGCCTTTACTTCAGACTGGATTGGATTGCAACAGTTCTCTGTCGTATCGCATATTTCGCGAGTAAACATCGGTTTTGTGTAGGACCTCGGAATCCCTCGGATTGAGCTTTTCCATGAACGTTTCTAGACGTCCATCAAGTTCGTTTCCATCAGCCTATCGTAGAGTCTACAGTGATTCTTCTCGATTAATGAATGTTAAAATAATTCTTTTAATGATACATCAATCAGATTTTAACAAAGATTACAACGATTAGTCGGAAGCTCCTGCAAAAACAAAGTATGAACTGATATCTGTCTGAACTACTCTTAAACGACCCGTGAAATTGCCATCCGCGCCACTTCATCATAATCGCTCTGTATTGCAAGCGATGACTTAATCAGCATTTAACTCTTTTAGCAGTGCCATAAGGGTCATTGTCTAACGGTACAAGTTATTCTGCTCGGGGTATCCGAGGGCCGTCCATAAGCTATGTAAAAACACTCGAAAAGATCTAGATTTTCAGTCCTCTAAGCACAACAAGTTTTCGGGGTAAATCCCGAAAAGCGTTTGAATACGTATTTCGGGTTTTACCCAGAAAACTTGTTGTGCTTGGATAACACCTTTAAAGTTAGCTGGATGTAACAATGTTTCTGACGACCTTGAAAGGAAATTAGGTCGTAATTTTATGTGTAGGTATGTTGTAGAATTAAACCACGTTGCTAAATGTAACTGTCTATTCAGTAATGCTAATGAAATTCGATGCCCGTTGTGCCCAAACAGTAGGCCTCGCATGCCACCCTCGAGAAAACGATAAAAATCGAGATGTGCCTCCATCCTTATTATTTTACGTATGCCAGAAAGAGCGCGCATGACGTTTTTCTCGTTTAAACGCTTTGTCGTGGGTGGCATGCTAGCCGTGCTGCACGAGAGAGGACCTCAATAAAGCTACACTGGACGCTGTCAGGCTCGCCGAGTATCTGGCCTATTATAAAACTGTAACAGAAAGTGTATCTGTACATTGAAGATATTACCATTTTTTGTCTGTCTGTTTGTTTGTTTGATCGAGCATCACGCAAAAACCACTAAACTGATTTTGATGAAACTTGTTTTGTTTGATAGCTTATTATCTGACTTAAAATCTGGTATATAATTTGTGCGGACGCCGTCGCGGGTTAACCCTATAAAATATAGAAATAGTAGACACGAAAAGAAGAAGAATGCAATTCTATAAAATACAAATACAAATTGTTTATTGCTGTTTTTTTATTGTTTAAATTTTTAATGTTTAATGTGCGAAGGGTCTTCAACAAAAATTATCCTAAAACCGTGCTATCTTAAAATCTGCATCACAATCCCAAGATTTTCCACAGCATTTCATAAACGTAGTTCATAAACAATCCAGCGCAGGTCAATGACAGTTTGCAATTACGATTAGCACAGAGATCTGTTAGCACAGTTTAATTAAGAAGTAATGCGACCGCCATATGAGCGCGAACGAGCATACATAGTTGCATTGTTATTGCCTGCCTGCAGTTGCAGTAACAAACAATCTCCTTCTGGATCAAAATCAATAAATACCAAGAGTGAGTCAACTGGGTCATTCGATGTGTACCTCTGTTGGATTAGATGTTTGTTTTGAAGATCATTTTGGTTAGAACCCTACATGCATCGACTTCGAAGCATGTGAGTCCAAATCATGGAGGACGTTCCGCATGCGATATGCTTTGTAGTGACAGCTTTATGACTGAAATTATGATAGAAAACATCAGGAGGAAACCTGCACTTCTGTGGTCTGGAAACTGGAATCTTTGCAAGATTATATCTTCAGCGAATCTTCTTTCATATGAGGAATAATGCGCGAAACAAAATAACTTTTTGTTTTGGTTTGTTTTTTCGTACGTTTTCTATGGAACAGCAAACATTTTATTCGCAATTTCGATGTTGGCTTCACAGTGAAAGTTGTTCAGTTTGATGGTCTAAAGCACCCCGTTTCATATATTAACGCATTTAATTTTACACCCTGTATAAATTAACGAGTAGTATATTGATTAGGATACATTTTTGACAGCATAAAATCGAGGACATTTCCGGATAGTCTATTCTATGATAGGTTTTCAACTTCATACAGGTCTCCTCACACGAACATGCATAAACTTAGGTAGGTTAGTGTAGGTATCTAAACTATTTATACCTGAAATTCTGCACCCGGAATCTTCTTAACGCAATATCAGCTACCGGCTTCCCGTCCTTGTACCAAGTTATCCTCGGCGGTGGCCTCGCGCTCGCGTTGCACTCCAACCTGACGCGATTTCCTCGCGTTACTCGAACAGACTGCATTGGCTCGACGCGTGCTGGACTACCTGGATACAGGGGATTGGAAGTTAGTTTTGAAGATCACTAAGTTAAGTTTGAAAGAAATGGGGAAGTTCATTCTGATCGATGGTATTTGATGGTTGATTTTTTGGTAAGATTATCAAATTGAATACTATTTGGTAACTAAATTGGTTTTAAGACTATCCCCTAACCATTAGGTAGTCTTAGGGGTTGTCTTCTTGTTTTTTCTTCTTATCGTGTGGGCAGAGCCCTGGTGTTAGAGTTTTTTCAGACCGCCTTACGGCCTCTTAAGTGGTTTTTATGTAACGGCTACTACCACCAGAGATAGTAGCCGGGACCAATGGTTTAACGTGCCATCCGAAGCACGGAATAATTGTTCTTTTCAGACAATCAGGTGATGTCCGATGTGCAATGTCCTAACCAACTGGGGAAAAACGCACAAAGTGACATTTCACTAGGTGTCCCCCGTGGGAATCGAACCCACGACCTCCGTGTCGAGAGCCAATGCCCTTAACCATTAGACCACGGAGGCAGTTCTTTTTGTCTTCTTGTGAAAAACTGCCATCTCGCATTGGAGATTGGCTTGATATTTACATTTGGGATATATACGGATCTTGGAGACTTCTGACAGTTCGTTTTCATACGAAACCAATAGGCAAGTCTAAAAGTCCTCTACATGGCATGTCTTCCTAGAATTGTTCTGAAACATAATCTGAAGACGATGATGGGAAGTGCCTCTCCCTAACTCTTAGCATTAGCTCATCAATCTTGAAAAGAACAAACGCCCAAAGAAAATGAGAAAATCTCTACGACTACGACTGCACAAACATATCTCCAAAACGGATCGCCTTCAAAAGTCCCAACTAAAAATAACCCCCTGTCATTAGGCCAATGGCCTTATTATTTTTTCTGACGAATAACATACGTAAGACTGAAAATAACCTGTATTATCTAAACGGAGTCACCGTTTGGACAACATCCATCCATGGGAGACAAAAAAAATTGGCTCTGCTTCTCTGTAGTAGAAAAAAAAACGGAATGCTAGTAGTAAATCATTTACTATAGCTTCAGTATGTGTCATGCTTAATGTTTGGTTAGAATAGATTAGGTGGGACAGTTCTGAAATATGTTGTTGCTATTGCGAAATAATGATTTTGATGTTTAAACTTATTTGTTCAATTTATTTCTGATGGTTGAGGAGAGGCGATAAAATGTGAAAAACATTTGTTTTTTCTTATACTTGCTCAATTCTGTATTAATTCTAGATACTCCTCTTAGCAATTTACTCTGAACTAGAGTCAATGATGATGTCTAGGTTTAAGTACTATCTCTTACCGACATCGGTGAGTACCGATATAGTGTACGTACCTAATACCTAATAGAATAGAATTGACTAACACTAACACTACCTTACTATCAGTTAAAACATAGAATGTGCATGACTTTGAAAGCTTGTTGGCAAAGTTCTTTAATTTCACTTCGTAAAGTGCACCTACCTAGTCAAACAACAATTCATTGACTTTAATTGGTTACTACTGAAAATAGGATTTAACTTCGTTTGTATACAGCGCACTCGGGCGCTCTGCAAGGACTAAGCTACTTCTTAAGGGCAAAGTATCTTTTTCTGTGCTACTGACGTCAAACCAATGAAAAGAGAAGAAAAATTGGCCTGAAGAAGCAGTGGGTGTAACAATGCCAATTAAAGACATTGGATCCATTATTTACCATCCCACGTAATTCCTGATGGATAGCGATCCAAGCTCCATTAGCAGATTCTTGAACTCTTGACATTTGGCCCTTCATTTTGATGACGTCATGCCATTCATATTTTCCCCGTTTAGTTCTTTCATTCATAATCCCTTCTAATGATGGTGGTTTTGTTCCCGTGGGTTGTAGAGGGCTAATAAGAAATACAGTGTCTTTATTACTGGTCTTTATAGGCAGACTGCCAGCTTATCACCACTTATTGACACGTATTTTACGAAACCGTTTGCTGAAAGCGAACTTCTCTACAGAAGAAAGCTTGAAAAAGGTTGCTGGTATTTGCGACCTGCTAGACCGACGATCTGATATGTAGTTGAGTAGCAACTGGATGAAAGCTGAGGTTAGTTTTTGGCCTTGGGTGAGGCCTATGACAGGCTGAAGAAAATGATGATTTTTTGTTTGAAAATTGTGTGCACTGCACTGCATTTGTTGAAAGTTATTATGTGGGTATCTACTGGGTAATTTTTGGATATGTACATTTAGATCGTGATAGCGATTTTAATGTTGCTTCAATAGTAAAAGTTATTGTACCTACGTACCATTGTAAATTGGGACAGTGGAGAAGTTACTCTGTACCTAATATATATACTAAAGTAAAATCGAAGGAGTTCAAAATGTTTCCATAACATGACAATAAGCTTTAGGCTGTCGATCAAAAATTTATTTTTATGAATGGAGGGCCGAACTGCCGAAGCTTAAACGTCCTTGCCAATTCCATCGCCCACTCGTCTAGACTAGACGGTTTACTAGAGACATGATGACGTCACGGGATAATGACCGTAATGGGAATGCCAAGATATTTGTACTAATCTCGTTTGAACTCAGTCATACTTATTTGATTACGTAAGCGGTATCTACTACTGCGATATAATAATATACTTATACAACATGTAGATATACGTAGGTACTCTACTTTAACTCTCGATGGTGTTACTAAGATAGATTATTATTATATATTCGATGTGGTGAAAGACTAGGTTACCAACCGTCCTTTTGAGGCTTTGAGGCTCAAATGCCCGCGACTGTGCTCTCAAATTAGCATAATTTCTAATTTTGTGAAATGAAACCTGAATGCTACTCCAAGTTTCTCTCTGCTTTTCTCAAAACTCTATTAGTATTGGGTCTGTAGTTTTAACGTGATACGTGCTCAACTCAAACGAATGAACTTATATAGATTCGAAGGAAAGTAAGAATTTCGTGGTAGATTCGAGTATATACAGGGTGTAAGTGACAGCCTAGCAAATACTGAATCGGTGAACTCAGATCATCAAACTAAACGCAAAAAAAATCAGCTGTCCCATACAAAACTGCTGTACCTACCCGACTAAAATGTATGGGACAGCTGATTTTTTTTCGCGTTTCCTGAGGTAGGCTCGATAGTGAAAGTTGTTCAGTTTGATGGTCTGAGTTCACCGTTTCAGTATTTGCTAGGCTGTCACTTACACCCTATATATACTTAGGTATTGTATTCACTGTCAATAACAATGGCGACAAGCTCACTACCTGTCATATAATCTGAGTTTAGGCATTGTTCTGAATTGTACTTACTCATTCTAAGCTATATTTAAAAGTTACCCATAAAGCATAAAACGAACTATCAAAAGGCCATAGACCCAGCAATCCCAACCTCTAATCAATTATCATTATAAATAGTCCCGCCACATCCTCAGGATGCCGAATTGGAACGGCACAGGTGAGCTTCCCTGGATGCCCGCCAACAAACTGAGTCACTGCGATACGAAAGAGTTTGACAAAAATTATACGATTTGCGGCAGATTAATTGCGTTCGTAAATCTGGGGTGAGCACGGAGGTGGATGAATCGATTAAAAAAGAAGAATACCTACCGTGTAAAATAGTCAGGGAAAGAATGACACGCCAGACAGGAGTGCGATTTTTGAAACTCATTTATTGAACTCAGCAGTTGAAAATGTCAATATCACTATCGAGATAAGCATCTTTCTACTGCTGATTTGAGATTCAAAAATCCTATTCTATTCTATTCTATTTATATTTAATGGCGTCCGATGCGGTATCACAATTGTGCCAATGTCTCGTTATGTGGAGAGTACACGTAGGAAAATGATTAGTAGCATTTCTGCCAATGTCAAGTAGTTTATTATAATCTCAAGTTAACGTTTTATAGTTAAAACACAAAAGAGTTGCAGCGCGACTCCTTCAAAAATCCTACTCCAGGAGTGCGATTTTTAGCATGTCAAGCACGACAAAGAGACAAAACCGTCATGCGCGCTCGGCTTTCGCATAGGTACGCACAGTATGAAAGACTCTCACCGTAAAGTATCAGGCACATCTCGATTTTTGTCATTTTCTCGGGGCCGGCCGGCATGCTAGTCTCACTGTAGTTTTATGGTCCATTGTGATGCGATTTTTGAATCTCATTCGCTGAGCTCAGAAGATGAAAACGTCAAAATTACTATGGAGATATGCATCTTTCTACTGCTGATTTCACTTTCAAAAATCATACTTCAGGAGTGCGATTTTTGAAAGTCAAATCAGCAGTAGAAAGATGCGTATCTCCATACATTTTTAACTGCTGAGTTCAACGTATGAGATTCAAAAATCGCACTCCTGAAAGCTTTATAGGAATCGGCAAATCTTGTCGTCCTTATTTGAAATGAAGTATACATTTTAGATAACCTGGTTCGTTTACTCGATTCGATGGTAGTGTTAATTTCTATCAAGTTTACTGTTCGTTCCACTAGCTATTTATTGGCTATAAATTTATTTAATAACATCGGTAGGTGATTGAGCAATAAACATTAATGTTGTTATTAAACTAGTGGTTGCTGCTATTCGATAACAGATGGCGCCACGTGTAGTTTAACTTGGTATGAAATCAAGTTTCATATTAGTACGATTAGATTATATATGAGTTTATGTATGCATGTTATCTAGTATTACATGCATACATAAACTGACGTCCGTAATCCCTTTAGGGGTGTTCAGAAACGGGTATTTTGTTACTTAGATTTAAAGTCTCCCGTATATTAAAACTTAAAAAGTTGCAGTATACAGGGTGGAAAAAAAAGGCCGTGGTTGGAGGGAAAGTACCCTTAATATTTATTATGGCAAATTTTACTGAAAGGAAACATTCCTTTATTTTCAAAAATAATTAAAACTGCATTTAAAGATATTTGAAAAATCATCTGCTTGAGCCGGGAATCGAACCGGTGAAATGTGCATCCTGTATTTTATGATACCATTCATTCATAAGGATCAATTTCTTTTAAACAACATAGTATCTTAAATTGAAGAAAGACCAAGAAAAAATGATTTTTTCATTGTTAAACTTACTCACTATATAAAGTATGTATTCTACGACTGAATTCTCTACGAGTCGTCTTTTATATCGAATTGATTGAATATTTAAAAAATCAAGTTCAAAGTTTCTGTAAATAGAACATAATAAATTTATAAGTTAAGTAAAGAATTTTCTTTAGATAGTAGGTTTAACAATAAAAAAATCATTTTTTCTTGGTCTTTCTTTAATTTAAGATACTATGTTGCTCTGGTCGGATACACCAGGACTGAGGCATGCGAAAGAACTTGTGACCGGCTTCAAACAGACATACCTCGGATGCCATCAATTCAAACCGCAACGACTTAAGGCTCTTAGTACGAGCCTTAACAGGACACTGGAAGTTAAACAAACACCTACACAGAATGGGGCTTGTATTGATTCACCCACTTTCAGATTCTGCTGTGAAGCAGAGGAAACGCCCATACACCTCCTCTGCGAATGCGGAGTGCTCATTCACAGCAGGAGTCGCCATCTAGGTGGATACATAATAACACTTACTGACATTAGGGACCTCCCCTCCAAAAGCGTAACACGGTTCATGAAGTCCGTGGGCCTAGGAAATGACCTTTAGGTTTAGGGTGACAGCTACAATAGATCTATCCAGGTCGCAGTAGCTATTTGGTCATTGACCAAGCCCTTATAACCAAATAATAAATAAATACTATAATTACTACCGTAAATAATATGTACTACTTCTTCTTCTCATCGTGTGGAATAGACACGTCTTCTTCAAATCTTCAATTTCCAGTACCTTGCCACCTCTGTCACATTATATGTACACTACTATAGTGGTACCAGGTTTATAAGTCTTACCGATGTACCTGCGCAGTTGACAACCGCGCATAATTATATTGACCAATCAGGATGCGCCACCTTCAATCCGTTTACGCTATTGGCTTATTTTTTTCGCGCCCTTTTCGTTGCTATCCGACATTTTCCTGATTGTTTGCTCTCTGTATACTCTGTTTTTTTGGTGTCAAATAAAGTATAATTGATTGATTGATTAATTGTACCCTTTGATTACTAAATGACTTCTGGTTTTGTGGGGGACTCGGGCCTGATCTGCGCAAACGAAGATTTCCGAGCGGAATTATTTTCCTGGTCATACTGTACTTAAATACAAACAGCTGATCGAGCATTTGCACCACACACTCAAGAGATCACGAAAGAACCCAAACCCCTAAAACTAATTGTTGTCTAAACAATTAAACCAAGAGGGCTAGTCTTAACGATCGATATAAATATCTGTGGTAATTAAAGAACGAGCAGACGACCGATGGAGTCAAAATAAACTAACTTTTTATTTTTAAACTGCACCACAATAGATGCAGCTTACTTCGTAATCGTTTGAGAACTCACGGATTAGTTGCTAGTGGTAGTTTTAAAATAGAGAATGAATCAACTTTGGGGCGTTTAATTTGAGGTTATCTTTACACTTAGCAAGAAGTTTACACGTAGATAGCAAGAAGTTTACACTTAGTTAGCAAAAAGTTAAATTAAATCTACATCTAATCCAATATTATAAAGAGGTAAATTTTGCTTGTTTGTAATCAGCGTAAGCGAAAAATTCTTCGTCTATGGTTTGCAAGGATTTTAGAATCATAAAGGATGTCACTCCTCCTTACAAGCATGGAAACAAGAAAATTGACCATGGCGGTCGGTAATGTTCGACCTTCTTTCGTAACTCCGTAGTCGATATTTCCAACGTTTTTGTGTCCCTTTCTATCAGAACAAAAATTAAATAAAAGCTGTTTTTTTTAATTTTTGTCTTTGGATTTGTAAGTAACGTCGAAAACATAGACGGGAATTTCCGAAAGAAGAACGATCATTACCGACCACCAAGGAGTATTATCATGTTTGTTAGGCATTGGTTTCGGTATTGGTCCCATAGAGAAAGTTGTTCAGTTTGATGGTCTGATCATCCCCTTAAAATAGTTTTCCGTTAGAATCCGTTTTTCCCTTGTCGAACAACGAAAAGATGTAATTTTTACGTCGCTTCTTACAAAAGTAACTACTTTTTATTCCAAGTTGCGAGTAAAAGCTAGTGAAATATAAAATTATGTAGGTACTATCATACCACTCAGACATAAGGTCCGCCACGTACATACGGAATAAACCTGATTCGGAATTAGTTCCGGATGGAGGGTTGCCGCTTTGAGAGACTTTTTCACTAGATCTAGTGATTTTTTTATGTCTTAGGTGGCATTTTTTAAAGATTTACAATCATATCAAACAAGTGATTTTTGAGCGTAGGCGTTAATGGAACGATACCGTATCGTGACGGTGCAGTTGCGACGTCGTTGAGGTATAGTTGCGAAATCGCCTACGCTTCAAAAATCTTTAAAAATCGCTTGTGTGATAATGGTTCATACCATTTTGTATGCAGATTATGTCTAATGTTAAAACTATTGATAGTCTTTTAATATAGTTGCATAATATTGAAATACAATTTACAAATAATCATCGTAATGTCATGACCTCATCACATGATAGTAATTATACCTAAAAATGCAATTTGGTATTTTATACATTTTTAAACAGCAATAGAGTGCTGTTTTTAAATTTTTTGTAACCATGGTTGACAACACTGAATCCTGAATCAGGATTCCGGATCGCAATTCCGTCTGTGTGTGGCGGACCTTAAGGTAAAACGCGATACCTACCTATGTCTTCATTTAAGCGCGCTGGTGGTCGATTCTAAAGATGCCTCGTAAAAATTTTACGTGCATCTCTGTAATAATTCCATAATAACATTATTTAATAATGGTAAGACGAAAGTGGTTTCTTTTTATTGCATTTCTTATGTGAGTAGAGACTGATAGTCTATTTAAATAAATGAAAAACATCTGTTTGTTTTCAATTTAACATGTTACAGCCTTGTGGTGCTTTTTCAAATCCAATTAAAGATAAAAATTAAGTCTCGGACGGGACTTGAAACCGTTTCCCTGCCAAACCGGGAATTTGCAAATAATGATTAATATAAGAAATTCTGAAGTTTAGGTTAAAAAAAATCGGTTAAATTGAGATCCTCCTCCTTTTTCACGACGGTTAAAAATTAAAAAGATTCCGTACAAAGTTATTATTTAAACACCAACTTACATTTTCCCACGCCGTACCTTTTGAAGCCAACAACTTCGAAATAGAGATGATGCCAAATCTGTCACTGAAGCGTATTTATACGTATCGTAACAGTTATTCAAGTGACTCAGTTTCTGAGAAATATCGCCGGTGACTTTTTTCATCCAATTGAAAATGCCCTGAGAGTTTCCCTGATTTTTCTTATGCTGTGTGCACACTTAATAATTTTTGCATCTGTTGCTGCTGTTGGTTAGACCAGAAACCTTGCTATTAAGTATTTATAGTAGTATATTTAAGTACCAACCAGTGGCGGATCCAGGGGGCGAGCTCGAAACCGACCCTGGCTGAGGGCCCCCAAAAATCATTTCTGGATCCGCCACTGGTACCAACCATCTTTTGAAGAGTCATCTTTAAATATTAAGAGTTAACTTATTTATTACCAATAGATAAACTGGTTATACCACGGGTACCTAAGTGGAATTACCATGGTCCGACTGGAAAATCTGTATAGCAAATGACAAGTTTTCATAATCATTTTATGCAATTTCTTTGTCAATGATATCTTCCCGTGTTCCTTCCACCGCTGAACATAGTACACCTCTCCCAATGCTCGCCATATAACTCTATCATAGACCTTTCTCACACGCCTGCCAGTTAATATGGTCTTTCTCTATTCTAGAACTCGGACTCCCCCGTTCTTTGGCAGATTACCAGCCCGTTGCCAATGTTCTGAGCTATGCCAACTACTTTAGTTCCCTGACATATCACCTCATTCCAGAAAGTTTCTAACGCTGGTTGACAAATCTCTTCAACTCGATTATAAGGAAGGAACTCGACAATAGAAGAACTCATACCCGATGTTATAGTTAATGTTACCTAACTTACACTCAGTTGAAGAATCGCTCATTAACGTTAATCCTCCATTAAATCTCTTGCTGTCACTTTTTGTCATGTTGACGTAGTAAAAGGTTGACGTTATCAAGAGATTTAATGGAGGATTAACTCTAATGAGCGTTTCTGCAAATTACCGTTAGATTAATGATTAGTCTTCTATTCTATTCTAGTTTTAAAATTATGGCGTCCATCTTGGTTTTAGATGATTTAGCCAATGTCTAGTTTATGTAGCAAAAGTGCTTGACGTTGTGCGGTTATATAGGTATTTTGGTGACTTTAAGGGTTGTTTCTAGAAAAGAACCTATCCTGAGCCACCTTCACTGGAGCATCGTTGTAGGCCGGGGACCGACAAGTGACGTGACCACTCAATAGTATGCCTACAACGCGACCATGCTATGTTATCGTAGTACAAACTAAGTGGAACGCCTTCCGCCTTCTATCGGTTATGTTTCGAAGCACTAAGTGTTGAACTAGGGTTCATATCGGAGTAACAGCGCACTACACCTCACGCGCTGCGCTGTAGTAGTGAGAGATTTCGCCCATATTAATCACTGTCTTGTTGGTCTAGCGGTCTAGACAACCGGCTTACGATCCGGGTAACTAAGGTTCCTCGTGTCGGCCGATCGTCTTTTTCAATTTATTTCATAATGTGGCGCCCCCTAGTGGTAATAAGCGGCAACGCAATTAGGACGTGCTAAAATTCAAGGCTAGTTACCTATCTATATCCAATATACATATTAATCTATGAACGCGACTCATGATTGGTCTCGAGACTCGGTGGTAGAGCCAAAAAATGACGTGAGAAAGCTATCTATGTGAAACTTTGTCGAATAAAAATTATAGTATGAGTTTGATGTTAGGTTAGGTTAGGTATATTTTTTGCTAAAAGTATTCAAGTGTATTCATGGTCTTACGCTGTAGGTAATATCATCTTTGGCACAGTCTCGTGTATTTTATCACTGTCGTTAAGAGGATTAAGTTTTGTTTTGGGAAATCGGAAAGTATTTTAGGGCTGGTCTCGTTCTTGAAGGAAACTAAGGTCTTATTGCTCATGCGTTCTAAAATTGAGCGCTTGGATTTGACCCGAATCTGGTAGTAGGTATACCCACTGAAGATATACAAATGTACAATTAAATGAGTTACATATCGAACAGGGTGCTTCAGACCATCAAACTGAACAACTTTCACTACGGAGCTAACATCGAAATCGCAAAAAAAACTGCTGTTCCCTGGCTGTTTCATAGAAAATGTCAATAGCTAAAAGTTACTAGACCAAAATTTATGAAACAGCAGATTTTTTTATTTTGGTTCCATAGTACATGTTGTCCAGTTTGATGGTCTGCAGCACCCCCAAAAGTAGGTATGTACGGTAACGCATTTAAGTTACCCTGTATTTCCACAGAATTGTTCTTATAATAGCATACATTATTTTTATTTTTAGCAAAACTTAGATTTTCCATAGTGCTAAGTCAGTTCAATTGCTTCAAGAGATTACTTCATCAATTTTAGATCCGAAATTCTACGAGAAAACGTTTTCTCCGTCCAATAGTCAAACTTTATAATGCATGAAATAGTTAAACTTACTTATTTGCTAATTATTGAAGAGCAACATTGAAAAATAACAAAATATCTTAAAAAACAAAAGATTCAATCATTCTGGTCTAAGCATAGTCTAACAGAAAAATCGAAACTTATCAAAATACCAGAACATTATCCTCAATCAAAAACAAAATAGAATCGACCCAATAAAAACGATACGACGAACACAGTTGCAATCCTCGGTTTGTTTACGATTGCGGACGAGGTAAAAAATACTTACTACGCATACGATGGAAGGCGCGCGGGGCGGGGGAAGGGATACTACGCTACGATCGCCGATGGGTTCTTTTTTGCCGCGTTCGGGTTTCCTTTTGACTCGAGCCTTGGTTTTTTCGTTAGTGCCCAGTTTGGCGTGGCAACACTGGCAACTCCATAAACAGTTATACTCGAGAGGCAACCCCGCAGAATTGTTTTTAAATGACTCTCGCGCGGTGTGCGTGCGCGCAGACGTTGAGACGCGCGCGTTAAATAAGAGTGCATCATTTTGATTGGATCAGTTAGTATTTTAAAAAAACTTTAGTGTCGCAATCATAATATACAATGTCAATGTATCAGTTTTAGTTGGATCTGTTTTTTTAGCGATAATCATGCTTTTTCTCTCTCTGTTTGTACGTCTGCTTGTTAATTAATGAATTGATAAGTTACCTTATGGATAGCTATAATTGGCCATCAAAAATGTAAATAGTGTTGTAACTTAAAATGTAACTGAGGCTGTTGTTATCTTGAATAAAACAAAAAAAAATCATCTATCATGTCAGCATAAGCTATATCATGCTAACATGATAGAAAATGGTTTTTTTTCTGTGGTGACTAGAAGAACAAAAAATTGCTTTAATATTGTCTATATACATTACTCTTCCTACGTGCGGCCAGATTATTTTGGATTTGCGTAGCTTGATGTGTCGCCGTGTGTACATCCATTATTATTTTTACTTATGAATAACTTCCTATGTGAGAATAATAAATTGTGGAGAAAATACTTCACTTTTCAAATATTTGTGACACATTTTGTAAACAAAACATAGATTTTTTTTTATTAATCCTTAATTTCTCTAACTCAGTTTCGATTTCGAGAATAAGAGAGCTCTTTAGTATAATTGATGAAATTTATCCTATCACACATTTTCCTCTCATAAAGAAATAAAATCAAAGAACGCACTCTAATCTCCCGTACGTCCTTTAGTCGGCAAAATCAATACGATCTTTTGTTCATCCGCACATGGCTTGGCCGTACGATAAGCGAATCGTATCCAGTCTAAAGACACTAAAAGTATTTTATTTTTACTTTTTTTTTCGTCACTTTTCCTTATTTTTATGTGGCCAAGGCTGTGGTAACAATGAGAAAGGATTTATGTTGGCTTTTCGGTTTAAATTCCTATTTAGTAGCCGGCGCGGCGTTTTAAAATTGATTGTCACTGAAGTCGTTTATTCTTTTACCCATGGTGGAGTGAAGAGGATATAAAGTTAAAGAGGAGGAATCGGAAATATATTATGTACGATACCTACCTACTTACGTTTTCCATGGATGAAAGAAAATCAAGTTAGAGTTAGCAGTATCTACTAATTAACTACGTGGTGCTTAACCTCGTTCTGTCTTTGACAATAAACAACTGAAGAAGGCTGGCTGTCCACCATAGACGTGCGATGTTTTAAGGGTTCCGTACCCAGAGGATGAAAACATGACCCTATTACTAAGCCTACGTTGTCCGTCCGTCCGTCCATCTAATTTAGGACTTGTAACTATTTAACCGTAATAGTTAGACAGTTGAAATATTCACAGAATATGTATTATTACGGTGTTACAACGTTACAAACAATAAAAATGTCAAAAAGTTAAAAATTAAGGATGGTCCTCATAAAAGAAACTAGTTTTTATCAACGTTTTTCCTTTTCGCTCTATCGTAAAAACGGTAATACATACAAGCGTCAAACTTGGTGTGATTATAGAGCAAGCTATACAATATAACAACAAATAATAAAACCGGCCAAGAGTGAGTGAAAGGTCCCGGAGAAAACAAAACCTTTTTCTATGTTAATATGCGAGTAGCCCGACTCGTACTGGACCAGTTTTTAAGCTGTGCGAGGATGCGTAGCGAAGCTATAGAACTATCTATGTACCCGCGTCCACCAAAGCAATGCGATGTGAAGATAAGCTTAGCTACGTAGCTTAGCTACCTAGCTCTGTGACTGGGTGAAATCCCGATAGCTCTTTTCTCCATCATGCATCCTTAGCACACATCCCTAGAATACATCACTATTACACATCCCTATTTATTATTTGGTTATAACGCGACCTGGACAAATCTATTGTAGCTCTCACCCTAGACCTAAAGGTCATTTCCTAGGCCCACGGACTTCATGAACCGTGTTATGCTTTTGGAGAGGAGGTCCCTAATTTCTGTAGGTGCTATTATGTATCCACCTAGATGGCGACTCCTGCTGTGAATGAGCACTTTGCATTCGCAGAGGAGGTGTATGAGCGTTTGCTCTGCTTCACAGCAGAATCTCCAAGTGGGTGAATCTACACATCCCTAGCTCATATCCTTATAGCACGCATCTTTTCACTCGAGTTGTACAGGGCCGTCGTCTTAACCATATCGGGCGCCGGGGTGCGAAAATATGCCTGCGCCCTCCATTCCAACAAAAAAAAATGTTCTATTTTACGCCCCCCGCTCTCTGAATTTGGTATTGGTTAGAACATCAATTTAATACATGAACTAGTTAATAAGATCTAAATTGGCGATGCCTACATCGTTAGTCGCAAATTCGTAACTGATCAAGCCGAATGTGTCGAAAGCTGCATGAGCCGTATTTGTTAACAAATATCAAATTAAAGATTATTAGTTATAATCTTTAATTTGACCATAATTAATGTTTGTTAAGTAATTTTCAAAACTAGCAGATTACGCATGGTAATAAGGCGATCGCTTGCGCCCCCTAGCCCTAGGCCCCTGCGCCCGGGTGCCACGCACGCCTTCCACCCCCGGTAAAGACGGCCCTGGAGTTATTAAAAAGATCTAGCTTAGCTAAACTCTCGTCCACCATGCACAAAGCTTAACTACATCGCACATTTTTGATGTTAAATCGAAGAACTTGAAGAATTAGGACTATTATGACTTATTTCAATTTGTTTTTATGACAGTAATCGAAGAATTGGCGAACAAACAGATGTTGATAACTCTAAAATTGGGGAATTGAGTAAAATGCGTTTGAAAAGACAATTAATGTCATAATTACATAATTAACTAACTATGGTATGGTAGGTAGGTATGCAATCATCTACGACATACCTACACAATAAACTTTTTTCTGTCTGAATAATTTTTTCTTCACAAACACGGAACCCTAATAAAAGATTGAAATCACAAACAAACAAAAACTTAACAATGTCATAACAATTAATAAATAACATGTTTATTTTACAAGGCTTGCACATAGGGTTGCCAGGTCTTAAAACCGAATAGCCGGACAGACCAGTCTGTTTGGCCGGATATTTCATTAAAAAGGCCGGACACACTTAATTATTGCGGTTTTTCACCTTAGTATTGACAAGACAGCAAAATATTTAAGCAAAACCAGACTTTTTTTACCATTTAACATAAAATCTTCTTAAATTCTAATAAAACAATGTGGTGGAAAACAAAATTAAACAAAAACAATACTTCTTCACTAATTAATAAACTTTGAAGTAACTAAAATAAAAATAATCAATATCTTTGGGGGCCAGATACCTGCTTTAAAAGCTCATTTTTCTTCAAAATAGGGTAGACTGGTCAAATGTAAAAAGCCTAACAAAAGCCGGACAGGCCGGACACCGTCTAATTTGCCCGGACATACATCCAAAAAGCCAAACTTTGTCCGGCTTTATCCGGACGCCTGGCAACGCTACTTGTACAATGATAATTAAAATTTTACAAATAATATTGCCCAGCCTTTTTACAACTTTAATGTTATACGCATCCTTATACAATAAAGTCTTCAAAATGCATGCGTTACATATTCACGACCGTATTCCGTTTCAGGGTGGTCAGAGACTGCCAAATGCCAAGTCTCCCTACCTATACAGTGTACCAAAACACCGTAAGGTGGAGTCTTGTAATTGCAACTATTTGGTAATTGCAACTATGGAGCAATTGCACTTATAATGGGTAAGCTCGCTACATCTTCGACCCCATCTTCGTCCTGAGGACTGGATTGAGGTCAAGAGCAAATCCATACGTAATAAAAAAAAATCACGATTCATCTAGAAGGCAGGTGTTGATAAAGAGAAGGACTGAATCATGATTATGATAAGTGCAATTTTTTTATAATTTATTTATTTACGAAAACAACTTAGCCTAAGGTACAGTTTTATGACAAGGATAATACAACAGTAATGTAATCTTACAAGACTTCAGAAAAAAAAATATCTTTGCAATGAATCACCTGTTATTTAATAATTATATCCATCCATCCATCCATATGCTCACGACTATATTCCCCGAGGGGGTAGTCAGAGATATTCTGAAACTTCAGAACATCCACGTTTCACTAGCAGTACCGAAACTCTGTCCAGTGTGACGGGGAGTGAGCCCGTCGCCACATGTAATGGACAGTAGGTACAATACATGTCTCGAAATTGAAGCACGCAGGTTTCCTCACGATGTTTTCCTTCACCGAAAAGCCAGTGGTGTTACAAATCGTACATAAATTCCGAAAAAACTCATTGGTACGAGTCGGTCGGGACGGGGATCGAACCATCGCCTCCTACACGGCAGGCAAGGTTACTCGCCACTGGACCACCACGGCTCCTATAATTATAGGCTAACTACAAATCCGATTTACACTACCCTCCGTAATCGCATAAAGAGCTGTTTGACGGTAGGATGGTATTCCTCGTCCCCGAGCAGCGCGCATCAACCGGTACTTGTTACTGCAGCCAATGCATAGTACATGCACAACCTGCAGATAAAAGTTTTGAAAAACAAAAACGAAAATGTGTAACAATAACTTTACATAACTAATTTAAGCATGTTGTTACTATATTTAGAATTTAGAAACTTACTGGTTTTGCTCAATAGTTGCAATTACCAGATAGTTGCAATTACAAGACTCCACCTTAGTAATATTTAATGGGGTCGTTTAGTTTAGACTTTAGGCCATCAAACTGAACAACGAAAAGCGAAAAACAATGAAAAAAAAATCTAATGTCCCATACTTTTGAGTCGAGTCGGTTCGGTGTAATTTTGTATGAAACATTTTCGCGTTTTCGAAGTTGGCTTCATAGTGAAAGATGTTTAGATTAATCATCTAACCACCACCCCTATAAATGTTACTAGGGTGTTTTGTTACACCCTGTACAGCCACTCATCGTCAACCTATAATATCGGCGTTAGTCCACAACGCAACAAGAGCCTAATGCAGATTGGTAAACTTCACATATACAGGGTGAAATTGATATCATTAGCATTCTTTTAAACTAGGTGGGTAGAGTCTACCCATCAAACTGAAAAACTTTCACTATGGGAGCAAAATAATCAGCTTTTCCATACTAAACTGCAATGCCTACTCGACTCAAATGTATGGAACAGCAGATTTTTTTGCTCCGATCGGTTTGCTCCCATAGTGAAAGTTGTTCAGTTTGATGGGTAGACTCTTAATTTAAAAGGATGCGAATGATATCAATTTCACCCTGTATAAGCGTCAGAATTTCTTATTCGGCGTATGCGTAGTGCGTACCCTCGTCGGTGCCGGTGGCGCGTTGCGGAGAGGAATGCATGGCTACTCATTGACGACATGCCATGTGCACCCAAGAAGAGAAGTTTTTCTAACTTATGTACGTAATACAGACTGCTCTCAAACGGTGAAGGAAAACATCGTGAGGAATAGCCACTTAACATAGGTAAAATATCATCACGCTAAATGACGAAGAAGCTGGGTAAATTGAAAGCCCCGAGCAAACTGAATATTTATAGGGTATACTTGGTAGCGCGGATTTGGTTAAATTTGAACGATTCAAAAAATTTTATATACAGGTGAAGGACTTAAAAATCATGGCGTTTTTGGATCAATCGGATAAAAATTGATAGAATGAGACATGTTAAAAAAATAAATTTTATACCAACACTATGATAATACCGTTATTTTTGCTACTCTTTATTTAGCACGTACGTTACTCATTATTTTACAGTCTTTGTTTACTAACAACGACTGTAAAATAATGAGTTGAAATGTAAAATCGATTATTTTTAAATAAATCTTTGGCAACCAGCCTCAACAGTAATAAGATTTATATGTAGGTATAAAAAAAATTAAAAAAAGTAAACGGTCTAGATCTTCATAATTCTTACACTTTTCGTGTTAAGGTGGTTGCAGAGGGGTCAATTTTATACAAAACTTTGACGCACAATACGCGTAGACGGTATTAATATAAGTAACTTTGTATATATGGAAAAATAGTTTAGAAAATCTAGATGCCGCGTCACAAATAACATTTGCAATTTATGAAATAATTACGAAGATATAAAGCTTCGATATTTGTCATACAAAATTTTAAAAGCTTTATATCTTCGTAATTATATTATAAATTGCCAATGTTATTTGTGACGCAGCAACTAGATTTTCTAAACTATTTTTCCAGATATAAAATATTACTTTTATTAATTCCGTCTACGCGTATTGTGCGTCAAACGTTTGTATGGACTGAAACCACCTTAAGATTTCTATTTGAACCCTTACGTTCATCTTTGGTATGAAAATAAAGATTAAGCAAATATTTATGTTATATTAATTGTTGAATCCAACTACTTTACCAACACCCTGTATTTATATACAAGTGATATTCGCGTGTCTGTCGGGACGTTAACCGATTTAGGAAATATTTCAAAGTTCAATGACACGTGCTCTGAGGTCGAATTCTAATCAGTTGCTATGCAGAATGCAGACGCAGCCACAGGACGAAACCAATTTTGCACACAAAAAAATCGCCAGGAGTTGGGTTAAATGACTTTCAGGGAATCCGTGAAATGATTTTGATATTATTGCTTCAGGCAGAACTCCAGATGTTACTTATAATTCGGTACCTATGTGGTTTTATCGATCTCTTATTGCAGAACCCGTCCTCTACCGAATTTTCAAAAAGTATTGCGCGCTTAATTTCGGCAGGTGTATTCCGACACTCCATAGTCTATTCTATGGTATAGATAGAGACTATACGAAATGTGAAAATGAGATAAGCTGAGAGGCAGCTTTTTGAAAAGATTGAAAGCGAACTGGAACATTATTTTCACGACATTTGTTCTAAAGGATGACTCACGCTACACTGCGCCGTGTCCGTGCCGAGTCCGCACCGAGTGTCGGCCGTCGCACGGTCAACTAATATTACATAAATATTGTGTATGGACACACTCACGCTACATTGCGCCGTGTCCGAGCTGCGGCTGCGCAACCGACAACGCTCGGAAGCAAATCGGTGCGGCCTCGGCTCGGCCACGGCTCGTTGCATGAATACATTGCCGCCGAGCTGCGCCCGTGTTGTCGTAGTTGTACTGACGTCAGTGTGACTACTTTTAGTAGATTTCTACTTTTTGGTAGATTTGGGGCTTAGAGAACGATGATTTAGTAGTGCGAAATTGTTTAGTAGATTCTAGTAGTAATTTCAATGACCGTGCGACGGCCGACACTCGGTGCGGTGTCGGCTCGGGCACGGCGCGGTGTAGCGTGAGTCATCCTTTAGTCATGGTGACAGACAACGATAAAAATCCATGACTGTAGCGTTTTCTGTGAAAATTGTTTATGATTCTTGTGTTTTCTGTGAAAATTTTATCTATCTGTCTATTTATGATTCTCGTTCATACATTGTTTGCGCGGCAGATTTTTATTAACAGACTGTACGCACACTGCTGCGGCGCCGCACCGCCGCGCCCGTATGAACGCCTGTGCGGCGAAATCTTTGCGATGCGGCACCGCTTAGGCGCCGCATCGCGCCATATGGTTCCGCTCTAACAATCTCTTCGTGTCTGTGACAACAGGTCGTATAGTTCAAAAACAGTAGCAAACTCGTTGCCAAAGAATTTTCACATCCCACAACCCTACCCCACACCCAACACTACTAGACAATGAAGTCCAGTGAGCCCGGGAGATGACTCTAATCTGTCTTGGAACCCTCCATGAATGTAATCAAAGAAGTTAGGAGTAGTAGGAAACATATACACATTGGGCATAAGATATCCAACTTCTAAGCTCAAGAAATACAAGAACGTATAAGAACTATTTCACAGTTTACACTCTCATCAAAATGATACAGACGTAATGAAAGGAATTTTAAACTAACAGAAACAATTGAACAAATAAATAAAGAATTGAAATAGAGAAATTTAAATAATGTCGTGAACAAACATTGTTTAAGTAGTCGGCTACAAAATCAAAGATGCCGAAACATTCCTAGAGTAAACCAAACAATTGTTAACAGAAGTTAGTTGTATCACAATATGTTAGCAAAAGAACTGATCACAATGCTGAAGCTACCGTGCTTTTTAGGGTTCCTTCAAGACAAAATTGAATGAGGAAGATGAGGTATCGTAATGTTTTTTTTCTTAGCCTACATCATCTTCAACTCTTTAACTATCCCTATCATGGGCATGCTCTGCCTACGTGTCATCGAAGTCATTCAGATCGGCCAACCACTTCCTAGGAGACCATGACGCCGCCGCCGACGACCGTTTTCTGGGATTCAGGGCATGACAATTCTTGCCCACCTATCCTGGTACATTCGATAAAAATGACAATCCCACTTTTTTTTCCCAACAATATGGCTATTCATGTTTTTGAGCGCAGTGTAGTGTTCCTGACACAATCCGTTCTTTAACACCTAGTATACTCCGTTCCATTGCCCTCTGACGAACCATGAGTTTGGATTTTTGAGACTTCGTGAGAGACCAGGTCTGGGTACCGTAGGATAGGCAGGATACACAAACATGTCGATTAGTCTTCGTCTTCAAGACCAATTTTTAGACACGACACGAAAATCAAATTGACATGAATTTTAGGATTTGACAATCTATTGTACTAAGCACGTGTTTTACTGCTATTCTATAAAACACTATCAAGGATAATACAAATACAAAAGAAAGAATAACAAAAGTTTTAAGGCGATTTTTATTTCGTTTTATAAGGCTAGTGTAAAAATTTGGATTTTCTACGTTTTAGCAGAAACACAAATATACGGGACTCTCTTTACAGAAATTAGACTTACACGCTTTTACTACCTACTTATCTTTCACAGAAATGGATTGGGCATAATTATAATGAAAGAGACGATGATATACATAAGGCTGAGGATGAAAAGGGACGTGCTTAAGGAACACTTGCGACCACAGCGGTTTGTGATGAAAGGACGAGCAGAATACGAATGAGGAAAGTTGGGTTTACCATACATCTGTACACTTTTTAGGATAATGTGTTTACCTTTATTTGAGTTATATCTGCGGAATCCCGAGCATGCAGGGCAGAGACTTCCTCTTACCATCAACGTTCCACCATCACCATGGATTAGTACGGGTGATGAAGTCAAGCTGGTGATCAAGATGTGGTCAACTTCTCAGTTGTCCGATTTGCAAGCAGCGTCAATAGGCTTCTGACTTGGATTAACGAATAGGTGCCGCCATCTAGCGACACTGTCCAGCACTTTAAAGTCCCACGTGTAGTGTGACAGATGATATGAGGCTTTTGCCATGCAGTGGGAGGTCAGAAAATTGGCTGATGATGAACTATATTCATTTACATACCTATAAACATCATACCATTATTCTTTTTAAAACATCTGATACCAAATAGGTAGTACCAGGCTATCAGCGTCAACGCCGCCTAACTTCAACGATAGCTTTCTTCATGTTCGGGTAAAAAATATTCCATCAATTCCTTCAAAAATCACGCAATATCCCAAAAGAACCAAAGTGGCATGGCATTCCTACAAAGTGACAATGCACTGGAATCCAGAGTCAAGTAACAAGTAGGTTAAAAGGTGAGACAGTCAGGTATTACTGTAATTAGAGTTCGCATAGTGATGCAAATGTGTGGCGATTCTGACTAGAGCGCGAGAAGGAATTTGCTATGGAGGTAAGGTGTTGGTATAAAATAAGAGATAAGGATATTATTATTATTTCTTCCCTTGATTCTTGGTATCCACGATGCAACGATTGCCAACCTTAAACTGGGCTGCAATCGTGGTAAATATTCGGTGATTCAACTGTTATTGGAATACGTATGAACTATAACTTTTTCACATTTGGTATTGCGCTAATCGCGGTACTGCTCTTGACAGCCGTTAGAGCCGTTTTGACAAATCGCTCAGACGTTATTGGCTGTCAGTTACATAGAGTTTAGCGCGATGCGGAATTCAGCGCAGTTGAGTAGTAATTGGATTGTAATGTGATTAGAACTGAAATTGGATAAGAATAGAACTTCGATGTTTTAACTTAGCTCAATCGGGCTCGTGAACTTAATCTACAAAATCGTCATTCGCAAACAAAAGAAGATACCTAATTAGAGACTACTGACCACACTAAAGGGATAAATTCAATAATGCCAAAAACACTTAAAAAAATCGGCCTCACAGACGCTTGATCGTGCCGGTATGTCCCACGGCCTTAAATCGATAACAATCGCCTTAATTGCTGGCCGATTAAGGCCGATTATGGACTGACGGCAAAAAATGCAGTTGCCTTAACCAAACTGTTTAATTAGAGTATCAGATGTTTATTCTTGATGGGATCTGGAGGGGACTTTTATGGTGAAGGAGATGTGAAAGTGTTTAAGTCAATTGAAATTAATATAGCAGTTGTTAAATATAGGGTATTTCGGCTACTGTAGCAAAGAAATTGTAGACAGGATTGCTGCATTAGAAACATAATAATAAAATTATGATCATGAACGAAACTATTAATTAGAATTAAAGCGAAGAAGCAGAGGTAAGACAAGTTTGGAAAATACTCGCTAATAGGATGGTTTCATGTCTATCTCTATTTTTTTATTCCTATGATCAGCTTTGGTAGTAAAGCAGCTTAAACTAATGAAGTGACAAAGTCGGAATCAACGCTCAAAACTTCCCAAGAATATCAACCTTCCAAACCTAAACAATTTTGAAAAACACGAAATGAAACAAAGAAAGATAAAATAGCGTCAACAAAACCAGAAACACTAAATAAGACAGAAAAACAAACCAATGAAAAACAACCATCAAACATAAATACGTAGGTAAAACCAAACGACAAAAGTCCTGAAAGAGAAACCTTACAAAAACATCTATGGAAAATTCAATAACTTTTTACTATTCTGTTCTAAACAAACACTATAAAGTGTGTATTGTGAAACAGCGGAAAGTGGGAAGCCGCACGACACGTGTTTTATATATATCCCATTCAAAATAGTGTTACGAGAAGTAACCCAGATAGATGGACCGAACGAACGGATAGTTCCAGCTATCCAAGTGGGTGGTAGCCTTGACTTCTTTACATTGTTTCCTGACCTCTGAAAGTCTGCACTTAGGTGTTGACTTGGAAAGATAAGGATTGATAAACTCTGTTCCTAAGTTAGGTTAGGTTACCTATTAATAAGTTTTTCATGACAATATCGGATTGGTATTTCCGCCTTATTCTAGTAAATTTTGCTTGCTTTTTCTTTAGCTGTCTTAAGTTGGAAATGGAAGGATGTCTGATAAAGATGATCTATGACTAAATTCATTGCGGGTTCCAATTCCAAGACAAATAAGAGTAATCCAACAGGCTCACTGGATGTCATTCTCTAGTGAAGTGAATCCTGGTTTTACAGAAAATACGACTACTGAGGCAGAGGATAGACACATAAATTAGAAATCGGAATACAGTCTTCAAGTCTTGAGTGAGTGTTTATCCCTAATTGGTGGTACCTCTGTAATAGTGAGTTTTGCTTCTTTTTTATCGATTTCAATGCAAGTACTGAAAAGACGGAGCAGGATAAAAATATTGATGATGAAGTGCACAATAATTAATTGATATCTATTCTAAGACAAAATGGAATCAAGAAAAAAACTTGTTAAACAATAGATATTTAAGAAGATTTATTGCCAATCGTAAAACAGAAGTAATGAGATTTAACGCGATTATATACATCTTCAATAATTGAGTAAAGTATAGCAGGTTATCACGCAACCATTGGATTAGAGAGCTGTGTAAGTAGGACTAACGCCAGATCACAAAGTTTTATAAAAGAAACACAGGGTCCTTCTTAATATGCTGACACTTTTTTAAGGGGATGATCAGACCGTCAAACTGAACAACTTTCTCTATGGGACCAACATAGAAATCGCGAAAAAAAATCAGCTGTCACATACATTTGGCTCGAGTAGGTTTGCAGTTTTGTATGGGAGAGCAGTTTTTTTTAGTGATTTCGATGTTGGTCCAATAGAGAAAGTTGTTCAGTTTGACGGTCTAATCATGTCCTTAAAAAGTGTCAGCAGGACCCTGTATAGGGTCCTTCTTAGTATGCTGACGGTTTTTTAAATGGATGATCTGAACAACTTTCTCTATGGAACCAATATCAAAATCGCGAAAAAATGTACAGCAGTTCTATACATTTGCGTCAAGTAGGATTGCAGTTTTGTATGGGACAGCTGATTATTATTTCGCGATGTGTTTTTTGCTCCCATACTGAAAGTTGTTCAGTTTGATAGTCTGATCATCCCCTTAAAAATCCTCAGCATAGTAAGGACACTGTATATGAAAATTCGATTAAAATATCACTATACTCCACTCTTACTAAAGAGGTAGGCACTCAACAGTTGACCACCCCGAAAGGGGTTAACTGATCGTCAGTTTATGTATGTACAAATATTTGCACCAGAGTATTATTTTTCTGGTTAAATTTAGAACAAATCAACAACGTTTAAATTCAGAACAAAGGTCTTTATCGCCGGCTCCCTAAATCAAAGATTAGAATCTCACCCGAGCAGACAAAATAAAACAGCTAAAAGTAATGGAGGATGAAAATTGAGATACAGTTAGTTAGTTGTGCAAAAAGACCGCCGTTAGTCCTTGCCGGCGGCGCTTAGGTTTTAGAGATCACGACTTTTGGAGTCATACTTCTTTTGGCGGGCTATGAGAAAGAAGAAACATATCAAAGCGTATTTTTAGCATGTGACAGAAGTAGCGCGCGCCGATCTAAGCATATAATAAGCATATGCTCACGACTATATTCCCCGAGGGGGTAGTCAGAAATATTCTGAAACCTCAGAACATCCACGTTTCACTAGTAGTACCGAAACTCTGTCCAGTGTGACGGGGAGTGAGCCCGTCGCCACTTGTTATGGTCAGTAGGTACAAATATATGCTTCGAAATTGAAGCATGCAGGTTTCCCCACGATGATCCGAAAATCCGCCGATCTAACACAACATGAATTTTTTTTTATCAGAGTTTTCTGTATTCTCTCCATTATAAAGGTCATTTGATGCAACACGTCTCCACGTGGAAGATAACTATGATATAGAGTCATCTCACCCACTGCACTGGGGCCGTTCTCCCGGTGTTACTCTACACTTTTTTGTACCACACTTATGGTGTATGTTCATTTTTGGCATCAACTCAAGCTACCTCTATACCAAATTTTATCAAAAGCAGTTCAGCGGTCCGTGAAAATGAATCAGACTTATCACAAATGAGACGTGTGGCATATAATGTAATTTTATTATTAGATTTTTCTTTTTTTTTATGTGAAAATTTTTAATTGGCGTCTAGATTTAAATAAGTATACTAACAAAATTATAATGCTGTAAAGCTTCCGAAAATAAAATAAATAAATAAAATAAAATAGAGAGACTTTAGCATTTATAATTATTAGTAAATGAATAATAAGATCATGATACATCAAAAGTTTTGCTCAGGTCTTAAATCAAATTTGGTCGCTTGCAAAAACGCAATCGACAAAACGGACCCACGACGTTCAATCGAGAACCTTCCTGAGCTTAAAAGTACAAAAATTTAACTAAAAACATTTAAAAGGGTAACAATTTTGTACTTAGCAGATTTCTTGTAAATTCCAGAATATGACACGACTGGAATAATGTGAGATTTTCTTCGAATTAGTTTCTCGATGTAAAAAGCTAAATGAATTCCCTTCATTTAGCTAAATGCTTCAGACTGCACTAGTTATTTTCCAAATGAGGTATGATTGTGATACTTAAGTGACGATGGCGATGATGATCGGAAAAACATAATAGCACCTCAGAATTATCTAGATCAGACCAGGAGTGCGATTTTTGAAAGTCAAACGTTGAAATCAGCAGGAGAAAAGTATGAAGTTTGTATATTCTCGCTCATGATTTCGAAAATAAATAATAGAATTTGGTCTATCTTTAAATCTGAAATGCTATTTTTGATTTCGAAATCATAAGCGAGAATATACAAACTTCATACTTTTCTCCTGCTGATTTCAACGTATGACTTTCAAAAATCGCACTTCAGACTGTAATTTGTACTTTGTATATTTTGATTTATTTAATATATGTGTGTTGTAGACTTTCTGGCCGCATCTTCTCTAGATGGAAAGACCTTCCGACCCGGTGGTAGCGTCAAAAAATTACGTCAGAAAGCTTTCCATGTGATTTTATTTTAAATAAAAATTTACGAGTTTGAGTTTAACCAGTTGATTCAATATCGACCTCCGTGCCTACTGCCTCCGTGGTCTAATGGTTAAGAGCATTGGCTCTTGACACAGAGGTCGTGGGTTCGATTCCCACGGGGGACACCTAGTGGAATGTCACTTTGTGCGTTTTTCCCCAGTTGGTTTGGACATTGCAGATTCCGTGCTTCGGATGGCACGTTAAGCCGTTGGTCCCGGCTACTATCTCTGGTGGTAGTCGTTACATAAAAACCACGTCAGAGGCCGTAAGGCGGTCTGAAAAAACTCTGACACCAGGGCTCTGCCCACACTATAAGAAGGAGAAGAAGAAGAATATCGACCGATACACAATGACACTACAAGCAAAGAAAAATAACTATTACTATCAATGAGTTTTTATTACTATAATTAGTTTTGGTTAAGGATTTAGAATGACTTGCCATCGACACGTTTGAAGAAGAGATTAGTTTTGGTGCAACTACAAATAGGTTTACGAATGCTTATTCGTACAGAAATGTCTTCCGTACCAGCTTTCATCACACCTGCATTTTTAACTAGGGTTTCACACTTCTGAAATGAGTATAAACATTATTCGATCACAAAAATTAGGCTGGATATTCCAAACAAATTACCGCGAAAAAGATACAAAAATAAAAATAAAACCCGCACATCATCACCCAAAAAACAATCATTAGCACAAATGACATAATTTTAATAAGGCCACACCACGGCACGCCGCCGAAACGTATAAACCCGTAAATGTAAACTTTCATCTCCCACGTTTTTTTGCCAGTTTGTTTTTGCTCGATGGTCGCTGGCATTTTCGGAATTCAGCCATTTACATAAATGCCTGAGAGTCTTTGTTCAGCCGCTAAGGCGCCGCGCAGGGAACGGGTCGCGCGTACGCACGCCCGCGTATGGCAACGACTGGTGTGTTTGTTTTTTTTTGTTAATCGGAGTTTCAAAAGTTGCGTTTTGTTGTGTTAAAAAGTTTCACTTACAATTTTTGCTATAAATCGGTAACTGGAGGGTGAGTTGTCATCAGCAAGGTATTTATTGCGTCCAAAAAATGCTGTCCATGAAACTGAGTGTTCAATTCAAGGACATTAAAAGCGCTGCTCAAGTCATCGTTTACACGTTATACTTCGTAAAAATGCAATAATTTGTTAAGTCAATTTGTTGACGTTCCACTAGTAAGTTGTTGCTTCCAGTACATAAATACAACTAAATTTAATTGGTTTTGTTTTGGGAAATACCAAAAACAACTAAACAATTTTAATGATTGGAACCAGGTCAATATTTCGCATTATCAAAACAATAATTATAATATTTTTTTAATCAAGTAAGTTTTATTAATACCTTTTTCGCTAAATACAAATTCTGACACAATCTTATTAAAATACCTGCCAAACCTTACTAACCCACAATTTACTCGGAAACTGTCATAATTTGAATACAAATCAGGAGTCAAACTTAAACAGGTCATCAATCTTATATCATGGCGCCGTCTTTTCACTGACCCCAACACCCTATCGATAAAAAAACTAACCGCGGCTACTATAAAGAATGGCAACAAAAACCTTAATATTCCGTACCGAAAACACATTCGCCTAAATCGGACAAAATTAAGTGTTAACCCTTTAGGATAGAGGACGTGGTAAGCGCACAATGGGATTGTGAGTTTGGTAATTAGATTCTGACAGTTTGAAATCGGCAAAGAGGCCGACTGTCAAAAACTCGGCGCCAGCGCCGCTGTAAATAAAACATTAGAATAAAATAGCAATAAAGTTGAAATTTTTAGGGTTAGCACAGTTTAGTTTTGAACCTAATCTTGGGTTGCGTCAGTTTTATGAATTTCATCATTCAGTATGTTTTTGTTTTCAAATTATTGATTTTTGCTTTAGTTTTTTGTCTTCTCCAATGTAATTGCGTTTATCTATTCACTTGCACTTTCAGTTAAAAAAAGTATGTAATGCGAATTCACACTTGTGTCTGCAACCGTAGAACGTTTAATTGGAAGCATGGAGCTGAATAAAGATGTACCGAACCCAAGCTCGTACACAGACTTTGGTTTCAGGGACATTCATTCTTAAACCAATTTATCCTGTGATACCTGTGATCAGGAGTTCAATTCTCTAAGCGCAAACATCGGTTGTAATATCGGCGAGCTGTCAATTCGGTATGCGTTGTGTCAAAAACGATGTTTGCGCTTAGAGAATGAGCGTTTTTCTTTTGGTTTTCTAGGGGATCGATAGATGGCGCTACGGTCTGTGCGAATAAAGGATCTTTTTGAAATCAAAATTTCGAAAAGGGTTTCTTTAAAATAATAAAGAGGGAAAAGATGATCAAAAAGATGCCAACGCATCTTTTGATGGAATATTTCATTATATGCGAATCATTTTGATCGAAAATTTGAAACTTTTTACTTCTGACATGGTTGTATGGGCTCGATCCCTTGGCCTTAAAAAAATGGCAGGCACAGTCTTGACATGATTTTGACAGATTCTCTCGAACGTCTCTATGGAGCTATAAACAGCATGACATCTATTGAGTTTTTTTAGAACTAAAATTAAAAAAGAAAAACGCTCATTGCACTACAGGGTGAAATTGATATCATTAGCATCTTTTTGAACTAAGAGTCTACGCATCGAACTGAAACACTTTTACTATAGGTTGCTCCCAACTGAACAACTTTTACTATGGGGTAAACCGATCGGAGCAAAAAAAAATTTGCTGTTGCATACATTTGAGTCGCGAACTCGCGTGTCGAGATTGCAGTTTAGTATGGAACAGCTGATTTTTTATTTGCTCCGATCGGTTTGCTCCCATAGTAAAAGTTGTTCAGTTTGATGGGTAGACTCTTAGTTTAAAAGGATGCTAATGATATCAATTTCACCCTGTATAGTGGTCGTTTCTAATAGCGAAACTCCATTACGCCAGCGGTTCCATACTACAATTTTACATACAATCATCACGTTGCTTACACTATGTACACCTACACTTAGTTGGCAACCGGCAGAGAAACATATTATGCTTTTTACGCTTCCGTACGAGATGTTACATAAATATAAAAGGACACTATTAGTCATATAGGTCGTTATTCGCGCGAATTTAATGTTTCATAACCCGGGTCGTCGACTGTTCATTTTATTTTTGCTGAAGATCTCGTATCGGTGACAGAATTTGTGGGGTTGTTTACTTCGTGACACATTTCTTGATGCGCTTTACGTATTAGGTCCGCCACATACATCCGGAATAAACCTGATTCGGAATTAGATTCCGTATGGGGTGTTGCCGCTTTCAGAGACTTTTCACTGGATCTAGTGATTTTTTTTATGTCTTGAATGAAAATTTCAATAGCTATTCTACCAAAATGTATGAAACAGCCAATGAGATGCTATTGGAAACAGCAGATTTTATTCGCGATTTCAAAGTTGGTTCATGGATAAATATCCCATTGTAAAAGTTATTCAGGTTGGTCTGAAGTACCCCTAGAAGAGCGTGTAATTTCTCTATATATGGAAGTACCCCATAAAGTTTGTAACGCATTTGAATTTACACCCTGTATTTAAAGCTGCAGCCGACGCCGACGGTACGACATGGAGTGTAGCATGGAATAGATTTTTTTTTTTTATATGTCACAAATTATTTTTTATCAGTTAATAATTTTCGCGGCCCGAACAGTATCAACAAAAAACTTATGCAACAACAATAAATTTCATTCACAACAGTCTATTCCGAGTTGCAGTCATATTCCGTTAAATGCCGACTCGGTCACAAGTCGAGACGGTTTATATTTAGGTACGAACTTTTTCCGTCGCCCCAAGGTATTTCGGTTGCAAAATACTGTTTCAATAAACGAAAAAAAATACATTAACGCAAGGTGAAAATTCCAGTTGAGTAAAGCTTCGCGCATTTTGATGTATATTTTTTGTTGTTGTTAATATTTTATTAATTGTAATGTTTAAAATTGTTTCGTTTTGTTGATGCTGTCGTAATTATTGTTAATGGCATATTTGTGTCTTTATTAATTTAATTTTGCATAATATACTTACGAATATATTTTTCGAGGGGGTTAGTACTCGAAATTCAGAACCTCCACAGTTCACTAGAGCGCCCAAACTAACACTTAGTTGCAAAAACGCTCATTAGAGTTAATCCTCCATTAAATCTCTTGCTAGTTTATCTGAGCGTATGGCGTATTCTAGATTAAATAATTTTAGTAAAATTTAAACAAATAAAAAAAAAATACGTCAACCAGACAAAAAGTGACAGCAACAGATTTAATGGAGGATTAACTTTAATGAGCGTTTCTGCAACTGAGCGTCAGACTATTATATTACAATTAGTGAGCCCTGTCGCCACTTTTAATAGACAGTAGATATACAATATACGTCTAGAGATTGAAGTGTGTATGTATGTTTCCTCACTTTGTTTTTCCTCACCCAAAGAAGCTTACCAAATGGTTTTCCGACACACACTCACACACATCCCCTCCCCCTCGTACACTCTCACAACACACACCCACCCACACACACACACACACACACACACACACACACACACACACACACACACACACTCTCTCATACACCCCCACACCCCCATGCACCCTACTAAAAATTGTTTTTTTTTGGTCAGTAAATTACTTTTTATTTTATTTATTTTAAAGACAGTGTCGTTACTATTATTTTGTTTTATATAAGAATTAACAAAACACCCTAGTAATATTTGAAGGGGTGGTTTAGGTAGTCCGTCAAACTGAACAACTTTCACTGTGGAGCTAACTTCAAAATCACGAAAAAAGGGGGTTTAGGTAGACCGTCAAACTGAACAACTTTCACTGTGGAGCAGTGGACAAAAAAAGTGAAAAGGGTGAATTTTTAATATTTATATTTTTTAATATTTATATTTATATTTCATAATTACGTTTGCATTTTTACCTTATATTTCGTCCGATTACTATAGTAAATTAAATTATGTTTTTAGAGTGTAATACCATCAATAAACGTAACCGTTTGTGAGCCTACAATAAATTGACTCCTTTATGTTATGTAGCCATCCAAATTTATACTCCATCTGCTCCTGAGTCTCGATGTTGACATGAGTATTGTGGAGTCAATTTTGAAGCTATTTTGGTTCATCTTTCAGGATTCTAAAATCGATAGAATTTTGATAGTCCACAATCCTAATCCAATCCAAATAGTTACTGCTCTAAACAACCGCTCGATGGCGAAGTTTTCTCTCCTTATTTTTGTTTTATGTAAAGAATTTTTTGTACTTGTAACACTGTACCCCTGGATAAATGGATGTAAATAAAAGTTACTGCTTAAGGTGGTTTCAGTCCATACAAAAGTTTGACGCATAATACGCGTAGACGGAATTAATAAAAGTAATATTTTATATATGGAAACATAGTTTAGAAAATCTAGTTGCCGCGTAACAAATAACATTTGCAATTTATAATATAATTAAGAAGATATAAAACTTTTAAAATTTTGTATGAAAAATTTCAAAGCTTTATATCTTCGTAATTATTTTATAAATTGCAAATGTTATTTGTTACGCGGCATCTAGATTTTCTAAACTATTTTTCCATATATAAAAAGTTACTTATATTAATACCGTCTACGCGTATTGTGCGTCAAAGTTTTGTATAAAATTGCAGCCACCACTGCTGCAACCGCCTTAATTCAATTATTTTATAACATTTCTCGAATCGAAAGTGCATCAGATACCCGCAACTGTTTACGTATTAAATTAAAAGTAAATTTTTTTTAGATGACATTTTTATTTTTATCGTTTGAGCGCGAAAAAAATGTGTTGACAGGTGGCTTAAGGCTTATTATGTTAAAGGAAATGATCACATTCTTTATTTTATTTAAAAGTAAGTAAATTATTGAACTTTATCGTACATTTTCAATTCTGTCAGTTATCAAGACCTGGATACAGAGGGGCAAGTAAATTTGAAATCACTAAGGAAGACGATTCGGTCACACCCTAGATCATACTTGTATCATGCAATTTTTTGTAACATTATGTAGGAATTAAGTTGGTTAAAGAAAAGAGAAACATTTTAAAAACAATCGAAAACCGGAGGGGAAAAATGATCGGACACTTGATACGAAACGACAATTTCTTTAAAACCATACTGGAAGGGAAGATAGAGGGGAAGAGAGGCAGGGGAAGACCTAGACAGAGTTATCTGGCCCAAGTGAAGGAAAAGGTTGATGTCGTATCGTATCAAGAACTCAAGAGACTAGCGGAAAGGAGACAGGATTGGCGAAAACTCCACCGACAAGAGCGTAGCTCTTGAATAAGATTATGATGATGTAGGAATTGTAATAGAACTGCCTTTTTGGTAAAAGTAAACATTGCGAGGAAACCTACAGGTTTCCATTTGGAAGCCTGTATTAGGTACACACTGTCATACTGGAGTTTGGGCATGGAAATGAAATAACTCTCTACTAGAAATATAGTCGGAAGTGAGTATGCACATAAGGTCTCCCGAGGTTATTGCAACTATGGGGTAATTGAAGCTATGGGGTAATTGCAGCTATGAGGTAATTGCAACTATAGGGTAATTGCAACTATGGGGTAATTGCAGCTATGGGGTAATTGCAGCTATGGGATAATTGCAACTATGGGGTAATTGTAACTGAAGTAATTGCAACTATGGAGCACATGCATATAAAAACTTTTAATTACGCAAAGATACCTTATAAGATATATATTAATAAAAATAATAATTTATATCACATTATCTTTCATAAGAGCAAAAAAAAACAAACACTTGAATTAACAATTGCATTAAGAGGTTATGAAAATACGGTTGTAATGGTACACCCACTCGTCTCATATTTGTATGTGAAAGCATGTAATGTCTCAATTCAAAATGTGCTTGCTTTGGGAAAAAGAAAGAAGTTCGGTACCGTTAGCAGAAACGTCTCTAACGTTATTAAAGTAAGGATTGATTTTGAAGATCTGCTAATATTTCTGTCATTTGACAATTCGATAGATGGTCATCGTAAATGCTGTGGGGAAGTAATTGATTAGAGTACAGGCACGCTTTAGCGACTAAAAAATTCTAGCAGAAACAAATTGTTTAGGGGATCTGTTTACTGTACCATTAGAAAAAGAGGAGTTTAGTAAGTTTGAAGCCTTAGAGCCTGTTTCACCACTTCTTAGCAAGTTCTTGTTAGCTTATCCGACAGATATTTTGACATATCTTTCATACAAAATATGTCAAATTATCTATCGGATAAGCTAACAAGAACTTACTCAGAAGTGGTGAAACAGGCCCATAGTTTAGTGTGTGTTTGACGAGTGACAGGTAGTGAACTCGTCGGTTCTTTTATATATTTTAGTGAACGGTGAACACCATACGTCTAAAAAATTAAAACATGTAGGGTTTCACACATTGTTTTTCTTACATATTTCATTTACCTCATGCTCATCCATACATCTCTTCATACATGCCCGTCGGTTTCGAGTACTCCGCACCTCCCCTTTTTGTAGGACCCAACTGATTTGATCACCATACGTCCTACGAGGGCGCCCTCTATATCTGCACTTTATTAAGAGACAGTACCAAACTCATTCATATTAATGCAGACAGATACATCATTTTAACGACCCCAAGTGACAAATTGATGAAACTATTCTGTACAGTAATAAAACGTCTGGACTTTTTCTGAATCATGTAAAATAGTTGATGGTCAATAAAGCTTCCGTGTCGGATTTTAGATGAATATTAAAATGTAATAGCGTACCGATGGTAGAATAAAGAAAATTGTTTGAGCGTCATAGAGTCATAATCTCTAATAGTCTCATAAGTCTTTTGTTCCTCTTTCTGTCTAGCAAACTTTCATCCATTGTGATTGTAGTCAATGTAAGACCTGAAGAAATAGATGTACCTACTACTTATATCACCATCATCATCATATCAGCCATTAAATATCCACTGCTGGACATAAGCCTCCCCCAAAATGGGGGGATTTGCCATAATCGCCACGCTTGGCAGGCGGGTTGGCGATCGCAGTTGGATCGAATCAATGTGTGTACTCAGAGGATGCTGCTGCCCATCCTTCAGTAGATCCCTTAGTCGCCTTTTACGACACCCACGGGAGGAAATGGGATGGTGCTATTCTTAGCCGACACCACACGGACTACACGGACACTACTTATATATGCGTCATTTTTATGTAAAATTCGCAATGTATTGTTTAAAATGTTTTTAGAGCATTTCGTTTATGTATTCATTTGTTAATTTTTTTTTATTCCCTTATTAATTGTTTAAGTGTATATTGTAGTGTTACTTTTGTAAACTGTTTTCTGTGCATGAGGTGTTCATCTCTAAGTGGTTGTGCATTAAGTTAAGTACTCAATGTAATTGTAAATTGTACCCATGTGTCATTGTAATAGCTGTTGATGAACCTGATAAAATAAAATAATAAGAAATTTGCATTCCATTAAAATTTCAATGTCAATTTATACTTTTCCAGCAGCAGATGTTTCCTCAAAGTTTTCTGGCCACATCTTCTCTTCAATGGAACCTTCCGATGCGGTTGTAGAGTCAAAAAGAGACGTCAAAAAGGTAGCGATGGTAAAATAAAGTAAATTTTTCGCGTCATAGTGTCAATAAGAAATTCGTCATAGTGTCAGAGTCACATCAGAGTTTCTAGCCACATATTCTCTACAACGGAACAACTTTTTTGGAAGGGCAATTAAAACATGTCAAAAAGCTATGTGTGATTATTATTTTTGAAAAACTTATTTTTTTTTCACTCACTTCTTGTTTCGTGATTTCGACTTTGGTCCCATAGAGAAAGTTGTTCAGATTGATGGTCTGATCATTTTTAACAAATTGAGAACCTCCTTTTTTTGAAGTCGGTTAAAAACCATCTCAATATTACGAAGGACCCTAACCTTAGGTATATGTTAAACATTCTCACTTTTTACTGTAAATTATAATGAATATCCGACAAAATAAAACTTAGTTCAAAACACAGTCTTCGTAATAAAGAAGTCTGTGGTTCAAAAATATGATCTTGATACGATTATCAATGAGCAACACAATCATTACCCAAACCATATCTCCAACTATAGATTTAACCATGGAGTAAGAGCGTGTAATTTCTCTATGTATTTAACCAAACTTTGTCCCAGCTTCTGTTGCTGACGGTACCCGACGCGCCGTCTCGTCCGCCGTCTATTTCTAGCGCCGCCCGCCCAGCCAAGTTTATTGACTCGAACACTATACTATACCAGGATTTTACAACTCAAATACCTCACTTTTCATATTCACCGTTTTCACTTCCAGCTCTTTCTTTGAGCGTTATGAAATACGCAGCAAAGAGTCTATCTATAGCTAGCAGTATTCAAATATACAGTGTGTATACTTAAATGCGTTACATACTGAATCGGGTACTTCAGTCCATGAAACTGAACAACTTTCTCTATGGGATCAAAATAGAAATCGCAAAAAAAAATTGGGTTGAGTAGGACAGTTTTCTATGGAGCAGTTGAGTTTTTTTCGCGAATTCTATGTTGGGTCCATAGATAAAGTTGTTTGTTTTGATGGTCTGATTATCCCTTTAAAAAAATGTCTGCATATCAGGTAGGACGTAAATCGTGAACACGTCAAAAATACAATTTTGGAAAATCTCCTATGGAGATAACTAAGATAAGAGGAATAGAAAAGGGGTGCTACGAGAAATTACCGAAGCAGCAACATTAAACAGTAGCATGCCACGACACACGAAAGCGACAAAACGGTCATGCGCGATCGCTTTCACATTATTATAGTAACAAAGACAGAAGGCACGTCTCGATTTCTGTCATTTTCCCGGGGGTGTATGCTTGGCGCACGGGCCATCAGCCCAAGATAGAGCAGCGTGGAGAGCTGTGATGCCACAAGTGGCCCGTGATGGTCACGTCCCTTCATGAGGTTACAACAAAGAAGAAGAAATATCAATATCCAGCAAATTTACGATTTGTGCGATGCTTAAATTCTCAAATGAATTTTTGCGAGGAAATTGTTGCATTTGATACGTTGGGATAAAGCTTCGTTTGCAGTGTGTTTGCGAAATGCTGACCACCTATCGCCACATCATTCCACCCTGGAATCTTAAGTATCCTAAAAGTTCTAAGAGTTGCAGTTGTGACAAGGTACATGTCACAACTGCAACTCTTAGAATATTGTGAGTACCTAGTTGCAGCAATGTTCCTGGCTGCCCCGGTGCCGATAGGTTGACGGATTAACCGATAACCGAGTTCTAAGATGGATAACACGAGCTGGCAGACGCAGTGTGGGATGCTCTCCGGCACTGTACCGACGACTTGAGGAAAGGTAGGGTCCGGCTACATCTCGTATCGTTTCACGGCGCCGTACCGTGGAAATTAACGGCACCACACCGGATCACGGTTCGGCGCCGTGTCGTGAAAAGTTCCAGTGCGATCTTGTTTTGTTTAAAATCTGGAGTGCAATTCTCTAAGCACAAACATCGGATGAAACATCGGCGAGCTGTCAATTCGGTATGCGTTGTGTCAAACTAAATAGGAAACCTTCGACGATCTGCAGGATGTAAGAAGGATGTTACCTTAGAGAATTGCAATCCAGATTTTTAGACTAATTTCGTCCTTCCTTCAAGGGGCGAAGGGCGTTCGTTTAGTACAGATATCAAAGTGTAAATTGAAATGTGGCTGGGTTTGACTGGATTAGGAAGGCTGAAGATGCAAGTTTTGTGGCATGTCTTGCGAGTTCATAATTGGACAATAATAGGCTGATATCGATTATTATTACATTATTCGAATAACCCTCCTTCTGGCGCAGTCGGGTAAAAAAATGGTAGAGACCTAGACATAGTTATTTAGCATATGGAATTATCAATTAGCACGTACAAAAACGAGTCTTGGTCTAAAAATAGCCTCTATTTTTTTCCAGTGCAACCCAGACTTGCACCTTGCATTTCACTACAAGGCCGCGAGGTTAAAAAAATATATTAAAAATGAATTCGGGATTCCTCGGCGCGTGTCGGGACAGACAGATGCGCGTGCAGCTGCCTTGCGCATGCGTTGATGTTGCTAGCGAATTTTGCTTGAGATTGTACCCTTTTATTTAGTGTTAATTGATGTTTTAGGACGTAAGAGTAAAAAATTTCTGTGAAACTCAGATTCCCGAATTCCCAGAGAATTTCCCGATTTCTTCTCTTATTGGGTACTTGGAAGTAGTCGCGTGTCAATTGCCTGCTCCCCGGCCTACAACGAAGCTCCAGTTGTATGGTGGCTCAAGATTGTTTTTTTTTTTTCCAAAAAGCTACCTTTACAGTCACTTAATATATTTTTTTCCGTACAACGTTAAGCACTTTTGCTATTTAAATTAGACATTTGACAATTTTAAGATTAAGATTATTTAAGATTAGGTAGAATGGAATATAGTAAAGCTTGACTATAGTCGATTCCTTGACGGATCATTCTCATTCGACAAGTAATAAAGTTTCGTGAGCAGTGTTTTTTGGTGCCTTTAAAAGACCTTTTGACCATCTTGTTTTGTCTTATCTTCGATGTTGTTGTGAAAAGTGCCCAAAGTTCCCAATCAACACGGTGTCCTTTATCGATGGCCAACTAAAGTGTCATCAGTTCTAATATCACTCATCGACGCACAATGTCAGTGTATGTTTAGATACCGGGTAAGACTGACGCGTGGGAAATGTTCTAAGGTTCCGTATAATATAAATAAGATATTGACGAATACCCAGCGTTGTATTTGATATTTGTTTTTCTACATGTTTGTTTAGGCCAGGCCACACAGAGGCGGTTTTGCGGGAAATTTTGCCGGCAGCGGTTCTGCGGAAAGCGAAAGCGTTCCGGAGCCTGCCACACAGGGTCCGCCCGGCGCGGTGGCGGCGCGGTAGCGGCGCGGAGGCTGCCGGTGTGACATCGAAAGCGGCGGCAGTGTTGCCAACCGTACGATTTAAATCGTATTTATACAACTTTTTTGACCCTGATACGATGTACGATCTCATATTGGAAATCGTACGCAAAACATACGATCTTTTGAAATCTCCATTACAATCGATAATTTTCCATTAAATTCCTATGATTTTTACCTAATTTTTGTCTCAGTCACTCTTTAGATAAACGTAATGTACTACTCCTAGCGACATGACACGAATTCTCTGCGAAATATCACTGCCGGCGACGTTGTTTTATTTTAACTTCTCCATTCCAAATAGTGGCGAAAAGAAGGAAAAAAAGGTTGTTTATAATACACACTTTAAAGTAATTATGAATATTATCAAACAAATAGTTAAAAAAGCGCTATATTCTCCGCTATGCGCTAAATTCTGAGATACGGCGCTAAAGATACCATAAAAGCGCTGGATCTAGCGCCGAAAGCGCTAAGGTGACAGCACTGCTCGAAAAGTCTTTGGAGTTGTTCGTTTCGTGCTTGTAGATTAAATTGCAAAAGTGTACGGAAGTGCAGCTGTGCTTCGGGATCTGAAGGATATTCTATCTGATGTGAAACTGTTTGGACCAATTTATAAACAACACTGTTGAAAAACTATAACGAAAGGAAAATAAAATAATACGAGTGGCACAAAAGGACTAGAATCCAGTGCCGTAAAGCATATTATTAAAAAAAATATCGTGAAAAAATACATAATGACAGCGCGGTAAATACCGCCTCCGGACCGCGACGCGCCCGCCTCCATCATAGCGTTCTGCGCGGTCCGCGCCGCTCCCGGCCCGGATTTCTGTGTGGCAGGGTGCATATAAACTCGTACATTACAAAAAATCCCGCCTCCGGAACCGCTTCAGTGTGGCCTGGCCTTATTTTGTTAGTGTTTCTGATATGACACCACATTCATTTCAATTCAATTCAATGTCATTAAATTAAAGATTGAAAAATTTGTCTCGGGCGGGACTTGAACCCGCACTCTTCTAAACCGGGGAAGTGCGTTATCTAATTTCGCCACCGAGCCCACTACCCAGAGAACGAAATTTTCAGTCTGTTGCGTCTTAACGGACGTTGGATAACGCAGTTCCCCGGTTTGGAAGAGTGCGGGTTCAAGTCCCGCCCGAGACAAATTTTTCAATCTTTAATTTGATTCGAAATAGCATAAAATGTTTATAACATGTTTAAAAATCAATGTTATTATTTGAGAAAACCCAATCAGAATAGAAATTATGTTAAAATGTGATAATATTGAAATACAAATTGTTAATAAACATTGCCAATGAAAAAATCATGACAATTAAAACATAAATTTTCTTCAACAGCGATAATCAAACTCGAACCCAAACTTTTTCATTCTAAATAATATCACATGATTGGCTTTCTCACGTAGTTTTTGGAATCCGGAATCGGAAGGCATTCCGTTGTAGAGAAGATGTGGCCAGATACTTTATCTTATTAAATAAAAAATAAACCTTCATTTCATTTCATTTTGAATAAATGAAAACAATACAATATAAATGTATGATACATTTCACACCTTATACAATAGTGATAATAAAGAGTGAGATGAACGTTTTTCCACATCCAACTTCTCTAAATAGTCATCAAATTGATCCCCGTCTCGTTACTAAGTTTTATCAGCTTCATACTGAAATGGTTTTCCTCTACCAAACCTACGTAACTCTAAAGGCGAGCGCGTGCGGTAGGCGTGTCTACACCTGCGCCAGCGCCACCTGACGCATCTCTTTAACTTAGCTAATACTAGCCTATTTTAAAATGAATGCGGTTTTGTTGAAAACCTTGTTGGTTTTTGGTTATGCAGGGTACGCTCTTTTTTGACTTTGAGCGCATAAGCTTATATGAAAAAGAAATATGTTTTTTTTTTTTAAATAAACGTATAAAAATTGAGAGGAATGGATGGAATTATATTGAGATACACGCATTGTAAAGACTTAATTTGTAAGGGTGTTAACGTGGACCAACCGCGTTATAAGAGCTATCCAGAGACACCTCACTCGATTGAGTAGAAAAAACTTTTTTATTGGGGATCGTTAAAAAAAATTATTTTTAACTACCTACCCCATTTCTATTTTAGGCTACTGTTATCGTTCTTTATTCCAAAGGATTCAAGTTTCAAAAATGAGCAAGCAATTGAGGCATACAGACAATGGTGGAAAGTGTAAGGGTTCCTTGTTAAAAAGGTGATGGTATATTGTCCCAATGTTTCTGATAATCCCAGAAGGGAATGAATTCTTGAGCTTATGTGTGTATGTATGTACATTCATCAACTCACTATCGGGGTGATCAAAAGTGTTGCAACAACTACCAACTATCTTTCGAAGCATGCAGTTGTAGCAACCCTCACTTTTGGCATACCGATTGAAAGTTTCAGTCTTGAAAGTAATAGACTGAAATAATTTACATAGAATGATGTGTCAAGGTGGCTCAGCGAGCTATGGAGATCGCTATGCTCGGTGTTTCTCTGAGAGATCACATCAGGAATGAAGTGATATATCGAAGAACTAAAGTGGTTGACATAGCTCCGAAAATTAGCAAGCTGAAGTGGCAATGCAATGGTGTCAGGGTTCTAGAGTGGAGATCACGAACTGGCAGACATAGTATGGGACGCCCTGCTGCCCGCCTGGAGAGTCTTGTGGCACGCCTTGGGAGAGGTCTCTGTTCAGCAGTGAACGGTGATGATGATGTGTCATGTGGTGGTACGGGATTAGCTTTTGATTCATTTTCGTAATTTTGTGATATTAATAGAAAACAAACAACAAATTGTTGGTCAAAAATACACATACAAATTATAGTAAATAATAACAAAAGTGCAGTTAAATCGAGTACCTAACCGAGTTAATTAGTGCTAACAACCGGTACAAAGCGGTTTTTACCGGACTGCCATTGTTTTAGCGACGCAACGAGACTCCTTCCCACGGTTGTCTTGTGTAACACATGAAAAACTGTATTTTTTTGTGTTTGGTTGTTTTTTTTAGAGGGTTTTGAACTAATTTGCTGATTGTTTCGTTAAAAATTCGAATATCAAGTGTTGATTCAAAAATTAAAATTTTAAAAGTGTTGTTTCGTTTTCATCTATTATTATAAAAAGTTATCTGCTTCATTTATACGCACATGCATATCTTTCAAAAGGGTGGCTAGTGACTACCTCTCTGGCTGATGTGTGGCTCCTCAAAATATAGCATAATGTTATATCCTTATCTGCCTATCCGGACAATTGAACACGTTATGTGGCAAAATATCACCCAACTAACAATTTGGTCGTATAGTCAACCATTTATAAGACTAATCGGTTCTGTATAAGTTATATTACGGTAATTTTTGTCACTCTTAGCTGGAGTGGGAAACTACAAATTGACATTACCTCTGACTCTAAAGAAATGTAATTATGAGACCTACACCTGGCCTTTTTTGTTTTTTATTTTGGTTAGTGTATGCTTTAGACCTTCCCTTACCATCCATTCTGCAGTTGTAAATCAGAGTCAAAAAAATCTGGGGCTTTTAACCTTAAATAATAAATAACTATCACATGTAAATCCGTTGTAATGATCCCAAACGTAAGCTACTAGGCTTTTTATTATAGAAACTATACAACAACGGCACAAACGTGTAAGATCCATGACCGAACCAGGATTCGAACCTAAGATCTTGGTTTGGCAGTCCGGTGTGGTTACCATTACACCAACCGGGTCGTCAATTTTATTCAATTAACCTTATTTAACACGTTCCGGGACAGTGACCGGCTATAGCCGTGATAACAATAAAAGTTCTATTGTGTCTCGTGCACTGCCCCGGAACGTGTTAACATTATATTATACGAGCGTTAACCCGCGATTTTGTCCGCACAAATTATATACTTACCAGATTTTAAGTGAGATCATAAGCTATCAAACAAAAAGTTTCATCAAAATTGGTTCAGTAGTTTTTACGTGATGCTCGTTCAAACAAACAAACACACAAACAAACAGACAGACAAAAAATCCAAAAATTGATGATTTGGAATCAGGGATACCTAAAAACCATATCGTAACTTTTTTTTCGTTAATATCTTCAATGTACAGACAAACTTCCTGTTACAGTTTTATAATAGTTTAGATACATATTCATATTTATTTTATTAACTTTATTAAATTTAGTCGATTAACCAGCTACGTCAGCCCATTCTACCCATTACTTGTGGTATACGTAATTTATATATCTAGTGGTTAAATGCTTTGCAATTTCTATCATAGGTCAAACATTTAAAAGAAAATGTACGATATGACTCAATAACTTTAAAAACATTTCGCTTTGGATGCCAATACTAATTAGTTTGTACTGGGAGGTAGGTCATGGTCGTTACAATGTACATTTGGTGCCAACTCTGTTACATTAAGTTTGTTTCGTTTACGATTTCTTTCGAATACTAAAAACTACTGAAAGTATTTCGTGAACTGAGTCAGTGGGTTGAATGTGTTGAAATTTTCTTGTGAATCTTATTGTTGGGATCGTAAAGTCTCTTTTACAAATGTTTTGAATATAAATGATAATTTGCGGTGCATTTGCAGTGCTTGATGTTACGTTTGTATTGTAGTATGAATGAAATAAAAATAGTGGTAATTTTAAAGAAAATATTTTAACATTAATATTTGTGATATTTAGAAAAAGCATAAGCACATGCTCAAGGCTATATTCCACGAGGGGGTAGTCAGAGATATTCTGAAACCTTAGAACATCCACGTTTACACAACGTGTTAATGAATTAACGCAAAACTAGAAAGCAGTTTGTTTAGACTCGACAGAAGAATCGAATTATCATGGTTTCAAAATATGTAATTTTTTTCAAAATATCAGGCTATCGTTTGTAAAAAAAGCCGTGGTGGTCCAGTGGCGAGTAACCTTGCCTGCCGTGCAGGAGGCGATGGTTCGATCCCCGTCTAGGCAGACTCGTACCAATGAGTTTTTCGGAATTTATGTACGATTTATAACACCACTGGCTTTTCGGTGAAGGAAAACGTCGTGAGGAAACCTTCGTGCTTCAATTTCGAGGCATGTATTGTACCTACTGTCCATTTACAAGTGGCGACGGGCTCACTCCCCGTCACACTGGGCAGAGTTTCGGTACTATAGTGAAACGTGGATGTTCTAAGGTTTCAGAATATCTCTGACTACCCCCTCGGGGATTATAGTCGTGAGCATATGCTTATGCTTATGCTTATAACATTTTAAATTAACTGATCCCGATGTCAACCCGCCGCACGGGCACACTCACCCTACTCACTACCATAACAATGTTCTTAAAATGTATCCATGAGTACGTTAGAACTTTCATTCATTGCTGAAATGATAACAACCGTCTTTGTAGACTGTATAATAATAATTTCGATAAGTCGGCAGTCATCTACTCTGACTCTCTTAATAGGTTCAGAAGGAACATAGTTTGAAGGAAGAAAGGGGAAAATAGGAGAAGGATAACGGAAGGGAGTTTGCTCATTGTATTGTCTCCACCACGTTATCACTGCAATTGTTATTTGTCACTTTCTCATTTCTTTTATTTTACTTTTTAATTTTCTAAAATATAATACTAAACAATACCTAAGTTATTTGTCATCTGAGGTCAATGTTTCTCTTTCATTGGGTGAAAAGTTCTGTTTTTTTTTCCTTTTGTGACTGTAAATTACGCATGTTGTGTTCACTTTTAAGTGGTTATGCATTTAGCTTAATTCGTAGTTAAGTATCTCAATGATTGTATGAGTGTAATAACTGTAAGTGAATCAAAGAAATAAATAAATAAAATAAAATAAAACAAATTATTTTTGTCTCAAAACTTAAAATGCGAATAACTTAAATTCTAATTATAAAAATAATGAAATTATTATTTTAATCGAATTATTTTGTTATAAATCAGTTGGGGTGTATGAGGTTTTGCGCTTATTCATTAACACGTTGTATAAGGTCTAACAAAATTAGGTGAAAATATTTGAAGGGGATGATCAGACCATCAAACTGAACAACTTTCTCTATGGGACCAATATTGAAATCGCGAAAAGAAAATCAGCTTTCCCATACACTTAGGTCGAGTAGGTTTGTATGGAACAGCTGATTTTTTTTCGCGATTTCGATATTGGTCCCATGGAGAAAGTTGTTCAGTTGTATGGTCTGATCATCCCCTTAAAATAGTTTCACCTAATTTTGTTAGACCTTATACAGGGTGAAATTGATATCATTAGCATCCTTTTAAACTAAGAGTCTACCCATCAAATTGAACAACTTTTACTATAGGAGCAAACCGACCGAAGCAAAAAATAATAATTATTTCTTTTATGTTTTTTTGTTTTTATTTTATTTTTACTTTGTTTACTTTATTTTATTAGTGTTTAGGGTTCCATACCCAAAGGGTGAAAACGGGACCCTATTACTTAGCCTACGTTGTCCGTCCGTCTGTCCTAACTATTTAGGGCTGTAACTTTTGAACCGTAACAGCTAGATAGTTGAAATTTTCACAGAATATGCGTTATTACGGCGGATTTGATAATAAATAATAAAAATGTCAAAAAGTTAAAAATTAAGGGGGGTTCTCAACAAGAAACTAGTTTTTATTAAAGTTTTTTCTTCACGCTCTATCGTAAAAAAAACGGTAATACATTGACGCTTGGTCAAACTTGGTGTGATTATAAAGCAAAGTCTACAGTATAACAACAAATAACAAAAACCGGCCATGTGCGAGTCGGACTCACGCTAAAGGTGCAGTTGAAAAAAAAGATTTGTTTTTCCATTTTATATAATTTGTTGTATAATTTGTTTTTTTGTTGTGTTCTGTGGTGGTGTGGTACGGAACCCTCGGTGAGCGAGTAGCCCGACTCGCACTTAACCAGTATTTCTTATTTGTTTGTAACACTCCTATCTTTCGAGTCACATGTTAAATAAACTTTTGCAAATACCAAGTCCAAACGCCTTAATTCTAATGCAATCGTAAGTGAAACAGATAGCCTAACGCCAGACAGACATAACGCCAGACAATTTTATTGCAATGCAGACAGGATACACGTCGTGTTTCAGACACACGATATTGTGTCTGTTAGCAGTTGATACCTGATAGGCATTCTTATGATTTTGTTTACATCTGTGGAGATCATAATGTCCAGTGCTTTGAGGTGGTTTCAGTCCATACAAACGTTTGACGCACAATACTCGTAGACGGAATTAATAAAAGTAATATTTTATATATGGAAAAATAGTTTGGAAAATCTAGTTGCCGCATCACAAATAACATTTGCAATTTATTATATAATTACGAAGATATAAAGCTTTTAAAATTTTGTATGAAAAATTGCAAAGCTTATTTGTGACGCGGCATCTAGATTTTCTAAACTATTTTTCCATATATACAAAGTTACTTATATTAATACCGTCTACGCGTATTGTGCGTCAAAGTTTTGTATAAAATTGGCCCCTCTGCAACCACCTTAAATACTGTTGTCATTTAGTACCACCTTACCTTCATTAATACTTAAAATATTCTAAACGTGAGCTTTGCTACAACTGCCTGCAATAAAACTGACCCCTGCAACCACCTTAAGGTGGTTCAAAGTTGTACCGGTAAAAGAAATATTAAGTTAGCAGAAATTAGGTTATCTTAAACTTGGTAGATTCTGTCATTTTAACCGACTGCGTTAGAAGGAGGGTAATGTTTTTCGAGTGTAGGTCCTGTATGAAACAAAAAATCTGACTGCATGAAACAATTACTTCATAACTGAAAAGCGCAAAACAAGATATTTAAAAGTAGTTTTATTTTCAGAATTGTAAATATAACTTGAATGTGTTAAATAATATTTGATGGTCTGAAGCACACCTTATGTATTACACCCTGTATAGTTATTTTGCCTTTCTTTTGCAGCATTTACAAAAGTCAAACCTAACGATAAATAATTTCCCAGCATTTCCATCAAAGTTCAGCGACCTTCCAGACGCGACATTTAATGCCTATCATAAACCAACCTCTACGAGGCTGATTAAAGAGCGTTACGCTTTTAACGGCCCCTGGGGAGACGACCGACATTTATCTATTTATTTCTGTTTGCTTTACTTGACTTGCGTAAATTTTTTCACGATTTAACGATCTTCATAATGGCGTCTATTTGGATCAGACCTTTTTCTATTGTTTTGGTTCCCTTTTGGCGTAGAGCGTCACGTGACTCCTGTCAACGCCCACGAATTACGCCGTCCTCTATGCCTTCTATTGAAGACCGAAATTTTGATATTACTACCTTTTAGGGGAAAATTTATTCCATCTCTCTGCCATTGGTACAATTATATTGCACGTGGATAATATATTATTTTATTTTTTAGAAAACAAAAAGTTCCCAAATAAATGTAAGATTTAATAAAAACATTGATTTTTGAAGATATTCTAAGATTTTTAGACACTAAAGGTTTTTAAATAACATAAATATCGTGAGCGTCCATCGAAATCAAACTCCAAGAATGAATTATATTTAATAAGATGTTAAAGAAACATTTTGATTGATCGTAAACATTTTTATAATGTAATCAATCACGTTTAAATAAGATGTTTTTGTTAGGTGTTTATAGGTATTAAAATCCATTTAAAGTTCTGATTTACGACTAATCAGTGGTCAACAGAAGCATCGGATAAATTATTGGCTGCCAATCGTAATCGGTTTGATACAAAAATACTTCAATGCAATGTCGGTTCTGTTCAAGATGTAATTTGTTTGATCAAATGGTTATTATTCAGAATCGTAGGTCCTATATCAAGTAGTGATAATGACAATAATGTTTTGAGGGCTTTTTAGCCTTATATTATAATAAACTATACACCACTATTTTTTAAGACCAGACAATTTTAAGGGACAAATAATTCAGATAATGAAATTAAATAACTTTCCCGAACAAGGGTAAAAAAAAGAGAAAAATCGTTTTTTCACACCAAAAGAAAACTTTTTTATTCCAACTGGTTGTCAGGCCAGGTAGCATGAACATTTGAGCCTATACTATCTCAATATAGGTATATAAAGTTGGAAATAAATGTAAAGTAAATAATTGTTTGTGTTAAAAGGGATTTTCTCAGTGATTAAACCAATCTAGATTAATTTGGAAGTTGCCGGGCAAAGCTCGGTCAGCCCAGGTAAAATAATACTCTATGAAACGCAATCTAAAATTTATCTAAAGCCTAAACATCTCAGAAGTCAAATTAACAAAATAATAAATAATACATCTGTTTAATTTTATATCTTAATCTAAAGCGTTGATTTAGTGATGATCAATTGCTTTATCGATAATCGACACTCGAGCCTTTCAAGTGGATAATGTTTTCATAACTGACTGAGGGAGTTGAAATGAAGTATTTTTATTACTGAACTAAATTATTGTGGTGTGTATATTTATTGCTGTTGGTGTTAATGAACTGTTTAAATAATAATTTAGTGTAGATAATATAATTTGATGCTGAATGATTTGATGCTGGGAAAATTGTGAACTTGTGAAATAGTTAAGTATAAGTTATATTATATTTAAAATCTAAACATGACGTAATTATACAGCTATACCAAACAATACAATACAATACAACTTGACAACAATGGTGGTACAATTTAAGCATCTGCTTAAATTGTAAATTATATAGGCATACGGGTTTTAAATGGGCATAATCATTATCATCATCATTTTCAGTCCGTATCTACCCACTGCTGGGCATAAGCCTCCTCACAATTTTTTTGCAATTCTTCTTGTTCCTGTGCCCGTCGCATCCAGGTCTTCCCGATACTTTTCCAGATGTCGTCACATTATGCTTTCACTCATTTCCACCAAGTCGACTCAAATAAACCCTGTCTGTTGATCCTGGTTTACACGACTCACGACAAGGCACGATGAAGTACCTATACAGCAAACGAGAGGGGAACCAGCTGCCTTCGAACCCGCAACGAATTAAAACAAGAAGATACGTAGAAGAATTTAAAAAATATCCGACTTATTAGGCATAGTTGTGTCATCAATGTTATCATTTTCTAAATCAATAAATCTTTTATAGATGTAGCATAGCATAGCATATGCTCAAGACTATAATCCCCGAGGGGGTAGTCAGATATATTCTGAAACCTCAGAACATCCACGTTTCACTATAGTACCGAAACTCTGCCCAGTGTGACGGGGAGTGAGCGCGTTGCCACTTGTAAATGGACAGTAGTATTGTAACATGCCTCGAAATTGAAGCATGCAGGTTTCCTCACGATGCATCTTTTATAGATGTAAACAGTGGTAACTCCAGAACGATACAAAAGCAATCCAAAATCTCATCCATTGCAACATTTGCAATCATTAACTTTGTGTCTATCTATAGTAGTTTGTTTTTATAGGCAAAAAACAAGTCATTAATTTTCGTTTCTTCACACCGACAGTTTCGGCGAGGAGTCCCTTCTCGTAAAAAACTGGGTTCAAAAAATTACGAAGTCATTAATAATTAACCTATATTTAGCAAACAAATCTGGTTATTATTTATCTTCTCCCTGTGCTAGTGATGTCGAGGTGTCGATATTATAAAAATATTGATAAGGTGAAAAGATGTAGAACGATATTTATATTTCAACATTTTCAACCTATTTGATACCTATAGCAATACATATAAAATTTTCTAATAGGAATCGGAACAGGTGTCTGAAACAGCGGGATTCGTAGAAGGACAGACCAAATAAGAGTCGAAGTAATGTGTGGAAAATCTAATCGTTATTATGAAAGTACCTAGTTAGGAGTTTAGATAATGGAAATACCATTATACAATTTCTAGGGATATCGCATAAAACCGGAATAGAAAAGTTGTGGAAGATTTTTTTTCCAACAGTCGAATAGAACGGGGTAAGTATCCGACCTTGTTTCTTCTTCTTCTTCTTCGAGTTCCTCTCGATTACTGGAGGTTGGCAGTCATCTCTGCATATCCCTGTCTATCTCTCGCCAAACGAAACAGCTCTTCGACGCTGGCGATGCCGACCGACCTTATTTACCTAATGTTATACAACAAAGTGCCAGGCTAGACAAACGTGTACATAGAAAATAAGTTATATCGATACAATAATTTATCGACAATTCTATCGATAGCGCCCCCATCCCTACCAGGTGTCACGTTACTTTTGTCTGGTCTCGTTTGTTGTGACTGCTAGTTTTTTGTGAGACGGCCGGAACGGAAGCGCTTGCGCATCGGCCGTGAGCGCTCTTTCGGCACTAATGACTGCGGCGCTACAAGTTAATGATTCTTGTTTAATAGACGTTATGTAACCACCCTTCGTGGGTGTAATGGTGGGTAAAGTTTTTAAGACGTTTGATGTTTCATTTTCTTGTGTGGTTTTTTTCGTAGAGTCACTGAATATATTACGAACGTAGTAGGGTTTATGTGTTATCTGTATCTACAATAGACCACCACATTTCTTTGCGTGGGTTCGTATGAGGTGACTAAGGGATATTTTCTCTTTTTATACTTATTCTCTTTCTTAAATCTTTACTCAGTTCAGAACTGGACGACACAATAATTTTATTTTGCTTTATTTGTGAATGTCAAATAGCTTCATAGAGCTTTATGTAATAGCTTTTACTGTTTTGCTATTACTATGAAACTCTGAACACTATGAACATTATGTAACTTAAAAGAAATTAATTCTGAACATACATAGCATAGGCACCGGCCGGCACCGGCATACCTAGATTTATCCTACAAATATAAATCAACGCGGCAAGGTTATTAAAACGTGTTTCCTTATAAACTTAGAGCAAAAACTGGGATTGTTTACCCTTAAAAAAACTAGGCGCGCATCGTTTGGTCAAAAACTCTTTCCATTCCACGATTAGCATTGACGGTGTGAACGAAATCGATAGTCGATGCAATCAAGCGCAACACTTTTTGTTGAACATTGTTTTGGTACAAAAGTGAGGCTTCGGTTCTGTTGTACTATTGAGTACCTTGCCGATCGATTGATATTCATAGATACCTACTACGTCGAACGAAAAATCTAGGAATAGCTCATCTGCTATTCAGTTCTTCCTACCTACCCGGATACCCGGAGCTTATGGACGATAGTGCCACAGTATAATTACATTGCCATCGTTTCGACAAAAATATATGTATATATATTTTTTTTTATTACGTATGGGTTTGCTCTTGACTTCAATCTAGTCCTCAGGACGAAGATGCGGTCGAAGATGTAGCGAGCTCACCCAGAAGAAGCCTATTCACTCGTACTTTAAAGGAATTCGGGTTGTAAGCGCTCGGAAATACTGACGCAGGCAGGGCGTTCCACTCCTTGGCTGGAATATAATTCAGAAACCTGCACCTGACCCTTGTCTATATATATCTTATACTATTATAAAACTGTAACAGAAGTGTGTCTGTACATTGAAGATATTAACAAAAAAGTTACGATATTGTTTTTAGGTGTCCCTGATTCCATATCAGCAATTTTTGGATTTTTTGTCTCTCTGTTTGTTTGTGTGTTTGTTTGTTTGTTTGAACGAGCATCACGCAAAAACTACTGATCCGATTTTGATGAAACTTTTTTTGTTTGATAGCTTATGATCTGACTTAAAATCTGGTATATAATTTGTGCGCACGAGGTCGCGGGTTAATTTTACCAATCGATAATGATCGATATTGTACAAATTGATAATTAGTGTACACAGAAAATTGTATAAATCGCGAATCTGTACCGATGGCGATGCTTTCGTACATTTAGCTTATATGATTCTGAAAATTTATGTTATTGTGTTTGTATTATTGTAACAACTGTTGGGAAATCAATAAAGAAAATAAAAATAAATTCATTCTCGCATTCAGTCAATACAGAAATTGCAACTTAACATGAAATCAGTTGATTAGCGCTAGGCTGGTTATATCAAGAACTAAAAAACTTTATCAGCAATATGACAACTCGCGTCTCAAGATTCATACTGAATAATAGCAGGAGCAAGGCTCGTGCCATAGTCGGAGCCCTCACTGGGCACTACGCTACAGGCACGATGATGCACAAAATGAAACTCACCCTGGATCCCAGCTGCAGAGCATGCGGAGAGGATGAAGAGACTATGGAGCATGTTCTTTGTGACTGTGATGTCCTGGCGGTAAAACGCATGTGCCTCCTCGGAGATGGATACCCGAAACCGGGAGATCTTAGGCTTCTTCCCCTCAATGGTATTGCCTAATTCATTGACCATGTATTTGAAGGGTGAAGAAAACAAAAAGTAACTAACACAAAACAACACAAAAGACACCACTGGGTCGAAGTGTTGCTGGCTTGCCAGCCCCCACAACAAGATAAGATAAGAAGATATATCAAGAACTAAGTTTTATATGTAACTATAGGCGGTTGTTTATGAGGCGGGTGTTACAGAAGTAAGAATGAAAATTGAATACGTTTAAGGGGGTGGTTTAGACCAACAAACTGAACAACTTTCACTATGGGACCAACATCAAAATCGCGAAAAAAAAATGTTTTGTCCCATACATTTAGCTCGAGTAAATCTTTAGTTTAGTATGGAACATCGCAAACGCATTCCATCCTCCTCATCCTTTTGGGGAAGGTCTATGTCCAGCAGTGGACGTCTATCGGCTGATATGATGATGATGGAACATCCGATTATTTTTATCGCGATTTCGATATTGTTCTCATAGCGAAAGTTGTTCAGTTTGATGTTCTTAACCATCCCCTTAAATGTTTATTTGTATTTTTGTAACACCCTGTATATTCAGTATACTTAGACGTTGAAAAACTTTCTACCTCTAACATTTTCAGTCTCTGTTTACACCGTGACGTCACACCACGTGATTATCATTACAAATACCATTCATCATTGGGGGTACTTAGCTTTGCCTTTACATGCTTTGATCAGTCATCAGCTAATATATTAGCTCACGCGTAGGTGAACCAGATGTCTGTTCTACAAAGTGTTGCTGGAAAATTGGTTGGAGATAACCTATATTATCGATAGTATTGATAGTTTGATCGATATTTATTATTTATGCTCTTTGTAGTGCTTTTGTGTGTATATGTGTTCAACATTGAGGTACATTAGTAGAGTGAACATTACAAACAAACGTCGTGTTCCACCTGAGGGTTGGGGAGCCGAAAACAGCCACATAACGCAATTCCAAATAAGAAATTTATTAGAACACGTGCGTTAACCCGCGACTTTGTCCGCACAAATTATATACCAGATTTTAAGTCAGATCATAAACTATCAAACAAAAAAAGTTCAGTAGTTTTTGCGTGATACCGTTCAAACAAACACACACACAAACAAACACCCAAACAAACACACAAACAAACAAACAGACAGACAAAAAAACCAAAAATTGGTGAAATGGAATCAGGGAAAAACCATATCGAAACTTTTTTTTGTTAATATCTTCAATGTACAGACCAACTTTCTGCTACAGTTTTATAATAGTTTAGATTTAGATAGGGTTTACGGAATATTCAATATTTCGGTCTCATTTTTTTGAACAGTTATTCCCTTGTTAAATGCAAAATAAATGCTCTAACATTTCTTGAATTATTTGTGCAGATAATTGTTTTGATTGTTTTTTTTTGTTTATTGTGAATAACATTGTTTTTGACGAAGCGTATAGCAGATTTAGAGTGTATAGGTTTAAGATTTTGATGAAACATATTGCTGATTGGTATCCTGTTTTGACGAAGCATGTTTCAGATATGGTCATTTTGGCATTTTGAAGAAGCGTGCTGCAGATTTGAAACTTGTTCTTTTTATTAAATAAATTGCGTTTGTGCTGTATCGTAGCAGCACCACGGCATATTTATGCAGGATTAATTTTTTTTTACGTCAACACTACACGTGACTACACACAGAACATCTAGCGAGTGACTAATAAAGAGCAGTTGTACTATGTAACCACAATTGAATGGTCTCATGAAGTGCAGTGTATTACATTAAGGGCCTATGTCGAAAAATAATTGAAGCGAAATGGGCGTGTGATAGCTTATATTACTGCCTGATGCGAGAGAAAGAGAAGGGCCTGAAACGACGCAAGCGTAAAACAAACTTTATTTAATTGTGATTGTACTATTTATGTAAGTTCAATACTGCTCTTATCAAAATTAGTAAAATATCAATCTCTTTTTTTAAATCAAGTCTCGTGTTTCTATTATTCACCGTTTAGTAGTTCCAAGCGTTTATAAATAAAAACGGAGGCTACTTTGGTTTGTTTTTCTATCGAGAAAATGTGTCTTAATCGTGTTTTGGCTCTTGTCAAAACTTCAATTATATGTTCAATTTACACGTATCCGCTAATCATACTCCTACTATTAGTACTTCATGATATATGACGCTTTTCTCCTATTTTTTTCACATAGCCTCTTAAATATCAATGGTAAAGAAGAAAACGCGACGGTTTGGGTAGCAGGCAACGGGGATGTATTAACAGTTTAAAAGTAAAGTATCTCGGATATTATCGATTACACTTGTACATCGATAGCTGATTTCTTGCAACACTAGTGGTACTTCTAATACATTATTGGTGACGTAATGTACGGGCATTAGAGCTTATTAAACACGGTAAATGGTAGTAAATTTGTCAATTTGGACCTAATGGTTTGTATTTGTATCTCCAAGGATATGTTTTTGGCAGTCATTCGTTGTGATCAAGTCTTTGAGTGTATTTCGATTCTGATATTTGTCAGATCTTCTGTACTTTATCTTTGATTAAAATTCTTTATGCTAAGTAATTTTATAAACATTTTCCAAATTTTCTGATTTGGCTCGACTCAAATATATGAAACAGCAGTTTAGTTTTTAAAATTTTCTCTCCTTGTAAAACTTGATCAGTTTGACTTGGAAAGTGATTAAAAAATCATCCAGTACCGCTATCTCAACAAGATATATTTTGAAGCTTTTTGGTAAGCTTTTTTCAATTTCGGCTTCTTCATTACGGTGGATGCTACTGTATACCAGCTCATCACCCTTTTTACAGTAGGAAATTTGTAATCTAATGTAATATTGTTATTGTAATTTATTTAATTTTATTAATGAATGTGTTTATTTGTGAACTAACATAGTTATAAGACAATTGTTAGTGTCCATAGTAAAAGTTGTTCAGTTTGATGGTCTAAAGACGCATTTAATTTTACATCCTGTATAACAAAGATTTGTAGTTTAAAAAAAAACAAACGTGAAACTTCCACTGTAACTCAAACGTAAACTCATTGAGATGTGTATCCTGCCCATCTTAACCTACGGTGCTCAAACGTGGAAATTTACAAAATCGTAGATATCCAAACTCCAGGTTTGCCAAAGAGCAATGGAGCATATTAGCTGTCAGAAGGATCGACCGGGTCAGGGACACCACTCTGCGGTCCAAGACCCACATAGCTGATGCAGGTGTTAAGGCCGCCAAACTGAAGTGGGACTGCGCCGGACATATTTGTCGCATGCATACAGAGCGATGGGCAACGATCGCGACCCAATGGGAGCCCGACGATGGAAGCCGGGGCAGGGGCCGGGGCAGACCAAGAAAGAGATGGCGCGACGACCTGGATGCCCACGAAGCGAAATGGCAACTGATGGCACAGGATAGGGAAGGCTGGAAAAGCTTGGGGGAGACCTTTGCCCAATGGGACAAAATAGGTTAAAAAAAAATCACCAAGTGTTGGCTCCACTTCTCACCACTTGACTCATCATTCCATCCTGGAACTTAAAATGCTATATGTGACCATTGCTACAACTACATTCATAAATAAAAAGTTGGTAGTTGTGGCAATGTTTATGATTTCCGTCCACCCTAAAAGGGAGTTACGGTCGTGCATTTATGTATGCATGTATTTCAAAAGGGCAGAAAGCGTCAACTTTCGTCCCGCTGCGCTAAACGAAGTTGCCGCTTTCCGCCTCCGTCGAGCATCAAAATAGTATACTAACCTCGGGCAGTAAATAAGAAAGCCTCAGTTCACATGTGTGTTGAACTCGGCTTCGACCTTCCTTTCCTGCCCTCGGTGTGTAATCTACTATTTTTTCGCCTAAAAATATTACCATTTTGTAAATAGCAGGTAGAAGCACCAATAAAATGAGTCACAATAATCACCCTTATTACCAAATGTGAAGGTTACACTTCACCTAAGCTTTGACATGCAAGTACAACAATAGAAGTGTTACTCACTTGCCTTACGATATATTATTAGAGCTAGGTACAGTCAACACCACGGTATAAATAGATTGCATCGACCATCGGTTTCGTATCGCAATCTCGTCACTTGGCTTGAGTGCTGGCTGCTGGATAGAATCTTGTTTGGTTTATGGACAATATTCTTTAGGTGACTATAATGCTAAAATGCTAACGTCTACCACGAGTGCCCAATGCGGATTGATAGACTGCATTTAATAAATATAGAGTTACCTCTTCACAAATGACGACAGCTCGGGTATTCTGTGGGGCATTTAGTAAAAATTTAAAAATCAGGCGATGGTGTTAGTAAATTTGACGAAAAAGCTGTCAATTTGAAGATATAGAAAAGTATTTTTTTAAATATAATTAATAGACTCTTGCTTGAGCGTTAGCACGGCATTTCCGTCAGTGTTCAGTAATATGCGGGAGTATCTATCTGGTCTCAAGGTTTTTTTTTTGAAGAACACATCTGAGAAGGATTGCGAAGTCTCGTGGCAGGCTGAAACGCAAACCACGCGAACACCACGCGAAAGACAAGTGCTCGTGGCAAAGCCTGCAACGTGACTCCATGAAAAGGTTGGTTGGTTTGTTTATTGACAAACATTTACGTTTTCTGGTGCTTCCAGTAGACGAACTGCTCATTACACAATGACATCGGAAATGTTAGTCTGTTGTCACTAAATGGTTACAGTTTAAAAGTCCAATTAATGATTACTCCCTATCCCGCCTAAAAAAAACTCCGTAAAATGACTGGGCTACGGTGTCATCATTTTTATATCGCCTGTTCAATAATTGTATCACTGCTATGCCAAGAGGAGTTTCTTGCTTTAGTTTAGATACATTTGCAATAAAACTTTCCGGGTATATTTTGTGTCTCGGTCCACAGTAGCTCTGACTATAACACCATAATAATAAGAAACAAGTCCCTTTGACCTTTTAACACAAACCTTCACCTAGATGTCGGTAGGCGGGTGATACATCAAATATCGAAATTACACCATTATGGCTTGTTAAAGTGATATGCGATCATTTTCAATGCTATGTTGGGCAAAGAGATACTTACAACATATTATGTAAAGGTAAATAAATAAACTAACTTTGTTGGTCCCATATTGAAATTTGTTCAGTTTGATTGTCTGAAGCACTCTTTAAAGTATGTAATGTACCTGTATAAGTTAACATCTTGTATAGAATTAATTGGATTACTGAAAGGAATTATGTGTAATGTGCGGCTGTAAATTAATTATGATAATAAAATATTAGTTGCGAATTAGAATTAGTTGGGTTCAACGGATCACCAATGTGGAAGTTCTACGACGTGTCAGGAAGTTCCGGGAGCTGTTGCAAACCATTAAAAAGAGGAAGGAAGTCTTATCTTATTCATATCCTGAGGAATGAGCGATACCAACTGCTCCAGACCATAATAATAGGCAAAGTAGAGGGCAAAAGAAGCATCGATAGGCCACGAATGTCATGGCTCACGAACCTTAAAGAATGGACAGATATCGCCAGCGTCGAAGAGCTGTTTCATTTGGTGAGAGATATACAGGGATATGCAGAGCTCACTGCCGACTTCCAGTAATGGAAAGGGACCCGAAGAAAAAGAAGTAAAATATTAAGGTTACTTTTCAGAAATCCATTTTAATGAAGAGAGCTTCATTGTTAAACTGAAAATTTATGAAAAACCAAAATGTTACTTCTGTTTAGACAGGGTCTTTCTCAATAGGCTGAAATTTTTTTAAGAATATCAGATCCTCAAATTGACCAACTTTCCTATGGTTCAACTGTCAATGTTCGTTTGACTGTTGTAATAACGAACGATTATTTTAGAATCAAGCCTTACTGTTTACCTACTAATATACCTACTACCCACAAGGTTTGTGATCTATTATATTCATACATAATAAAATTGCTTCAAGACCATAAAGATAAATTTATTGAAGTAGTAATAACACTAATTTATCCTTTTGTTTATGTCTTGTACTTATTTACAAGTCCATGGAAATACGAATGTTCTAACTTGTCGTCAACAAATTGAATTTGTAAATTTTTGAATGAAAATTCTAGCTAACTCACTTCTATATATAAACAAAATTTTTAATTCGCACCAATTCGTATAAAGCCATTTGTGTCATCCTTTAAATAATACCCGCGACTTCGTCCGCACAAATTATATACCAGATTTTAAGTCAGATCATAAGCTATCAAACAAAAAAAGTTTCATCGAAATCGGTTCAGTAATTTTTGCGTGATACTCGTTCAAACAAACAAACACACAAACAAACAGACAGAAAAAAATCCAAAAATTGGTGAAATGGAGTCAGGGACACCTAAAAACCATATCGTAACTTTTTTTTTGTTAATATCTTCAATGTACAGACAAACTTCCTGTTACAGTTTTATAATAGTATAGATAGATATATAGATAGATATGAGTTAGGCTACAGATTTTGAGGATGAGTTTTTAGTTTTTTTGACTAAGATAGAGTCGAGGTAGAGTTCAAGGAAGGGACTGATAATACGGCTAGTTTAAAGAACAAACAGGAAGCAATAAAGTATATATTATATGCCCCATATTATGTCCAAAAACTATGAGAATTCCCTGTATCTCTCCACTTCCAACACTCGTAATTTTGGCAGGTCGCAACATTTAGCGCTTTTTGGACCAAAAATTACGTAACGTTACGAGGAAAAAGTTTTCAAATTATATTTCAACTAGTATTTAGCCATACTAGTATTATAGCCTTTAAAAAGGTATTTTATGTGTTGATTCATTGCCCTTAAAAAAGTATTTTATGTGTTAATTCAGAAGATATTTTATCTGCTTTCTAAATTGCATCCAAATTAGTTCAGCCGTTTATGTGTGATTGAGTGACAAACATCGAAAAATATAAACATTAAAACTTTTTGAGATTTATAATATTTAGTAGGATGAGATTTGGAACTATTCCGCGGCTGCTATTTTGTTCTATGCATTCTGCTGCAAAACTTACAAGAATTCTGCAGAAACATTGCCTGGGTAGGTCTATTTCAAACCAGAAACGACAAGGCAATAATAATAACTAGAATTTAATTGGATAGTAATAGACATTTTACGATATGTGATAGGATTGTTAAGTTGTACGGATATAGAGGATCAAATTGTTGATAAGCTTTTAGGAAAAGGCTACTTGAACTAGAGACAAAAGGCACATAATTATTTTACTTTCTCTTATTTTTATGAACGAATACGAATCATAGACGACAAACAATTACACGACAAAAATAACGCCGATAGCTCATTGTGTCGACAGTTTAGTAGAGTATGTTATGTACATCATACATAATGCTGCATCGAATCGAGCGTTGTTGAAATCATTGGAGGGCTTTACTACAAAACAATGATCATCGACTATTTTGTTGGACGAGTCTATCAAAATTGAGTGAAGAATCAGAATCGTGGGAAGCATAGGTAAGCCCACAAGGTGGTCCGTCGACCTGGTGACGGCGGTGGCAACCTGCTGGATGAGGGCAGCGCAGGACCGGTTGTTGTGGCGATCTTTGGGGGAGGCCTAAGTCCAGCGGTGGACGTCCCGCGGTAGAATCATTAATTTGCAGAAAATACAAAAGGTAAGGCAGGAAGTTCGGACAGTATTGTCTAGATAAGATAAGGTTTCTTTTGAATTAATTATAAGATCAAAATACTGTCACGTCGTGTCATTTAATTATGAAAACTCCAAATAAATAGTTTTAACAGCATCTTCACAATCTTTTGTGACTACCACAACTGTGTCGCCTTCTTAGGACGTAGATGTGTAAAGTATATCTTTAATAGCTGCACTCATGAAATGGTTAAACACATATTTCTTCGATGTATTTTTTTCAAAAGGATTTTTCTTCTATTGTCATAATACAACACTTTGCCAAAGGGAAAACTTCAATTTTACCCAGATACAGTTTCAGTTACTTTGAAACTAAACCTAACTTCGAACTTTTAGCTCTCTAACTTAGTAAACAAAGCGTACAATTTGCAACAACTATAAGTAGCAATCTAGTTACATATTTATCAGCACCCTTTATATAGAATTGTCTCTGCCGGCCGCGCTCCTTAATAGCGTGATGTATGCGTTCTCTATCACATGAAATACATACACGTTTTCTTTATGTTATCTGTTTTTGTTCATATTTATTGTTTTGTATTATTTTGTTTACAACATTATGGTTATTTGTCTAAAGTACCCGGGCTTCCATCAGCGTATTTTTTTAATGAAAACTGATTGAACTGAAACTCACGGCACAAAATTTTTAATTTTATTTAATGTCACTTTTTATATATCTGCTAAATAAAAATTACTCGTCAATGCTGTCTAATGCAAATTACTGTCTCTGCCTACAGTATTTATCTAAAGACAATTTGAACTTTTAGCGTAGCAGTACAAATCAAAGTAGATAACCTATACCTTCATAAGTATATGTCAATTACTATAAGCTTTAATAATATATACGACTAAGTTCTAAGAATTATAGCGGCACTGGCGCCAACGTTCTGAGTATTACCTAGTTGCCAAATAAACACGTACTCGAGTGAAGAGATCGTATGGGGTTATTCATGATTGTTTTAGTAAATGAGATATCTAGGATAAGATCTTTTGATATACCAAAATCACATACAAAATTGGTGTCATCCCGAATTTTACCTGTTTCCTAAAAAATCTGCTATCCTACACGTTTTTTTAGTTAATGTTATAGATTTTTGGGAGATAAAACATCTTAAATATGAAATATAAATTACATTCAAATACGAATAGTAATATTAAACCAACCGATTTGCAAGAACCATAATTTGCAAATAAGAAAAATGTGACCTTCACATTTAAATCTGAATGAACAATTCAGTTTAAAATCTTTACCTTGATCTGTTGATGGGTTCGAAAACAAATCCGCTATAGTGATTTATTTAGCGGTTTCCTCGGAATCCACCACGCTGCTACAATACGTTGACCTATCTGTTTACATTATATACGATCCGCCCCATTTAAAACATGTAAAGTATATAAATACTTGTTTTACGAGAAGATCTAGACTAGACATTTATAGCGGTTGCTGATCCAGTTTTTATCGTAATAATGTCACGTAATCAAAAATTTAATGTGATAGGTCTACGGTCTATATAGCCAGGATATGCTGAGTTGACTTCAACACACCACAATAAGAAAAATGAACAGCTTGGGTTATAATAAATTAAAATAATCAATTTGGAAGCAGGAATTATTCCATATCAATATAAATTTATCTCTTCAATACGTTAGAGATTTTGAACCCGCTTGGTACGAATATATACCTCGTTCTTAGCTAGTTATTTATATAACTTTTATATTCTTTACGTCAAAAAGATTACCTTGTGAACCACCATTACCATTAGTACCATTTATGAACAATTTTTAATATCAATTATTTTATGACTACAAAAATTCCAAACTATGGTTATTTTCAATTTCATTGTAAATATAGTAAATGTGTAATGTAATATAGTAAAGTACAGCGATATCGGGATATATTTTACTAATTATAAAAGCTACAATGGAATAGTTTAATTAAAATGAAAGCTATCATAAAATGGGCACGAAGGAACATAATTATTGACTCATTAACATCCCTTTAGACAAATAGAAGATACACCTATGCAATGAACTCAAATCTCGTGAGTAACTTCAAGAAATGACTCAAAGGTGTATCCCATAAATACCCTATTGTGTAATGAACACTTCAGTCTTCTAAGAAATATCGTTTGTTTTCCTTCACCGATGCCGAATCTCCGTAAAGCTCGCCAAATGATACATCTAGTTAGTTTGTGAAATGACTAAGAGCTACGATTGAGACATCCTTCTTTATGAAAGAAGACACTGTTTATCTAAATTTTCGGTGACTTCAGTTAGTCATGTGAAAGAAAATAACTAGGAAATTAGGAAAAACTAAATGTTTTGTGTGTATCCATTTGTTTTTCTTTTCTCTGCACCACAAATTATAATTGTACCTAAGTATCTCATTATTTATTATCTGCGATTTTAATGCCTTCTAGATTTTGATAATATCTTTTTTAATCATCTCTGTAAACAGTTTACTTTAGTCGAATACAATGTTTTTGAGGTGACAATGACTTTTTGATTTACCTTTCAGCTGACTGGTGATATGTCGAGTATTAGCTGTATCTGAACCCTGCTTTAAATGTTATATGCAGTAATCGTTCATTTCAGTTTCTTCCATAGCGTCACCAGCATCGCTCTAGGCCGAGTGTCCTAGTAGGACATTGTTTATGGTTCTTCCAGTTTTACCAAATTTTTCGGACACTTCTTTTTCCAAGAAGAGAATCTCGATATTTTCCTGATTAACAACAAGATTTTTTGCAAAAATAAAACTAAAAGTTCAATGTCTTATTGGAATTTTTACATTGTTGTTTGTTTTGTCAGGTCTTAATGTAGTGTACGTTTCATTTCTTGCTCACGAGGTTTTATAGTGGCAATCACTTAAAAAAGTCTAGCAATAACATAAATCAATATCTCGCCCGCATTCCACATTTCTAACGACTCATAATCATATGGCCTGAAAGAAACTCTCCTGAGTCATTATACGCTATGGCTATGGTGATACTATCCTACAATAGTCAGAGACACCCAAATGACTTATTTACAAATGTGTCTGTCAATCTGTCACAAGTCTCTCCGGCATAAACATAGTGAATTTCCTTTCGTTGTTTGTTTCCCGGGATTAAATGTTTAGTCTAGCCTTTTGTGAAGTCTAGACGCCAGGTTGGGACGGAAGCCTCAGGAAATAAATGAGAAATCCTAGGAATTCTGGATTCGTGGCATAAATCTTGAATAGTGCTAATAGCTATTCTTAGCAAAATTAAGGCATCAAAGAGATATCTTCATTGATAATTCGTCGACATCAATTCTACTACAATTTTCTTCAATCACTTCGCCTATAAATTTTGTTACCATGAAGTAGAACATGCATATTTGCCTTTGCAACACCTTTTCCAGTATTGTCAAATCCCTTTACGTCCATTCCTACAATACTGGAAACAAGTAGAAAGATTTATTGTGTTCAAGATAAATGTGTTTGTCAGGTTATAACTTTATAAGCGCTAGATTGATTAGTACGTGTTAATTTAGTGTAAGTTATAAGCGATAGCAAGATTGGCATTGGTTCTTACCGCTATTATGATTGACGGGAACTCAAATAATATTTCAGAAGCCGCAAATGCCCGTAACAATGTTGAAACGTTCCAAAACTGTATCTTATTTAATAATGAAATTTTCGTAGGTATGTGTTTACTAAGCATAAGAGTTCACAGTACTGCCTCCGTGGTCTAATGGTTAAGAGCATTGGCTCTCGACACGGAGGTCGTGGGTTCGATTCCTACTGGGGTCACCTAGTGATATGTCACTTGTGCGTTTTTCCCTAGTTGTTTAGGACATTGCAGACTGAATCACCTGATTGTCTGAAAAGAGAAATGATTCCGTGCCTCGGATGGCACGTTAAGCCGTTGGTCCCGGCTACTATCTCTAGTGGTAGTAGTCGTTACATAAAAACCACGTCAGAGGCCGTAAGGCGGTCTGAGAAAACTCTGACACCAGGGCTCTGCCCACACGATAAGAAGAAGAAGAAGAAATGGAAGACAGTAGTTTCCACAACTACGCAATTTGATTTAATGAGAAAAGAATTATTACTATTACTAGGCATGCATCTGGACAATGAATCTGACGAAAATGATCGATAATGACCAATCCTTCTTCTTAATCTTCAGTTTCTACCCCTAAATATAGGTTAAACATAGCTTAAATTCCATTCAATTCTTGCATTTCAATCGCGGATATAAAGCGCTTTCGTTTATGACTTGTACTTGCAACGTGTCCGAGGTCGACCTTACATATTAGGTTGTGATCAGACTATGTGACACGCGTGCGCAATGGGCCCTAGTGGACTACAAGACGAGTGATACTATCTACTAGGCGAGGGAAGTTTCCGGCTTAAGTAACTTGTTTGTGTTTATTTACTTGAGGTCGTTCCCGTTAGGTATTTCTATTGTGTTGATTGGTATCTTTTACTTAAATTTGTTCACCAATTTCGGAGATTGATATCGTCTTTGCCTTATTTTATTGATTGGTGAGGTATCGGACTAAGCAATTTATCTTGATATAATTAATTCATTTGGGAGCAAATTCTCCAGAATACTAAACCAAAGATTCTGGTTAATGATAAGATTCTGCTATGAATGAATGTTCATGATAAGATAAGATTCTGCAATGAATGAATGACAATGATAAGATAAGATTCTGCAATGAATGAATGATAATGATAAGATAAGATTCTGGTTTGGTGGTGGACGTTAATTATTATTGTTAATGGATCTTCTTATATTCAGTTTTTCAGCAAAACATCTCCTGTTTCAGCTTCTTTAACAAATAAAATAATAGTTTACTGTAAGGAGGTTGTATAGCCATTGCTTGCTGGCTGACTCTTATTTAAATTTGGAACGTTGTCGAATCCCTTGGTGGATTTCTTTTATTATTAGACAAAGGGAGTCGAAGATAGGTTCTAGAAGAAGCAAAAAGCAAAAATCATATGAAAATAAACCAGTAGCAAAGCAATAAAGCTTTTATTTATTCTACCGTTGAGTTTACGCCTCCACATTAATTACTTATTAATATACGCTAATCAGTTTTTGCTTTCATTTTTAATACGCTGTAGTAACAGCTATCGTAATGGACAAAAGATATGTATCCAGAAGTAGACGCTATAACTTATCCAATAACCGTTATTTTCTGAAGTCTCAATTTACTGACAGCTAAATTGAGAATTTGAGATTCTTACAAACTTGTGAATTGGAACTTATCGGTCAAGTTAATACAAAACTAATCATATTCGCGATTTACTCTAGAAGTGTAAAAGTTAATTTTTCTCTCGTTTCTTTATATTGAATATAATGATTCATTTTATTTCGCATTTGTCTTGATATACGATTGTATCACCATAAAGGTATGGGAATTCTTGAAATGTCTGTCTTATTTTTGCTTTGTCTAGTTTTTACTACGCTTCAAGAGTATCATTGTACGTTTATGGTACAATGTCGATTAATGTTATAATATTATTTAATCATTGAGTCTTGATGTCGATTGAATCCTGGGAGGTGAATTTATTTATTATAATTCTGTAGAAAAAAGGAGTTGTTTTCTGAAATAGTTAAGGCTCAAATTTATCGCAACCAACTTGGTACAATATTTGTATGTTTAAAAACTAAACTATCTCCTTTCCTTGTTCGTAACAAGTTCATATATGTATATTGTTTTCATCATAAGATTAACAGACATAGTTTTCGTTAGTCACTAGATATTATTTAACTATAGCTTTATGCAATTATTCCATTATTTTAGATATACCAATTGCAACTGTTGCTATGGTTCCAAAATTAGAATAATATTATCCCATTTATTTCGACTTATTTTTTGTATCAAGAGTAAAATCACCTTCAGCATTTATACTTTCTTCGAACTCAGCAATTGAAATAACAAATATTTCACCCCCATCAGTAGGTCACAATAAAACGAAATGTCCGTTGACAAATATACTCGGCTCATACGATCGAGCATCTCCGCATTCGGTCGGGTAATAATCGTTATCAGCTAATATGGTAACAGCTGCTTTTTCTTCAACTTCGAGCCTTCTGCCACACATACTTAGCTCGGTCGCGGGCCCGTTACAGCTGTACCAATTTAACTTTGCAATTCTGTAATTTGATTTTGAACTCTTATGTCTTCTGTTAAAGTTGTTACTTGTATTTTGAAGTATTAACTTGTAATTGTTAAGTTATGAGTTGTGTTAGATCGATTGGTTTTGAATCAATCTCAATCATAGCACCAATAAAGGAGTTAGGGTTTGAAAAAGTTCTAGGTATCTCATCTGATATTTTATGGAATCGTAATTTTTATGACATGGTCTGAATATCTTTATTGATCTTCTTTTGCTTTAGTATTATTATTGCTGTTGGCTTCGTTTCTTTTTGTTCCAGCACTAATCGGTAGCAGAAGCTCGAGGTTACTGTCGAATTTATCGTATCAATTTTTATTTAACCCATACGTAATCAAAAAAAAATATCAAATGTTTTTATATTATGTAAATTTTAATAATAATTTTAAAATAAACGTAATTTGCACACCAAATAAGTGACTTTTTTATGCCATCGGTACGTTGATGATACACTATGTAATTTATTGTTGAAGTTCCATCTCATTCTGCTACTAGGTAGTTTACTACTATAATGTAGATTATCAATCAATCAATCAAATATACTTTATTTTACACCAAAAACATAAACAGTAAAACAACAGTAACAGTTATCTTCAATAGCATTACAGTAGGTAAGGTACTGATATTCTTTTCGCATCTTAATAAATAGCCACCTGTTCTACGCATAACTTTGGTAGTCTTTGCACTTAACACACTTCTTCTTCTTTTCATGTCATTGGTTCTTCAGTGGTGTTTTTATGTTCTACATACACTGAAAATTATGTTTATTTTGGTCCCAATTACTCTTGCTAGAATCATCATTCTAAAATATTGTCGACTGAATAAGGACTTGACTTTGTTAGAATATCAAAAGATACCAAATACCAGACTCGATACTGAAACCCAAAGATACTAACAACCTTCCGATCCCAAGATTAAAACCATCTCAATCCGTACCGCGTTCAAACTTTTTTCTTTATTATTGTCCAAAAGGAAGCGCCTTGCTGAGTGATATGCGACACATGACGCCCTACCGACAACAAAACGACATATTTACCAACACTAACACATTGCAAAATCAACTTTACCTGGTAAAAGACAAGGTTGAAATTTTGTTTGACGTTCGAGCGCATTCGTTCGGACTCTGAACTCCTAAAATAATATTTCAGTTAGAGCCACTTCAGATGTTACGTAACAACGTTATAATTATAAAGTTTGGACGACGTTTTAAGGCAAAGTTATAGCGAATCGTGAGGTTTGATGGTTGCTCTATGGCTTTGAAGATGTTAAGGAAGCAGATATACAAATCTGTAATACTATTGCGTAACTTGCTTATGAAAAATCAGTGCAGTGGGGTGTTGCGGGGAGGGAATTTTTTTTAAATTGACAATTACAGAATAGGAGGAGACTATTTTAGGGACCACGAAGGATCTACCGAGCCAGTGAATGAACTAGCTACTGACCTAGGGGCACCCAGAATGGCTACGAGCCCTAGCATAGGACTTTGCTGAGGCTACGCGACGGATTGGGTAGCGGGAATCGGTGAGAGCGGAGAAGTAAGGACACTCGACCGTGAGGATCCGGGTTCCAATCCGCGTACACGTGCCATGTACCAATGAGTTTTTATGGCTTATGTACTTAATACCGACTGCTCTCAAACGGGGAAGGAGAACATAGTGAGGAAAGCAGAGTCCTTATTACTGTAACCTAACGTGGTTGCAGAGGGGTCAATTTTATACAAAATTTGACGCACAATACGCGTAGATGGTATTAATATAAGTAACTTTGTATATATGGAAAAATAATTAGAAAATTTAGATGCCGCGTCACAAATAACATTTGCAATTTATAATATAATTACGAAGATATAAAGCTTTTAAAATTTTGCATGAAAAATTTCACTTTATATTTTCTAAACTATTTTTCCATATATAAAATATTACTTTTATTAATTCCGTATTCTGTAGATTCTGCTAAGAGTAAAACAGAAAAGCGACAGTTTAGAGCAGCCTAGGGGACAATATTGGATAATTACCTAGAGGCTTAAAATTATGATTCCCATACAAGATCTCCTTTACAACTAATATGGAATAAGGCAGGCTCTAAAGCTTTTGCCAAAACCTTTTGCAATTACATGGGTGTTGCTTTGTGTGTGTGTGGTTCAATTTGAAGAGTGCTGCAGTCCATGAAACTGAAAATTGTTCATTATGGAGCCAACATCGAAATCAGGAACAAAAATTCCTTTCCCCTATGTTGGCGTTGAAAGATTTGTATGAAACCGTAGATCTGTCTTGAGATTTTTTACAGTGACAGTTTGATAGTCTGAAGCACACCCTATATGTCAATGTTGTAACCCTCTCGATGCTGCTGCATCGAGGCTGTAACCTTTAGATACTGTAACCCATGGATTTTAAAACATTCGATGTAGCGTACCATTGAATAACTAACAATCTAACAGTGTTCGATGCAAAGAAATTAAACCTGACACTTGTTCTTAGGTTCGATGAAGAGACAATCTAAGTGCTCACTTTCGCCACAAGTGCGGCACACTATAGGACGTTTTTGAATTTCGAAATGGCGTCTGCACATGCGCACTTTGTGCAAAACTATCCATGAAATTGCGTGTAGGGTTGAAAGCCGCGCTTTGCATTTATCGTCATCATTCGATACTTTTTATTAATCGTTCTATTATTTAAAATCGTATTTAAGCCAAAGAATTACTGGAAATATTAATTTAGCGTTATTTTTCAAAGTTTTTTATGCATCTAAAATGTATCCTACAGTGTGATTTCGTCTATAGGGTCCTTCTTAATATGCTGACACTTTTTTAAGGGGTTGATCAGTCCGTCAAACTGAACAACTTTCTTTATGGCACCAACATCGAAATCACGAAAAAAAATCATCTCTTCCACACCAAACTGCAAATCCACTCGAGCCAAATGTATAGGACAGCTGTTTTTTTTTTCGCGATTTCGATGTTGGTCCCATAGAGAAAGTGGTTCAGTTTGATGGTCTGATCATCATCATCATCTTATTTAAGAGCTACGCTCTTGTCGGTGGAGTTTTCGCCAATCCTGTCTCCTTTCCGCTAGTCTCTTGAGTTCTTAATACGATACGACATCAACCTTTTCCTTCACTTGGGCCAGATAACTCTGTCTAGGTCTTCCTCTGCCTCTCTTCCCCTCTATCTTCCCTTCCAGTATGGTTTTAAAGAAATTGTCGTTTCGTATCAAGTGTCCGATCATGGTGCTGTAGTAGTAACATAGGGAACCCGTCTGAAGCATCCCTTTATAGACAAGTCCTGCGCTACGGTTCCCGCACCACCTTCACCAGGTCGTCGGTACACCGGATGACATATTGCGCTCGCCCTAAATAATAAGATAAATAAGATGATTCCTATTAACTTGTAGTATGTTCTGAAGTTTCAGAATATCTCTGACTGCCCCCTCGGGGAATATAGTCGTGAGCATATGCTTATGCTTATGCTGTTTTTTCTTTTCATTGATTGGTCCGTCATGGGAGCTCCCTGTCGCTGCTGCGGTTTTACACGCGGAACTCCTTATGCGGACTCTAAAATGTTACCTACTGCCTTTGTCTGTCACTATTTATCCTGTATTGTTCTGGTGAAATAAATGAGTTATCTATCTATCTATTATACGTGGAATATTATACTAATTAACAACTGAGATCTTCTGATCGACAGATTAGCACACATTTGCAAGCGATTATCCTTCTATCACTACAACTTGAATAATGGTAATGACATAAATTTTTGAATCGATAGAAAAACCACTAAGCCTAATAAGGCGCGGCGCCATGACGGTTCGATCAGTCGATCTGTCCGTCTGTCCGTCTTGTACGTGCTACGTTTATTTTATATTATTGATCGCTTTTTGTAATCGGGATGAATATGGCGGACGACCTACTTGGGAGTTGGTAGACATTTGCTACATAGATGGAATTTGTATTGATAAGTTATTTTTTGCATTACATTTGGTTTGGTTACAGGAATCTGTTTGGTTCTTCAGTTTGATTATGCAATTGGTCTTAAAAGGCTAGATGGCTAATCTGTACTTGGAATAAGAATTTTTTAATTTTATTTGGAATCGAAATCTCTTTTGTTACTTGGGTGGTATTGAAATCGATTGCCTTTACGAGAAATTTGAGTATACCTACCTACTATGTATTTTAAATTTATTATGTTTTTTTTTTGTCAAAAATAAGTGGTTATTTGCAATCAAAATAAATTTTTATGATAAACTTTATTTTACACCAAAAATATCACCAATAAATAGAGAGTAAATCCAAGAGACACTTAACATGGCGATGTATTAACTTTTTTATTTTTTATTATTTCACGAGCGTCAACCCGCGACTTCGTCCGCACAAATTATATACCAGATTTTAAGTCAGATCATAAGCTATCAAACAAAAAAGTTTCATCAAAATCGGTTCAGTAGTTTTTGCGTGATACTCGTTCAAACAAATAAACAAACAAACACCCAAACAAACACACAAACAAACAGACAGACAAAAAATCCAAAAATTGGTGAAATGGAATCAGGGACACCTAAAAACCATATCGTAACTTTTTTTTTGTTAATATCTTCAATGTACAGACAAACTTCCTGTTACAGTTTTATAATAGTATAGATAGATTATATTGAGAGAATATTTTATGAATAAGAACTCTTTCCTGTCAAAAATTTTAATTCACATATTTTTAGTAAGTAAAGGACTTAAATAATGAAAGTTTAACTACTCGAAATGTTACCCGCAAAATTAAAAGATAGTCTAATTCTTACACATATTTTTTTAACATAAAAAAAAACACGTGAACCATTAGCTCAATAGAAGTTAAAAATAAATACTTTTAAGAAAACAAGTACCTGCTCAACTGACCTGGAATTAATTTCAAAGAATCCCTAAATTAAAAAAAGGCGAACTTTCTTCAACTTACATTAATCGGTCGACATTTTCACTCATTTCGGGCGCGCCCTCCAATTAATTCTAAATGTCATACGAATCGGGCACTTTGAAACGGTCCAAGTAAAAGCCCTTTGGCGATAATCAATTGGCCAGTGGTCTAAAATATAGTCCACTCTATTGGACAACATTCAAATCCAGTTTAATCAAGTTTGATGTTGATTATAATAGATAGAATAAACCACTACGTTTTTACTCTTCATTCTATGCCAAAATTTTAGAATAAAAAACCTGGTGACGACATTTATGCATTAAAAGTGGTTCGTACATCGTTCGTGGTCGGTTTCGTTGAAGGAAACTGATTATAAAATGTTTATCCTCTATGCATCAGCTTAACTAGCCAGTAGTGTGAGCAAATATGCTTTTAATTTGCATTGAAAAAATAGAATTAGCATCCGAAAAAGAAATTCGTTTGTTTAGAATTTAGATTATCTTTAAGTAATAATTCTAATTCATAATCCGACTGCCCAAAATTTTGACAGCCGTTGCTTTAGTTCTGTTTGACTTTTCTCATAACGGTAGAAAAGTGTTTTCGTTTGTAAAAGAAAAGCAGAACCGAAAGTGTCGGCACCCGGATATGTGTTTAACAAACCTTACTTTTAAAATCTTATGGAAACTTGTTTTTAAAAGAAATATTAAAACACTTGTGGGATCTTCCTGTACCTCCACTATTATCTATTACCCGCTCTCCGCTTATAAAATAAAACCCGGCGTTATGCCCTCGACATTTGCACATGGTGAATTTACCGCAACCCGCCCGTAGCTCGGTCACTTACGCAATACGTTCGATGCAGGTTATCATTTGCATTCATTAAATTGATGATGGAAAAATAGATTAAAAAATTTACTTTACAACTTAGCTGGAATTTTAAAAAGCATTTAAAATGTCAGTAGTCGTTTGGACTAGAAGGGCAGTTGTGTAATTGGTCGATAACCGATCGATTTTTAGATAGAAATGTGATTCAGACAGTTCTAGAAAATTCTGAAATTATTGTGTCTCTACATAACTATGTGTTTTTGATGACTAGAAAAATTTCAAGCGTGTATTTAGATAATGAAACTAAAAAACTTCCTAAGGAACATGGATCGATAATCAAAAAATTTTTGGACCTTCCATACAGAAGTGCGGATCAGCCTTTTGATTTTCTATGGGAGATCGGAAAATTCTCGTTTTTCGACCCACGTTTCTCAGGGAAAGTTTTTTATATTCGTAATCTGAATGCACCCTTAAAATTTGTGTAGTTATTGAAAAATAGAGGTGTTTAAATGCAGTGCTTGCGAACCTGAAAGAGTGGACAGGCATAACCGGGGTTAAAAATCTGTTTCGTTTTGTTAAAGATACACAGGAATCGGATGCGGAGCAGACAGAAAAAGAAATACCAAATAACCTAGAATTGTCAAAAAGGCAAGTCGCAATCGAATAACAAGTTACACAGACGTACAACTCTGGAGATAGAAATAAAAGTGTAGAGAAGAAGTAGGTAATATAGATGTTTTTATAAACAGCATGCGGTAAGTAAACGTTAAAAGACAATGATGATGTAAAGACGAAATTAATTACGTGAATTGATGATAATAAATTACCGTAATTATTATCTTTAAAAAGAAAATAAGAATATAATTATATTGCGAGAGACCACCTGGCATTCGATGCGACACTCTGTGATAAAACGATGACGCAAATGCGACTGATCTTCTGAGTAATTTCAACTGATGTATAATCACGACCGAATCCAATTTCGGTAAGGTCAGAGACAGTAGAATCTTAAAAAGACTAATGTTGAGAGGGGGGCCATACTTCACCACACGGACCGAGAGCGGATTGGCGGATACAAAGTTAGTGATTATTTATTTATTTATTTTTATTTTAACACTTTATTGTACACTCGGAAATATACATGAAAACAACATAATATACAACTACTACTTACTTACTTAATTACTTACTGATCTAATTTTTTGTTAGATAATTTTTAAAGAGTAGCCTGCTTGTCGGTCTTCTACAGATTGTAGTGCCCAAGAGCTACATAAGCTCATCCCACCTTCCCCTCCTTCCCCTTTCTACTATCGGACTTCCAGACGCACTCCGGATATCACACCTTCTTGGTAGACATCCCACATATCCGCACTAAGCGCCTTACTGATTCTTTTATAATGCGCACAGGCAAGGAGTGGAATACCCTGCCTGCGTCAGTATTTCCGAGCGCTTACAACCCTTTCAAGTTTCCTGCAATTCCTTTAAAGTATGAGGGAATAGGCTCTTCTGGGTAAGTTTGCTACATCTTCGACCCCATCTTTGTCCTAAGAACTGGATTGAGGTCAAGAGCAAACCCATCAGTAATAAAAAAAAGACTTAGCTTTACGAAAAGTTAGTTACTGCCATCTGACGAAATTATCCGGCACAAACTGTGTAGCGTGCTTTGCAGCATGGAGATGCTCAAGATGAAATACCACTTAAACCGTCACCCATCCAAAGACTGACTGGCCCTGACGTTGTTTATTTCAAAATACAAGCTCCACTAGATACATCCACAAGCGCTTCTTGCTAAAACTAAACGCTTAAAGACAAGTTGTAGCAAAGTATCTGATGACCCTCAAAGTAAACACGGTCGTGAGAGTATGCATGTTTTAAGGGCTCCACTACCAAAGGGTACCAACAGGGCCCAATTCATTAGCTTACGCTGTCCGTTCGTCCGTTTGTCCTACCTATTATAAAGGGCTGTATCTTTAGAACCGTAATGGCTAGACGGTTGAAATTTTCATAGAATATGAGTTATTATGGCGAATTTATTAAGTAATAATAAAAAAAAACAAAAAGTAAGAATTAAATGGAACCCCATACAAGAAACGTGAAAGGTTATTTGTTTTTACTCTATCGCAAAAACGGCTGAAAAGATAAGCGTCAAACTTAATGTGATTATACTGCACTTTTACTTAAGGTAAAACAACAAACAATAAAAACCAGCCAAGTGTGTGTCGGGCTCGTGCTAAGGGTCCCGAACGAAGCACATTTTTATTTGCAATATTGTATGGTGGTACGGAGCCCTCCGTGCGCGAGTCCGACTCGCACTTGACAGGTTTTTTGTCATCAGCTATACGTAACCAAGCGTTGATCAATAAATCTGTACGCATACATCATAACTTCCTGAAGCAGGGTGGCCAGGCCACTGCCCGATCACTAGGACATTAGTGCAGACCACCCGCGCCGGCAATCACTCCTCAAGTTAACGTATGCAGGTAAATAACTGATCATAATCTTACCGCGAAAGAAAGTTAAGTGAATCGATGTAAAAAGTTCACTTCAATTTTTTATTCTTTATGTATCGATAACGTTAACTAACAACCAAATTTCAGAGACGAGTGCGAGATTTTCAACAATTTTGTATTTCGGATCTAGCGAAAAAATTTCATAGGCATGTGATCAAAATAAACAACGGTCTGAATTGAACACTGTTTGGGAAAAATGTCCTTATCTGATGATGATGCCACATTCTAGGCTGATGCCTCTCATCGTCTTTTGCTGAACATAGGCGTCTTCCATTTAGCTCATATTTAGACCGTATACATGATTTCAAATATTATTGATTTTTAAACATGTTACAGTCATGTTGTGCTATTCCCCGTGTAGTTCCCCGGTTTGGAAGAAGATTGAAAAATTTGATTCGAAATAGCACAACATGGCTGTAACATGTTTAAAAATCAATAATATTTGAAATTAGAACAGGGTGTGTCATCTATGTCGTATGAATTCCAGTTGTAATGCTGGACTTGCGGGTTGGTTAGTTTGTAATAACTATCAGTAGATGGCGCTCACGTCCCTTTATCAAGTCCCCTTACGACGCGACAGATTGAAAATTTCGTTCTCTGGGATTACCCAGAGAATTTCGCCACCGAGCCCTAATGGGATAACGCAGTTCTCCGGTTTGGAAGAGTGCGGGTTCAAGTCCCGCCCGAGACAAATTTTTCATATACATGATGTTACAAAATTAATCAAAAAAAATAAAATACTTCTTCGAAGCCAACCAATAAAAATCCCAACTCTAGCGTGACATCTAAAACATAGACTATTTTGTGCAAACCCATTTGAAATAAAAAAAAAAGAAGGTGGTACTTAGTATATGGTCTAAGAGCTCCTAGGGTTCGGGCATATAGATCAGGAGCAAGGATTTTCAATGGTTTGTTCTTGTTGAGATTTAAATAAAGCTTTAATTTTTATTTTTCCCCTCAATCCGCTACAATAAATACAAAACGATAACTTCTTAGTTACCAGCTACCCCGCTCGGTAACATGGCCGGGAACAATATATAGAAACCGCAAAGAAAATTACCACTGAAACAATTGAGGTCCTTCTGTAATAATGAATCAGACAAATCGTACATCGCTCGACGGCTGGACCCAAAATGTATGGGATATGACTCTGTATTATGTATTTTTAAAATTTCTGTGATCCTAGCTACCTTTTTAACTTAAAAAGTGAAAAACGCATTAAGTCCAGCATTATTTCGAGTTTTGTGAATTAAATCATTCATCAGTCAGCATTGTTTCCTTTTTATAACAAAAACTTTTCAATTATCAAAATAACAATTTAAACAAACACTAATAATTCATAAACAAGATCCACAGAAATTATTTCTCATAAGTTTTTTCCCTCATTCATAAAAAGAGAATTAAACTGGCAAAAACATAAAAAATAAAAAATTTACATAATTATCAGTCAGAAACACCTGTGTTCACACATTTCAGACGGATGACTGTCTGTCTGTCTTTTTATTTAGTGTTCCGCATCGAAGTTGGAAAAACTGCACTTTTGTGGAATTGACACCGATGGGTTAAATACGACTCTATAAAAGTAGAAGTGCCAGGATGAACCGAAGTGGAGATCCATATAATATCTATCTACTTCGCCACGATATACAGGTGTAAATTTAAATGCGTTACATCATGGTGCTTCAGACCATCAAACTTAAAGGGACCAACGTTGAAATCGCAAAATAAAAATCAGCCGTTTCATACATTTTGTAATTATTGACATTATCTATGGAACAGCTGATTTTTTTCGCCAAGTTGGTCCTATAGTAAAAGCAGGTAAAAGTCTTTCAGTTTGATGGTCTAAATTTAATGCACCCCCTGTAGAATGTCTCCAAAAGCACACATGAAAACTTGATAAATAAAAAATGTCAACCTGATATTATTACGATTAAAACCTTGAACATTTCATAAGTCTAGAAGGTAATACATGAAGGTAAAGATCAATAAGAATCAAAGAATCGATCGATAAGAATCAGTCTGGTTCCAGCATACAATGAACCACCCCATTATTTGTTCCCGTGGATATCGAACCAGGTGGCTAAGGGAAAAGTATTCTGACGCAGTGTTTTCTTGGACGAAAACTAGTAGGTACAAAAGGATAGCCATCTTTCGCCACCTGACACGACATTCCACCCTGAAACCTTCAATATCTACAAGCAAGCCGTGCTACGGTCGTTGTAGCAAAAACTTTTCGATACCGAATTACTGTGACAAATAAATACTGAAAAGTTTTTTGCAGCAATCTACAGAAACCAAAAAAAGTCGCAGAAAGGCACCGAACTATTAACAGAAGAAAAATTTCATAAGTTGGGTAGTCATACGCGCCCGAACTACTGAGATTAGACCATAGATATGGATTAGACGAAGTTTTTGACCCCCCCCGAAAGAGATTATGGCCCTGAATTTATGTATGAAAACTAAAGTTTTGTTTTTCGTTAGGTTACGGAACACTTGCGCAACTTTAACTTGAACTCAGCCGTTTTTTTAACAAACTTTAAAATAATTAACCAAATTCACACACAGGTGCATTGAAAACAATTGAATAGTTACTCTTAACTACGCCGATTAGGGATCGTTTTTGTTTCGCACACCTGGCTTTTTGATTCAATTCACAAATTGACCGCTTCAACACCTCATGCTTCCCCTCTTGGCTTGCCTTGTTTGTAAGACGAAAGAAGAGGGAAGAAGACACGCGGGAATTAAGGTAGTGGTTGCTTCGATGCGGTTGAATAGTGAATCTTATTATTACGTAATTAAGGGGTGATTTGGTAATGAATTGCAGGTGTCGATATTTCAAATATTAATTAGTGGATTAATATCTAATCACAACAGACATGTGTTTGTTAAATGTTTGTATAAATTCTCATCTAAATGTTCACGCCAATTCTTTCTGTTCCTGTCCAAAGGATATGGTTTCTGTTAGGCGTAGCGAAAGCTATACGGCTACGAATTTACACCTGACCACCCCGTAATTAGTACATCAGTCGTGTGTTTCATGTAAGGCTGGCACTTTTCTGATTATACACTAAAGTTCTCCGAATAAAGTACAACAAGTAAAAACAACAAATTCTCCTCTATTATTAGCACAGACAGACAATAATAAACGTTTGTTTTCGTGAACCCAAAAAAAAAGTTAACGCCAAAGATATTTAATTTGATGGAAACGTTACAAATATCTCGGTAAACCAGACTACAGTCGTCCCGACGTCTAATATCGTAACACTAAAATACCTAGTAGACATTATCTGACAGGCAAAAATTCCACACTACAGATATATCGGTCCCGTGTAGTCTACGATATAAAAATCTTAGAGAAATCGCATTTTGTTGGGAAACTGTTAAAACGCGACGGAAGTTGGAAAGCTTGCTGTGCTGTGCTAGATTACATTATATTCCCATGGAGCTTTTGGGAGTCTGCGAAATCTGGATACATATAATTGCGACCGTATTTCATTTTATAGTGGTCAGAATCACCTTCGAAGTCTTGAGAGATTTGGAATTCAGTCCACGTAAAACTACAGTTTCTATCCATTTTTAGGTTTAAATTCTAGTGGTTTCTTTCTAAATAGTTGCGTATAAGGTTGTGGAATATATCGATATAAGTGGTGATGGATGCAATAAAGTATTAAGGTACTTGCTGAAACTGTTTTTTTTTTTTAAATTCGTCAAATTTTGCAACCAAGCAGTTAATTTTTAGCTACAATTTCGAGGCATGTATGTGTCCACTGTCTATTATACTCCTAGCTTACTCTCCCTCACACTGGACAGAACTTCGGTACTAGTGAAACGTGGATGTTCTGAGGTATCAGAATATTTCTAACTACACCCTCAGGGATATGGTAGTGAGCATTTCTTATGCTTATGCAGTTCATAATCGTATCACTTATCATCTTCCTTTCTTGTCTATCAATCTTTTTACTGTTGAAATGAACCTTAATCAATAGGTATCTTTCTAGTGAGTTTACAAAGCTAATGATAGGACTCAATTGCCTTGAGGGACGCCAATATTTAGCCATTGGGTTACCGTCGACTGTAGATTTGTATCGGTGACTACAATCCCCACAGTTGCACTAATTACACCAAAACTAATACAATATTCTAACAAAACGATCCCAAAACCAATTAACCAATCTCTCGAAACCTATCCATCTGCGCATTTCCCAAAATTACATCTAAAACTAACTAATACAATTCAATGATTTACACCCAAAATGAAAAATGCCCACTGTTAAGCCTGGGGCTTAGACCGGATGTACGCATTAATTGCAAGGCCACCGGTCCAATAATCCCTGAGCTATTGTCATCGATCTATGGGTCACAGTTGCCTTAAACGTCCACAGCAACTGGCCAATAGTTGATAGAATAATTTATATATTATTTGAGAACATCTCGTTGGTTAAAATTGATGATAAGCTGATTTTTTCTGACTGTAATGAGGATTGGAGAGAGGGTAAGTACTTAGATATGCTCGGAAATACTATAAACCTGTAAGAATTAACTGCATGGTAGTAGTTTCGTTCACAATATAGTAAGAGTTAGGAAGGAATACTCTATCATGCTGTTAGTACTAGACAGAGAGAAATAAAGTACTATTATATTGTGAGGGTAATTTCAATAAGTAGCTTAGACTTAAATAATAATATCATTAGGATTAATTATCCAGAAGTCAGCGCTGCCAGTAGGCGTTTGAAATGAAAAGCCATCAAGTGATAACATATCCAAAGACGAAACACAACGTTTTAAGCTCAAAGATCGCTACTATGTCCAACGCAAAGCAAAGACTAAAGAGTCTCACAATTTCATTAAAAATGAATTGATACCAAAATGTAGAGGAGAAAAGTAGTGGAATATATTCATCAGCATTGTAAAGACCCTCATAGAGACGGGACAGTAACTGTTGTGTTACACAAAATACTTTAACAACCTACCGCTTAAAACATGGAATTTTTATATCACATGAAAATGTTACAATGTGTAGTACCTGTTATATTATGTAGGAGATGTTTTAAAAAAATAAGAAAAAAATCATGAATGAAGCAAAATTTAAGAATAAAAGAACGTTCTAGTTTTAAACCTAACAGTTAACTTCATCTTAATAATCTTAACGAACGACGCCTACAATAAAATAATATTACGTATGTAATGTTTAATAGGACAGTAAAACCGTCAGAGCGAGACAAGAATAATGGAGAACTGGCAGCCCGTAACGACACTGCTTAGGTTGCTATTAAAAAATTAAAAGATCAAATTTGTATTGTAAATACTGATATAGTGGCTTTTTCTATAAAGTACTAACAGATGTAGATTCTAGCCGAATATTCTTTGACTCCATCAATCCACATACTTATACTTCATCAAGACTAGTGTGGATTGATGGACCTATGGACCTATATAAAATGTTGTCACTAACATAGTTTTAAGTCATTGTTACTGACACCACTATGGATCAATGATCTGAAATAAAATAAATGAATTGACGACCCGGTTGGTGTAATGGTTACCACGCCGGTCTGCCAAACCAGGGTCCTGGGTTCGAATCCCGGTTCGGTCATGTATGTGTACATGTTTGTGCCGTTGTTGTATGGTTACCATAATAAACAGCCTATAGTGCTTGCTTGGAATCATTACAATGTATGTGCCTGTGAGCGTTATTTATATATTTATTATTATTTATTTTAATTGAATTGAATATACCTGTCAAAGTTATTAGTGTGACATGCAGTTATTATGATAGGAACATTGGTCATGGAATTAAGAACATGTCGAATAAAACTGATAACTGGAAAGTTTATGGATGGCTGGATAACGAAAAGAAGAATCTGAATAATGGAAATTGAATAAGTAAAATGTTGATAAAAACAATCAAATCTATTTTTGGATAGAAATAAAAATTAAAGAAACTTATATTTTTTCACAACTCAATAATTGAAATACCTAAATAAAAAAATACAACTTGCAACATCCCTAAGAAATGTCAAAAATAAATAAATAAAAATCTGCAGTTTCTTATCAGCATTTATGTGATTATTTGAAGAGGACCGTATTCTCGAAATAGAATTATGGATGAGTGGAAATCTTGATAGATGATTAATCAAATCGATTAATGAGAAAAGTATGCGTCCATTACCATCTTAAAACAAAATAATATTGTTGTAAACTTCGATCAACAATGTCGAACGTTTTAGTACAACGTACCTACATCGAATTCATCGAGATAGATTTACAATCCAATAATGAAAGCGAAACGAACGTTAACAATGGAAAAAACGACGGATGATATCCAGAAAGATAAACATTTTGCTACCAACACTGGCCAGTGTAAACATGTGAGAATTCAAGCGCCACACTTTCAAAGACGAGTAGCCGCCGATAGCCCGGTTAATTGTGTAATAAATATACTAGCTAAGCTGAATCCATCGGCTACTCGACAAGCTTAGACATGCTAACAGTTATTAGAAACTAGATTTTGCTATCCCGCATAGGATTCGATACTTTTTTCGGGATGATTAGGAGCTTACCTCCTTTCTCACGCTACAAGCTATCGGTCTTCAATTCAAACTATCCCATCGAGACTCAGCAGTCGGGACAAAATTTATGTTCTTATGACTCCCCGATTGGCGAAAATTCTAACAGTATCATAGCAGCAACTTTCCTTTACATTAAAAGCGAATATTTCTATAATTATCAATAAATCACTGTTCACAATAAGAAGAGGTAAATGCTCTTTGAAGTCCCTACCATATTTCCGTCACTTCCAATCCGATTGAATTCTCCATAGTGTCCTAGCGTAAAAATAGACTCTGCATCATCTTGCGGCACCTGAATGCTCGGTGAGAACTGTAAATCTTATACGCATCCTAAGTACAAGTATGTAACCGGCAGACGACGCAAAAGCTCTAGATAACTAAGATCAACTGACGAAAATATTACAAAATTCGATAACCTGACCAAATTAATTCGTCATTCGTTTCTTCAAACATTGAACTGTTGAGATGATCTTTTAACTTGATGGTATTAGCGGCACTTCAATGGAGATGACGTCATTATACGCTCTAGTTACGACCTGTCGGTGCTAGTCTGTCAAATGTAGCGTTACGATCTCTTACGTGAACTCTGAGCTACTGTTTCATTGTTTTTTGGCACTTGATCGGCTTTCCGGTAGGTTTTGGTGTGATGGGACTGTTTAAGAGATCTTATATATCGGAAGTTTATTTGTCTGTTGCTTCTCCGTCTCCATGGTGCTAAGATCAAGGACCTCTTTATTCTAAAGAAGGTATAATTTCTTTGCAATGGCGATAATCACTTCCAAACTTTAACGAAACAATAAATACAAAATACCTGGTAATTTACTTGGTCGATGTCACGCTTTGATGATCTCGTTAGGGTAGTTGCTATCATGTCTGCAATCTGCATGATTTATAAGGAGTTACAGCAAAATCGTTATACACTTTCTTACACTGTAAAACTTTGTCTTGATAAAATGTGATTGAATGACAACATGAAGCAATAAATGATTACTTATGGATTATGTATTCCACTACCTTACACTACACTATTGGGAATACGCTGATGTTTGGATGTATGTACGCATGGCATCGAATTTAAATGGTAGCATTTTAAACCTTTGGACGCTAATTCTATAAAACTCGCTTATTTAATAAATAATAAATGGCTTTGAATTCGAGGGCGAAATAAGGCAGGATGACCACATTTGTGACGTTAAGAATAAATGTGTAGATTTATAAGATACGAAAGTAATTTATCAAATACCAATGATGTCCAATGATTCTGCATCCGACGCTGACACTGATTTCTCGCTTGATGCAATAAGCGACAATTGAGCGGCAATTCTTTATGCATTTGGTACACAAATTGTAATGATTTGGAACAAGTAACTAGGTTTAGTGTACTAAGAAACGCACGTCCAACATTATCGTAAAGATGATTCGTTTTAGCAAAACGTAGTTCGTAGTTTTGCTGTTTACGAATTCCAAACCTAACACCTGTTGATGTAAAGTTCTTTATTCTTAGAGTGTTTTAGATATTGTAACAATTGCAATTAAAAATTCTACAGAGCCTTGTGTTTCCTTATTCACCTGACCGTTTACGAAGGGTGCATAAATGAGGTCCGTAGGTACATAAAGTGCATCGCACGTATGTTTTGCTGCGCTAACCACGTTAGTCTCGACCACTATTCACTCCTGAGCCTAAAATGGACTAATAATAGGTACTTGTTCCTCGGATACACCTGCCGCCATTGCATATTTGTTAGCAGTAAAATTTATGGGTACTTTAAAATCTATTATTGTATTGTAATGTATACCTTGTGCAGTCGCGTTTAATTTGATTATTGTTAAGATTATCATGCGTTTTGTGACCACATGGAAATTGTCATCTTTAATATCTGTTTCGATATTTTGATATCAAATGAATGATCAGTATTCACCTTTGGATTTCCGAATATAGAAGACAGCAAGTTCCATGCGGCCACGAGGCTCAACGCCGTCAGCGACAGCCGCTCATACAACATAATCACTAAACACTCACTGTAACCAGCCTTGTAGACCGCCCTGATCCTCTGTACCAACTTGCCAGTCCTCTTCAACGGCGGCCCTAACGCAACGGCCGTATGCCCACGCCTCTCCGCAAACACGATATAGTTACGTCTATTTTTTAACGGCACTTCGAATCGTCCATTACACTCTAAAGAGTCTTTGGGTAGCTTGAGGCGTATGACAGAGTCTTCTCTGGGCCAGTGTCCCTGGCGGTGGAAGACGCGTTTCACTTGTATCGTGGCGGCGTCCCTGGCTAAGGACTGGACGCGGGCCTCGAAGGCTGCGGGGGCCCGGTAGGCGCGCCAGGCGACGTCGGCGCGCTCGCAGTAGGGGCGGCGCGGGCGCGGCGCGGCCAGGCCGCCGACGATACACAGCAGGGCCCAGCAGACCGCGCGCCCGCACGTCTTCATCGCGCCATCGCAGCAGCGCTCGCTCGGGTCGCTCGCGCACTAACTGCCGGACGTAGTTCACCCGTCGGCGGCCGGCGCTCGACTGGCTCCACTACTATGAATCACACGCCCCGCCTACACCGAAATAGTCGCGATCGGTTCCCGCACGCGTGCATGATTTATCTCGTTTAATTTGCGGATGATAGTGATTAGTTTGGGGTTAGTGGTAGGGGTTTTGGAGGGTTGTCTGGGGCTCTAGACTGGAACCGACTTGAAGGCTGCGTTCTACTTGACTTCTTTAACTTGTAAGTTTAGTATTTTAGGGCAAATTTATATACTTTCTTGAGGTCAAATCTCTGTTATACTAGTATTTTGACTAAATATAGAACGTTTCCTTTTAGAAATTAATACGTAGCTATTTATTTATATGTATAGTGTGTCATGAATTTATTGTAATTCATTATAAAATTAATTTACTAAACAATTTAACAATAATGCTATCAACTTAAAAAAAACCAGAATTAATAAAAAGTTTTTTTTAAACATATTACCGTCGATTTTAAACGTATCAAACTTACACGTAACTTACGAACATTGCATTGCAGCGAAGGTTTAATCTAACAACTTTCGCCCCGTAGACTTTGCTACGAGGTTGTAGCGCGTAGATCTATCGTAGCTTTGACCTCCGCGTAGACCCGCGACCTTGCATTGCTTTAACAAGTGTAGGCCTACAATGTTTCGTAGGTTTTTTAGTAGGTAGGTATGTAAAATAAATGTTTGAGTTTCGTAATAAGCTCGTAGGGTTCATCGATGAAAGTAGCAAATTAATTTTACAAACATTTGCAAAACAATAATAAGTTTATTGTCAGGAGTGCGATTTTTGAAACTCATACGTTGAACTCAGCAGTTGAAAATTTATGGAGATACGCATCTTTTTACTACTGATTTGATTTTTAAAAATCGCAATCCTGGAGTATAATTTTTGTATATAAATATATCTCCATTGTAATTTTTACATTTTCAACTGCTGAGCTCAGCGAATGAGTTTCAAAAATCGCACTCCAAGTAAGAAACCTACTTCCTAGTCTGTACTAACAGGTATTATAAATGTGAAAGTTTGTAACGATGTTTGGATGTTTGTGACTCAATAACTGATAAACGGCTGAACGGACTTGGATTTTTGGCACACAGATATAATAATATGTTCGGGATTAACTTAAAGGATACTTTTTTTAAATCCCTGGAGTGTGCTAGTCTATATATTTCCACTTATGCACAGTATGTGGAATGGGCTGGACATATCTACCGAAGAACTGACAATCGAGCAGTCCGAGGTCTAAAATGGAGACCAGACCCTCTAGCATGATTTCTCTACTTGGGTGCGACTCGGCTTTTTTCCATGCTACAAGTCGTGGCAAGCGCGGCTTTCGCTCTTCGAAAAGCGCGGGAACAGGCTATTTTGTATGCAGCGAAGGCGCGTCGCGCGCGTGTAGAGAAATCATACTAGACGTGCAGATTACTCTAGTATGATTTCTCTACACGCGCGCGACGCGCCTTCGCTACATAGAACATAACCTGTTCTCGAGCTTTTCGGAGAGCCAAAGCCGCGCTTGACGCGATATGGATAAAATCGAGTCGCGCGCAAATAGAGAAATCATACTAGGCGTGCTGGAACTTGTGGGTGTAATACGGGACGCCTCCTGGCTGGACCGAGGATTTAAGAAAGGGTAGCTGGGAGCGACTAGATGAGGAAGGCCAAGTTTAATGGCGCACCTTGGGAGAGGCCTATGTTCAGCAGTCGACGATGATGTCGCGGATAATAAAATGCTAAGTACTAAAAACCTTTTTCCAGCTACAATTTTAAACGTTCACTTGGATTATTTTTATTATAAACAAGCTTTAACCCGCGGCTTTGTCCGCACAAATTATATACTAAATTTTAAGTCAGATATTAGCTATCAAATAAAAATGTTTCATCAAAATCGGTTCCGTAATTTTTGCGTGATGCTCGTTCAAACAAACAAACAAACACACAAACAGACAGACAAAAAATTCAAAAATTACTGATATGGAATCAGGGACACTTAAAAACCATATCGGAACTTTTTTTTTGGAAGTTAATGTCTTCAACGTACAGACACACTTCTATTACAGTTTTATAATATAGTACGAGCGTTAACCCGCGACTTTTTCCGCACAAATTATATACCAGATTTTAAGTCAGATCATTAGCTATCAAACAAATCAAGTTTCATCAAAATCGGTTTAGTAGTTTTTGCGTGATGTTCGTTCAAACAAACACACAAACAAATAGACAGACAAATAATACAAAAATTTGTGATATGGAATCAGGGATACCTAAAAACCATATCGTAACTTTTTTTTTGTTAATATCTTCATTGTACAGACAAACTTCCTGTTACAGTTTTATAATAGTTTAGATATAGATATAGAAGATACATAAAAAAAATTGTAATGGTGGCTAACTCTTCACCTACGTAGGTACTAAAAACGAAACCATATTATTGTCCTCATACGAAAACTACTGGAATAATGGCGATCCGTTCTTAGCTGGGAATCACACGGCGAAATTTCTTGGACGATATCTAACAAACCGAACTTCCTTCCAAAAATCACTTCCTAAAACCAAGAGAAATATTTCTCACGGCACAAAAAGAATAAAGGTGACCTAACTGTCTTCTATAGGACCAATTTGCCTCACATCCGGTTTGGAGAAAAAAAAACAAAAACATAAATACGACCTTATTTCGACACCCTTACCGACAATCTACGTTACCCAGGTAGTGTTTTGAGATTTCATTCATAAATGAGGTATGGGGTCTTCAACCTTTCTTGGTTTGGGACAATAATTAAGAAGACAATAATAAATTACGCGTATTCTGTTATTATATTGCAATATGAAAGGAAACGAAGACATTATTCTTCAAAAATAATCATAAAATAGAGAAATATTCTTTCAGATTTATATCTTTGTTTTTAATCAAACGAAATTTTTAACTTAATTATCATCATCAACCTCAATCGTTCCCACTGCTGGGACACAGACCCCTCATGGCAAAACTGTACAGTAGTACCAAGTTTATATCAGAATCAGAATCAGAATCATAGGTACATTCAGATGGCATGATGAATACAATGGTTCTAGTGTTCTACCACACAGGGCATACAAAATATTGATAAATTGGAGCTAGTTTTATACAATTTTAAAATGTCAAGCAAAATATAATTATTTATGAAATGAAAAGAAATATAAGTCTCACCGATTTTAAAAGCGCGCGAAATTATATTGACCAATCAGACCTTGCCGCTATTGGCTTCTTACTTTCGCGCCCTTTTCGCTGCCGAAGCATCCATAGTCTGCTATTCGAGTTGGAGCGAGATAGAGAATACCCGATCTTACACTGCTCTGCTCAAACGAAGATTGACGAGCGGAATTATTTTCTTGGTCGTACTGTACTACAGGTATTTAGACCACCACTCGCCATGCGTAAACAATGTGGACTGGTTGACTTATCACATACGCATCAGAATTTCATGAAAATAGCATGATGTTAATTATTGGCTTCTTGCTAAGATGTAATATTTGATTACGTCATATTGCTAAATCTGCCAACTGTATTGCAGGCAGTTGTTGCAAAGCTCACTCTTAGCATATTTTAAGTATAAAGTCCACCACATAGATCCGGAATAAACCTGAATTGGAATTAGATTCCGGATGGAGAGTTGCCGCTTTCAGAGACTTTTTCACTAGATCTAGTGATTTTTTGATGTCTTAGGTGGCATATTTTAAAGTGATTTTTGAGCGTAGGCGTTGATGGAACGATACCGTATCGTGACGGTGCAGTAGCGACGTCGTTGCGGCATAGTTGCGAAATCGCCTACGCTCAAAAACCGTTTGTGTGATAATGGTTCATGCCATTTTATATTCAGATTATGTCTAATGTTAAAACTATTATATTTACTATTATAGTCTTTTGATATAGTTGCATTAATATCGGAATACAATTTACAAACCATCATCGTAACATTCGTAACGTCATGACCTCATCACATGGTAGTAATTATCATGTATAGAAATTGTTTGTTTCGTATTAATAAATACCTAAAAATACAATTGTCATTATTTTGGCATTTCATTACTTTTGAATTTAGAAATTTTTTAAACAGCACTATAAGTAATTTTTGCAACCATAGTTGACAACACTGAATCCTGAATCAGGATTCCGGATCGCAATTCCGTATGTATGTGGCGGACCATAATGAAGGTACTAAATGACAACAGTATTCAACATGTTTCATACCCCTGTAAAACGTCCAAAAGTATGAATGATCAATTTTTTTTCCAAAAAAAAGGGTGGTCACAGTGGCTGGCTGGAACCTTTTTGTTTGTCCACAGTAAAACTAGCACGTGCGTTAAGGTAAGCCCTTTGTCACACCGCCGCGCTTTATTTGTACAGGTATACTGGCGGGCGTATGGCGCTTTAACATTATTACTATATGTTATTGTCGTCTTATTTATTTATTTTATTTAATAGGTACTGTGGTGTTCACTGCGTGAGGTGGGTAAATAATTACACAATATGTTATTAGTTAAGTTACACACGGCAACTGGTGGATGCAACGTCCGCTCGCTACGAGGAGTAGATTATATAAGGTCTAACAAAATTAGGTGAAACTAAATCTGCTGTCCCATACATTTATGTCGAGTAGGTTTGTATGGAACAGCTGATTTTTTTTTCGCGATTTTAATATTGGTCCCATTGAGAAAGTTGTTCAGTTTGATGGTCTGATCATCCCCTTAAAATAGTTTCACCTACTTTTGTTAGACCTTATATACAGGGTGAAATTCATATAATTAGCATCCTTTTAAACTAAGGGTCTACCCATCAAACTGAACAACTTTCACTATGGGAGCAAACCGATCGGAGCAAAAAATAATCTGCTGATCCATACTATACTGCAATGCCTACTCGACTCAAATTTATGCAACAGCTGATTATTATTTTGCTCCGATCGGTTTGCTCCCACAGTGAAAGTTGTTCAGTTTGATGGGTAGACAGTTTAAAAGGATGTTAATACTATCAATTTCATACTGTATCATAGGGTCCTTCTAAATATGCTGACACTTTTTTAATGGGATAATCAGACCGTCAAACTGAACAACTTTCTCTATGGCACCAACATCAAAATAGCAAAAAAAAAATTTACAGTTTTCAGACAGACAGTGCCTTACACGACTATCCAGTACATTGGAAATTAATCTACGGAATTCGAAAAAATATTGTCTCAAAAAGGTAAACCCGATCGTCTTTGTTTTAGGCTCAAATTGTAGCCGACTAAATTGTCCAGAGGAGTGGTTCTCAAATTTTTGATATCATTCTTCGTTTCCAAAATATCGAGAGCCAAAATAAAAAATTCGGTAAAAAAAATGTTTTTCTTTCACTATTTCGCCCGTATTTTTTTTCGTGTTTGATCTTCTCGAATAATTCTTTTTGCAACTTACAGCCTTCGTAAATACGCGTCTTTTGTGCCTTTTTTGAATACCATATCTTCACAACTCTCCGAGATATAAGGGGATGGCACTTTTTCGTGAAATCGGGGCCAATACTGGAGCGAACGAAAAGATATTTCCAATGTCAAAATAATCATCTCCGCCATAGAAAACCGCAAACCTACTCGAGCCAAAAATATGGGACAGCTGTTGCTGTTAGTGTCCGGAGACCGACGACGGGCTGGCGCTTACCTCGGGCAACGGATTTCAATCGCCATCCAGCGAGGTAATGATGCCAGCACATCTTCTATTTAGCATGAGACACTGCTTATTTTTATTTATTTATCCTTTTTAAATGATTTTTCTTAGTTTAATTAGGTTAGGTATTTTTTTAGATTATTGTTAATGTTCCTATATTGTAAATATTATAAATAAATACACCCTAATTTGTTTGTAGGAACGGTGAGTATAAATTAAACGTCTTCTCTCTTTGATTCTTTAATAACGACTAGTGGTCGATAGAAATTACACATACAATCATCATCATCATCATCATCATCAGCCTATCATCGTCCACTGCTGAACATAGGCCTCTCCCAAGGTGCGCCACAAAACTCTGTCCTCGGCCTTCCTCATCCAGTCACTCCCCGCTACCTTTTTTAGGTCGTCTGTCCAGCGGGCAACAGGACGTCCCATACAATATCTAATCTAATCTAAACTATTATAAAACTGTAACAGGAAGTTTGTCTGTACGCACGGCGACACATCAAGCTATACAAAACCAACATAAGCTGGCCGCGCGACCTTATACATTACGCGACCTACGCGCTGCCAGCTTATTTTGGTTTTGTATAGCTTGATATGTCGCCGTGTGTACATTGAAGATATTAACAAAAAAAAAGTTACGATATGGTTTTTAGGTATCTCTTATTCCATATCACCAATTTTTGGATTTTTTGTCTGTCTGTTTGTTTGTGTGTTTGTTTGTTTGAACGAGCATCACGCAAAAACTACTGAACCGATATTGATGAAACTTTTTTTGTTTGATAGCTTATTATCTGACTTAAAATCTGGTATATAATTTGTGCGGAAAAAGTCTCGGGTTAACGCTCGTTACTTATAGATATACGCATGCATAATCTGTAGGTCTCGTATGCCACCCCCGAGAAAGCGATAAAAATCGAGATGTGCCTCCATCCTTTTATTTTACATATGCCAGAAAGAGCGCGCATGACTTTTTTCTCGTTTAAACGTTTTGTCGCGGGTGGCATGCTAGCCGTGCTGTATCGGACAAGATGAGACCAAAAAAAATCATACCATGTGGGGTATCAAATGAAAGTGCGTCTTGAGTAGATTACAAATACAAAACATGTCACCATATCAGCACTCACTGGCAAAGCATTTTTTTTTTAAATTGAAAAGTAATCTAGTTTAAGAGTTGATTCTGCATTGCCGTAAATTAAAAACGACTAAATGAATTTATGTGAAACCTTTTATTAATCACTTGGAATATCCTCTAGATTAACACGAGCAAAGAATTAACCAGAGGGTTTTTGGGGGCGAGAAATGGTTTTAGGAAAACGCGCGTTTTTTAAAAAACAACAAAAATTTACCGTTTTCAAATTCAAATTCAAATAATTTATTTCAGACAAGATGTCCATATAGTGTTAGTATACATTTATCTTAAAGCTAGTGTTAGTAAAATATAATTTTTTTTTTTAAAACCCGGTGTGGAGCTTCACCCAGTGATGCAACAGCGGGGAGTCCCACCGGTCTTTGAACACATTCAGGAGACCGTTAGTGCTGGCTCATAGATTAATATGTATATTGGATATAGATAGGTAACTCGCCTTGAATTTTAGGACGTTCTAATTGCGTTGCCACTTATTAGCACTAGGGGGCGCCACATTATGAAATAAATTGAAAAAGACGATCGGCCGACACGAGGATCGAACCTTAGCTATCCGGATCGTAAGCCGGTCGTCTAGACCGCTAGACCAACAAGACAGTGATTGATATGGGCGAAATCTCTCACTACTACAGCGCAGCGCGTGAGGTGCAGTGCGCTGTTACTCCGATAAGAACCTTAGTTCAACACATAGTGCTTTGAAACATAACCGATAGATGGCGGAAGCTGCCTATGGAAAATCAGCGTTCCACTTAGTTTTTACTAAGATAACACAGCATGTGCTGGCTCGAAGCCTGCCCAACATGGAGGTTTTAAACTTTAAAAAAATATTTTAGCCGCTATCTTGGATTTCAGGCATAAGGAGTAATATGTCGAAGTGCTAACCAGGATTTTTAGATTCAGCGATGTGCAAAACCCCGGAAAAGGTATCTTAGCAACGTGTTATATTTTTTACTTCTCACTATGAGAAATAAATGGAATTCTGAATTTATATCTCAGTCTAAGACATAATTTTAATACAGACCAGCTGTGACCGCTGAGCTGTTCCACTATATTATAATTACGCTATGGCTTGGCTATTGTATACTATGCTATACTATGTTACGCTATGATACGCTATGATACAATACCCGTTTGCTGCTATACTAAGGCCTCATTTACGGAGACGCGGGACGTCACTTGTCGCGTGCTGCGTGGCTTCTAGCGGTGCGTCGGACGATTTTTCCGTTTACAGAGAGGCGGCGCGTGCAGCAGTCAGCGTCTTTACACGCACAAAAACAAACATATGATAATGTACGATTTTGTTTATGGAGACGGGGCATCGAGGGTCGCGTGAATTGTAACGATGCCTGCCGCTGCGGGCACGCGGCGGCGGCGCAGCTCTGCGGGGTAGGAAGAGAGAGAGGCGGGATAGGTGGTGTCGTCCTGCACAAGAAGCTGCGGTGGCCGCAGCGGACGACGACGCTGCGTACGGAGCTGCGACCGACGCGTCGTTGCCATCCGCGGGCTCCGCCACAAAACACGCTCCATTTCAAACAAACGCGTGAAAAACCGCTTCTCCGTAAACACACTTATACAACGCCATATGTTTGAATTTAGTGCGCGACGCCCCGCGTCTCCGTAAATGAGGCCTAAGCCGGACACCAGACGTCTTTTCTTTACTAAAAATAAAGATATCGCTATCCAGTGTACATTCAATGAATCTCCCAATACTTTAGCTCAGGTAAAGACAAAAAAGGTGTATTCATCATTTTTCTTTTGTTCAAAAACACGTGTCAGCAATTAGAAAACACGAACAGTTACAATTAGGTACTTACTTGTTTGTTTAGATTTTTAAAAGGAACAGTTCCTTGTATCGCCAAACTTTCATTGAAGGTTCAAAAACATCTGTTGCTTTCTGCAGGTGTTTCACTAAGTAGTAGTGTAATTACTAGTAATGTTAAGTATTAGTCATTAGTAAAGTAATTTTAGATGTTGCTAATTATGCTATATTTTATTGAAAGCTATTTATTTTACCTATATTTTACCGTTTCTAGGGTGTGAAATCTAGGAAATGAATACAATTCTCCTAGGAAATTTACACAATGGCGAGCCAATTAATTTAGGAAATGATTTTGTAAAATTACTTGTCACAGGTTCCTAGACATTGCACCTATACAATCTATTTGTTTTTGCATGATGGTTGTAAGAAACAATTAAATTAAATATTTTGGAGATATTTTGAGTCATTTGATATATATTTTGTAAAAAATCCATTCAGTCGTTTTCAATCTACAGCAGTTCAAAATCAACTCTGAAATTGTGGCATTTTTATACGTTTTCTAATAATTTGTTTGATAAAGTAGTGAAAACATCATATTATGCTATATTATTTGCAATGAACTCACAGATTCCTTTCATTTAATATCCCACATCGTATGTTGCGATGAAAAAAAATGTTTTCTCTCGTCACAGATTCTAAAAAGGCGACTTGCATGCAAACTTAAAATCTTGCCATGTCCATATTTTGGTTACATTTTAACCCAAAGATAAAATGTTGACATTTTAATTAAACTAAATGATTAATATTAGTTAAAAAGTGAGCCTTGTTTCACTGAATGCAAGACAGCTGGGAGCTGAAGCATTATTTTTGACCTCTTTGAAAGAGATTATGATCGTGGCGTGTGTTTATATGTAAGAGTGATAAAATTCAATTTGGGAAGAAGCAGAACAACACATCGATTTAAAATGTAATATAGAACAGAAAAATATATAATTCTTAGTAAAGAAAAATAATTGTAAGAAGGGCAGAATAAAACAGAGATTGTTACATACTAATCTTTAATGATTATTATGATAGGTACATGATAAAATTATAATGTTAGAAGTTTTACACCTACCTACACTCTCGCATAAAAATAAAGGAAAGGAAATATTAACAAAATGAAAAAATAATAATGGGTCGAATGAAGGTAAAAATAGAGCAAAAATCAACATTTTAATTTAGCGACCGGATGAACCATTTTTTTGTTTCATGACTATGAAAATACATAAATTGTTTTCCCTTTATGTTGTAAGGGACCACAACCTGGTAATTGTCATTCCAAATACCCCGGTCAGTGGCATTACCCATTCGTCCATTTGGTAATAATTCTCGTATAAACCAAGTGCGTCTGCTTTGTCCGTAAAAGTATTGTTTTCCATAAATTTTAAAAGGAACAAGAATTTCCGGTCGGATATTCCATACTCCACTATCTTCCGGTGGTTCTATAAAACCGCCACGTGAAAAATCTTCTATGTACCACTTTTTATTGTCAATTGATTTGTGTCCGAAAAAAAAGAGTCTTCCATTAATGAAAAAAGAGAATGCAAATTGTTTTTTGATCCACGCTATATCAAAATCAACATATTTAATTCGACCGTTTGGTAACAATTCATGTGCCATGAACCAGAAGACTGGTTTACGTTTTTCGTCCGTATTAGTATGTCCATAAATATAATGTCTACCACCCATTGTAAAAGGGAAAGCAACGGCGTATCTCCATTGTCTCCATCCTCTGTTTGTTTCTTCACCGATTCTACCACCCGGCAATAGCTCTCTTAAGAACCAAAAATAAGTGTTATTAGCACTACTATGCCCATATAAAAATTGTCGCCCATTTATAGTAACAGGTAAAGCAACATGACAATAATCAGCCACCATGCGGCGATCAGTCTCATCGCCCATCCGTCCATCTGGTAACAATTCATGTATAAACCAGACATTATATCGTTCTAAAATACTTTGACCCCAGAAATATTGTTTTCCGCCAATATTAAATGTAAATGACTCTTCATGTTGGTGTTTCCATGTTCCGCTATTTGTTTCTTGTCCCATTTTACCCTCAGTGTAATTTACTGGTATAATTTCATAATTCGTCGATAGACGCGATGCAAATTTAATACTGCCTCGACTTTCATCGAAATTGACAGAGTAGTTAGTCATTGTCGTTAATTAAAAATGGGATTGCAGAACTCTCATAAACTAAACTTTTTGGATTATTGTAATCGACGTAAGCGGTAAATTGTAGTGTAAAATTTATCGGTTCAAAGTCTTTATTATTGTTAAAATCCAGTGACGTAACTTCGGGATGCTTCTTCTGAAAAATATGAAAAATTTCAAGAATAAGTATAACTCATATTAAATATATATATCTTGGACATTGTCACACAAATTATCTAGTCACATATTAAAGTACCAGAATCTAGCCTGAACTTGTGTTATGATGACTAGACAACGATATAGAATACATAAATAAAACAAATAAATAAAATAAATAAATATCTTGGACATTGTCACACAAATTATCTAGTCACATTTACAAAAAAAAACTGTGTTTTTTAAATAGATACAAACATCCATAACTCGGGTACAAATATTCATATTCATCATACAAATATTTGCGCCTTACGGGATTCGAACCCGCGACCCTCGGCACAGCAGGCAGGTTCACTACCGACTGAACAACCGGGCCGTCGTCGTATTGCGTATCACAAAACTACTCGCATACCGAGTTTTCCGAACCACAGCATAAATTATATGTATTTGTGTTTTCTTTAGGACCCTTAGCCCGAGCCTGACTCACACTTGGCCGGTTTTTATTATTTTTTAAAGAAGACTGTTGTATGCGCATATCATTTCGGTCGTAGTCTTAGAGGGACTGTACATCAATAAAACGGAGCAATATTTTATTTATTCTATGTTTACAATACACAATATCATCATTACAGGTTTTTTCCTAATTCGATGACATTGACAACAACATTTTTGTTATTTACTTAGGTACACATAAATGTTTAATCGTTAATTCTGTGAACTTGGCCAGTATACAATGAAATAAGTCTACGTCTTTGGAAATGTCATTTAATATACGTAGTGCTGTTGTAGTCGGGGCGTGCGACAAAACGTTAGTCCTACAGGAGGGCAATGCAAACAATTGGGGCCTGGGCCCCCTCCGCAACCGTGTGTTCGGGACCTGCAAGCTAATTGCTTTTAATATTTTCGGATTATTAAGTTTGCCTCTTAATATTTTAAAAAAGTATAACGCAAGGCCTAGTTTTCTCCGGACTTCTAAACTATTATAACCTACCATACCTAAAACAAAAAGAGTCGGGTACATAAGAGGGTAAAAGGGATAGACGCCATACAATTTCCAGTAAATATATCGAGTGAATTTATTTTGAATTTTGATATTGTATGTTCAAGTGAAGTAAAATTAACAAAAAAGTTAATTTGTTTACAAATGTAGAAGTTGAGGGAAAAGTATTGCTTTCGGATATGATATACCTTTTGAATCAAGTGTGTGGACCCCATAATCTTTCTCATTAGATGTTCCACTCAATCTGCTATACATTCATGGTTTCTATTTAAAAGAATATTCAAGAAAATCGTATAAATAATACATATGGAAACGAAATGAGTGACACTATCAGTTCAACCAAAACAAAGATGTGAACCAAAAAATACCAAAAGTCGGGCCAATTTTATAGATCACATTTGACCTTTGACTATTTATTATAAGGACTAGCCTTGCCATAGCATTTCCCCTCTGCAACGGTATAATATCAATTAATTATGTGCATTTACATTCAATTTTATACCTTATCACTAATCGAGACATCCTATAATTGCAGGGTTTACGCGAGACTACTTTTCATGATTTTTAACGTTCAAAATTAGAATCTAAAGTTATGGGAATAAAATCCAAAGTTGCGGATTTCATGTTACCTCCCCCCCCCCCCCCCCCCAAAGTGTCAGAAATGTTTGTTAGTAGAATTACACGCGTAACTAGTCCCTATATAAGGTCAAACAAAATTAGGTGAAACTATTTTAAGGGGATGATCAGACCATCAAACTGAACAACTTTCTCTATGGGACCAATATCGAAATCGCGACAAAAAAAACTACTGTCCCATACATTTAGGTCGAGTTGGTTTGTATGGAACAGCAGATTTTTTTTCGCGATTTCGATATTAGTCCCATAGAGAAAGTTGTTCAGTTTGATGGTCTGATCATCCCCTTAAAATAGTTAGTCAAAGCATTTGACACCTGTCAGTTTTAACTTTATAGTGAGGTGACCTACTTAAAACATCGATTAAAGTGAATGAATCGATACGGACTTCAAACATATGTGAATTTAATTCAGTTAGTATCTTCTCCTTCTTATCGTGTGGGTCAGAGTTTTTTCAGACCGCCTTACAGCCTCTGACGTGGTTTTTATGTAACGACTACTAACCACCAGAGATAGTAGCCGGGACCAACGGCGTAACGTGCCATCCGAAGCACGGAATCATTTTTCTTTTCTGGAAATCAGGTGATTCACCCTGCAATGTCCTAACCAGCTGGGGAACAACGCACAAAGTGATATATCACTAGGTGTCCCCCGTGGGAATCGAACCCACAACCTCCGTGTCGAGAGCCAATGCTTTTAACCATTAGACCACGGAGGCGGTTATTATGAAACGGTACTTATAGTTACTGTAATTTTATTTAAAAAATCATCAGTTGAATCCCTGGCCCATTATTATTTTCTAACGTAAATTTAAGGATCAAAATAAGACAAGTACCGTACACACGGCGACACATCAAGCAATACAAAACCAAAATAAGACAAGTACCGTACACACGGCGACACATCAAGCTATACAAAACCAAAATAAGACAAGTACTGTACACACGGCGACACATCAAGCTATACAAAACCAAAATAAGAAAAGTACCGTACACACGGCGACACATCAAGCTATACAAAACCAAAATAAGACAAGTACCGTACACACGGCGACACATCAAGCTATAAAAAACCAAAATAAGACAAGTACCGTACACACGGCGACACATCAAGCTATAAAAAACCAAAATAAGACAAGTACCGTACACACGGTGACACATCAAGCTATAAAAAACCAAAATAAGACAAGTACCGAACACACGGCGACACATCAAGCTATAAAAAACCAAAATAAGACAAGTACCGTACACACGGCGACACATCAAGCTATACAAAACCAAAATAAGACAAGTACCGTACACACGGCGACACATCAAGCTATACAAAACCAAAATAAGACAAGTACCGTACACACGGCGACACATCAAGCTATACAAAACCAAAATAAGCTGGTCGGAGGAGTAAAGTATATCGTTGCGCGGCCAGCTTAGGTATATTGGTTTTGTATAGCTTGATGTGTCGCCGTGTGTACATAATTTAACAAACATATTTGTTCTTAACCGATTGCTTAAAAAAACTAACATATCTTGCTAAAGGTGGTTTCAGTCCATACAAAAGTTTGACGCACAATACGCGTAGACGGAATTGATAAAAGTAATATTTTATATATGGAAAAATAGTTTAGAAAATCTAGTTGCCGCGTAACAAATAACATTTGCAATTTATAATATAATTACGAAGATATAAAGCTTTTAAAATTTTGTATGAAAAATGTCAAAGCTTCATATCTTCGTAATTATTTTATAAATTGCACATCTTATTTGTGACTATTCTAAACTATTTTTCCATATATACAAAGTTACTTATATTAATACCGTCTACGCGTATTGTGCGTCAAAGTTTTGTATAAAATTGACCCCTCTGCAACCACCTTAACATATCTATGCTTGTAATGTTGTAGTCAGATTTTCGTTAAAATATACAGTTTCAATGCTAAGGATTAATTTAAGATTTGTATGGAAATCTTTGAGGCACTGTAACTTTAAAACCACAGTTTAAATAGAGATTATTTTCTATAAAACAAAATCCTCAATCTTAGTATGGGAAATAGGCTAACATAAAAATGTTTGCGTATAGAACGTGTTAATGAATTAACGCAAAACTAGAAAGTAGTTTGTTTAGAATCGAGAGCAGAATCGAATTATCATGGTTTCGATTTATTTTTTATTTTTTTCAAAATAATAAATAATTTTTTTGCAAAGTTTAAAATTTACTGAACCCAATGTCAACCCACCCCACGGGCACACTCACCTTACTTACATTATTTTTATTTATTATTTTTTTTTTTTTTCTAATTGACCAATACAGCATTGCTCAGGGAGCATCGACTGCTTATTACTGCGGACTATGGGGGGACCACACCAGTGACGGCGAAGCGCCCTGGTAGGTCTACCGAACCAATGCATGAGCTTAAGCAACCTGCCCAAGGGGCACCCCTAAGGGGTACGGACCTCGGCAATGGGCGTTGCTGGGACTACGCGGGCTACGATTGGGTAGTGGGGATCGGTGAGAATCGGCCAGCGATGTGCCGGTAGCGTCTGTAGGCGCCAGAAGGCAAAAGAGTGGGCAGAGATCGCGACTTACACCAAAACATGATTATTAAAATGTATCCATGAGTACGTTAGCGCTTTCATTCATTGCTGAAATGTCAACAAATAATTTTTGCCTCAAAACTTAAAATGCAAATATAACATAAAATTTTAACTATCAAAATAATGAAATTATTGTATCAATCTAATTATTCTGTTGTAAATCAGTCGGGGTGTGTGAGGTTTTGCGTTAATTCATTAACACGTTGTAGTTGGCGTATAGTTATGGAACTCATGTCGATTTGTTTCTCATAATATCTAGATTATAGTGGTAATATTAGTGATACCACATCTAAACGGAGTGTCGCGTAATCGCAGTTGGCGCACATAGGTAAGATATGTTAGTTTTTTTATTTTTAGGTTCGTATTAACATCTAAGATGTTACTATACACGCATTGCTTTACATGTGCCGTTTTAATAGGAAAATAATAATATTAGCAAAAAAAGTCAAAACACACGCATTTTTAATATTTATTTCATAATTCTGTTTGCATTTTAACCTAATATTTCATTCGATTAATATATTAAATTATATTATGTTTTAGAGTGTAATACCGTCAATAAACGTAACCGTTTGTGGGGCCTACAATAAAATGACTCCTTTCATTTACTTTTATTGGTTAGTAGACCAGTCATTTTACGGTTTGCCGGGACTAATTAGTAATTGGCATTTTTTTTCGGTATAATATTGAAGAGCCAATTTGAATCTTGAAATGTAACAAAATTAAAAAAATCACCTCAGCAACAGTTCCAATTTTAAAATTTAGCTATTATCTCGTTCTAAAAATCCTGACGGCAAATTTTTTTTTTTGCACATATTTAAGGTTTTACCATTATACATACTACAAACATGGTGTGAATATTGTCGTCTACTTAGATGGTTTTGAAAAATACATTCGTATTTTCTAATACTTACCTCATTTTTTTTAATTTCATTGCCTATTTTATTGCTCAAAAATAATTTATTTTGTTAAATCTAAGTCAAATGAGTGCATTGGTATTAATATTGATAATTTAAAATCCTTCAAGGACACATAATTTTGATTTCTATGTTGCGCAGCGTTTTTTTTTAATATGCTATAAGATAGTGCGATTTGTCACTTAATGGTTCCGGTTACAGTTTAAAAATCCGATTAGTAATTACTGCCTACCCCGCCTAACAAAACTCCGTAAAATGACTGGGCTATAGTTAGGACCTTTGAATAGGTATATTATAGAACACTTACCAAATTTACATTTACACATTTTACTGTTAATGACAGGTTACACAGTACTATCACAAAATATAGAATCATTTTACAAACGAACAACATTTATGGCAGTAAAAGCGAAAGTGAAATCAATTCGTTTGTGATGCGTGCCATATTATATATAACGTAGGTCAAATGTTATCAACATTTTTTCGCATATATATTATCTTATTTTGTCAATATTTTGTCAGTGGTTTTACCACTGTGATCATCATTGTCTTGCCCATTTCCATAACCATCAAACTGAACAACTTTTACTATGAGAGTAAACATGTCAGAGCAAAAAAAAAAACATCTGCTGTTCTATACGAAACTGCAATGCATACACGACTCAAATTATGAAACAGCAAATTATTTTTATTTGCTTTGACAGGTTTTGCTACGGGGGTAGTAAAAGTTGTTCAGTTTCATGGTTAGAGTATGTGGTTTAAAGGTTAATAATACTTTTCGTTACACCATGTACAGGGTCTTCACTTAAATGTGTTACATAATTAAAGGGACGCTTCAGACCATCAAACTGAACAACTTACACTATGGGACCAACTTTGAAATAAGTAGAAAAAAAAATCGGATGGTCCATAGAAAATCAGTATTTACGTAGCAGGATTGACGGTTTTCGAGTTAGCGTAAGTAAGGAGGTATTCCTTCTTGTTTTGTGTCGATACAAAATCAAAATCAAAACCAAAAACTTTTTATTCCATATAATATCACATTGATAGCTTTTTGACGTAATTTTTTTTGACTCTACCACCGCGTCGGAAGGTGTCTGAGAGAAGATGCGGCCATAAACTCTACAACACACATCTTTTAAACAAAACAATATATACAAAGTACAATTAAAATACAATATTGCATTACATAGAGTAACATTGTCAAGACCAGACATTTTGGTCATTCAAATAGTCATCGAGTTTATAGTAGCCTTTTTTACAGAGGACTTGTTTAACATGGGACTTAAACTTTTTGTCTGGAAAGTTTAGAATATCCTCTGGTATCTTATTATAATAGCGTATACATTGATGTTAAAAGATTTTTCTAGGTGTAAATATTCCTTTAAATCCTAACGTAATTTAAATATGGTTTTTTGCAATTGAAATTTTAAAAAAAGTATCAATTATTACATTTTTACACTTTTATTATCCCAAAATAACCTTATTACTGCACTTACAGATTGCTTTGAAATAAATTACATAATTAAAAAAATACCATTACTTTTGCGAGTCGCTTTCCGCGATTTTTGCATCCCCGGATATATAAGGTCTAACAAAATTAGCTGAAACTATTTGAATGGTATGATCAGACCATCAAACTGAACAACTTACTCTATGGGACCAATATCGAAATCGCGAAAGAAAAATCTCCTGTCCCATACATTTAGGTCGAGTAAGTTAAGTTAAGTTTACCACATTTAAAATCAGTCGATAAGCCAAAAAGCATATCTTAAAAACGAACATGGGAAATTTTGTCAGAATGTGTAAAATACAATTTTGCATCTAACTGCACAAAAAAGTAAATTTTTTGTCCAATTTACTTAGCTTATTTACTTTGCTTATTTTTTATAGCTTATGCTATCAAACCAAAAAAAGTTTTATCAAAATCGGTTCAGTAGTTTTTTGCGTGATACTCGTTCAAACAAACAAACACACAAACAAACACCCAAACAAACAAACACACAAACAAACAGACAAACAAAAAATCCAAAAATTGGTGAAATGGAATCAGGGACACCTAAAAACCATATCGTAACTTTTTTTTTGTTAATATCTTCAATGTACAGACAAACTTTCTGCTACAGTTTTATAATAGTTTAGATTCCCGGCCGAGACATGCATAATTGCATATACTCACGCTACTATCCCACAGAAGTAGGCAAAGACTATGGCTCGCCTCACACTACGATTCTAACATACTTCTCTCGCCTCATCTACTTTCATACATTTCTTCATGGACTTCCGTCGGAAGACCGTTTTATACAGAGTGTAAGGAAAAGTATCATAAGGTAAACTTTAAGAGGGTATGTGAAAAAGATAGGATTCTTCAAAGCGTCATATACATGGAGAAAAGAAAGGGAGGTCATATATCATGAAGTACTAACAGTAGGAGTATGATTAGCGGATATGTGTAAATTGAACATATAATTGAAGTTTTGATTAGAGCCAAAACATGATTACGACACATTTTCTCGATAGAAAAACAAGCCAAAGTAGCCTCCGTCTTTATCGATAAACGCTTAAAACTGCTAAACGATGAATAATAGAAACATGAGACTTGATTTAAAAAAAGAAGATTGATATTTTACTAATTTTGTATAGAGCAGAATTGAACTTACATAAATAGTACAATCACAATTAAATAAAGTTTGTTTAACGCTTGCGTCGTTTCAGGCGCGCGCGCCGCCCCATCTCTTTCTCTCGCATCAGTAATATAAACTATCACGCGCCCATTTCGCTTCAATTATTTTTCGACATAGGCCCTTAAACCTCATTCTCTTCCCATCAAACTGAACAACTTTTACTATGGCAGCAAACCTGTCAGAACAAAAAAAATCTGCTGTGCCATACTAAACTACCTACTCGATTCAAACGTATGGGACAGCTGATTTTTTGTTATTCTGACAGGTTTGCTCCCATAGTAAAAGTTGTTCAGTTTGATGGGTAGAGTGTGTGGTTTTTTCGGATTGACCAATACGGCATTACTCAGAGAGTAGCTACTGAGGACTATGGGGAGACCACACCAGTGACGGCGAAGTGCCCTGGTATAAAAGGTCTAACAAAATTAGGTGAAACTATTTTAAGGGGGTGATCAGACCATCAAACTGAACAACTTTCTTTATGGGACCAATATCGAAATCGCGAAAAAAAATCAGCTGTTCCATACAAACCTACTCGACTGCAGGTTTTTTTTTTCGCGATTTCAATATTGGTCCCATAGAGAAACTTGCTCAGTTTGATGGTCTGATCATCCCCTTAAAATAGTTTCACCTAATTATGTTAGACCTTATATAGGTACACCGAACCAGTGCAACCTGCCTAAGGGGTACGGACCTCGGCACTGGGCGTTGCTGGGACTACGCGGACTACGATTGGCTAGTGGGGATCGGTGAGAGGTTTAAAGGTTAATGATACTTTTCCTTACACCCTGTATATCCTATCATTTTCTTAAAAACCGTCAGTATGTTAAGTTGTACCCTGTTTATTAAAACCCCAGATTATTATACACTGTGCTCTAGCAAATAAATATAAAAATAAAATTCTAAAAAAATAAAAAATCTATTTTGGCTCTAAAATAGATCTTTAAATCGTACCTAGATTAGATCTATCTAATCTAGGTACGATTTAAAGATCTATTTTAGACACACCAATTCTGACCATTTTGGGTTCCTTGTTTCAATAAAACGGAACTCTTAAAAGATCAGAACGGGCGAAAGTATAAAAGTTCCTTGTTTTACTTAAACGGAACCCTTATACCTTATACACATTTTAAGTTTTGAGGCAAAAGTGATTTGTTATCATTTCAGCACTAACGTGGTTATGGATACATTTTAAGAATCTTGTTTTGGTAGGAAGTAGGGTAAGTGTGCCCGTGTGGTGGGTTGAGACCGGGTTCTTAAAATTTAAAATTTTACACATAAATTGTTTAATATTTTGAAAAATTACCCATGCTGAAACCATGATAATTCGATTCTGCTCTCGATCCTAAACAAACTACTTTCTAGTTTTGCGTTAATTCGTTAACACATTGTATAATTCCTTTTCTTTTGTGGATTGTTTGAAGTACCAGCAAACTTGGAGCTTTTTGTAATGTATCTTTTTATTACTTTATTGATTCAATTTTTTTACATACAACAGTGTGTAAAACGAATGAAATTTATCTGTGGAAACTTTTAGTTGGCAATGTTGTTTTATAAAAATGTTGATACCCTACTATCCTGTAATTAGTCCGCAAGTTTTCCTAAAATGAATAAAATAAAAAAAATAAAAATACTTTCGTCCATTCGGTCTGCTTTCAGACCCAGGTAAGTGTCCAAAGGACAGTTACGAGATTTATCGCCAGTTGCACGTACACACGGCGACACATCAAGCTATACAAAACCAATGTAAGCTGGTCGCGTGACGTTAACATTACTCGTCACACGCGCGGCTAGCTTATTTTGGTTTTGTATAGCTTGATGTGTCGCCGTGTGTACGTTTATTAAAGACTAGCGTTAACCCGCGACTTCGTTTGCACAAATTATATACCAGATTTTAAGTCAGATCATATAAACTATCAAATAAAAAAAAATTGTAATCAAAATCGGTTCAGTAGTTTTCGCGTGATGCTCGTTCAAACAAACAAACACACAAACAAACAGACAGACAAAAAATCCAAAATTTGGTGATATGAAGATAAGATAAGATAAGATAGAAGATAGATAGATATAGATTCTGTTACAGTTTTATAATAGTATATAGATAGATAGTAATAATATAGTGCAACTGGCAATTAGACCATCAAAATTGACGTGACGAGAACATGCTAAAGCAGTTCGTAAAATTCCGGCACCTGGGGAACACTACTTATAACATATATGTAGATTTTGAATAGACTTATACCTACTTTACCTTCCCATTTCCTCCCGTGGGTGTCGTAAAAGGCGACTAAGGGATCTACTGAAGGATGGGCAGCAGCATCCTCTGAGTACACACATTGATTCGATCCAACTGCGATCGCCAACCCGCCTGCCAGGCGTGGCGATTATGGCAAATCCCCCCATTTTGGGGGAGGCTTTTGTCCAGCAGTGGACGTTTAATGGCTGATATGATGATGATGAGTATTACTTTAGGTGTAGGTAAATCGAATATGAACTTCGGCATGCCTTATCCTTTGACAGTCTGTTCGGTGCCAATGCAATTTATATTAAACAAGCGTTAACCCGTGACTTCGTCCGCACAAATTATATACCAGATTTTAAGTCAGATCATAAGCTATCAAACAAAATAAGTTTCATCAAAATCGGTTCAGTAGTTTTTGCGTGATACTCGTTCAAACAAACAAACAAACACACAAACAAACAGACAGACAAAAAATCCAAAAATTGGTGAAATGGAATCAGGGACACCTAAAAACCATATCGTAACTTTTTTTTGTTAATATCTTCAATGTACAGACAAACTTCCTGTTACAGTTTTATAATAGTATGGATTAAATTGTTTAATGATGTGTAGAGCGTCGTCGTTGCGGAGAGGTATGGACACCCAATTATGGGGGTCCGGGTTCGAATCCGCATGGACAACATGCCATGTACCAATGAGACTGCTCTCAAATGGTGAAGGGAAACATCGTGAGGAAACCTGCATACGCTGAAGAAGAAATTCTGATGTGTATGTGAAGTCTACCAATCCGCATTGGGCACGCGTGGTGGACTAATTACACCCTCGCTGAGGGTAGGCCTGTGCCCTGCAGTGGGACGTTTATAGGCTGATGGTGATGATGAATGATGTGTAATAACATCGTTTTAAGTCATTAATGTATCTACTAACAACACTGGACATTTGTCTGAAATAAATGGATATTATTTTGTTTTTATTTTTTTTTATTTTCTCACATTTTCAGCTCAGTAACGTCAACATATTTTTTATGGGACCCTGTAGATATGTCATTATAGTAAGATACAAGAGAATATTCTAAACTTGCCAGATAAAAAGTTTCACGTACCATGGTAAAAAAAGAAAAAAAAAAGAAAGAAAAAGATTACTATAAACTCGATGATTATAATGAATGGCCAAATTGTCTAGTATTGACAATTTTACATAATGTAATTCAATATTGTATTTGTAATTTGTACTTTGTATATTTTGTTATGCTTCAAGGATGTGTGTTGTCGAGTTTCTATAGCCTGGGGTTCCTTCCTTCCTGGGGTTTATTGCTAACCCAGGTTGAGAAAGTGAGACTAAGATTCTAAACAAGAATTTATAGAAAAGAAGTTCAACGATTATCTATAACAAGGTATTAGAGAACTGTGAGAGCAGCACAGCACACCTACATATCGGCCAAAAGCATCCAGTCGGTAGGTCGAGTTTGGTTTATTTCTCTCGCGCCTGCAAGTAAATATAACTCGCATATTACGGGAATATACCGGCTGCGGTACCAATAGTTTTCATTTGATTCTCCTTTTTGTAACTCACTTAAAAGTCGTTTAAATATGTGAGTTTGGAACTTATTGCTCCACGATGTGCTATTGCTTGGCTATTGTGTAAGTTTCCGATTACATCGTTTACAAGATCTGTAACGTATTATGACAGTAAAATTCAATTTATAAGTAATAAAATATTAAGAAGCATAATCACTAAGAACTGTGAAAAAACATGCATGTTGGTTATGTTTTTCGAATGAAAATTGTATTTTTCTACTTTTCAAACTTTCTGACATAATCTAGTGGCACTCGAACGTGTCTTTTGGAATCAAACTGAGTTCTAGGATGCAGTTCTGATACGAATCTATGCAAAACGGAAAAGTTCTTGCCATTCGATTAATTTAAAACGATGAAAATGTAGGTAGTATTTTCGACTTTTCATACTGTTTGACATTGACTTGTACCGCACTTCATATAAACCGGCTTCATAAAAATGCGATTAATCTTTATATTATAGTTATTATAAAGTAATGTATTGAATAAATAAATAAAAACATGATCTGCTGGCACTTGAACGTGAGTTCAGAACTACTCCTGAAAAGTATCAGGAATTGTAGAACTTAGCTGCATGCGAAAAGAACATACATTTATTTTTTATCTGCTGCAAAATTATAGTGCTACGGGAAGTTGGCAGATCATTTTGTCAATCGACTTTTTTAAGGTATAATCCATAGAAATATTTCTAAAAAGTATCAGGAACCAGGAACTATGGAAGTCAGCTGCATGCGAACAGAACTCACATTTAATTGTATTCTGCTAAGTTCTCTCACATGACCAATGTATTATAAATAATAACTGAGACTCTACAAATCTTTACTAAACGAATAATGCATGAGTTTCCATAGTACCGCCCCCGATGATGTACATTACGGGTGCTCTCACCTTTAGATCACGTGACAGATGACACATATGTATAGTTTGTGTGTATAACAAAATGCGTTAAAAGGTACGAAAGCAAAACCTGAAACCGTTATAACCTATGTTCAGCAGTGAACTTCATGTCGATGTCCCTTGTATAAATAAAAATACGTTATAGCCCATCTGATCCCACAGCAGGGCAAATGTTCCTCCCACTAATATGAGTGAAAGAGAGTGAGACTTACTCCACCACGCGGGCCCAGCGCGGATTGTTTTCAAGACGCAGCCTTCTGACTTGGCTTAGCGAATAGCTACAATACAGTCGTTGTGGCGATCCTTGGGGGGAGACCACAGATCATAAAAACTAAAGGGAGATGTGAAAAGGGCAACATGCGCAAAAACGGAACACATTGCTCGCGACAGTAATGATTCAATATATTATGAGGCTGAAAGCCAGTCGAGATATTATGTTTAAATAGTTTACAATGCTTGCGTAGTATTAAAGATTATTCGAACGTTGAGTTCTGATACCGCAATGGATAATGAGCACATTCAAGCTAACAAAATACTTTCTATCGCGTGGTACTGGTGGTAATGCGACACTAGGTTTCGTACTCAGCGCGATGGTTGGCATCTCTCTAGATCTCTATGGGGGAGACCTATGTCCATCAGTGGACGTCTTTCGGTTGAGATGATGATACGATCATTTGCAGATTACAAAACTCCCTCCTTACGACCTATATCCACAATAGTAGGTCTATAATGGCAGGCGGGTCGTGCGCTGCCCCGTCTTTGGAGTCTATATCTATACTCCGTTCAGCGAGTCGATGTGGTACCGACAAATTGATCTTGCCCGTGATTGGACGAAGAGAAGGCGCATAGCCCGCGTTCACATTGCGATTCATCTTTAGTCTGTTCATGCGCTTCGTACCGTTCAAACGTACTCATACTGCGATCGCTGCGAATCTTTGAACTGGGTCGAACTTGCTTTGCCTTGTTTGTATTTGTTATGTTTTACTTTTTAATTTATTGCTAGTTTATTATTTAATATTTATTTTTATTAGAATTTATTGTTATTAAATCAGTATTAAAGTTGCGTTCAAAAATGTGTCTATTTAAATGTTTACATTTAAATATACTAAATGTTTAATTTTGAAAAACTACCTCTTAAAAAACATTTTTTTAAATCATGGATACAGTATGAACAGGCCTTTTCATGACATTTAAATCGGTCGGTTAAACCTATGGGTGCCGGGCGGGGCAGTCTCATTTGTTGTCCCTATCATTTATATGCAAAAAACAGAGATAGCGCCACACCACACGGACTCCCTGAATGAGGTATAGCAGAGAATGTTGTAACATCACCGTCATACTGCATCAGACCTCTTTTCCTATCGTATATGTTCTTCACTTCCTTCTTCCTTCAGGAGGGTATGGACAAGAGAGTGTTTCTGTGTTTAGTTCGCACACATCAAGCTATACAAAACCAACATAAGATGGCCGCGCGATGCTATACGTTACTCAACCTACGCGCGGGTCAGCTTATGTTGGTTTTGTATAGCTTGATGTGTCGCCATGTGTACCTTACTGCTTTTGTAAAAATTAATCATCCATTATAGTCATAATCTACTCCAAGCATTCCATTTTCTTGAATTTTAATTGCCTTTTCAGGTAAGAAGCCCAGCAGTGAGACGTGATATTACATGTAAATCAAACTAAAGAACCTAAATTAACTTTGTAAAGTACCACACACGCTGCAGTGTCTTGCACATCTGCGTTGCGTTTTTTTTTTGATATCTTTTAACGGCTCTGGAATCGGCGTTGCGGTCGCGGCAGTGTTGCCAACTCTACACATCGAAAAAATCTGGCAGCTAAAATGATTTAAGAACCATACCGAGGCAGTATATAACATAGATTTATATTATTTTTACATTTATCTAAGACTGCCTCCGTGGTCTAATGGTTAAGAGCATTGGGCTCTTGACACGGAGATCGTGGGTTCGATTCGCACGGGGGACACCTAGTGATATGTCACTTTGTGCGTTTTCCCCAGTTAGTTCTTTTTTTTTTTTTTTTTTTACTTTTGACAAAAAGAGGAAAATCCATCATGGACATCTGGGAAGAAAGACCCAGATAGTGCCGGACTCCTACCGGCCAAAAACCTCAGTTTGTCATTTCCTCTTATCTCCGACAAGATTGCTCGGAGAATATTTTCTGTCATTGACTAGATTTAAAACATGTTAATGTTTTTCCTTTTTAAAAAAAGGGGAACTTATTGTAATCAGTCTTAATTTTTTCTAAAATACTTGACGATTCTAATATAAGAGGATCTTATTTTTAAATCAATTTTCTTAATTTAATTATATAAAAACACGTGATCTTTATTTATTTATTTATTTTTTTAATCTTTAAGGTTCGCGGTTCTGACTATTTTCTTTCCTAAGTACAATCTTGCCATCATTGTAATACTCAAACTAACATCCTCAAGATGTAGATGGCATTTGCTATCCGCCAATAATTCTGCTACCATTTCTTATCTTTGCCGATCTTGCGACTTCCTCCGCAAACCTAAACAATAATTCTCTACCGTGTCTTTCGGCTACAGGACAATGCAGGTTGAATCACCTGATAGAAAAGAAAGATGATTCCGTGCTTCGGATGGCACGTTGAGCCGTTGGTCCCGGCTACTATCTCTGATAGTAGTAGTCGTTACATAAAAACCACGTCAGAGGCCGTAAGGCGGTCTGAAAAAACTCAGACACCAGGGCTTGCTAGTTGCTGCCTGCACGACAAGAAGAAGATTTATCTAAGCATAAAAACTAAAGATGCAAATGCAATGTTACATCAGCATCACGTAATAAAATTCTTCATCTATACTATTATAAAACTGTAACAGGAAGTTTGTCTGTACATTGAAGATATTAACAAGAAAAAAGTTACGATATGGTTTTTAGGTGTCCCTGATTCCATTTCACCAATTTTTGGATTTTTTGTCTGTCTGTTTGTTTGGGTGTTTGTTTGTTTGTTTGAACGAGTATCACGCAAAAACTACTGAACCGATTTTGATGAAACTTTTTTTGTTTGATAGCTTATGATCTGACTTAAAATCTGGTATATAATTTGTGCGGACGAAGTCGCGGGTTAACGCTCGTTATATCTAATTTTATTGTTTAAGCAACTATGTAATATTTATTTTGTTTTTTAAAAAGTTTACGCGCAAAGTTTAATAAAGCGCTAGGTCTGACGCAGCAGGCGTTATGTTGGCAGCACTGGGTCGCGTGTCGCAACCGACTTAATTAGACGACAAGATAAAGGTAGCGGGCGTGGAGACGCCTTTAGTATCATATTATTTTATTTTACTAGCAGACTTAAAAAAAAGGAGTATTTTATGGGTATTTGAACGAAATATTGTGTAGGTGGGTCATTAATTTAATTCCTTTTTTTTTGACTGCTTGTATTTACAAATCAAGTACTAGATTTTGGCCTGCGGCGCCATTCGCACCGGCTCCCTTTATATACAAGTCTAATCAAAACAGCAGTTCTGGCGTGATACTCGAATAAACAAACAAAAATTCAAAAATCTGTGATTTGGAGCCAAGGACTCCATATTATCGTAATCTATTTTGTCAATATATGTATAATGTATAGACAGACACACACACTTCTCTGTTAGTTTTATAATTGTGTAGATTTCGTTTGAAATACATAAATATATATTTTTTAAATTGAAGCCACTCCATTCCTCCCCTGTCCGCAAACCGTAGCACCTGTAGGAATGATGACGGATTGGACAAGGAATATGGAATAATACCATAATAAAGGTCCGCCACATACATCCGGAATAAACCTGATTCGGAATTAGATTCCGTATGGAGTTTGGCCGCTTTCAGAGACTTTTTCACTAGATCTATAGTTGATGGAACGATACCGTATCGTGATGGTGCAGTTGCGACGTCGTTGCGGCATAGTTGCGAAATCGCCTACGCTCAAAAACCGCTTGTGTGATAATGGTTCACGCCATTTTGTATGCAGATTATGTCTAATGTTAAAAATATCGATAGTCTTTTGATATAGTTGCATTAATATTGGAATGTAATTTACAAACCATCATCGTAACATTCGTAACGTGACCTCATCACATGATAGTAATTATCATGTATAGAAATTGTTTGTTTTGTTTTAATATATAAGGTCTAACAAAATTAGGTGAAACTATTTTAAGGGGATGATCTGACCATCAAACTGAACAACTTTCTCTATGGGACCGATAGTGAAATCGCGAAAAAAAAATCTGCTGTCCCATACATTTAGGTCGAGTAGGTTTGTATGGAACAGCTGATTTTTTTTTCGCGATTTCGATATTGGCACAATAGAGAAAGTTGTTCAGTTTGATGGTCTGATACTCCCCTTAAAATAGTTTCAACTAATTTTGTTAGACCTTATATACCTAAAAATCCAATTGTCATTCATTTGGCGTTTCATACATTTTTATTTTAGACATTTTTTAAAAAGCATTCTAAGTATTTTTGGTAACCATAGTTGACAACACTGAATCCTGAATCAGGATTCCGGATCGCAATTCCGTCTGTGTGTGGCGGACCTAAGACGTTAATTTTATAGATTCTGGACGCCCCGGGCGCGTGTTAGGTTTGCGCACACTTAACGATATAATATCTTCAAATTGGGGGGATGTGAATCATTTGAATTGTAAAGTAAGGGTGAGAGGATACGGGTGGTGTCTCTTGGTATAATTATTTTGTGTAAGTCATGTGAGGTGAAATTAGAATGACCACTGTAAAAGTGAAAGTTAGGGCACCTAATTGTTGGTGTTCAAGATCATTTTCAGGTTATACTTCGTCAATTCTGTCTATCTTTTGACCTGTCTCTTATTAAATTGGGCATAAAACAGATCAAACTGTCAAAATATCTAATAAAATAAAAATGTCACTTATCCATTATTAAATTAAATTAAAAATTATTTATTTCTGATTATTCATCCATATTAGTAACAATTGTCTTATAACTATGTTAGTTTACAAATAAATAAATAAATTCATTAGTACATTAATTAAATAAATTACAATAACAATATTACATTTAATTACATTACCTACTGTACAAAGGGGGATGAGTTGGCATGCAGTAGCATCCACCTCTGCACCATGGGTGAGTCCCACCGCTCGGCCAACACGCTCAGGATGCTATTAGTACTGCCCCAGAAGCGATTCAGCAGCGAGGCGCTCCGCTTTCTAATGATGGCGTAGAAGTCATCTATATGCGCCTGCGTGAACATTGTCGATGCGCTGCAAAACCGCGGCAGCCCCAGCATTATGGTCGATATTTTTTTTTCTTAGCCTATTTCATCCCACTGCTGGGCAAAGGCCTCCCCCTTTGTCCTCCATGGATCCCGGTCCTGTGCCAGTTTCATCCACTCTTCCTCGAAGGCATCCAGGTCGTCTCTCCATCTCTTTCGGGGTCGACCCTGACGTCGACGCCCATACTCCGGGACCCAAGGTGTTATGATTTTGGCCCATCTTTCCGGGTGCAAGCGACTGACATGCCCTATGGTTGATATTGTAATATTTTTTTCTGTTTTCAGAATAATTCTCTGACTGGGCCCCCCGGGGAATACATATAGTCGTGAGCATATGTTAATGCTATGATTTACTGATTACCGTTCCCGATTTGGGATAGTAGGCGGCACGTAATCTTAACAACAAAATAAATAATGAACAACTTTCTCTAAGTAACCTACTTATACTTAGGAAATTCGTAAAAAATTTTTTGGAATTCCCATACTAAATGCTTTAACGATTTATGATTTAACGGGATGCACGCCCTTTATAGAGTTACAAACACCCATGAATCGAATACAAATATTAATATTCATCACACAAATATTTACGCCTTTAGCCAAATCGAATCTACCTATTCCGATCACTGGATGACGTATTATTAATATGGATCTGCAAGGAAAACGTTTTGCGGACTCGGACTCTATATTGAGTATTTATATTGAGAGACGATAGGAGAGCAGGGCAGTCGTTGGCCGAATGAAGAAGTTTGTGGAGAGTGGAGAGGTCAAGTTGCGTGCGTCTCAATTCAAGTTTCTGCACTTTAAATATACAGCATCGGTTATAGGCAGGGAGCCTCAAGTTCATACGGTAAGTCAAGATCCTAAGACATTTCTTTTGCACGCGCACAATGCTGGATATACAGGGTCCTTCTTAATATGCTGACACGTTTTTAAGGGGATGATCAGACCATGAAACTGAACAACTTTCTCTATCGGACCAGCATCGAAATCGCGAAAAAAAAATCTGCTGTGCCATACATTTGGCTCGAGTAGGTCTGCAGTTTTGTATAGAAAAAGCTGTTTTTTTCGCTATTTCGATGTTGGTCGCTTAGAATTTTTTTTTCAGTTTGATGGTCTTATCATCCCCTTAAAAAAGTATCAGCATATTGAGGAGGACCCTGTATATACGGAATAGTAAAGCCAGGCAATCGACCCAGCTCGTATGAAACAGCAGATTTTTTATTCGCGATTTCAATTTTAGTCGGTCATAGGTATATACATAACTCATATCCACAACAGGCTTCGTCAAAGAAAATACATCACTCAGATCCACAACACGTTTCGTCAATAAATACAAGGTCCTATAGTAAAAGTTTGATGGTCTGAAGCACCCCATACAATATGTAATGTAACGCATTTTAGTTTACATTCCATATGTGTATGGTATCTGAATCAATAATAATGCAGTCCAAAATATGCAATTAAAATTTAATTGCAGTTCTCAAAAACAAAACGAAGAAACCAAAATGTTGCCACCAACATCGAAAAACAAAACATATTAAAATGTTAAACCCTATAAATTGATGTAGATTTATAGGAATGCAACAAAGATGTCTTTAATTGGACTCCAAATTCTCGCATCTCGCGATGCAGTGGCTATGATCTCACCGGCAGGCACAGACCAATGGCAGGATTAGATTTTTATAGATACCCAATAGAAATGAATATAAACATAAATTATTTTTCATAAATAATTTTATCATCATCATCATTTCAGCCAGCGCTGCCCTCGTCCAACGGGTTCCCGCCGCCTTCAGATCGTCGGTCCACCTCGTGGGGGTCCACGGCTAAAAATATACAGGGTGAAATTGATATCATTAGCATCCTTTTAAAACCCATCTACCCATCGAACTGAACAACTTTTACTATGGGACCAAACCGATCGGAGCAAAAAAAAAAATCAGCTGTTGCATAAATTTGAGTCGCGAACTCGCGCGCCGAGATTGCACTTTAGTATCGAACAGCAGATTTTTTATTTGCTCCGATCGGTTTGCTCCCATAGTACCTACAAGTTCCATCTCATACCTATAGAACTAGAGCAGTCAAAAGAAGAGCTTTGCGTGTACCTAGAATCTGTAATTATTACGGCCAAAGAACAAGACATTATTTGATACCAAAAATTTACAATGAGATTCCTTCAGAACTTAAACTTAGACAAGATAAAATCACAAAATTTACTTTCAAATCAAAATTATATAAGATACTTTTGGAAAACTGTAACACATTGGACTAGTATTAGTAAATAAGCAAAACGTAAAACGTATAATAATTAAAATTACATATGGTACCTATAAATGCATAAATAATATGTATATATAAATTAGTATAGTATTGTGTTAGTTGGCATTAGTACTAGAATTAAAACTATAAAAAATGAGAGCTTACATCTGCCAACAAATTGTCATGCAGTTTGGCAGATTTAATGTAAAGATACCATTTTGTAATGTCTTTTGGATAAATAAATGAATTGATTGATTGATTGAGTTGTTCAGTTTGATGGCTAGTTTAAAAGGATGCTAATGATATCAATTTCACCCTGTAGTAGTTGTAGCAAAGTTTTTGTTCAACCAAAAATTGATTATCGTCGTTATTGTTTATCCGTAGGTGTATGTAAGTGTATTGAAAATTTCAGTTCGTTAAAATAATTTTAGATACAGTTAGATTCAAATGAATCCCAAGTTTCTGTGATTTTTTTTATTAGCGTCTTGGCATCCAGATTTCTAGACCTTAACCTGGTGGTCCTTTACTAAATTAACTACTAAATTTGAATAAATCAACTGTCATTTTAATTAACATTTTATTTGTACAAATTCCATCCATTTTCTCAGAAGACTTTTATTTCACAAGCCGTATAAAACTAGGTCTTTGAGTTCAAAATCTTTGAAAAGATTACTTTTTTGTAGCTTTTAATATTAAGAAACATAATTTCTCGAGGAGGGTAATCAGAGGTATTCTCAATATACCAGTATAACGCCTTGGACACTAGCTGTAATTACATAGAAATGGGCAAAATTTACAAGAGGAGAGAAAATTGGTCAGGGACAAGGAGTGTCCGTACTATTATGTAATTAAAACTCGGTTTTTTCAGAATAATGTCGATAGATAGCTTTTTGACTAAATTAGGTCGGAAGGTGTTGCGTACGTAACAGAGAAAATGCGGCCAGAAACTTCTAGTACTGGATAATATTTACAATATTCAGAATATCCAAACTCTGTAATGTTACAAGTAGATGGGTGTTATTTTTTTACCTTTGAACTCTCTGACTATAATTTGTAGATCTACTAGACGAAACAATAAATTTTCTATTATGTTTGGAATCGCGGGCCGCTGCAGTCCATGGAGATCAATAGGGATTCCTCACTATGCAATATGAGCTTTTAAAAAGTGTATTGTAGCTTGAATTAGATAGCCCTACCGCTCAGTTGGTAGTGAATACTGATGTGAGAGTTGTAGGTTCGAATCACGTATCTTACATTTGTATGTGATGAATATGAATAATAATTTCAATTATTATTGATTTTAAACATGTTACAGCCATGTTGTGCTATTTCGAATCAAATTAATTAGTTTGTAATAACTACCAGTAGATGGCGCTCACGTCCCCTTAAGACGCAACAGATTGAAAATTTCATTCTCTGGGTAGTGGGCTCGGTGGCGAAATTGGATAACGTAGTTTGGAAGAGTGCGGGTTCAAGTCAGCCCGAGACAAATTTTTCAATCTTTAATATGAATAATAATTACCCCAAATTTCCTGACAATATTCATTTTGCATTTATAAGGTCAAGTTTGGTATCATCTTCAGGTAAATCAAAAATCGAATTCATTTCAGATATTTACATTTTGCAAAGAAATTAGGAAAAAAGAAAAAAAAAAGTAAAATGACACTTACTTTTATAAATCCCTATACATTTTTTATTTCAATTAATAATCACATCATAATTATTTAGAAGGCCCTAAATTCAATGTTTTAAATATTATTCCATAAATTAATTCCTCGTCTTGAATTAACTCCTCGAAACTGATCCTAAACAAGCGCAGTTATAAAATTATAAAATATTTAATCTAGAATTAAACATTTGAACGGGTTCTTACCGCGTTTTGGTATAAATGAGTTCCCAATATTTCGCGGTTTTTTTTTTATTCTAGATTAAATAATAACCGCGAAACTCTCAAAAACTGTATTAAAAAATATTATTGAAAATTCAAATAAACTCAATATCAATACCATAACTTTCGTTACCGTCTCTGAATTCACTCCAGCCGAGCAGGCGGCCACGCATGGCATCACACGACGGTCAGAACCCAGACGCACTAATTACACGCTGATGATAACGCTTGGAGCGAACGCAGACACCGTAACGGGCAGGGCATCTTGATCGTAGCTGTAGGTACCTGTGTGAAAGTAAGAATGATTTACGAAGACGGCTTCATTTTTAGGGTTCCGAAGTCAAAGAGGAACCTCTATAGTTTCGCCATGTCGGTCCGTCTGTCCGCGGCTTAGCTCAGAGACGCTTAATACTGGAAAACTGTAATTTGGCATATGTATACATATTCCATTTCCTCCCGTGGGTATCGTAAAAGGCGACTAAGGGATCTACTGAAGGATGGGCAGCAGCATCCTCTAAGTATACACATTGATTCGATCCAACTGCGATTGCCAACCCGCCTGCCAAGCGTGGCGATTATGGCAAATTCCCCCATTTTGGGGGAGGCTTATGTCCAGCAGTGGACGTTTAATGGCTGATATGATGATACATATTCATCACGCCGACAGTTGTGAAATAAAATCTTGAAATTTTTTTTTAAGTGGGGATGAAATTTTTTTCTCATCTATCCCATGTTGTGGGGTATCGTTAGATAGGGCTTCTAAAAATATTGTGGGTTTGTGAGAACCATTTTTCGATTAAGGGATTTATGAGCTAAATATTGAGCATTAAAATGAGAAGTCAAGTGCCCCCTCCCCCCCCCCCCCCCCTGCCAGCTAAACGGTTGTTTCTGGATATGAGAAAAAAATCACGGTAATATTAGTATATATAACGAAATTAAAAGGAAAATTATCACAGCTAAGTAGGCTTTACAAGTTTACGAGTAAACCAACTTAAAAAAAAAGTCTTTTTAAACTTTATTAGCCGTTAAACTGTAGTATAAAACAAAAAGCCGCCTTCTAAGTCCATAATATTGTGATAGGCAATCACGGAACCCTACCCTGCGCGTGGCCCGACACGCACTTGGCCGGTTTTTATAGTAATTGGTCTTTGGTTAAATTTGACAGTTCGTAAAGTATCTTAGATCACATCAACAACATTATCAGCCTGCACCAATGTCTGACATGGAGTCGTCCCGATCGAATCAACTGCTGCAGAATTTCTGGAGGCATTTGCCTGACACTATCTATGACAAAAAGTTCTGTAGACAATGCACAGACTAAACCGCTGAAGATAGGAAAAGAAAATTTGAAATATATACAGGATATAAGAGACAGCCCTCAGCAGACTGAAACGGTGAACTCAGACCATCTAGCGGAGCAACTTTCACTATGGAGCCTACCTTAGAAAACGCGAAAAAAAAATCAGTTGTCTCATACAAAACTGGTTTACCTACCTGACTTAAATGTATGGGACAGAAGAATTTTTTCGCCTTTCCATAGTGGAAGTTATTCAGTTAGATGGTCTGAGTTCACCGTTTCAGTCTGCGGAGGGCTGTCCCTTACACCCTGTATTGTACAGAGCACGTAAGGGTGCACTGTGGGATATTTCGAAAATTAACAGCTAAAGGGGTGCAATTCTTTGGGCTATGTCAGTTACTCTGGTTCTTCTGCTGATCTCTCCATTTCTGATTCGATCTCGCAGGGAAACTCCGAGCGTAGCCCTCTCCATTGTCCTTTGGGTCAGCCTCAGCCTTTTTATGAGGCCTTAAGTGAACGAGCACGTCTCTGTTCCATATGTGAAAGAATTGCTAAACTGAAGGGGCAGTGGGCGGGGCACACTACTCGCAGAACCGATGGCGATGGAGTCGAAAAGTTCTCGAGTGGCGACCGCGTACCGGAAAGTGGACGGTGGACCGACGACCTGGTGAAGGCGGCGGGAACCCGTTGGATGAGGGCAACGCAGGACCGATCGCTATGGCGATCCTATGTCCAGCAGTGGACGTCCATCGGCTGAGATGATGATGATGAAAGGGGTGCAACGGGGTGTTGAAGTTTTCCGAAATCCAAGCGCACGATGTCGCGGGCAAAAGTTTCCCATAAGTACTGAGGGACTGTAATAAGGGGCGTTCACAAAAGATCAGCGATGGTCGAAGTGGCACAGACGCAAATCTGTTAAGGCCCCAATCACCCAATAATAATAATAAGTACTGAATAATACCTATCTACTAAATAAGAGCGTCACGTCAGTGGTGCGTTGCGGAGAGGTATGGACACTCAATCATGAGGGTCTACGTTCGAATCCGCACGAACGACATGCCATGTACCAATCGGTTATTTTTAACTTATGCAATACGGACTGCTCTCAAAACGGCAAAGAAAAACATCGTGAGGAAACCTGCATACATTACGACCAGGAAAATAATTCCGCTAGTCAATCTTCGTTTGCGCAGAGCAGGCCCGAGTCCCCGTCAAAACCTGAAGTCATTTAGTAATCAAAGGGTGCAAAGTCAGATAGCAGCAAAAGGGTGCGAAAACAAATTAGCCAATAGCGTAAACGGATTAAAGGTGGCACATCCTGATTGGTCAATATAATTTCACGCGGTATTAAAATTTGTCAACTGCGCAGGTACAACGGTAAGACTTATAAACCTGGTACTACTGTATGCTGAAGAACAAATTCTGATGCGTGTATGTGAAGTCTACTACGACTTACGCCCATACCTACACATCAGAATTCTTCATCGTATGCAGGTTTCCTCACGATGTTTTCTTTCACCGTTTGAGAGTAGTTGGTATTACGTTCCCACGTTTATCCAACTGGAGTGAAAGTCCCACCCTCCATTGTGCAGTTATCTTTCAAATCTGCCCTTCGTCAAGCGGATGCGAAATTATGCTGCTAATATTGGAGGGCTTGTTATGTTTTATGTTGTGGGATTATGATTGTTATTGCTTTGAAGATAGGTTGTGGTGTGTGGAGAAATGATTGGTCTATACTTCGAACTATAGTGAATATCTTCTGACATTGAATAGACACATCATTTTTGCTTTATCTCTAAAATTTTGCACGTATGCCGCCACACACGACAAAGCAATAAAACGAGAAAATTTTCAGGCGCGCTCATTTTTAGCATGTGCAAAATAACAAAGACAGAAACATATCTAGATTTTTGTATTGTTTCACGTACAAGTTTAAACTTAATTAAGGCGGTTGCAGAGGGGTCAATTTTATACAAAACTTTGACGTACAATATGCGTAGACGGTATTAATATAAGTAACTTTGTGTATATGGAAAAATAGTTTAAAAAATCTAGATGACGCGTCACAAATAACATTTGCAATTTATAAAATAATTACGAAGATATAAAGTTTTGAAATTTTTCATACAAAATTTTAAAAGCTTTATATCTTTATATCTTCGTAATTATATTATAAATTGCAAATGTTATTTGTGATGCGGCAACTAGATTTTCTAAACTCTTTTATTAATTCCGTCTACTCGTATTGTGCGTCAAAGTTTTGTAACGTCTGAAACCACCTTAAGTATCATTTTTTTTAAATCTACCCAATGGACGAAACCAATAAAATTAGGGAATGAACTACAAGCTGAGAATTCACTTATTTCTATAATTGAAAATTCTTACGAAGCTATTGATGTCACAGAAAATACTAGTAAGTACCACCGTTTCAATGCCATCTAGCTTTAACTGAATTCACGGTGCAATTTTCCTTCAAAAATTTTTCACTCATCCCAAACAAATTTAGTGCATCGTTTCGCACTGCAATTTTATTTGTAACTACTTATTTACGACGTCGTTAACGATACGACAATACGAAGACTGTTAGGAAAACGCTTAGTTTTGTTATTGCATAGGTTACTGGGATACTAAAAGTTTTGCTATAATTTTTATAACAATACGTTAGGTTGTAAACTTTTAGACTACGCAGAATTTTTATCTCTATACCTAAGAGCTAGAGCACACGGTGCGGTTTGGCGCCTTGCACCGCAATGATTTCGCCGTAAACGATGCTACGTACGCACGGCGACACATCAAGCTATACAAAACCAACATAAGCTGGCCGCGCGACGTTATACGTTACTCGACCTACGCGCGGCCAGCTTATGTTGGTTTTGTATAGCTTGATGTGTCGCCGTGTGTACACGGTAGGTGCGACGTAACAACAAAAAGCAGCTATGCTACGGCGCCGGCGGTAGGGCGTAAATGTAATAATATAAGTATAAGGTCCGCCACACACATCCGGAATAAACCTGATTCAGAATTAGATTCCGTATGGAGTGTTGCCGCTTTCAGAGACTTTTCACTAGATCTAGTGATTCTTTGATGTCTTAGGTGGCATATTTTAAAGTGATTTTTGAGCGTTGGCGTTGATGGAACGGTACCGTACCGTGACGGTACAGTTGCGACGTCGTTGCGGCATAATTACGAAATCGCCTACGCTCAAAAACCGCTTGTGTGATAATGGTTCATGCCATTTTGTATGCAGATTATGTCTAATTTAAAACTATCGATTAGTCTTTTGATATAGTTGCATTAATATTGGAATACAATTTACAAACCATCGTCGTAACATTCGTAACGTTATAACCTCATCACATGATAGTAATTATCATGACAGAATGTATAGAAATTGTTTGTTTTGTTTTAATAAATACCTAAAAATTCAATTATTATCATTCATTTGGCGTTTCATACATTTTTATTTTAGGTATTTTTTATACAGCACACTAGTATTTTTTGTAACCATAGTTGACAACACTGAATCCTGAATCAGGATTCCGGATCGGAATTCCGTCTGTGTGTGGCGGACCTTACAGCTACTTTTTTAAGGGGATGATCAGACCGTCAAACTAAACAACTTTCTCTATGGAACTAACATCGAAATCGCGAAAAAATAAATCAACTTTTACATACAAAACTGCAAACCTATACTCGACCCAAATGTATGGGACAGCAGATTTTTTTTTCGCGATTTCGATGTTGGTCCCACAGAAAAAGTTGTTCAGTTTGATGGTTAGTGTCAGAAATAGTATGTCCTGTATACTTTGGCAGCATGGTAGGGCCGGGAGCCGATCCCGCTAAATGAATGTCCACTGAATCGTCAATGAACCTCTAGCGAATTACAACTTTTTGTACATTCGATAGGTATGGCGCCAATCATTTGACAGAAATTTGAGTCGTAGCTTGATCATAGCTGAATCGATACCGTCATTCAATTTAAATAAGTCAAGTTTATTTTATCAAACTTCACCATTATCTATTCCCATTCCTCCATACGTCCATAACAACGACAGAGTACGACAGAGTACGTAGTTTACGACCCGGTTGGTGTAATGGTTACCACGCCGGACTGCCAAACATGGGTCCTGGGTTCGAATCCCGGTTCGGTCATGGATGTTTATATGTTTGAGCCGTTGTTGTATGATTTTCATAATAAACAGCCTATAGTGCTTGCTTTGCATCATTACAATGTATGTGCTTGTGTCCCACATTAGAGGCACTATGCGTGTGGCTGGGTCAGCAGCGGAATGGGCGGCTTCGCAAATGCATGTGAGGTACGCGATACTGGAGTCCCAGTACACTTTTGTGCCGGTGGCAGTGGAAACATCTGGAACGTGGGGGGTGGAAGCTAAGGCGTTTGTGAGAGATCTGGGCAGGCGGTTGGTTTAAAGTGGCAACGATGTCCGCTATCGGTCGTATCTGGTGCAGAGGATTTCGTTAGCTATCCAACGCGGGAACGCAGCTAGTGTGATGGGATCCTTTGTGCCGGGTACGATTTATGACGATGCCGTTTAGTGTAGATTTATTTATTATTTTGCTGACGAAACGTGTTGTGGATTTTTATTTGTATTCTCTTGTGACGAAGCCTGTTGTGGATTTTTGACTATACGTTTTGGTTGCCAATTTTATAATTAATTCTTATGTAATCGTTTTTATTGTGCCTGTGAGCGTTATTTATTTATTTAGTGTAAACACAACATATATAGATACAACGACCGATAATTGAGACATAGCCTAGCAGACGTGGTTGTGAGACGGCCTGACAGCCTCCGTGGCGCCCGCCGCTTTGTTGCTAGGCAACGTGGCGCCGTCCCGACGCCCGTGCGTTAACGACCTTACACAGATCTCGGGGGGATAGCTGGAATACACCTTGATGATGATGGCTCTTTATATAAGAACAGACAGGTACGCAGGATATTTTAAAGTGAATAAGTGTACGCGCTAAACACAGATTCACTCTCTCGAGATGCAAATTCTCCTTTGACTGATGGAACGGGAGGCCAATACGATTAGGGCTGCTAGGTCTTTAAACCGAATAGCCGGACACTGATGGCAGGAGGCCCGAAGGGTTAACGCCCATTCCTTGGCGACAGGGGAAAAGCTTGGTGTGGGATGAGACCTGCGTGGACACCCTAGCTCCATCTCACGCCCAGGCCACTTCCGAGCGCGCTGGTACTGCTGCTGCGGGTGCTGAGGTCGAGAAGTGTCGAAAGTACCGAGATCTGGCCGGCAGCTACATATTCACGCCAATAGGTTTTGAGACGCTAGGTCCTTGGGGCCCAGAGGCCAAAGCATTCCTTGCAGACCTATCCGGGCGTCTCAATGAGACCTCTGGTGACCGCAGAGCCGGTAGCTTCCTGGCGCAAAGAATCATCCTCACCATCCAGAGGGGGAATGCTGCTAGCCTGTTGGGCACCATGTCTTGCGGCGACGCTCTGGAGTGTGTGTATTATTTGTAGGCTTTTATGTTTTGAGATAAGATGTTGTTTATATTTGAAGATAGCTTATTAGTCTAGTTATATTTTAGTTTTAGGATATTTTAGTTTAATCAGTTTTTGTTAGTTATTTCGTAAGTATGTCTAGTTAAATAAGTAAATTACATTCATAGATTAGGGTTGGTAAAACGCAAAATCAGCTTACTCTAGAGTAACCGGCGACTTAATCTAAGAATAAAATTTACTCGCGCTGGGTCGAATCGGGCCTGAAATATAATTTACCATTCCATTACCATTTACCATTTTTTTTATCTTTGGATTTTAAAGCTTACAAGACATTCATAACAGTTCCATTATCATTAAACATCCATGGTAACCTCATAATATAGCGTAGATTCCAACTTAACTAACAGCTTTATTTCCTTACCGATAGTTAAAGCGTCTGCGTCCTCACTGAGGTGAGATTAAAGTGGTTTTAATTTAATAATCATTATTTGGATTAAATAGATCATGAACAACGAACACCAGCTCCGATATCACATTCATAACAGTAAGTTATTAGCAACCTTCGTATAATTTGTAACACTACTGAACTAAACAACACGAATCCGAAAGCTCATATCATACTGAACAACAGTACGAGCAAAGCTCGTGCCATCGTCGGAACCATAGAGATCTAGAGAGATGCCAGCCAACGCGCTGAGTACGATACCTAGTGTCGCATCACCACCAGTACCACGCGATAGAATGTATTTTGTTAGCTTGAATGTGCTCATTATCCATTGCGGTATCAGAACTCAACGTTCGAATAATCTTTAGTACTACGCAAGCATTGTAAACTATTTACACATAATATCTCGACTGGATTTCAGCCTCATAATATATTGAATCATTACCGTCGCTAGCAATGTGTTCCGTTTTTGCGCATATTGCTGCGACAATGGCCCCGCTTTTCACATCTCCCTTTAGTTTTTGTGATCTGTGGTCGGAACCTTCACCGGGCACTACACCACAAGCAGAAGCACGATGATGCATAAGATAAAGTTCACCCTAGATCTGATCATTCCCACCGTCATATAAGATATAGTCCTTCTTAATATGCGGACACTTTTTTAAGGGGATGATCAGACCATCTAACTGAACAACTTTCTCTATGGCACCAACATCGAAATCGCAAAAAAAAACAAATGTTCATGTTCCATACGAAACTACATAATCTTACTTGACCATTATGTATGGGACAGCAGATTTTTATTTCGCGATTTCGACATCGGCGGTCGGCCCCTTAGAGAAAGTTGTTCAGTATGATGGACTGACCATCCTCTTAAAAAAGTATATGACGCCATATTTAGAAATACCCTATATTAAAGGCAGCTTTGAACCCAGAGCATTACCGTTCAACCCATTGACTTACAAACTACTGGACGTTGGGTCCGCACTCAAAAATGTCCTAATCATAAGAGCACCAAAACGTATAAAGAGAACCAATACGCGACAGTATTTCTTTGATCGACCGACACCGCGCTCACGCATTGCCGCGATGGGGTAAAAACTACGCAGACAAAATGAAAAAGAAATTCAGCATTTTCAATGTGTTTAGTTGATTTATATTACTATACAAACCTAAGTAAGGTTTGTGTAGGTCAGTCTCGGACACTTTTTTCGAGAATTTTGAACTACACCCGGCGTCCATTATTATGTATGTCAATGGTTCCGCAAATAAAAATTTACAATACCTATGTGTAGTAGCCTTGCGCATTTCCCACGTGGGTAATCGAATGTGAACGTAAAGTCGTCAAATTGGGCAAACTCAGAAATGGCCAGCACCGACCACCCAGCGCTATTGTCCGGTGTCGCTCGACCAAGCAATTTGCAGATGTGTGCGTGCGTTAGGCGCTGTCGTTTTATTGTTTTATCGATATCGACAATTTTATGAGAGTTGAGAAAGTTTCAAACATTTAAGTTTTATTGTTTTTAATATACAGGGTGAAATTGATATCATTAGCATCCTTTTAAACTAAGAGTCTACCCATCAAACGGAACAACTTATAATATGGGAGCAAACCGATCGGAGCAAAAAAAATCTGCTGTTCCATACTAAACTGCAACGACTACTCGACTCGAATGTATGCAACAGCTGATTTTTATTTGCTCCGATCTGTTTGCTCCCATAGTAAATGTTTGTTCAGTTTGATGGGTAGACTCTTAGTTTAAAAGGATGCTAATGATATCAATTTCACCCTGTATAATTATCATCATCGCATGCAAGATAATGCAAAATATCTGAATTATATATCTGAAAGCTATTTGTCGATGATCATTTTAACATAAAGTAATAATAATTTTTATACCATAATGAGCGATATTTTCAGAAAAAGAAACAAAGGAAGGAAAGTTGCATTCGATTACATTATGTACTTTGTAAGACTTCGTAAAATAATTAAAACGAAGACCTGGGCTGCAATCGCGGTAAACATTCGGTGATTGAACTGTTATTGGACTACGTACGAACCATAACTTTTGACACATTTGGTATTGCGCTAATCGCGGTACTGCTCTTGACAGCCGTAAGAGCCGTTGTGACAAGTCGCTCTGACGTTATTGGCTGTCAGTTACACAGAGTTTAGCGCGATGCGGAATTCAGCAAAGTTGAATAGTAATTGGATTACAATGTGATTAGAACTGAAATTGGGTAAGAATAGAATTTCGATGTTTTTACTTAGCGCAATCGGGCTCCTGGTTATGGTAGCAGGAACCCGTTGGATGACGGTTGTGCAAGACTGGTCCTTGTAGCGATTCTTGGGGGAGGCCTACGCTCAGCAGTTGACGTCTTTCGGTAACGAAGTTGATGATATGATGTATAGGTAATACTTGTTAGTAGTGTAATGTGATTGGTAAGGAACTTTAAAAAAAGGGCGTTCACAAAGGACCAGCGATGGTCTACGTGGCACAGGCTTAGCAAGCCTGTCAAGGCCCAAAACCCCCCTAAATAATAATAATAATAATTGTAGTGTAATGTTCCTTCAAGGTCCGATTAATTATCTCTATTGTGCCCTTTTAGAGTACGAAATACACAAAAGAGGTGGTTAGTAGGATTTTATCGATAATAAGCCTAAGGACATAACCATCCCTACAGAGTACCGTGGGAACTCTCAGATTCTATAAGATTAATCCATTGGGGGCGACGCTTCTCTACTTTGCATACGTTATTTATACTAGCTTCAGCATTCGTTTTTTATTGGCTTCTTGATTACATATCGTGATGTTATAAAGTATTGAGTATCGTTATTTCTTGCAGGATTGCCTCTGTAATTGGTGTAATGTTACTTTATGGTAAAGTCTTTATCGTCAGCGAAGAGGAATTATCTTCAGGCCTTAGGCCACTGTCCATTAGTCAGCTTTTAAAGGGGACCATTTCCAATATACCGCTTGCTTTTAAGAGGATAGTCCTTGCAGAGTACCCGAGCGCGCTGCATACAAATGAAGTAAGTCCTATTTTCAATAATAACAAATTAAAGTCAATGACATTTTTTAAGCTCGACCGAATCTCTGTACGTGTTGTTTGTCGGGAATCGGGATTATGTAATACAGATTCAATGCTAAGATTCATAAAGCTAAATTTTAACGAAAATCGACAAACCGACAATCTGGCACAAAGATTGGTTTCTAGATCGTGTTTAAAAATGTCATTGACTTTAATTGTTTCATATCGAAAATATAATTAAACTTCGTTTGTATGGAGTGTGCTAAGTATTATAAAATTATAATCATCTTAATCGAAAGTCATCTGAAGAAAACATACCACTGTCCTTTTAAAAGTAGTCGCCACTTTTCACTGCCAGTCACGCTGCATACATTTAGGTCACTGCTGGAAAAATGTGGATATTGTAAATAATATACATACATAACGCTCATAGGCTGAGACAATTGATAGCCACGTACTACGATTCTGGATATGGTTTATCTATTTATTTATTGTAATACCCCGGGGGTCAAATATATTCTAATTTAGAAAATATTTGACCCCTGGGGTACTTTATTATATTCTAATCTAATATAATCTAGTTAGTAAGAAATGAATCAGGACTTAATCTATAATGTAGTGTAAGTATACATATAAAAACGTTGTCACCTTTAGTGACGACAAAGTAGCAGTTGATCAACTCAAGATAAGATTATGACTCTCAAATAGCCACAATGATTGAGAAATACGTTAGCCCTAATTTGATTAGATTTAGACTTAAATACCTTATATTACTTAAGTGGGTGCTTCGAATCATACATCTGAACAACTTTCACTGTAGGACCAATATTGAAATCACGAAAAAAATAAATCTGCCATTTCATAGAAAACGTCAATGATCACCACCGTCGACCAAAATATACGGAACAGCAGATGCAATATTGGTCCCATTTTGAAAGTTGTTTAGTTTGATGGTCTAAAGTACTCCTTTAAGTGACATACCACACATTTAAGTTTGCACCCTGTACAGTGAAGTTTATAATAAGGTATTGATAGGCATTTTAACAAGGTAAATAATAATTTCAGATAAGACAACTGTTCAGTTCATCTCAGTAAAATTCTTCTCATTAAAATACAGTTACCAAAACCTTCAAAATCTAAAAATACGTGCGAAATAGTAAAGTTTTAAATCAATTCACTCACATACCGTCTGCGGCTGTGGACTTAAATAAAACAATCGGTAGTCGATCCCATAATCCTTCATTGGTTCACATCGCTATTTAAAGTCGGCCCTTACACCGTAGAAGCGAATATTGCATTCTTAGCATACCGTCATATGTGGTGCAGTTGATAGGATTTCAGCGAGTAATCGTTAATTTTTGTTATTAATTTTTTAGCGACCACTTAGGAGCATAATATGGACGCTGCCGGAAGTGCTGTCCTTGTGGAAAAATCTGGACTGGAAAAAATATAAATGATGTGCCATCGGCGCGATAGAAGAAGGAGCGAAGCAGTAATTTCTAATAACCTAAATATTATATTGCTTAAGCACCCGGTTCAATCGGCATCAAATCTAAATGTTTTTATTTGCAGTTATAAGCGATTCTGCTTCTTAATATTTAGTTATTTAATTTCAGGCAATGGATATGATGATCACAGATTGCTTAAAAATTGCCTAGTACAATCATAATATATGTTTCCGATCTTGTAAACGATATAATCGGAAACTTACACAATACCCCAACAGGATTGAAGAACCTGCTAGGTTTCCTTATGTAGTGAAGTTTTTGTGGGCGAAAGGCTATCCACCTATAATTACTTTGAATATGTCATTCCACCGTGAATAGTGAACCTTAGTATTGATACAACTTCGCGTTTTAAAACTACACTATCTATTTTTCATAACAATCGAGAGATCTAGTGTTTGTGTTAATTATTTGTACCATAATCTTTTTTTCATGATTACAAATTAGGATTACAAAAAACGGATTTTAATAAAGAACTGAGGAAGGCGAAAAGGAAGTCGTGGCATAGGTTCTGCGAGGAAATAAATGGAGCCGCACACCTTGCAAAAATTTATAAGATCATGTCCAAATCGCCAACCTCTCATCTGGGGCTACTGAGGAAACCAGATGGAAATTTTACCAGAACTGTTGAGGAAACCCTAACACTTATGACCAGTGTCCACTTCCCAGGTTCAACAGTTCTGGAACCAGGATCCGAGCCACCTTCACAAAGCGGGACTAAATCCAAACCAAGGATTGAAGACTGGCGTATGTCGGCACTGGTCTTTAAACCCGACCGAGTCAAATGGGCTATAAATAGCTTCAAACCATTCAAGACTGGCGGAGAAGATGAGATCTTCCCTGCTCTCCTACAGCAGGGAAGAGAGATCATCCAACCACTGGTAGTTAAAATCTTTAGAACGAGCTTTGCTTGGGGATACCTACCAGAGAAATGGACTAAGGTTAGGGTTACCTTTATTCCCAAAGCTGGGGATAAAGATAAATCACAACCCAAATCTTATAGACCAATTAGTCTTACCTCTTTCCTTCTAAAAACCATGGAAAAGGTAATAAACCTGCATATTAGGGAGACCTACCTCAAGGGTAGGCCATTGCACTTCAGACAACATGCGTACCAGAAAGGCAAATCCACAGAAAGTGCACTGCTAGAACTGGTCGACAGAGTGGAAACAGCTCTCGATGATCAGGAGATTGCACTCTGTGCCTTTCTGGACATAGAGGGTGCATTTGACAATACCTCTACTGAAATCATACTAAAATGTATGGATGATCGAAATGTCGACTCCACTACCAAAAAGTGGATTGAGGCAATGTTAACGACAAGAACAGTCAGGACCTCACTTCTAGGTAAAACCCTAGAGGTAAAGGTATCCAAAGGCTGTCCGCAGGGGGGAGTGCTCTCACCTCTGGCCTGGTCGGTGGTGGTGGACTGCCTCCTGTGGGACCTTAACAACGCCTACCTAGATACTCAAGGGTATGCTGATGACCTGGTAGTGATGATTGTGGGCCCATGTCCCAGCACTATATCCAGTCTCATGCAGACAGCACTACACAAGATAGAAAGGTGGTGCAAAAACTTCGGTCTTTCAGTAAATGCCGATAAAACGGTTATAGTACCCTTCACAAGAAGGCGAAAATTGGAGCGCCTTAGACCTCCAACACTCTTCAACAAATCTATACCGTTTTCCAAGGAGGTTAAATATCTAGGAGTAATTCTAGACCAAAAACTCACTTGGAACCAACACCTGGACCACATTGTGCGAAAGGCAAAAATAGGACTAGGGACATGCTGTCGCTTAGCGGGCTCCAGATGGGGCCTGAAACCGAGTTCGGTTATGTGGATCTACACTGCGATAGTGAGGCCTATGGTATCCTACTGCAGTGTAGCCTGGCATAAGAAAACCGAACAAGCGAAGTGTGTAAACACCCTAAATGGCCTACAAGGATTAGTATGCAGAATAGCAACGGGGGCAATGAAATCTACACCCACGGCTGCTATGGAGGCAATATTAGGTTTGCCTCCACTACACATCCATGTGCAGAAAGAGGCAAAAATTGCAATGCTCCGAGCCTTGGAACGAGGAGATTCCAAATGGAAGTCCTCTGTTATGAGAGGGTTACATGAAACTCTCTTAACAATTCCGATCATGTGTATGCCGAAAGACACCATGAACAAAGAATATAACTTCAACAGGTTATACAAGGTAATCCTACCCCAAAGAAAGGACTGGAACGGGAATACCCCACAATCCTTCAGCTCTGGAGATGTCGTCTGGTTTACGGATGGCTCCAGGAAGGACAACCGTGCTGGAGCTGGAATATGTGGCGGCAATCCAAGAATTAAAAAGGCGATTCACCTTGGACAGCATGCCACAGTATTCCAGACTGAAATGTACGCTATCATAGATTGCGTACATGAGAATCTGAAAAGATGCCCAAAGGGGAAACATATTGTTATTTTATCAGATAGCCAGGCTGCTCTAAAAGCGCTAGGATCTGATGAAATAGAGTCGAAACTAACATTAGATTGTGCCCGAGCACTCAACCAGCTAGGACGGACAAACTCTGTCACCCTAGGCTGGGTGCCCGGACACTGCGGTATTGATGGAAATGAGGCTGCTGACGAGCTGGCACGAAGAGGGGCGGAAGAGGACGCCATAGGCCCCGAGCCTTATTGCGGCATCTCCCGCAACACCTCTAGACGTGTGCTAAAGGAATGGGCCGTGGACCAAAGCCGTAAGCTCTGGTCGGATACACCAGGACTGAGGCATGCGAAAGAACTTGTGACCGGCTTTTCAAACAGACATACCTCGGATGCCATCAATTCAAACCGCAACGACTTAAGGCTCTTAGTACGAGCCTTAACAGGACACTGCAAGCTAAACAAACACCTACACAGAATGGGGCTTGTAGATTCACCCACTTGCAGATTCTGCTGTGAAGCAGAGGAAACGCCCATACACCTCCTCTGCGAATGCGAAGTGCTCATTCACAGCAGAAGTCGCCATCTAGGTGGATACATAATAACACCTACTGACATTAGGGACCTCCCCTCCAAAAGCATAACACGGTTCATGAAGTCCGTGGGCCTAGGAAATGACCTTTAGGTCTAGGGTGACAGCTACAATAGATCTATCCAGGTCGCAGTAGCTTTTGGTCATCGACCAAGCCCTTATAACCAAATAATAAATAATAATAATATATGTTTCCGATCTTGTAAACGATATAATCGGAAACTTACACAATACCCCAACAGGATTGAAGAACCTGCTAGGTTTCCTTATGTAGTGAAGTTTTTGTGGGCGAAAGGCTATCCACCTATAATTACTTTGAATATGTCATTCCACCGTGAATAGTGAACCTTAGTATTGATACAACTTCGCGTTTTAAAACTACACTATCTATTTTTCATAACAATCGAGAGATCTAGTGTTTGTGTTAATTATTTGTACCATAATCTTTTTTTCATGATTACAAATTCTTTGTGGTATTTTTTCGTTTTAAAAACGTTTATGTTCTCTTTTGACTTAAACCAAGCGGCAAAACGGCCGATGTGAGAATTTGCATCGAATGGTCTTGGGACGAGCCGACACTGCCTCAGTGGGACAAAATTTGTATGTTATTTTATATTTATTATAGTGTTTCTTTAATACTTATATGGGGTTTTAGGTTTTAAACGAACTTGAACACTTGGTTGCGTTGCTTTATTAGGATTGTTGAGGTATCTATAATTATTTGCTTTGATTTCTTTGATTATTAGCCCAGTCATTTTACGGAGTTTTGTTAGGAGAGGTGGGAAATAATTAGTAATTGGACTTTTAAACTGTAGCCGGCACCATTTAGTGACAAAAGTACTATCTGAAAACATATTAAAAAAAATTCACTACGCAACATAGAAATCAAAATTGTAATGAATAATGTTAATACCAAAGCACTCGTTTGAATTAGATTTAACAATATAAATTATTTTTGAGTAATAAAATAGGCATTGAAATTTAAAAAAAAATGCGGGTTTTATTAGAAAATAAAAATGAATTTTTCAAAACCTTCTAAGGAGACAAACATATTTACAATATGTTTGAAATATGTGTAATGGTAATGCCTTAAATAAGTGCAAAAAAATTAACATCAGGTTTTTATAACGAGATAATAGCTAAATTGTAAATTTGGAACTGCTGCTGCCGGGATTTTTTTAAAATTTTGTTTCATTTCTAAGCTCAATTTGACTTTTAAATATTTTACCGAAAAAAATATCAATTATTAATTAATCCCGGCTCAAACCGTAAAATGACTGGGCTATATGTATTTTATGCAACTATACCTACATACATAAACTCATGACTGTAATTCATTCGAGAAGATAACAGAACAGAAACATATAGCGTAATTTTAACGTAGTAATTGTAGTAAGATTCATTTTTATTTGTTTCAGGATGGTGTGACGTGTTGAATTTTGCAAATGGCAACTATTTAGGTTTTTTTTATTTTCGCGTGGATTTTTTTCCCCTGCGTAATAATTATGAGGTGATTAAGGAACATGTATTAATTTGTAGTATTTTTATCACTAATAATTATTCTCATTCAGCGGAAACTTTGCAAGTTTTAAACATTAGTTAGGAGTTGTAGCAAATATTCTCTCATTATGAAAACCCTCCATATGACAAAAAAAAAATCTAAATACGACACATCAATGCTACCTTCTAGATTTTTAACTACCATCAAATAAACTTTGCAGAAACTCAAATTTCTTTAGGGCTGCGCAATTAGTAGAAAAAATTAAATAATTTCGAATCATTTCCAACCGATGGTTCACTATTAAAACACCTACTAAAAAACCCTCAAATAATTTACCAAAACCCAGTACGTGTCCAGGACTCTTTCTACAGGATTAAGCAATAAAACTGTATGCGTTACCGGGAACCACCTTTGTGAGCTACAAAATGCGTTTGTATCGAAATCTTTAAAAGGACACGTTTGGACGGCGGGTTGTCTGTGACGCGAGCGTTTTTTTGGTCGATTCGCCGTTTGTCGGAAGTCACGAATTGGCCGGTGCGTAATGTGGGAAATAGTTTGGCGAAAGTATACCTAATGTTTTTTTCGGACAAACTTGTTTTTTACATATAGACGATAGACTTACTGTAATTGTTTTTGCCATACTTATTGGTAAGCAAAATAGGTCATAGTTTCAGTACAATGTTAGGTTCCTATTGTTTTTATTTTAATTTGTATTTTTGGTGCTTTTCCGGTAGGTAGTGTCTTTAACACTGTCATAAATGATCTCTGGAATTGGCTCTCTAATAGCCATGTTTTTTTCCTTCTTATTGCTTTCTCCCGTTTGCAATGGAGGGAAGTCGGATATTTCGTTTTCCTACTCCTCCTATCTTCTTTGATTAATTCATTGCGGGTTCCAAGACAGATTAGAGTCATCCCCCGGGCTCGCTGGACTTCATTGTCTAGTGTTGTGAATGGTCGCCGCTGTTGATCCTGGCTTACAGGAGTTACAGCGGTGGGAATGTGTGGTGGGCCTATGCCCAAACAAAAAAAAAAAGACTTACTGTAATTTATGTAGCGTACTATTTATGTAGCGGGATACTTAGAATCCTGGTTGAAACAAAGTGACAGCCGTATCGTTTTCCACACAAGGTTTTTATAGGTAGTTATAGGTACGTAGGTGCAGGTTTTGGAGATTATGAAGCTAAATCATCCAATTTCATTGTGCAAGAAGCTTCACGAAAATTCAAAGTGTAATTCTAGCAGACGATGTGCCAACTTAGCCCAGCCATTTTACGGAGTTTTGTTAGGCGGGGTAGGGAGTAATTATTAATTGGACTTGTAAACTGTAACCGGTACCATTTAGTGACAAAAAGACTATCTTAAAACATATTAAAAAAAAAATTCGCTACGCCACATAGAAATCACAATTGTGTGTCCCAGAAGGCTTTTAAATTAATAATATTAATACCAATGCACTCATTTAACTTAGATTTAACAATATAAATTATTTTTGAGCAATAAAACAGGCATTGATATTTAATAAATGAGGTATTTATTAGAAAATTCGAATGTATTTTTCAAAACCTTCTAAGTAGATAAAAATATTAACACCATGTTTGAAGTATGTATAATGGTATATCCTTAATATAGTGCAAAAAAAAAATTTACCATCAGGTTTTTTAGAACGAGATAATATCTAAATTTTAAAATTGGTACCGTTGCTGACGTGATATTTTTTTTATTTTGGTACATTTCTAGGCTAAAATTGGCCCTTCAATATTATACCGAAAAAAAAATATCAATTATTAATTAGTCCCGGCTCAAATCGTAAAATGACTGGGCTAACTTATAAGTAGCTTTCCTTGGGTGGGCGTCGTACAACGCAACTAAAGGTTAAGGTTTCTAAAGCATGTGTTAGGTAGTGCTGATGCAGATGTTAGTAGGTGCTAAAAGTGAACCCCTTATATTACTTGTATCCATCCAGGTTATTTGAATCTTTTTCTAGGTTTTCGTCATCGCCGACCCCCCCAGGGGGCCCAGTCTGTGGTGATATTGGTCCATCTAGCCGAACGCATGTGACAGACATGTTATTATGGTACTGCTCAGTCCCTTTTCAGCTGTTTCCGGTCCTACGTTGCGTTGGCTATACCAGGAGTGCAATTCACTAACGGTATGTTCCGATTCATGAAAACAGCGCTGTGAGCGATTACAACGCTAACACCCGTTTCATTTGCGTTTGCGCGCCGACAGCGCTGATAGCGTTCTATCAATTCGGAACGCTAGATATCGCGCTCACACCGTTAACATCACAACATTCAAATATTCCTATTACTGTCTTCATTAATAATCGTCATTAAACTTTTATTCGTCTTTTTAGAACATAATTAAACCCAATACTACTAAAGAAACCTAAATTGAGACCTAAACCAACCAGAAATGTACGACCGCAAAACTGTCAAACGTTACTTTTGAAAATTCGCTCATAAATTGACTACAACAAAACTGTCAAACGTCACTTTTGACCACACGCTCACAGTGCTAACGTTCCGAGCCATAAGCACTGTCATTGCAAGATGGCGTGGATGTCATGAATGACGTCACGTTTTCGATTGTGGACGCGTTCACGGTCAAATCGGAACGACTTTTATCGCGCTCACAGTCGGCGTGATTCGGGACGCACCGCAAGCGTCACATCAAAAACATTGACGAGCTCGCATCTTTCAAATCGTCTGAGATTTTATATGAGTTTGAGTTTGTTGTGACGATGTTTGCGCTTCGTGGATTACATTGCAGTTTTCTGTTTCTAACGCGATCAGTTTCACATCTAAAATGCGCAACATCGATCTTAAGCAAGACTTCTGATGTTCAGTCAAAGACCAAGTGCGAGCGTTGTAGGTTAGGGTAGGCAAGATGCACATGTCTTCGACTTAGTGTTACAGAAGATGCAGCATCGTAAAGTAGCAGAGTAAAACTGATAGCCCTAGCTTTTGTTCCCTGAACTGAACTTCTTAATTGAGAGTTAGGTACATTAACGGGATACCGAATCGTTCTCACTAGATCCAGATCCAGATCTAGATTGAACTATTGACCGTTTTTTCTGTCATGAGAAATGACTTTCTTGACTCTCAAAAAACAAACACCTTCCAAAACCAAATTAATCGGGCGCACGTTATCCGTGCTCGTTAGGTGCGAGGGGTGCGGGGCGCGCGGCGGGAGGGGCGCGGGACCACCGCGGCGCGCGCCGGCGCACTGCTCTGTAATCTGAGTGCGCGCGCGCTGCCCTGTCGGCACTTTATTGCTGTCGTTTTGAAGGGATAGAGATTTTGGCAATTTCCTAGTTCCCCCTCATCTATCTTCTTTGATTAAATTTGTTGGTTCCGCTACAGTTCAGAGCAATCTCCCAGGCTTGCTGGTGGAAAAATTATCCTTTTCATTGGCGATGTTGCATACACACATGTAAACATTGTAAACAATCGCTGTTAGTAGGTGTCTGAGTATAATATGCGATGTCACAAACTTACTGTTTTGGGTTTGTGATATTATCTTTATACTTTGTCATAATACTTTAACATAATTTTATTTACTAAACCATATTGTAAAGGTAAGATTAAGGACTCATTTTTTAAAGTTGAGTGTAATGTTTTTCGCCAACAAACTGTTCTGCAGTTTGGCGAAAATTAAAGCAATTTGTACCTTTTGTAAAAATGAAAACTTAAAATAAATTAAAAAAAAAAAAAATATCTTGGTAACCATAAGTTCATAAGATAGCCAGCTTATATCATGAAAAAGACAGAGAAACCTAGTGTTAGACAGCCCGTTGAAGCTTTTGTTTACTTTGAATTTCTTCTTGAAGTTTTTCTTTCTAACCTGTTTTGTTCCACTACAGAAGTAGGAGATTAGAAAATCTTCCCTAAACTCTTCCATATCTCTCTGTTCGGTGCGACATCCAGCTATTTATTGCAGTTGGTGTCCATCTCCTCTCGCTGCTTTTTCCGAGGTCTACCTTTACCTCGACTCCCGTAGTGAGGCACCCATTGCGTGACGATTGAATAGATGCCCACAGCTCGGTGTTCAAGTTCATAATATTGAACGAATCATTTCGACATTGACATGGGGCTGCCTGTAGCAGCAAAGTGGAAAAATTTTGAAAGCAATCGTTTAAGATCGAAGCTCGAAAATAAGCCTCGAATCGACCACACACTAATAAAGACCCTCGCAATTTTTTTTCGTCTTTATTTCCACCGCGCTGTGCCTCCAAAATTGAGTTGTACGGCTTTCGCGGATTTTTTTGACTTTTTGTATCGCCCCGGCGGTCCCCAGTAATCACTTGTTATGTTTATTTATTTATTAACCAACTTCGAAAGAGTGAGGTAGGTACTGTTAATAAGCTGAATTCGTAAGCCTTATTTGTAAGGAAAATAATTTTATTGGAATGTAGAGTTGGTAAAATAATCAACACACGTTTGTCAATGTAAGTTGAAAAATAAACTGTTATTATAAAACATATTTTATTGAATGAAACATGAAGATTGGATTTCGTACATTAGCTCATCACAACCATTATACCATTCGGCGTGATAAGAAACATTGCAACAACTACCCCATTCTACACAGAATGGGGCTCGTAGATTTACACACTTGTAGATTCTGCTGTGTAGCAGAGGAAACGCCCATACACCTCTGCGAATGCGAAGTGCTCATTCACAGCAGGAGTCGCCATCTAGGTGGGTACCTAATAACACCTACTGACATTAGGGACCTCCCCTTCAAAAGCATAACACGGTTCATGAAGTCCGTGGGCCTAGGAAATGACCTTTAGGTCTAGGGTGGCTGTTGGTCATTGACCAAGCCCTTACTAAATAAATAACAACTGCAACCAAGTTTACTTTTATCGCTGTATTCGTCAAAATACGACTTTAGTTTTAAGTTTGCTGAAGCAAGGTTGTTCTGGCGTGTAAAAAATAGTAGGAAGGTAGGCTAGACATAATAGGAAAGGAGTGCGATTTTTGAAACTCATACGTTGAACTCAGCAGTTGAAAATGAATAGAGATTCGCATCTTTCTACTGCTGATTTGACTTTCAAAAATCGCACTCCTGAAGTATGATTTTTGAAAGTTAAATCAGTAGTAGAAAGATGCATATCGCCATATAATTTTGACATTTTTGACTGCTGAGCTCAGCGAATGAGATTCGAAAATCGCACTCCAGGCTAGACTAGTAGACTAGACTAGAGGGCTAGGCTTAGCTTATATTATCTAGCAAACAAACATATTTTATTAGTTATCTCGTACCTATATAGATGTTGTAATCCAGAACCCATACTATCTTTAGCTATATTTTCTCAAAAATATATTTCACCTCACAACGCGTAACGCAAAAAATTCTTTGACAGTTTTATCAAATACCTTACTTTTCTGTCTTACGATGCAGGTGGCACTCCCACCCCTCCCAAGGTACCTCGGAAGGTAATAAATCATTTGGGTAGTTAATTATTTTGATTAAAAGAGAGCGAGTGAAATTGGCTATGGCATCCGCAACTGATTTCTGAACCACATTCCTTGGTTAAGGGTAAGTTTTGAGATTCGAATTTGATGTGTATTAAAAAAGGTAAACATACATACACTCACGACCATAATCGGTTTCGGGGTGGTCAAAAATATTGCAGTAAATTGGTGATTGGTTGTTAGCCTTTCGCTCACAAAATATGCGCCCGTATTTAAAAAAGTGAGAAGTTGATAATATAATCGTCGCCGTGACTAGATGTACAAGTATTTAGCTAACATAACCTCAATAACATAACGTGGTATAAATATAATTAATAATAACATAAGTTAATTAAATATACAAATAATTTATTCAAAATTGAAAACTGTAGAAAAACAAATTTAAAATACAAACCTGCTTACTCGAATAACCCGCCCCGGTTCGATTGGCTAAAGGATTGGCGAATACTCCACCATTGAATTGAATAAAGAGAGTCGCAGGAGCTACGTGCTTACAAGATGTTCAGTACAGAGGAGGGTAGCGTAAACAACCAAACTAACAATGCGGTCGTCACACCACACATTCCCACCGCTGTAACTCCTGTAAGCCAGGATCAACAGCGGCGACCATTCACAACACTGTACAATGAAGTCCAGCGAGCCCGGGGGATGACTCTAATCTGTCTTGGAACCCGCAATGAATTAATCAAAGAAGATAGGAGGAGTAGGAAAACGAAATATCCGACTTCCCTCCATTGCAAACGGGAGACAGCAATAAGAAGGAAAAAACATGGCTATTAGAGAGCCAATTCAAGAGATCATTTATGGCAGTGTTGAAGACACGACCGCAAAAGCACCAAAAATACAAAATAAAACAATAGGAACCTAACATTGTACTGAAACTATGACCTATTTTGCTTCCAGTAATAAGTATGGCAAAAACATCTGAACGCACGGAAGTTATCCCTAGTCGCAACAAGATCCATGTAGTAAGGGACACCAGAAAACGATTTTATTGAGTCAAGCATGGTCTGGCGCTCGGCGTACCAGAGCTCACACTCCCAAAGAATATGATGAGCGGTCTGTTCGAACATATCTCTCTGTCTCTCGTTTAGGTGTAGTATAGTCGAAAATTGGACGCATAATAAAGCACCAGTATAATTATGACGAAATTACAGTAATATAACTTTTATAACTCAAAAAAGTCATATAGATGAGGATGGGGGCCTACTACGACCAAATTTTTTCCTGGGAAAAGGAGGCCTATATAGCACAGCAGCAGGTGAATTCAGGCTGACGGAGAGGATGACGACCTACCTGAAAGTGCCTGTATGAAACGTTGAATTGAAACAACGCAACTAGAGTGTTCTAAAGTTGTTGATGAAATTGTCTTTTAACATCTCATTGAGACCGCACGAGCCTAATAAAATTTATGGGAATGTGAAAGACATCTAGCCCAGTCATTTTACGGTTTGAGCCGGGACTAATTAATAATTGATATTTTTTACGGTATAATATTGAAGAGCCAATTTGAGCCTAGAAATGTACAAAAATAAAAAAAAATCACGTCAGCAACCGTTCCAATTTTATTATTTAGCTATTATCTCGTTCTAAAAAACCTGATGGAAAATTTTTTTGCGCATATTTAAGGCTTTACCATTATACATAGGTACTTCAAACACAGGTGGTGTAAATATATTAGTCTACTTGAAGGATTTGAAAATTACATTCGTATTTTCTAATAAATTCTTTAAATTTCAATTACCTATTTTATTGCTCATGAATAATTTAAATTGTTAAATCTAATTCATATTTGTGCATTGGCATTAATATTATTAATTTAAAAGCCTTCTGGGACGCACAATTTTGATTTTTATGTTCAATTGCGATTTTTTTTAAATATGTTTTTAGATAGTCTTTTTGTCACTAAATGGTGCCAGTTACAGTTTAAAAGTCCAATTAATAATTACTCCCCTCCCCTCACAACACAATTCCGTAAAATGACTGGGCTAATCGTTATTTAAAAAAATGCACAGGCACAACATAGGTGCTTTATTGTAGTCTATTTCTGATCGCCTATTCTTAAGACTAGGTCACAAGCTCACATGTTTACGATGCATAGTGCATAAGGTTACGTCTTTTGTCTTTATTGTTCTGTCCACCTTTATGGCTATTTTTTCCCATATACTGGCTTTCATCATCATCATCATCATCTCAGCCGATGGACGTCCACTGCTGGACATAGGCCTCCCCCAAGGATCGCCATAACGACCGGTCCTGCGCTGCCCTCATCCAACGGGTTCCCGCCGCCTTCACAAGGTCGTCGGTCCACCGTGTGCGGGGCCTACCCACGCTGCGCTTTCCGGTACGCGGTCGCCACTCGAGAGCTTTTCGGCCCCATCGGCCATCGGTTCTGCGAGCAATATGCCCCGCCCACTGCCACTTCAATTTAGCAACTCTTTGGGCTATGTCAGTTACTCTGGTTCTTCTGCGGATCTCTTCATTTCTGATTCGATCTCACTGGCATACACAATACTGGCTTTGTTTAAAAGTTTATATTAAGTCCTGAAGGACTTCTAGCTACAATCAACTATATTCCAAGATACCACTGCGAGTTTTCTGCATATTTTGTTTAGGCGCTGATACCTATTCGAAGACCTCACCTGGTACTACGCCACAGGCACGACGATACAAAATGAAGCTCATCCTAGATCGCAGCTGCCGAGCATGCGGAGAGGAGGAGGAAACCATGGAACATATCCTGTGTTACTTGATTACGATGTCCTAGCGGCTAAACACATTGTGCCTCCTTGGAGATGGATATCCAAAACCGAGAGATAACAGGTTTGTTCCCCTGAACGGTATTGCCATCATTTACCATGTCTTTGAACGGTTATGAAAATCAATATCTAAAAGACTAAACACAAAAGATCTCATTATGGGTCAAAGTGTTGCTGGGATGTCAGTCCCCATAATAAGATCATAGAGATAGAATAAGATAAGATAATAATGCTTTATTAGAACATCGTTATGCGGAGTGCGATTTTTGAAAGTCACCACGTTTGAAATCATTATCGAATGATGTATAATCATCATAGAAATGTTGACATTTTCTGCAGCTAATTTCAACGTGTGAATTTCAAAAATCGCAGTCATGGACGCCAATGGACGCAGGATACTTTTAAATGTGTTAGTGTGTGCACTAAGCACATAATAATGCGATCTCTCAACCTTACGGTCCCAAATCAGTAGGCCTAAAAAATCTATAAGGAGTTTAGCTGGAGATCCACGGTTGCTTCGTGACGTTAGTCATCAGGTCATCACACACTAATTACAGTGCAATCATTTAGTTAACTATATCGCAAACTCATGGAGGGACGGGTAACCGATACGATCAGAAGTGGGGTCGGAAGCAGTGGCTATTACCGCAACATGGCAACATGGTGATGGGAACATGACATCAGAAATGTTGACGAACTGCCGCGTGGTGTCCTGCTTCGACTATCTAATTGCTTCATGCAGTGCACATAATGATATTAAAATAGGTATGTTAGAACCTCCTTTTTTGAAGGCGGTTAAAAATAACCAAAATACAACACAAAACTAACGACTGTTTTCGAAAATCTAGAACGCATTCTAAATATAAATCTACACGATCAAAGGCAAGAATTACGCGGATACGGAAGCGCAAGATACTTTATCGAGTCCACACTATAATAGACTAAAATCCCGTCTCATGTTTTTCACGTTGATGTTCTGAGATTTCAGAATATCTCCAACTATTGGGGAATATACAGGGTGTAAAATTAAATTAACATACCTATTGATTTTTCACGTTTCATGTTTTTTCACGTTGATGTTCTGAGATTTCAGAATATCTCCAACTATTGGGGAATATACAGGGTGTAAAATTAAATTAACATACCTATTGAACGGGGAGCTTCAGACCATCAAACTGAACAACTTTCAATTTTGGAGCCAATATCGAATTTGCAACATAGAGTAAAATAGGGTTGCTACGTTATTTTTGGTCGTCTGAGACCTTAACTAACAAATAAAAAACCGCGTACATTTGGACCAATTGCGATTATTTTTATGCAGGCAACATTTTTCGTTTTATTCTGATATAAAACGAAAAATGTTTAGTTTGTTTAGCTTAAATTTGGCGTATTATTGGCTTACCCTAGTTAATCGTAGTAAACTACTTAGAAGATTTTTGCACCCGCTACTCGATTGCTGGAGGGTTGCTTTGCTACAGTAAGAAACAGGCGACAGGCATATTGATTGATTATTTGTGGTTTGGCTATTGCAAGCAAGGGTCGTTGTAACACTGAGCCCAGCGCTGGTTCTTTGTGTTCGCCCCAAGCTCACCCATATTTTACGCATACCTTCGAACTTATGGTATTTTCTTTTCATCCTCGGGAATGCAGGTTTCCTCACGATGTTTTCCTTCACCGCCGAGCTAGTAAATGATAAATACAACCGTACATAAATTCTGAAGAACTTAGTGGTACAGGCCAGGAATCGAACCGCGGCCTCAGGATTGAGGCGCTAGGTCTCTTCTGTAGGGGCTATCATTTATTTAGGATCCTTATTTCCATTGCAATAGATAGATAGATAAAAATATAACTCGTTTATAATACAGATTCATTGATGACGGACGGACGGACAGCGAAGGGTTATGAATAGGGTCCCGTTTTTACCCTTTGGGTACGGAACACTAAAAATGAAGCTTGGATTTTTGTATCATTGCCTAAACAGATGAGTGATGAAAACTTGAAACGGGAGCTTGTATTAAAACGATCCATTAGGCTTTTTAATCCTGCGCTGCACATCGAAGTAAACATTATGCAGTTTTGAATAGTCGGTTAATGGGTGTTTTATTGATAGTTTCATCTTTATTTATGGTTGATCAATATTATTATGGTTTTGCTAAGGGAACATGAATTGTAGAAAAATGGATGTGTTAAGAAGCGAACTTCGGATTCTGCGACGATTTGTTTCTCTTCCAACGCATAGTTTTGGCCAGCCCCAGATCAACATTTTTTAAAAGGGGGGTGCAGTGCAGACTTTTGACTATTTATTATAAGGACTGGCCTTCCGTTAACATTTCCCCTCTGCCACGGTATAAGAACAATTGATCATGTTCATTTACATTCAATTTTATTCCTTATCACTAAACGAGACGGCCTATAGTTGCGAAACAATAACTACGAACTTATGACGTCTGGGGTTCAAACGAGACTACTTTTCATGATTTTTGGCATTAAAAAATTAGAATCTAAAGTTAAGGGTAATAAAATCCAAAAAATGGTAACGCAAAAACTGGCAGAAATGTTTGTTAGTGGAATATCACGCGTAACCCGTATATTATATATAAGTCCCTATGCAGGGTGAAATTGATATCAATAGCATCCTTTTAAACTAAGAGTCTACCCATCAAACTGAACAACTTTTACTATGGGAGCAAACCAATCGGGGCAAAAAAAATCTGCTGTTGCATACATTTGAGTCGAGTAGGCAGCGGCGGCGGGTGCAGTTTAGTACGGAACAGCTGATTTTTTTTGCTCCGTTCGGTTTGCTCCCATAGTAAAAGTTGTTCAGTTTGATGGGTAGACTCTTAGTTTAAAATGATGCTAATGATATCAATTTAAACATGTATATCCGAGCTTTTCGTGCTCTAAGTAATAGTTTATAATTTATATGCTCATTGCTCAGACTCAAACTCGCCGAATACCTGTCCAATAAAATATAGACACAATGTCGAAGAACAATTGACACAAAAAGAAGAATATCATCGGAGTTAAGCAATGCAGGACGGCTAATGATATTATCAATTTCACCCTGTATAAGTAGTCAAACAGTGCAGAGTGCCAATTTGCCGCCCTAGGCGAAATTTTAAAACAAAGAATTCTGAAACTTAATTTGCTAAATGTGAGAATTTACAATACATACATTCTAAAACTTAGGTAATTGTAGCAATGTATCTGACCACCCCGAAAAGGATTACGGATAGTGAGTTTATGGAGGTGCTACTGGGAATAATCCTCCATTGAAATGGGATGATCTTCCACCAGGCTATGTGTGAAGCCTGGGGACCGGCCGTGGTCCAACAGTTCTTAGGACCTGAGTTTCGGACCTTGTATATGTATCGAATCTCTGTGATTATTTCTCTTGCGCGATGTATGTCTTGCATTCGATTGTGAACCTTATTTGTAGTAGGTTACGAGTTATGTATTCACGGTGAACGTTGTCTTTGTATGGAGCATATTTCCGAGGGCGACGGTATCGCCATCTGTTGGCATCTTTGCTATAACTTGTGGGTGCTGACATCTGTAGCAAGTCCCCATGTATGTAAGCCAATAAACCCTATATTTTTACTCGGACAGCGAGATTGGCAGGTGGCTTCCCGCCCTCCAGTCTTCGCCGCCCGCTCTGGGCAATTGCCCCTTCCTGGATTAGTTTAGGCTCGAAACTAACCGCAGTGGGCTCCTAGATTAGCATAGGATTCTAAATCCTTTTGAGGGGTCCGTACCCAAAGGGTGATAACGGGACCCTATTACTAAGCCTACGTCGCCCGTCCGTCCGTCTGTCCTACCTATTTAGGGCTGTAACTTTTGAACCGTAATAGCTAGATAGTTGAAATTTGAGAATGTGCGTTATTACGGCAGATTTTCTAAGAAATAATAAATATGTTAAAAAGTTAAATATTAAGGGGGTCCTCAACAAGAAACTAGTTTTTATCAACGTTTTTTCTTCTCGCTTAATGGTAAAAACGGTAATACATACAAGCGTCAAACTTAGTGTCATTATGGAGCAAACTCCACAGTTTAACAACATATAATAAAAACCGGCTAAGTGTGAGTCGGTCTCGTGATAAAGGTCCCAGAAGTGCGGGTTCAAGTCCCGCCAGAGACAAATTTTTCAATCTTTAATTTAATTTGAAAGGTCCCGGATGTTAATACGTTAATAATTATGTAGTGGTCGTGTGGTATGGAACCCTCGGCCTCGGTGCGCGAGTAGCCTGACTCGCACTTGACCGATTTTTTATTTTCTTTTATTCACTATTGTTTTCCTTTATAGGTAAGGTATTCTTCAATTTACTGTACACACGATATAGGTCTTACCTCATCCACGATAGCCTACAAATTCGTTCATTCATGTAATTTCTATTGCACATGCACCATTTATTCTTCCAAAGACCAAGAACAATATTATGTTTTTGTATTAAATTCTATGACCCAATTTTAATAGAAAATAGTTACGACTTGTAGAGAAAATATTTTGAAATTAACTAGGTACTTAGGCATAACATTTTCTTTATTCACCATTTTGGGAATTTTGCATCTTGGCTACATATAAAATGCACATGAAGCCGGAGATCTCATTCCCCTAAAAAATGTCAAAGTATTTTACTCTTCTCTTGAATTCTATATCCCATAGACTGAATACCTAAGCTTCCCACCATCTTCTCCTTGGAGTATCATGATGTAACGCCAGCTCTGGAGTGCGATTTTTGAAAGTCATAAGTCGAACTCAGAAGTAGAAAATGTCAAAATTACTATGAAGATATGCATCTTTCTACTGCAAATTTTTCACTTTCAAAGTTTTAAAGTCAAATTAGCAGTAGAAAGATGCATATCTCCATAGTAATATTGAGATTTTCAACTGCTGAGTTCAGAGTATGAGTTTCAAAAATCGAACTCCAGGAGTGCGATTTTTGAAAGTCAAATCAGCGGTAGAAAGCATAGATATACTTACTATCTCTATGGTAGAAAGATGCGTATCTCCATAGTTATTTTGACATTTTCAACTGTTGAGCTCAGCGAATGAGATTCAAAAAAGGTCGTTAGCCCACCTTTGTACGGCCTCCTACGTTGCTCTTTCCAGGACGCAGTCACCATTCGAGAACCCTTTAGCACAATATCTGAAACATTAATAATATTTATTGAAATAAGTTTGTAAAGTTTCTTTACAAAAATTTTAGCGAACCCTTTGAAAGCTACTACTAGTGCCATCTAGCGGTGAGTAGTGAAACCATTTCAAAAGCTTGCTAACATTCCTCTTGAACTTGTAGATGGGTTGAAAAGGAACGCTCTAAGGCTTTCTTCAAAGTAAACACAGATGGCGCTAAATTGACATTTAAACTAAGTCCATCTATTTCATCTATTCGTTGGCTGATGGCGTTGCAAGTACTTACTGTGACTTAGGTTAGGGGTGAAATTCTGGAAGACCAAGGAACGGGTTCATGAGCGCACCGAGCCTTCATTGTTCTTAATACTTATGCTTTTAATTTATATAAAATATTTATTTATATATAATAATAACAATATAAGTAACAATATAAATTAATATGAAGATGACTTAACTAACTTAATAGAACAAGAAAAAACAACAAAACCAACAGAAAAAAGAAAAACACCTAGGCTACTTAAAGGTAAAAAATGTCCTCTAAAGCTCCTACTCGGGGCAGAGTGCCTAGGAGGCTGGCAGCGTTGCCTCTTTGGATCGCAAGGCTGATCCTTTGCGCAAATTAGCTGCCAGCCCTCCTGTCGCCTGTAGCCTCGAATAGGCGCTTTGAGAGGCATTTGAGGAACATTTTCCCCTCAGGACCCCAGCAACCTAGGGTCTCCACGGCGAAGGGCAGGAAAATATAGCTGTCACCCAATCCCTGGTAGATCCTTTTTTTTTCTGATTCTGCGGCAGGAAGACGCACGAACATGTGAGGGTGCCAGAGTGTCGACACAGGTGGCGTCCCAAACCAAACACTTTCCACGGGACCAGGGTATGAGGGACAGGCCGTCCGGTCATTTCCCGTCTGAACGGAGCAAACCCGGAGGCTCCTGTACATTTAATTTATTAAAAAATTTAGTACCTATAGAAAAATAAAGAATAACAAAAAAAGTCACTAGAGACTCGAAGCACTCATATAATGAATTAGGTAAATATAACGTAAACAAGTACCTACGTAGTTCTCATTTATTATAATTTCTCAATATATCGCAATAAATAATGTTATTCTAATAATTTTGAAGTCAAACCTCAAACCCTAGCTGGAGTTCCTTCATTATAAATTAATAACGTTCACAGGCACATAGGTACATTGTAATGATCCCAAATTTAGCCTCAGGCTTTTTGTTATGGGAACCATATACAACAACGGCACACACATATTATAACATCCATGAACGAACTGGGATTCGAACCCAGGAATGCGATTTTTGAATCTCATTCGCCGAGTTCAGCAGTTGAAAATGTCTAAATTACTATGGAGATATGCATCTTTCTACTGCTGATTTGACTTTCAAAAATCATACTCCAGGAGTGCGATTTTTTATAGTGTATTCCGCAGTAGAAAGATGCGTACTGCTGAGTTCAACGCATGAGATTTATAAATCGCACTCCAGGTAACCGGGCACCTGGTCCAGCAACCAGCAACCGGGTCGTCGAATTATCATTTATAATTATAATTATTATATTTATTATGAAAATTTATAATTATTATGAACAGTTCTCCACGATGTGCCTGACAGTTTGTTCCTGCGCCCCCCAATCGTAATTTTTTCATAAAAACCAGAATATCACATTACTAATTTAAATTTATCTTTATTACTTACGGATTTGTTTTTATAATGTTTGTAGCTAGCTACTATCTTTAAAACCGTCGAAAGTGGTGATTTTGGCGGTTTATAATAATAACTAAAAATATAAAACATAGTTATCCGTTAATGTTTCGATAAATTGAAAATCAAAAATGACTGCAAAGTGACGTGTGTTTATATATAAGGTCTAACAAAATTAGGTGAAACTATTTTAAGGGGATGATCGGACCATCAAACTGAACAACTTTCTCCATGGGACCAATATCGAAATCGCGAAAAAAAATCAACTGTTCCATACAATTACAAACCTACTTGACCAAAATGTATGGGACAGCAGATTTTTTTTTCGCGATTTCAATATTGGTCCCATAGACAAAGTTGTTCAGTTTGATGGTCTGATCATCCCCTTAAAATAGTTTCACCGAATTTTGTTAGACCTTATATATATATATATACGAGCGTTAACCCGCGACTTTGTCCGCACAAATTAAATACCAGATTTTAAGTCAGATAATAAGCTATCAAACAAAAAAAGTTTCATCAAAATCGGTTCAGTAGTTTTTTCGTGATGCTCGTTCAAATAAACAAACACACAAACAAACAAACAGACAGACAAAAATCCAAAAATTGGTGATATGGTATCAGGGATACCTAAAAACCATATCGTAACTTTTTTTTGTTAATAACTTCAATGTACAGACAAACTTCCTGTTACAGTTTTATAATAGTTTAGATACATATATATATTTTTTAACAAATTATCTAGTGATATTTAAAGTACTTACCAGAATCTAGAGCCTGGACTTGTATTAAGATGGCTAGCCGACGATATTGAATATATATTTATAGATATTAACGTCCATGACACTCAGGTACAAATATTCATATTCATCATAAAAATATTTGTCCCTTACGGGATTCAAACCCGCTACCCTCGGCACTGCAGGCAGGTTCACTACCGACTGAGCTACCGGACCGACATTGTTTAGAAATTGAAAAAAAATACGATTTAGGGCAGCACTGGAGGCTCGGCACTATCTTAACACATCGGTCAAAAACATGACAAACTTAAACAAGATTACCTCTTATGTCAATAGACACACAGACGCCTTCAAACACCTTTACCCAAAGATAATAATTGTGTTTACTCAAAAACAGCGAAACTCTCGAACAAAACATTTACAACTCCAACTCTAACTGGTAAACAACGGTCACAAATAATGAGAATAAACAGTTTCACCACCAATAAGCTGTCAAACAAAACACATAGGTTTGGTGAATATTCAGAGTTGAGCTGCGGTTGAGGCGGGCTTTTAGATTACGACACGACTACGACTGGTGCTACTGTAGGCCACAGAAATTCTGGAAAGATCCACCGGAGCCTTTTAAAAAGCCTAGCCTTGTTAAATAATTTTTCTTTCTTTTCTTTCAAAATTACCGAGACGATCCATAATACCTATTACAGGGTGTAACTGTAAACAGTCATCATGATTATCATTCATTTAAATAATTATTGTACTCGTGATACTGAAAAACTTTCCCCACGGAACCTATAGCCCAGTCATTTTACGGTTTGAGCCGGGACTAATTAATAATTTTACTACAGCCAATTTGAGCTTCTAAATGTATCAAAATTTAAAAAATATCACGTTAGCACCAGTTCCAAATTTTAAATTTAGCATTTATCTCGTTCTAAAAAAACGAATGGTAAATTTATTTTTATTTACTTACAAGGCTCTGAAAAATAGTACGTTAGTATTTTTAATTAAATAAGTATTTTATTTTTAAATATTAATTTTATTGCTCAACAATAATTTATATTGTTAAATCTAATTCAAATGAGTGCATTGGTAATAATATTATTAATTTAAAAGCCTTCTGGGAGATAGAGATTTGATGATTTCTATGTTGCGTAGCGATTTTTTTAAATATTTTTTCAGATAGTCTTTTTGTCACTAAATAGTGCCGGTTACTCCCTACCCTTACTAACAAAACTCGGTAAAGTGACTGGGCTACTAAGGAAAAGCAAAACAAAAATTTCAACTTTTCATACGAAATAAATTTGTTGAACTCAGCAGTTGAAAATGACAAAATTACTATGGATATAATTGCATCTTTCTACTGCTGATTTGACTTTCAAAAATCATAATCCACGAGTGCGATTTTTGAAAGTCAAATAAGCAGTAGAAAGTTGCGTGTCTCCATACATTTTCAACTGCTGAGTTCAACGTATGAGATTCAAAAATCGCACTCCTCTTTGGTAAGCAAAGACCAAATTTTTTGTTGCTAATTCCCCATAGGTCACTTGGGAAAATTAGTTCAGTATCATCACAGAGGACTTCTATATTTATATAATTATCATGATGAGTAAAATCACCTTTTAAAGTAATGCAGCAACTGTCTACTCACTGTATTCGAATCGTTGTATTTGTAAATATAAAGTTTTTCATACAGGAAATTTTTTCAAAATATTTAATAATTTGTTTTCACCCTACTTACTACCAAAACAAGATTCTTAATGTATCCATATGAGCATGCTAGCACTTTCATTCGTTGCTGAAATAATAGCAAATATTTTTTGCTTGAAAACTTAAAATGAGAATAACTTTAAATTTTAATTAATAAAATAATGAAATTATTGTGTTAATGCAATTATCTCGTTGTAAATCAGTTGGGGTGTATGAGGTTCAGGAGTGCGATTTTTGAATCTCATTCGCTGAGCTCAGCAGTTGAAAATGTCAAAATTACTATGGAGATATACAACTTTCTACTGCTGATTTGACTTTCAAAAATCATACTCCAGGAGTGCGATTTTTGAAATTCAAATCAGCAGTATAAAGATGCGTATCTCCATACATTTTCAACTGCTGAGTTCAATGTATGAGATTCAAAAATCGCATTCCTGCGCTTATTCATACACGTGATGATAATAGGTAAAAATTAATAAGCTTTATTTTGGTAGCTCCATTCTTATCGTACAAAATAAAAACCCTTCTTCAAGTCTCTAGGTTTAAACTACTGCGTGGTGTTACGGTAGTGTTGTGCTCATATCGATATTAATTTCAAACGGGAACTAATCCACGTACATATTCAAACAAAAGTACACATCATTCTTCTTCTTCGTTCCCTCAATGATCAGTGAAGAGTATCATGGCCATTTGGCAATTGTTATATCCATCGCTCGGTTCCTGGACTTGGACATAAGTATTCAATGCCTTACTCCTCGCTGTCTCATTTTCTAGGCTGACTGTCCATTGACGCGGAGATACAAATACAAAATACAAAATATTTTATTGTAGATGTTTAGATGTTTTTCATTCAATCACGCATCCGCAAGCATAAACGGCTGAACGAATTTTGATGTTTGGCAAACAGATGTAATATATTCTGGATTAACATATAGAATACGTTTTTAAGGTCCGCGCAGACGGAGTCGCGGGCAACAGCTAGGTAGCACATAATTTATGTAACTTGCTTAAAACGGTACTTCATAGTTGTAGTCATAATGTCGAAAGTTGTTGAGTTTTTTTCCATTCCAAAGACAAAACTCTATTGTTTTTTGTTTGCCGTCTTTCAACCCAAAGCTGGGAAAAGGATTTTTCTCAACTTCAACTTACTTACTTCAAACCTTAGCATCAAATGCATTCCCGTACAAAATTATCGACCCAGACATCTCGATCTTGACAGTTTTTGCCTATCATTCTGATTATATCCGTAAAACACAATCGGCCCAGGCCCAAACATAAAAAAATTAAATTCAGTACTTTTGGATGGTTTAAGGGCCTATGTCGAAAAATAATTGTAGCGAAATGGGCGTGTGATAGCTTATATTACTGCCTGATGCAAGAGATATAGAGTAATAATATTATGCACACGGTTTTTTACGATCCGACGTTAGTCCTATAGATACAGTTGCTTAGTTAGATGGTCTCATCCCCTAAAAAACCGTCGGCATAATTAAGAAGGACCCCCTCAGAGGACCCCATATATTATATCGATGCCTGCATCTCAATAAAATAAAATAAAAATAAAAATCATTTATTTCAAATAATACTTTCGCCCATATAAGTTAAGAGGTATATAAAATTACATAAAAACATTAAATAAATAAATAAATAAATATCTTGGACATTGTCACACAAATTATCTAGTCACATTTAAAGTACCTGGACTTGTATTATGATGACTAGACAACGATATAGAATACATATGTACATACAAACATCCATGACTCGGGTACAAATATTCATATTCATCATATAAATATTTGTCCCTTACGGGATTCGAACCCGCGACCCTCGGCACTGCAGGCAGGTTCACAATGTCAATTATTACTACTATATAAATATAGAACCCACTCTGTTCACCAGTTTGACCCAGTGAGCCAGAATGGGACAGTCAAATTTATCAACAATAGCCTTCAGAATGGTGTTGGTGCTCCCCCGAGTCCTGCCCAGCAGAGAGGCCGTCTTCTTCCGCATGATCGCGTGGAAGTCATCAGTACGCATTTCCGCGAACATGGTCGACGCGCTGCAGAAGCGTGGGAGCTTCAACAGCATCCTGAAGGCGTTGTTATATTGGACACGCAAAGTATTGTAGGCTCGTTGCGTATACTTAACCCATAGGCTGCTAGAGTAAATGGATTGGCAGTATGCTTTAAAAAGCGTAACTTTTACCTCGGTCGAACATCGAGCAAACCTACGAGCCAGCATGTTGCTTCTCATCGACAATGCCCTGCGTTCCCTTTCAATGTCATGATCATCTTTCAATAACAAATAAAAAAAGGTTATCGATGAAATGTACAACACTACCGCGATAGTAGTCTGGTGTAGATTGGTTTACGAGCGTCCCAATCAAGAGGCGTCGCCGCGGCTAACTGCCGGTCTCTAGGGACCTTGTGAGGGCCGGTGCGCGGTGTCAGGAATTATGGTTGCGTTGATTCTTGGTTATGGCCTGATTAAAATTTGAAAGGTTAAGTAGCTATCTAATAAAAGTATTTCGAATAATGATATTCGTTTTCTCAAAAAAACCGATTCTGAATTCGACTACTTACCTATTTGTATTTTAAACTTGTTAAATTGATTGTTCTGATTGTAGAAATTGTAGAGAAGTTAAAGACAAGTTGATAAAATGATGACAATGTTTCGTAATGTTTTTTTCATTATTATAATAACATAGTATAGCTCGCCCTTTGTAATTGCCTATTATGTTGTTTTCATGTATATTTCCGTGTGTACAATGTGTATGTTACACTAAAATATCTAGAGTTTGGTCTAAATTTTTTTTTAATAATCTAACTGGATAACAAAACATTTTAAACTATTTTTGTGGTGAGAAATACACTTTCTTACCATTTTCATTTGTGTTCCAAATTTTTGTTTAATGCTTGATACAATAACGTTAACTCTTACACATAATTTGTATACCTATCAATAGAACACCATTTAATTAGTTAAGAAAACTATAAATTCTCTCCTTGATTAAACTTAATCAAACTATTAAACGACGTTCCTGCCACCGGCTCCAAAAATTCTACCACTCAATATTGGTTAATAAAGTAATAATCATCAAAACTTGGCGTCGAGACCAGTGCCATAATGTGCACTTTTCAACTGAATCACACGCTGAGAACTGTGTTCAAAATAAAACACAGTGTAGCCAATAACGCTTGAGGAAAACACACAGTGTTGCTAGCTGGAAATTTTATTCGTCTGATGGTAAAAGCTAAACAATAAAAAAATAAAAACATAACTGTAATCTTGTTTTGCAGTTGAGTTAATTTTTGGTACGATTATTATTCTTGGACTTTGCCTTTTGTGACTTATTGTATCATTTCGTTTAACTGGTTTGGTTTGTTTTTTTGAACTTGGAAAATTGTAATACAATTTTTAGTACGGCCAACGGCCGGGAAAACATTTAGTACGGCCATGTGGTGTCGGCTAAAAATAGCACCACCCCATTTCCTCCCGTAGGAGTCGTAAAAGGCGACTAAGAGATCTACCGGAGCATGGGCAGCATCATCCTCTGAATTCAATCTAACTGCGATCGCCAACCCATCTTGGGGGAGGCCTATGTCCGTCTATCAGCTGATATGATGATGATACTACATTCTTTTTCGTTTAATCGTTTTTTTATTGCGTTAAACTTTTACTTCCCATGTAAAATTATTACAAAGAGGACTATTTCTAATAAACATGCATTTTCACACACATTTTTAAGTAAGTACACGGTAATTACTTCGTTTTTTTCCGAAAACCTGCTTTTTATCTATTCTGTAAGAGGAAGAAATATTTGTTGTTATCTGTAGAGATAATCTATACTATTATAAAACTGTAATAGGAAGTTTGTCTGTACATTGAAGATATTAACAAAAAAAAAGTTACGATATGGTTTTTAGGTGTCCCTGATTCCATTTCACCAATTATTGGATTTTTTGTCTGTCTGTTTGTTTGTGTGTTTGTTTGTTTGTTTGAACGAGTATCACGCAAAAACTACTGAAGCGATTTTGATGAAACTTTTTTTGTTTGATAGCTTATGATCTGACTTAAAATCTGGTATATAATTTGTGCGGACGAAGTCGCGGGTTAACGCTCGTACTATTATAAAACTGTAACAGGAAGTTTGTCTGTACATTGAAGATATTAACAAAAAAAAAGTTACGATATGGTTTTTAGGTGTCCCTGATTCCATTTCACCAATTTTTGGATTTTTTGTCTGTCTGTTTGTTTGTGTGTTTGTTTGTTTGTTTGAACGAGTATCACGCAAAAACTACTGAAGCGATTTTGATGAAACTTTTTTTGTTTGATAGCTTATAAAAATCTGGTATATAATTTGTGCGGACGAAGTCGCGGGTTAACGCTCGTTTATTAATAAATGCTCAGCAAAAGCTTACCTATGTGACAATGTAAGATGTATGGCATACAGCCTAACTGCGGTTATATTCTGCAATAATTCACCGAATGTTTTCGTCGCATAGTTAATAAGGCATGACTAACTAAAGCAATGCTAGCAGAACTGCTTTGTGAAAATATTTGTTTTCTTACTTTACTATAGTCCAGTCATTTTACGGTTTGAGCCAGTACAAAATAATAATTGATATTTTTTTTCGGTATTTGAGCACAGAAATATACCAAAATTAAAAAGAAATCACGTCGGCAACATCCCCGAATTAAAAATTTAGCGTTTGTGTTTTTTTATGTTTGTGCCGTTGCCGTTGTTGTATGGTTTCCATAACAAACAGCCTTTAATGCTTGCTTGGGATCATTACAATGTAGGTATGTGTAAGAGTTATTTATTTTATTTATCTCGTTCTAAAAATCCTGAAGGAGATTTTTTTTAGCACTATTTTAAGGCTTTACCGTTATACATACTTCAAAAATTGGTGTTAATATTTGTGTCTACTTTTAAGGCTTTGAAATATAAATTTGTAGTTTTCTAATGAATATGTACCTCATTTTTTTTAATTTTAATGTCTATTTTATTTGAACCCCTTCTGACACATACAATTTTGATTTCTATGTTGCGTACCGAATTTTTTATTTATTTATTTTCAGACAGTCTTTTTGTTACTAAACGGTGCCGGTTACAGTTTAAAATCCCCATTCATAATTACGCCCCACCCCTAATAAAACTCCGTAAAATGACTGGGCTACTAGTGAACTAGACTTTTTTGTCAACAAAAATTGTGATGCTTACTAGTATACCTACTGCTAGTATAGTATGGAAGCATTTCATAGCTTCGGTGGCGCGTGGTGGAGAGGTATGGACACGCAACGATGATGTCCCGGGTTCGAATCTGCACGGACGATATGCCATGAGTAACTACTACTAAAGTTGTTTAACTTATGTACGTATAATACCAACTTCTCTCAAACGGTACATGAAATCAAGGCGAGGAAATCTGCATAGGCTGATGAAGAAATTCTGATCCGTATGTGTGGTCCACCAATCCGTATTGGGCTCGCGTGGTGGACTAACGCCCATACATCCTCCATAGGTTATAGGCCTGTACCCTGCAGTGCGACATATTATATAGGATGATGATGTTGATGGAAGCATTTAGGCGGTAAGAGATTTTCCAAAAATTAGGTTTTTTCTTTGACCCATATTATGTACACACTACGACATAGTTCACGATTTACTCAAAAACCATAGCACTCATAATTTGACGATTAGGTATTTCACATAATTTTGATGTTTATAATTTTTCACATAATGTTTTAGTTATTTCTACAGATCACAAAAACTAAAGGGAGGTGTGAAAAACGGGCGGGGCAGAGACGCAACAATATGCGCAAAAACGGAACACATTGCAGTAACGATTCAATATATTAGAATTATTAGGTAATATAATAGATTCAATTATTAAAGCCAGTCGATACATTATATGTAAATAGTTTACAATGCTTGCGTAGTACTAAAGATTATTCAAACGTTGAGTTCTGATACCGCAATGGATAATGAGCACATTCAAGCTAACTAAATACTTTCTATCGCGTGGTAGTGGTGATGATGCGACACTAGGTTTCGTACTCAGCGCGTTGGTTGGCATCTCTCTAGATATCTATGGTTATTTCTCAAGCGTTAGGTCATTAATTATGCACTAATTAATAAAACTAATTATTACTGCTTATCACCGACATCTTAAATTCAATTAAAATGAGAGTCTAGGTAAATTTATTTTGAATTATTATTTTTTACGGTTTATTAAAGCTGTTTAAAATTTTCTAGATAGTGCGTGATGGCAGTAGAAATCTTATCAAATTGCCCTACAAGAGTTGCAAAAAAAATCTTTTTCGACATTGCCCTAATCTAAACGTCATCAATCAAAATAAAACACACTTCTATTCTTTCCCCTATCCAAACAAAACTGAGTCCGTAGATATTATCCCTCTATAGATACTATATCACTGATTGAACATATAAAAAACGAATGATTTATCATTTTTATTGCAAGAAAAACATGTTTATGAGAATCTTAAGAGGGGAAAAGAGAATTATTCTCGTGGATTCTCGTTTTGTAATTGATGACAGGTTTACTTTTAGCATTTTTCAGGTTTCAGGGTGGTATGTCTCGTCAATGTGGTGATAAATGGGTAAGCTATCGCCCCCAAAAATGCATAGGAAATCTTAGAAACGTTCACATTTTTATCCAACCGCAAATTTTACAAATTAACTAAGTTGAGTACGCAAATCTGAGCTTAAAGTTGGGGTAATATTTAAAAATATTTAGGGTTCCATAGCCATTGTATAATTATTGTTTAACTATCCATTTCTGCTCTGTCCTTGCAAGACCTGGATGCGATTGGGCTCGAAATGGATGCAAGATTTGGGAGGAGGTTTATGCTGTTGATGATGATTGCCTATGCATATGAAAGAATACTTCCCTGAAACGATTAGTCTACAAGAGGACTTTTTTGATACTGATTGCATCCGTTATAATTTATATTGAAAGCATGTTCGGAGCTACAATTTCTAAAACATTTTCAGAGACAGACATACCTACTGACGGACCGAATGGGAAAAACTATACCTCAAAAAGACCCGGCAACTACAATAAAACAATGAAATATCTTTTACTGACGCATTTTCGTCGCGTTACAATTTAATTCCCCTCTCAGAATAAACCCTCTTATGGCACAAAATAATCATTGGCTATTTATAATGTACTCCAGGGAATTGTTTTGTAACTATAAACGGGATATTGCCGATAGAGGAAACTTTCGCTCGTTTTTTGCTTATAATTTTTTTCTTTTTAGGTTTATTATGTTTGGAAACTTTTGGTTTGATTTAAGATTTGGGGACGTTAGTAATATTATGGTTGTTCATTTTGTAGGATGACTTTGGTCTTTATTAGCCAGTAAAATGATTACTTTCTGAATCTTTTTTTTTTAATGTTTCTTGTATTCTTTATTCAAATCGATAGCATCTTCAACCACATCTTAAACATTATAATGAATAGTTAATTCAAAAAAGGAAAACATCAAACATGACCCTGACAATATCAATACGATCAATTCAAAATCGCTAAACGAAAGCTATCGAAAATTTGTGTTCGGGAATGTGTTGAAACATCAGAGATTCAAAGTAATAGACAAAGTATTCAGAGAGGTCTCTGACATGTCACCTCATTCCCGATGAGATGTCTCTAAGAAAATAGGCTCTATTAATAAGCATACTTAACCCGTTTCGTGTCGACCTCCCGCGCAAAAAAAGTGCCCCAAATGTCTGGGAATATTACGTCATTTGTTTTATTTTCGACTACCTTTAGAAAATAATTATTTGTGGAGGTTATGTTTGACCCTATGGTATAAAAAAAATATCAATGGAAAGCTCACAATATTTGCCACAGTGATATTATGTTATATGAGAGCTAAATTACGTACCTGATATTCAAATAGAATTATCAATATTTTTGATTCAAATCAAATTTTGATTTCGAGTTTTTTCCGACATGACCTCGAACGAAATTTACAATCACATTAACTTTTTTCACTGTTTGCACTTCACAGATCACACTAACTACACGATAATATAATAAGCTCTTATTTTATCACTTTATAGTAACAATACTTTGTTTCTAAACACTAGAATTACGCCACAATAACTAAATAACAAAACAAAAACCGGCCGCCATTGCCGCACGTCGGCACTGCCCGCGAACCACATTTTTATTTTTTATTGCGTTTCGTTTTTCCCAAACCACACTCCAAAAAATTAAGTGACATCCCAACAGTACACTAAGTCTATAAAAAATATAAAACGTGAGGTAGAACGAAACGCGCCTGCACAACCGCCCAACCAATGGCGGCACTATGCTTACGGGTCCGACGTAGGACCCACAGACTCTCTACGTATAAAAATGTTTGGGTCCGACGTCGGACCCACAGACATGGGACGGGTTAAGTGGCAATGGGCTGGTATACTAGAATAAAGGAGATCCTTCCTCTTAGGACTGGTCATATCCGCCGAAGAATTGACAACCGATAAGAAGTCCGAATTTTAGAATGAAGGCCACGAAATAACAAGCGTACCGTAGGATGTCCGTCCTATCCAATCCCAATATGATTCTAAGATAAAAGTAGATATCCCAGTATAAATCCTGTAATCATATTTTTTAGTTGCCTATGAGCTCTGGAAGATTGAAACCGCATCAAAATCAATAGATTTTGCATTACTGTTATGCCAACACAGACAAAAGAAATCCGTTTTCCTTAGTCGTCTTTCTACTCACACGGGAAGAAATGGGATAGTCTACTTATTCTGAGCCAGGAAATCATCATTCTCTTGACCATTTCCCATTTTTTGGGGTCGATGTAAAATGCCATCTTCTTCCATTCATCTCTCTTAGCTGACAGCACTCACTCTTCAGCCAGGAAATCATTATTGGTGACAGATACAATTTTGTATCAAATTCACTTAAAACATTCCACAAAAATATCTTCTGCAGTAAAATCTACACCAACCATTTACCATACTGACATAAAACTGCTTATCTTGCAAAAGAGTTATTCCAAGGGTTCCGTATCTCTGCTCTGTATTCAGAAGGTGTTCTCAGTCATTACTCGAGACAATATAGATGTTTAAGTGAGCATTTAATATTTTATTAGAGCAAGATTCGCGGCTTCGTGAGGGTTGTCGCTTTGCTTGAGGAAAATTCACTTGTTTCGTCTCTTGGGAATTTGCATTTGTAGGTATAATTGAAGGTTAAATAAAGAACGTTGGAATTAAAGCACAACATAGGCGCGATAGACGCGCGTAAGAGCGATATGCAAACAGGTATGGTAAGAGCTGATTGCAAATTACAAGTAATGGAGAGGATCCCAAAGAAAAAGGAGAATTCCAGTAAAGTGAAGAATCTGACGTGCTGGTGATTGGTATGAAAATCATCAGCGCTTTCCCGATTCATCATCATAGTTTCGTTTTCCTTCTTACACCAGAGAGCAGTCGGTTTTACGTACATAAGATAGAAAAACTTATTGATACACAGAATGTCTTGTGTGAATGAAGATATGACTGATAGTGTAATTTATTAGTGGATCAAAAAAGAACTAAGTTTATGTGAACTAGATGTCGGATGCTGGATCAGCATCCCTATCTCGTGCGGATTAAAACCCAGGGGCCTGGTGATAAAGTATCTAATTTCATACCTCTTCACAGCGCGCCACAAACGCTCTCGTCCAATGTTGGGCGCAGTGGTGGGCTTTTTGGCAATGCCATCCGTAAATTCCACAAAATTCATACAAATCGTACATTTCTAGTCTACAGGGTCTCAGGGATCAAACTGAACAACTTTCTCAATGAGACCAACATCGAAATCGCTCAACAAAATCAGCTGATATTTTTATCGCGATTTCGAATTTGGTTCCATAGAGAAAGTTGTTCAGTTTGATGGTCTTATCATGCCCTTAAAAACTGTCAGCATAATAAGAAGGACCCTATATGATCTCAACCTCAACCAAATTTCTGTTCCAAAAACAGCCCTATTCAAAGAAGCTCACGCTTCGTTATCTAGATCACGTCGTGTTCGAGCTCGCGCCTTGCATATTCCAAGCTCTGAACCTTATCGTTTTATATAAATTAATTGCGTGGAACAGAGATTTTGTGGTCTCGTCGCGAGGAGCTGTACAAAGCTTATCGTTGTTTGTTAATTGCAAAATGTTTTGGGGTTACATAATAATACTTCAAAGAATGGGTAATGATCAGCAATTTAGGAGAGCATAAATATGAGTCGAACTATATACAGGCCGACGTCAATTGGGTCGCGTCAGGTACCGTAATTGAGGTTCGGGTTCGAATTCGGACGGTAGACTTGCCATGTACCAACGAGTTTTTCTATCTTTTGTACGTAATACCGACTACTCTCAAACGGTGAAGGAAAACATCGTAAAGAAACCTGCATATACTGAAAAATAAATTTCGCTGCGTATGTGAAGTCAACTAATCCGCATTGGGCACGCGTGGTGGACTAACGCACATACACCCTTCCTGAGGGCAGGCCCGTGCCCTGCAGTGGGACGTATATAGGCTGATAATGATGCTGGAATGAGGGTGTAGACGGGAAGAGGTAGAGGCTGACCTACGTGAGCTTCAAACCAGCTACTTGCAAGAGATTGCGTAGGATCTGGACAATGGCACTCTCTTGTTTTGAAGGAAATTTTTTTCTTTACAAGACCTTAACCCCAGTATTATTTGTTATCGGCTCTTTTAGATTAATTTAACTCCTTAACATCGTCATTTGCAATAAAAAAGAGTATATGAGGCAAATTCGTAGGGTTCCGACTAATTATGGCTTAGAAGGGTCTTAATGATAATAATAATAACGCTCACAGGCACATACATTGTAATGATCCCAAGTAAGCACTAACAGGCTTTTTGTTGTGAAAACCATACAACAACGGCACAAACATATAACATCCATGACCGAACCGGGATTCGAACTTAGGACCCTGGTTTGGCAGTCCGGCGTGGTAACCATTACACCAACTGGGTCGTAAAACCAATAAAGATGAATATGTATTTTAGGAAGGTAGCTTAAAAATACTTTGACAAACAAATTGACCGAATGTTGCCTCTACTTTGCTGTTGATTCTGGTATACAAGAGGACGCCTCCACGTTTCGTACTTTAGCTAGTTATAACATTAAGGCTCTATATATTATATAACACACATAATCTATAGCTACGCAGATATGCATAATAATTTCCATATGAGTTTCCTTACAGACAAACAAACAGTTGTTCTAGCGAGAGTAACGCAGGAAGAGGGTTCCGTACGTACTCTTATGTTCTAACGACCCGGTTCGTTGAGATGTACTAATATAAAAATAGAGGAGGCGAAGTCAGAAAATATTTGATTCTAAAGAAGGAAGTTGTGTGGATGCACAATTATTAAGAAAATTTCTCATTAGTTAAGCTCATCTTGCTGGCTGTTCACTGATTAGATACTTGATGTCTGAATTAAAAGTTTGTAATATAGGGCTGAAACTCTCTGGGTACTGGTAAATACTTTTTGATAGACTTTTCCTCAATAATTAATATAAAACTATCGGAGCGGCTCAGAATTGCGTATGCGCGTCAGTGCGGGTCGCGGGGAAAAGTCACAGCTGTCAGTATTGACAACTTCCGTGTGCAGGCATAGGGGCGACCCATTTATCGACTAACCTCAAAAGACAAAGTTCCAGCATAGCCACCGCACCATCGCGCGGTTATTATGAAATTCCAATCGAAGTAAGAAAATCTCGTCTAGATATCTAGAATTTTTTCAAGATAGATTTGCATTGCATTGGGCAGTGGGTTGCCGTATTACACATGGGTAATTGGGTAGTGTACATTCTTGTAGCATTTTGATTGTTGATACAATCATCACCACCCTTTGTCCATTGAAAAAAAGAAAGAAGATTTTTATCATCTATTTATAAAATGAAACAAAATTACAAAATATAATACCATTACTAAATAATTGTCTAATCTTACAGACTTGTCGGTCTTCTGCAGATTGTACTTCGGTGAGTGTGCCCAAGAGCTACATGAGCTCATCCCACCTTCCCCTTTCTACTATCGGACTTCCAGACGCACCGGGGGATATCACCCCTTCTTGGTTGACATAAAACATATCCGCACCAAACGTCTTTCTGAATCTTTTATAATGCGCTTAGCCAAGGAGTGGAATGCCCTGCCTGCGTCAGTATTTTCGAGCGCTTACAACACGAATTTCTTTAAAGTACGAGTGAATAGGCTTCTTCTGGGTAAGCTCGCTACATCTTCGAGTTCTGGTCGAGTCTTGGTTTGAGGTCAAGAACAAAGCAAGAGTAAATTAAAAGTTTCAAAGAAGAAGAAGAAGTTAGAAGTTTTCTTGATATGAGCGAGTATCTCTTATAAAAAATTAATTTTCTTGATATCTCTATAAGGTCTAACAAAATTAGCTGAAACTATTTTAAGGGGATGATCAGACCATCAAACTGAATAACTTTTTCTATGGGACCAATATCGAAATAGCGAAAAAAAATCTGCTGTCCGATACATTTCAGTGGAGTCAGGTGTCCAGTTTTGTATGGGACAGCAAATTTTTTTCGCGATTTCGGTATTGGTCTCATAGAGAAAGTTGTTCAGTTTGATAGTCTGATAATCCCCTTAAAATAGTTTCGGCTGATTTTGTTAGACCTTATATATTATATTTTATAATATTTTTGTTCAAAGAGTAGCTCTAATAATCGTCTCAAAATAAAATGCCACATCCCCACCACAACACTCGTTGGTTTCCGCGGTAGATACGCCAGCATAACTCCATAACTCGAGTTACATTCGCGAGTTATGCAGATTCCCGCGTATTTATTGGCAAACTTTACCAGATAGGAGGCGACACGACGAATCTGATTCCGTTTGTGATATAGAGTAGATTTATTGTCGATATAAATTGTTTGATTTCGGTTTCGAGGGTGTTTGTGGGAGGTTGTATTGTAGGAGGTACGTGCTCAGGTCTAGCATACCCAGTTAACGTTTGTTTTTGAGGATCGTCGTTAGAAAGAGAAACCAAAATTCTCAATTAAGCTTGTGCAGAGTCTTAAAAATACGAGATTTCTCCAGGGTACAATTTCTTTTATTTCCGATTATTAGATCAATATAGCTTTACAAAATTAAATTAAATATAATTATTGTATAGAAAATAGCAAATTAAATTATAAATAAATCAGACCACAAAATTTTGCTAAAATTTAAGGTTTTTGATACCGACTGAAATACTTATAATAATATAAGATTCTCATAATATATAATAAGAATTATGAGATTGTTATAATATTCAGGGTGTAAGTGACAGCCTAGCAAATACTGAAACGGTGAATTCAGACCATCAAACTAAACAACTTTCACAATGGAGCCACAATCAGGAAACGTGAAAAAAAATTAGCCTCTTCATACATTTGGGTCGGGTAGGTACAGCTGTTTTGTATGGAGCAGCCGATATTCTTTCGCGTTTCCAGAGGGTGGCTCTATAGCGAAAGTTGTTCAGGTCTAAATTCACCGTATCCGTATTTTCTAGGCTGTCACTTACACCCTGTATATTATAACATACATACATATGCTCACGCCTATGTCCCACTACTGGGGTAGGCAGAGACAACAGATCGCCACACGCTACGATTCCGACACACATCTTTCGCCTCCTCAACATCCATAAGTTTTTTCATACAAGCTCGTCGGTTACGGGTACATTTTATTTAGCCCTTCTTCAGTAAGCATCCGATTTGGTCAGCGTACGTGCGCCTAGGGCGACCCCGTTCAACCATTCCATTATATTTTATACAGGATAAAATATATTATAAGAATAGAAACTGAGAAAAGTAGAGAATCTTTAGAAAATCTAACTAAAATCTACTTTACGAACTAGTGTAGAAATTGGCTGAGTCGACCATAGATTTTCTAGCCTGTATGAAAAGTGTGATTGTTTTTTTTTTAGATTTTCTAAAAGCTACAACAAAGCCGCAGGCATAAGCTTTTATAAACCAACTTTTCCTTTTATGACGTCGTATCATAATACAACTCGTATATTCCAAGGTGTATTGTCCAGCCAATTGGGTCCGTTCAAAAACTCAATATTCTAAAGAAGGTAAGATTGTGCATAAATTGGATTGGAGCCCCGGTGCTCGGTGCAAATGGACAGGGTTTACTATCACATTTTGTTTGTTTAAGACTGAGAGTGCGCCCTAAAGAAAATTGTTTATACGTTTTTTAGGGTTTCGTACCCGAAGGGTGAAAACGGGACCCTATTACTAAGCTTACGTTGTCCGTCCGTCCGTCTGTCCTATCTATTTAGGGCTGTAACTTTTGAACCGTAAGAGCTAGACAGTTGAAATTTTTACAGATTGTGCGTTATTACAATGGATTTTCTAACAAATAATAAAAATGTCAAAAATTTAAAAATTAAGGGGGGCCCTCATACATGGAACTAGTTTTTATCCACGTTTTTTCTTCTCGCTCTATCGTAAAAACGGTAATACATACAAGCGTCAAACTTGGTGTTATTATAGAATATATATTATTATAGAACAAACTCTACAGTATAACAACAAATAATAAAAACCGGCCAAGTGTGAGTCGGTCTCGTGATATAGGTCCCGAAGTAAAAACATTTTTTTTACGTTAATATGTTGTGGTGGTGTGGTACGGAACCCTCGGCCTCGGTGCGCGAGTAGCCCAACTCGCACTTGACCGATTTTTTATTGTTATTCTTTTTTTTTTTGAGATGACTGTTACAGCTCTGCTCAGGGAGCAACTACTGCTTTTTACTGCGGGCTATTGGAGGGACCACGAAGGTCACCGAGCCAATTGAATGAACTTAAGTAACCGACCTAGGGGCACCCAGAGGGGTACGGACCTCGGCCTAGGACGTTGCTGGGGCTACGCGGCGGATTGTGTAGCTGGGATAGGTGAGAAGCGGCCTGCGATTGGCCTGTAGCGTCTGTAGGCGCCAGAATTGAAAGGAGTGTGCAGAGGTCGCGGCTGTCCCCGCCGGCGGGATGGTTATTCTATTTTAGCGAGTAGATGGTTTAGAACAGATAGTATCATATGCAAAAGTATCTCTACGTACTTTAGTATCTACAATTTGATAATTTGTACAAAAGCGCATAAGGGTACACATTGATCGACGCCGATCGACGGTTGGTCCATACAAAAAGCACGATTAGTATTCCGGCTGCTGTGGGTAGTAACAGTATGCTTAAACTTATATTAATTATGTTTATGGAGTTTTTACCTGCGTTCTTCATGTATCTACATGATCAAAGAATAAAGGTAGGCAAAATAATAAAACGTCACGACTAAGAAAGTCTAACCATCGTTTTGACATGTAAAATGTTTTTTCGTTCGCTCCAGTATAGGCTCCAATTTCACGAAAAAGTGCGATCCCCTTATATCTTGGAGAGTTCTAAAGATATGATATTCAAAAAAGAGTTATTCGAGGAAGTCAAAAACGAGAAAAGTTATGGCTAAAATAGTGAAAAAAAAAAATTCCGAATTGTCGATTTTGGCGCTCGATATTTTGGAAACGAGAAATTATATCAAAAATTTGAGAAACACTCCTCTGGACAATTTAGTCAGCTACAATTTGAGCCTAAAACAAAGACGATCAGTGTTAAGGGTTTGCCCTGTAGCCTAACCATTTTGAGACAATATTTTTTCGAATTCCATAGATTCATTTCCAATGTGCTCGATAGTCGTGTGAGGCACGAAATCTGTGAATTTTTTTTCGCAGTATCTGTAGAAATTCTACTAACAGAGATCGTAATTGTAAAGAATAATACTACAAGTACCAAGGACAGTACAACATCCAATATGGCCCGGCCTGCCTCTCGCAAGTCAATATGGATATTTCATATTTTACCCTCGACCTTTCCTGTTTTCATATTTTTTATCCCTCACACCGTATAGTCAAATGTCGAAGAGTTAGATATTTTTAATACTAAAATTGTCTTGTTTTTTATTGGATTCGTAGAGAAAATATGCCAAGTAATATTTTGTATGTATTCAATACACATATGCCTGCATCACACTTTGGAACTAACTCTGTTGCGCGTCTGCTGGAAGAAAGCTCGCATTTTGTACATGTCTACTTTAATTGTTATTTCTGTAATGTTCTTTTCGAGGCATGTATTGTACCTACTGTCCATTACAAGTGGCAACGGGCTCACTCCCCGTCCCGTCCCGTGGATGTTCTGAGGTTACAGAATATCTCTGACTACCCCCTCGGGGAATATAGTCGTGAGCATATGCTATGCTATGCTCTGTAATATTGTGTGTACAATAAAGTGTTAAATAAATATTTTTTTAATAAGTCCTTTTGGAACTTAGATTATGTTTCAGAGTTGTGCATTCCACTGCACCACTTAAGATTAGAGGGAGCTGGATATACACATTTCATCAGATCAGCACGCCACCTAGCACGCCACCAGTAGCAAGCGGTAGTAGGTAGTTTCCCTGCTGATAGTTGCTGAAAGCTCCTTTGGCTTAAAATCAGTTCATTACAAGTAACAAAAGAGTAGTCTTCAACACCCAAAAATGTGAATAAAACTGGTAAATCTGGGTGAAAATGAGACTGATCCTCATACACACGATTTTTCGTCTAATCTCAGTAGTTCGCTATCAAACTACCTAATTACTTAATCTAGAAATAAACATTTTAACGGGTTCTTACCGCGTTTTGGTATATTTGAGTTTCCGATATTTCGGCAGTGTTACAACTGCCATGATCACGGGATGACTGAGGAACTGCAGGTAGATTTTTAAGAGCAGACAAATCTGTCTACCCTCACTCTTCGTCGTTTGCTCTGCCCACCACTATCGGAACTCACTCAAATATACCAAAACGCGGTAAGAACCCGTTAAAATGTTTATTTCTAAATTGAATAATAACCGCGTATCTCTCAAAAACTGTATTACATAATTACTTACCTACTAATTAGTTTGATAGGGATCTTTAACGATTTTTTTGTAGTCTCTGAATTCGGGCCTCAACTTTTCCGAGCATTCTCTTCTAGTATTCTGACATCCGTGTACACTTTCGCAGTAAGGCCCGGGGCGGTGAGGTAATAGAGAGGCGGAGTCGGGGCGTAAAGCTATACTACGGACATCTCATTTGTTGCGCCTTCTATATCCTAATAGCATATTTCAGTTTTTGATTGAGAGGTAGGTGTATTTTTAAGATTGCTGATATTTGGTCAGTAAGAAGAAGTTTATTGTAGGCCTAGGCATAGGCATATGCTCACGACTATATTCCCGGAGGGGGTAGTCAGAGATATTCTGAAACTCCATAACATCCACGTATCACTAGTACCGAAGTTTATTTTGATTTCAAAAATGGTAGGAACAGCATATTGTAGAGTAAATTGTAGTAGTCATCTCGAATGAAGTAGAAACGGAGTGGGCCATACTCCACGACGCGGGCCCAGTGAATATCGGTATGGGACCAACGAAAGCAGAAATCTTTAAAAAAAACTGATGTCCCATAAATTTTTGGGTCCAGTAGGATTGCAGTTTTATATTGAACAGCTGTTTTTTCTTCGCGATTTCTATCTTTGTTTGATGGTCTGATCATCCTCTTAAAAACCGTCAGCATATTAAGTTTGACCCTTCTTCTTCTTATCGTGTGGGCAGAGCCCTGGTGTCAAGAGTTTTTTCAGACCGCATTACGGCCTCTGACGTGGTTTTTATGTAACGACTACTACCACCAGAGATAGTAGCCGGGACCAACGGCTTAACGTGCCATCGTGATTCAGCCTGCAATGTCCTAACCAACTGGAGAAAAACGCACAAAGTGACATTTCACTAGGTGTCCCCCGTGGGAATCGAACCCACGATCTCCGTAGCGGGAGCGAATGTTCTTAACCATTAGACCACGGAGGCAGTTTGACCCCGTATACCTGCAAAAAAAATCAGGAAAAATTATTTAAAAAAAATTCTTTTTGTAAAATTATGTTTTCTCTCTATTTAGCATGCATGAACAAAATTGAACAAGCAATATTTACATACTCTGTGGTACTCCCGCCCTGTGCCGGAAGTTGGGGAGGGGCCGGAAGAGGGTTTGGCAGGTTGAGCTTTATGATGCAAGCTTTGTATGGAGTTCTGCGCAAAAACTTTATATGGCCTGGATTTGTTTTTACTGTAGGCTTGTAAATAGCTTTTAATATCTTTAGTTTCCCCAATTTTCTTGTATTTGAGGAAGTTTGATTTTTATTATTAGTATAGTTTTGCTATTCAAAAGATTATGCCCCAAATTCTATGATAGTTAGGCTGAACTTGCTTCTGGCCAAATTGTCACCTGAAGACGGGAAATGTATTAAACACTATTCATGACAAGAACATCGTAAAATATTTGATGGGAAATATTTAAATAATCCTAATTTATGAAAAGGGATACGTTATAAATACAAAAGCATTTATTGTTTGCAAAAAATTATAAGGTATAAACTATTGATAAACTAGTATTTTATTTTTAAACCCCCACTCTGATAGGGCTAATAAACATTTGAAGGGATTTATAATTCAGAACAATGTTTGTGTTAATTTGATTTGAAATAGAAGAACATGGCTGTAACCTGTTAATTTTTAATAATAATTATGTATGAGAATATTAATACACGCGAATTCTTTATCGCATTAGCAACGGATACCCTGATCCTGTTTACTTTGATCCTGATCAAAGATCATGAGCCCTGATCGGAAACTTGTTGTCCACTGTTGGACACACGTCTCTCCCAATGATTTTCCAAGCATACGTTATACTGTTATACTTCACAATCTTTCAAATCATCATCATCATCATCTCAGCCGATGGACGTCCTAAAGATCGCCGTAACGATCGGTCCTGCGCTGCCTTCATCAATCTATCAAATAAATCCTTTATATTATAGAGTTGTTAATGGAAAATTTTATGTCATCCCAGATAGGGAAATCGGTCGTGATTTTATTTTATGTATGTTAGTAAAAAATATAAAATCCTATTTCAAACAATATACTTAAAACTTGAAATGAGTATGTTTAAGAAGAAAAACAAAACGCTCTCCCTATGACTCATTGAAGCACTTAGGGACATTATGTTTTGCTTACAACATCATTTTTATGCGCATATCTGTGACCATACGGGAAGGCTTTCACGTCGGATTGGGCTCGCATATTGTCGCCAACTTGCCTCTGATGTGTAAAAGTATTTGAGATTATTTTCAACTAGCTTTTGCCTGCGATTTCGTCCGCACCGGCTCCCGTCATGACAGCGAGATAAAAATATATACCAGTTGTTAAGTCTAATCTAGCAGTTTCATCAAAATCAGTCCAGCAGCTTTAATAACAGCAGCTTTAACAACAACAGTTTTAACACAACAAACGAATAGACAGACAAAAAATCATAATTGCTTACCACGAGCATTTCATAAGCGAGCATCAACCACGGCTTTCAAGGATCTTTTTAGTATGACTTATTCCCATTAGCGAAACGACTGTTCGTCGTGAGTAGGTAAGGTACAGTCTATAAGTGGCGCATAAGTATTGAAAACGATCACCAAAGCTATGTTATACCAGGTCTTTGGATGGGTGACCGTTTTAGTGGTGTTTCATTTTGAGCGCCTTCTTGCTTCAGAACGCATCTGTTGTTTAGTTCCTCAGGGTTCCGACTTGCCTGCTGAGGACCCCTGATAATTTTAAACTTTCTGTAAATCTGATAATATATTTATGAACTTGTTTCTATTATAAGCTCTTTTGACCTCGTTCGATACCCATTGTAAAGTGGGAACAACTAGACTTTTTTCGATACTTTGTTCGTACTGGCTTCCGTTATCGTCATCATAGTAAGATGAAGTATATACAAGTTTTTAAGTCTAACCATTAAAATCGGTCCATTAGTTTTTGCGTGATGCTCGAACATCGAACAAACAGAATGACAAAAAATAAAAAAAATTGAGATTTGGAGTCAAGCCTAAACACCATATCGTATATTTTTTGTAAATATATTCATTGTACAGACACACTTATGTTACAGTTTTATAAAAGTGATAGGATGCTGCTGCCTAGCCTTTAAAAAAGAAACGCAATACCACTTCTAAACTTCTTCTCACATCAGAACACGGCGTATTGTCGCCTACCCGCCAACATTTTATTACAAAACTCTTAAAGTTATTGCCCATGTTCACTTCAGTTTCACAAACAGTTTCAACTGTTTATACGCTTCAAACTATAACACATTTTATTTTTGTTTATTCCTGAGTTATGTGCCTGTTGTCCTGACCAGATTGTTATGTAAGTGTTTCGTTGTTATTGCATTGTGCTGTTTATGGAGATTTAGATATGGTTTATCTTTGGTTTATTTTGTTGTGGATTAGGAAAACTAATCTATTCATTTTGAAGTCTCTCTCTAATGAAATCATAATTATTAGCCTACCTACGTCCCACTGCAGGACCATAGGCACGGCAGGGCCAGGGTAGGTCTCACTCCTGCTCTCAGGAGGTCAAAAACGTCAGTTAACTATATACGCGTGCTCAATGCGGATTGCGGATAGGTAGACTTCACATACGTGCCAGAATGTCTTCTTCAGCGTATGCAGATGTATGTACGTAAGTACGTAAGCTAGAAAAACTCATTGGTACATGACATATTGTCCGTGCGGAATAGAACACAGAAGCTCATAATTGAGTGTCCAAAAACTCTACGCAACGCGCCACCGATGTTCTAATGAAATGAGTGTTGGAAGTCCGATATTTGTTTTTCCTACTTCTTCTATTCTTTTTTCATTCAATTCGATGTGAGTTCCAAGGCAGATTGGAGTCATCCCACGGGCTAGCTGGACTTCATTGTCTTGTGTAATATTGTGATTGGTCGCCGCTGTTGATCCTGGTTTACAGGAGTGACAGAGATGGTCATGATTGGTGGGCTATGCCCGTAAAAAGAGAACAACAAAAGAGAAAACTGTCATAGCACAAAATATTTAATAACCTGATTCATAGTTTCATAGTAATGAAGTATTTATTTTTAAATTGGTCGTTATAATAATAAGATCAGATTAAACGCATCCTAACAACTATATCATAATAATATAATATGTATTTGTGTACGTTAGTGCGAGGTTAATATTTTAAAGTGTCGTGTCGTGTAGTCTCTGCTCGACACCGGCCACATATTTCATCCACCCGTCGCCGCTTGTACGCGACTCTATTCTGATACGGGTCTACGATCCCCCTTCTACATAGAACAACTAACAATCCCCTTGGATTTCGAATTGTGATATCCTCCACGTCGAATCCTTCAACGTCAACCCTTGTTGGCGTGAACTCAGGATGTAACTGGAAAAAAGGAGTTTTGTTGTAAAATATCCTGTTACACGCTGCACAATATAGTTGACCAGCTGAATTGTGCGTATAGCTGTGCGAAGGCTTGGGGCTGGTCTTCTTCTTTCATTCGAGCAATTTCGAAGTCCTCATTTTCTTCTTGGACAGTTTTTCGCCACTCAAATCTAGCGAACGTTTATTTCACGTGTTCCACGTGTAGTCCTTTTTCACTTTTCTCACAAGGTTATTGCTTGTGCAGCAAGCTAATGGTTCTTACTAACTTTTAAAAATTTTTGAAATTAAACTAAAATGTTTTATTTGGGTTCTCACATATTTATTTAAAAACAATGTAAAAATAAACTTTTAACGCCCGTTAAATGTTTAAATTTCGATTTATTTAACAACCCATTTTGAAAAAATTTCGGCAAACCTGTGTTTTAGTAATGTTTTTAAATTTTCTGGGACCCCAATTTCCAGGCTTGCCTTGTGAGGCGACCAATGTTAACCCAGCTAAGCCTATTATTATGTCATGCCAACATGCATAGTTAAGATCCGGACAAATTATTAATTTTAATTGTATCATTTTCTGTTATGCATGTTGAAATAAAAATATTTTTCCTTTTTTCATTTTTTAAAGTAAACAGAAGATAGAAGGCTTCGACGTTCATACTTATTAAGTTTTTCCCAATATAATAACTATCATCACATAACGTAAATGCAATATCGTTTACTCAACCGATAATAAGCCAGTTTCATCCGTCCGGCCGTTACTATCATTTTGATTGAAATTTACTGCTATATCGTATCGCAGCAGAGGGCGGGTGGTGCGTAATAGTGTTATACAATAAGGCACTTTAGTGATTAAATGGTTCTGTACGTAGCAGTAGGATGGTTTAAATAAACATAACTACATCTAGATTAACCAGGCTTAAAATTTTTGAGCGTTCCTTTTTCATAAATCTCCCGCAATTTATCTTCTTCTTGACAAGGCAAGTATTGCAAGCAAGAATTTTGTAATACCATGCATTCAGCAGACTGTAAAATGTAAGAGATTCCACTAAAATAATTAAATTGGACAACGGGACGCAGTGGACATGTCATCTCATGCGATGTGTTACTAGAAGCTGAGAAAATTTCTGTTTTTAGAGGAAACTTTTGGAGTTTTACGAACGATGTAAAGAATTTTATGAATAAGGCGCAATAATTTGGAAAGGTTGAAAAAATTAATGCAGTGCTGTTGCTCGGCAAAGCTCGGTTGTCTGCTTGAAATAATTCTTTGCGGGTAACAAGACCCACCGCATAGAGTCATCCCACGGGCAACTCACATGTCACAACACTGAAAAATACCGTCTAGTAAACTTCATTGCTATAATCCGTGTGGTATCCGCGGTTGATCCCTATTGATCTTCCATGAACTGAAGTTACAGAGCGGCGGGAATGAGTGGTCTATACTCGATAGTCCACCTTACTATCATTTTACTTAAGAGCTATATGCTCTTGTCAGTGGTGTGTTCGTCAATCCAATCACTTTTCCGCCAGTTCCTTGAGTTCCTGATATGACACGACCGACAACAACCTTTTCTTTCACCGGTTCTAGGTAACTCTCTCTAGGTCTTCCTTTGCCTCTCTTTCCTTCTATTTTCACTTCCAATATAGGTTTAATGAAGTTGTCGAGTCGTATCAAGTGTCCGATCATTTTCCTCTCCGGTTGTCTATTGTTATCAAAATCTTCATTTGTTATTCAATCTGTCCAACTCATCACACGTCCATTCGCCTCCAGCACCACATCTCAAAAGCTTTGAGCCCATCTTGATCTCGTGTCTACATTTTATTATATTTATAACATTACCTACCTAAGTTTTGGTTGAGTTATAATAGTAATTTGGAAGACTTCATTTAACAAAATGATTGTTATTTCTTCCGCATATACATTTTGTATATTTCTTTTCTTTTCATAAATAATTATATTTTGCATGACATTTTAAAATTGTATAAAACTAGCTTCAATTAATCAATATTTTGTATGCCCTGTGTGGTAGAACATTAGAACCATTGTATTCATCATGTCATCTGAATGTACCTGTGTTCTTACAAATAAAGTTCTGGTTCTGATTCTGATTATAAAATTAGCAGGCCTGCAGTTTTTTCATAGTCTCCAAATTTTCACGATTCATGTCACAAGCATTTAGTAGATTGGGTTGTGAGTTTGTGACGTCACACCGACCTGTCACATATGCCGACGGGAATATACTGTGTCCGCATCCGCAACAATATGAATGAAGGAAAAATATTGTTTTGTCATCTTCAAGTTTACCCATAACTGTGGTTTTTTCGTTTGTATAATGGTATTATTAAAAAAACAATGCACTTTCTTATAGCTGGTTGACTCTTGCCGGTCGGTGTATGCACCAGAAAAGATGATTATGTCTACAGAGGATTGTTCTATGTATAATATAAGGCTTAATAAAATAACTTATTATGTGATAAAAAAAATATTAACTTTCTCACTTTGAAATCTTCTTTATCCTTAAACAACACAAATCCGAATTGTAAATTAATTTAACTAATTTATTATAGCTTGCTGTGTGGTGTCCGCTATGAATAGCACCATCCCATTTCCTCCCGTAGGTGTCGTAAAAGGCGACTAAGGGAATTACTTAAGGATGGGCAGCAGCATCCTCTGAGTACACACGTTGATTCGATCCAACTGCGATCGCCAACCCGCCTGCCAAGCGTGGCGATTATGGCAAATCCCCCCCATTTTGGGGGAGGCTTATGTCCAGCAGTGGACGTTTAATGGCTGATATGATGATTATAGCTTACCACCTTAATTTATATGTGGTCCTAGGGTACCTATGTTAACAGTTTTTCAAGGGGATAATCAGACCATCAAACTGAACAACTTTCTCTACGGGACCTAGGTATGTAGAAATCGCGAAACAAAAAATGGCATGGTTCTATAGGCTCGATCCCTTGGCCTTAAAAAAAATGGCAGGCACAGTCTTGACATGATTTTGGCAGTATCTCACGAACGTCTCTATGGAGCGGTAAACATGCCCTCTGTCGAGTTTTTTAGGAACTAAAATTAAAAAAGAAAAGAAAAACGCTCATTAAGGTGGACCCAGTTTTCAATCAGGTGCTCTTTTGAAATACCTCGAAATTGCTCCAACTATTGAATTTTTTACAATTGCAACACAAACTTATCTCTGTTATAGCAATCAAACAAAATGCCTGTGTAGTCATCCCCACATATTTGGGCGCAATCTGCGACGAGTGGTGGTAATGAATTGGCTGGTCTATGATTGATGCGGTCCCGCCGTCATCCGCTAATGGTGGCGGGTCACGCACTGCGATTGAGTACCGCTGCGTTTTTTTATCGCTGGTGATCCTAACGGACAGTGATAATTATTCTGGTGACAGACAGAGTGACATGGAGAAGGTATCAGTCCCAAATTTTGAAAAGTAACGGAAAAAAGATTATAGATTATATACAGGGTGTAACAAAACATACCAGTAGGTAGTATTTAAAGGAGTGGTATAGTTTTGACCATTAAACTGAACAACTTTCACTATAAAGCCGGCGTCGCAAAAAAACTTAGCTGTTCCATACAAAATTTCAGAACTCTACTCGCCTCGTCTGATTTTTGTGGCTTTATTTTGACCTTTACTTTTTGAAAGAAAAGTTTGTAACAATTGGATTATCGAGTTTCTGAAATGAACGGATAGGGGCTTATGTACAATCAGCAGCATTGTTCTAAGTGTATATAACTTTTTGCTGCTGTCTGTACAACCTGATTATTTCTAAAATAAAGTATTTGCGTTTGCAGAACAAGACAATTTTCTTTTGTGCCTAAATGTCAATAGTTGTTTTTTAAACTTGTTTTTTTCCACGTATTCCCTAATTTATAGATATGTTACGATGACATATACTCATTATACGACTATTCCTCAACAGCGCTTCTATTTTTTAGTATGCAAGTATAAATGAGCCTAGTGGTGGTCAGACGGAAAAGTCCGCGATAGTACATACCTAGTACTTCGAACATTATGAGATTATGACATTCAAACAATCGCGATTGTTTGAATGTCATAATGTCTGATAAATCGCCTTTATTTGAGTAGCTTCAAACACCTTCGGTGTTTTATATCAGAGCCAGACTACGACTATGAACGTTGTGTTTTTACTACACAGTGTGTAGAAACATTAAGAGATATTTCAACGCATTTCATTATGTAAAGGAAACATGATTCAGTAGAGCCCGGTGAGTCGGAAAAGACGTTTAGGTCAGTGCTTGTTTTGATCTATAAATTGTTATATTTGTATGTTATTCGTAAATTTAATACTCGTTACATCTATTTATCTATTCTCTTTGGACTAGTGCAGTAGGTAACTTTTCTTTCAAACAGGCAAAGTCAAAATAAAGCTACAAAAAAATAGGAGGTAACTTTTGTAATATTTCTAATTGAATACATCATCATCATCAGCCTATACTGGGTGAAATTGATATCATTAGCATCCTTTTAAACTGAGAGCCTACCCATTAAACTGAACCACTTTTACTACGGGAGCAAACCGATCGGAGCAAAAAAAATCTGCTGCTCCGTACTAAACTGAACCCGCCGTCGCTGCCTACTCAACTCAAATGTATGCAACAGCAGATTTTTTTTTCCCAACCGGTTTGCTCCCATAGTAAAAGTTGTTCAGTTTGATGGTTAGACTCTTAGTTTAAAAGGATGGTAATGATATCAATTTCACTCTGTATAGGGTTCTTTATATGCTGACGGTTTCAAGGCGAGAACGAAATTTGCTGTCTCTTACAATTGAGGTCGTGTAGCTTTGCAGTTTTGTATGGAAAAGCCGATTTTTTTTCACGATTCCGATATTGATCTCCTATAGAAAGTTGTTCGGTTTGATGGTCTGATCATCCCCATAAAAAACCGTCCGCATATTAAGAATAACATTGTTAACGTCCCACTGCCGGGCACAGGCCGTGGAAGAACGTTGAAGACATAATAATTTGAAGAGATAAGCTCGCCCTTTGTACATGTCTTTTATATTGTCTGTATCAATGTGTCTGTGTGTACAATAAAGTGTTATAATAATAATAAATATAAACCAATGACAGTCCTGGAAGATAATAAGTACAAGCTTTATTGGGATAGAACAATAATCACCGACAAAACTATTCACTTCAATAGACCAGACATAACAGTGTACGATAAAGACACGAAAACAGTTTATCTGATCGATATTGCGATCCCTAACACTCACAACTTGCAGACAACAATTTCGGATAAACTAGCAAAATACCAGGACCTTGCAATAGAGATCAGAACACAGCGGAGAGCAAATACAGTACATAAAGTCCCAATAGTACTATCGTCTACGGGCGAAATCCCAAAGACACTAAACAACAGCCTGTCACTGTTAGAACAGCCGTCACACACCCTATACACCTTACAGATAACAGTTATCCTGAACACATGTCACGAGAAAATTTCTAACATCTTCTACTATCTGTTCCTCAGTCACGCTTGGCTAAGGCCCGCGTGACCGAGATTCTTACCACCCCTCTAGAAAGGGAGAAAATCTAAGAAAATAAAATAATAATAATAATAATTTAAATTTAACAGTTCTTTTGTTATTGTAATCAGTTTTTGCAAAAATTGCATTATAGTGCGACGGCGAACTCCTCTATTGTAAACTTATTTCATTGCACTATTATCAGTGTAACCAAATGAGCCGGTAATATTGCACTGTCCTCATGCAAATTCAAACATACATACAAGTGAAGTAAGTCCATGTAAAGCTGTTTAATTGAAACCTAATTGCAACCCTTCAGTTAAACGAGCATAAACGGCTACAAATGAAGCAAGAGGTAGGGAGACGCCTTGTGGGCGGGCGGTGGCGTTGGTATAGGTAAAGGGGTATTTTTATTTTTGGAATTCAAATTTAATGGAAGAGAGTTGCAATATCTGACGACTCCGAAAGGGATTATGATCGTATGTTTATTTGTGTACTCGAATGAACGATTGAACAATATAATTTTGTACTAAAAACTAAGATAATACTCTTACAGGACGATAATCGTGGAGGTATGCAGAAAATAACGGACAGGAAATTTTAAATAAAGTGAGGATGTGTAATGGCTGAAAAGGGATTTTTTAAAGACAACTTTAAGGCAGAGGAGTTTAAAAATAAAACCGGGTATCCAACAAGCCGGTTTCTGTACATTGCTTTGCCAGCATTGGGTTATGTGAAGGAGTAATAAATAGAAAGAAATATAAACAAAATGTTCAGATTTATACTATTAGAGTATGCCCAGCAAACAATTTTGTCGTATTAGGCCCACATTTATATGACTGTTTTGACTTATAAAAGTTATATTACTGTAATTTCGTCATATACTGGTGCTTTATGCGTCTGATGTTCGACTATACGACACCTATACGACCAAATTGTTAGTTGGGTAGATTGACTAAGTGAATGTTTATGATTAATATTACGCAATTTTTTTGTTTTTTATTTTTATTTATTTAACAAATGTATTACATTGCATTACAGCTAATACCTTTTTACAGTGTAACTTATAGGTACTTAAAAGAAAACATAAATTAACAAAAGCAGGCAAGGACAACAACACGCAGACAGTCTGCTCATTGGCCCATTATACAGGGTGTGAAATAAAATGCGCTGTATAATGAACGGGGTGCTTCAGATCACAAAACTGAACAACTTTCACTATGATGCGAGAGAAAGCTAAAAAAAAATTCTGCTGTTCCATACATTTTGATCGAGTAACCATTGCCATTTTCTATGGAAAAGCAGATTTTTTTTTCGCGATTTCGATTTTGGTTCCATAGTGAAAGTCACAGAACATAAGAGAGGTTAGAAGTGCAAAGTAGGCGTGGAACATGTCGCCACAGGTTATGCAATGATTTGCATTACACCATTTGCATTGACAAGTGGTGACAGCCGTCTCCGAAGCAAAAGCGCTACTTTACATTTCTAACCCCTCTTATAATGTTCAGTGGTGAAAGTTGTTCAGTTTGATGATCTGTAGTACCCTCTTTGATATGTAACGCATGTAATTTTACACCTTGTAGAGCTAACTCATGCAACAAACACTGTTATGTATCCTGTACAGTGTTACACTGGCAAAGGCCTCTTCTCCCTTTTTCCAGTCCTCTCTATTATGTGAAAACCTTAACCATAAACACGAGGATTGATTCAACAAAATTAGTTCACCATAATCAAAGAATGAAGAGCCTCTGTCGGTGGCGTGTTGCGGAGAGGTATGGACACCCAATTATGGGTGTCCGGGTTCGAATCCACGCGGACAACATGCCATGTACCAATTTATCTAACTTATGTACGTAATACCAATTGTTCTCAAACGTTGAAGGAAAATATCGCGAGGAAACCTGCATACGCTGAAGAAGAAATTCTGATGCGTATGTGAAGTCTACCAATCCGCATTGGGCACGCGTGGTGGACTAATGCCCATACACCCTCCCTGAGGGTAGGCCTGTGCCCTGCAGTGGGACCTTTATAGGCTGATGATGAATAAAAGAATATTAACATTTTACTAGCTTTTTACTAATTTCGATAAAATCTAAAAAACTAACATTAAAATTATTATTATTGCCCTCTTTACTACAAAAGTTACTATAACACTAAGCTTCCATTCTCTCTGGCTGTCTGTCACAAGCAACAAGCCCGAGGCTCTCCGAGATTGGAATATGCAAATACCAGATCCGTTTTAACTTCGACAACTGCTGTGACGATATTTTGCTTTGCCATAGAATCGAGTGGAAGTGCTTTGCTCTGAAGTATTCAATCCATAATAATATCAATAAATAGATTTATTAAATCTACACATGTAAGAGTATCTTCTATTCTATTATTTATTTTAAATAATGGCTGCCATCTTGGTTCGTGATGATTTTGCCAATGTCTAGTTTATTTTAGCAACAGTGCTTGACGTTGTACGGTATTTGGTGACTTCAAGGATTGTTTTTCGAAAAGAACACTATCTTGAGCCACCACTGGAGCTTCGTTGTAGGCCCGGGAGGGGGCAACCAATAATCGACGAGCGACACGTGACTACCCAATAGCAGACCTACACCGCGACACTAAGAGTATCTTAAAATAATATAAAACTAAGGATTGAAAAAAAATATATATCTGTCTAGTCTACAATTGAAGTCACGTGTATTTCGGGTCATGTATCTTAAGACTTGTTTAATATATTTTTCTCAAATATGTTGCTGAATCTAAAGATTTGTAAATCTTCTTCTAATGTCCTGACTTGTTCCTCAGCGCTTATTTTTTATTTTAAATCAGGGGCTGAATTTCAAAACAAATTATTTTTAATTTGGCACTGTATGTTAAGTTTTGTGTAATTCCTTCTACCCTTAGTGAAGGATCCTAGCAAATCAGCATGGACGTTGTAATTTTCCATACTTAATATTCCAAGAGACCGTGATGATCAGAACTTCGTTATTTTATAAGAGCTGAAAGTTTCTCAGCGCATGCTCCCAACACAGGTAGGAATTATGGGTAACTATGAAGTTTGAGTCATGGTTGCTCTGGCAGGTAGCGGTTTAAAACTGTCTGGCCAGAAGTAGGAAGTATCAAAACTGTTGAGCTACTGAGGAAACATCTTCTAATAGTTTTTAACCATGTAACATGTATGAAATTCAGCTTTTATATACTCTAACGTAAGTAGTTACAATGCCAGACACCCTTACACATAAATAAATTGTAAGCCATTACCTTCCAGCCATAAAATATCTTGAATGACACAAAGTCGCCATACGAAATTACACTTTTCTGTAGTAATACCTAGTTTTTGAGAATTAAGCGATTATTTAATCTAGAATTAAACATTTTGCGGGTTTTTACCGCGTTTTGGTATAATTTGAGCTCCTGATATTTATTCTGTAGTATACGTATTTCCAGAAGAGAAACAAATCTGCCATCGTTCCATCACTTCTTCATTATTTATTTTTGTGTGTTGTAGAGCTATGTTGCATTCACCATTTCCAGGCAATCACCCCCCTTGTAAATCAGTTAGCGAAGATTGTTTCCGAAGATGACGCGCTAACGCTGTTTGCGCGGATACGCTACTGTTTAACGCCCGCTGTTCTAGGGTTGACAACATTTTATGTAAAGGGTTGACATGGTGTTTTACAAATAAATAACATCTATACTATTATAAAACTGTAACAGGAAGTTTGTCTGTACATTGAAGATATTAACAAAAAAAAAAGTTACGATATGGTTTTTAGGTGTCCCTGATTCCATTTCACCAATTTTTGGATTTTTTGTCTGTCTGTTTGTTTGTGTCTTTGTTTGTGTCTTTGTTTGTGTGTTTGTTTGTTTGTTTGTTTGAACGAGTATCACGCAAAAACTACTGAACCGATTTTGATGAAACTTTTTTTGTTTGATAGCTTATGATCAATATGACTTAAAATCTGGTATATAATTTGTGCGGATGAAGTCGCGGGTAAACGCCCGTGATAATATAAAATAGTAATGTTGCTACGTTCGTTTTCAAATCTGCCAACGGTATTTCCTCTAAGAGTCGTCAGAATCTGTGCTACACGTACCTAACAACCACTATACGGCCTTGAAAATTACAGTGAATTAAATCTATTTTATTTCATTCTATGAATATACTACTATATCTACGCACGATATTAATTTGTAGAACCAACCAGATTATTATTAGTTAGTATATGGCATTGTTGTGGGCCTGGCATGCCACCTTTGAGAAAGCGAGAAAACCTTAAGATATACTACTAACTAATACTTACTTTACTTACGTTACTTTGCGCATACCTAACGGTTTTCTCTTTTTGTCACTTTGTCGTGTATGGTATGCTATCTGGCATATTACTGGTTTCAGCATTATTTTGGCACGCCAATTATTTGGCTTTCCTACTATAGAAGTCTCTTTACTGTCTCACTGTGAGGCGAAAGAATCATTTCTCGATTAAGGCGCTGTTTCTGTTTATAGGTACAGAAGAGACGTGTGGCGGATAGTCAAACATATATGTAGATGACACGATTGTATCAAGACCTCCGCTTCCAAGTACCTAGTAGACAAAGTTGTATTACGTTATGCAACACAACCTGCCCACCAAATAATTTCTACTCTACACGTGTTTCGCTCCACTAAGGAGCATCCTCAGGAGTTAGACCGACGAACGTTCGAAACAGAGTTGTTACTCCGCCGAGCGTCCGACACCGAGCGTCTCGGTGTAGAGTAGAAATTATTTGGTGGGCAGGTTGTGTTGCATAACGTAATACAACTTTGTCTACTAGGTACTTGGAAGCGGAGGTCTTGATACAATCGTGTCATCTACATATTAGTCATGGATTTCCGCAAAGTAACGCCTGATTCAATTAGTCAAACATATGTAAACCTAATTACGTAACGTAGCGTCGTTTTTGTCATAAAGGAATATCGCGCCCGCGCCTGGCTTAATTCTCCCAACGACGCTATGCTACGTACTATAAGGTTTATATTGTGTTACTTTTACCATCCGCCACCGCCACACGTCTGTATAAACCGCACCTTAAGGACATGGGAACAAAGGACATACTAAACTACATACTAAGTAATTAACTGAATACTATTTCAGCAATTCAGTGGTTGGCAACCCTACGTCACCCCGTGCGGGTCGCGGCTCATAGCCTAAAGGGTTCGCTCCCGTCGGATAGCGTTTAAAAACAACATTATTAAACAAACCGCACGATGATGCGTTTTGTGGACTCATAAATATTAAATAGACACCGTTTTCGTTTAGTTGCTGTGGTGGAAGGGTAGGAAAAATTCGTTGAGAGTTGAGACTAATTTCGTTTTGGCAATTGTTTTGTTACGGTTGGTACTCGTATTATTGGAGCTTTGGTCTTTAAAATTATCATCGAAGTAATGCTTAATGGTGCACGTCTTTAATAGTAGCTTTCCCAGTGAGGAGAAATAAGGCAGATGATATGCTTAATCTTTTGCTATATCTATCTGCACGCTTGAGAATATAGTTCGTAGTTGCAGCAACATTTCCTATAGAGGATTCCGATCATGAGTCGATATTTTCTGATTTGCTCTATACGTCGTCGTCTATCCAGTCGATGGCACGTCATTCTATTTTTCCCAGTCAGTATTTTGCCACATGAACAGCACTACCGAGCATAGCAATAAGAAGGCACGGACAACATGCTATGTTATGTACCAATGAGTTTTTCTAACTTATGTAACTACGTAATACCCACTGCTATCAAACAGTGAAGTATAACATGGTGTATTGGTCTGACACCCATACACCCGCCTTGAGGATAGGCCTGTGCCTTGCAGTGGGACGTTTATAGGCTGATGATGACAGCACTACCTATAGCAGCGTCCATAAGCTCCGTTTATTACACACCATTTTTGTAATGGAAGAAACTTTCTGATTGGATTCTTCTTCAAAATTCATTCGAAAACTTTTAACTTGCCAACCAAATCTACAAAGATAGGTCACTCAAAACGTTCAGGGATTATAATAAAATGGGAACTATTGTTCGAGGCCGGTTCGAAAACATTATCTTATCCAGTGCAACGAATCAGTGAGCACGCGAGTAACGGCCCGCTCCGACGCGGCCGAAGTTTGACTCCGCTGCGTTTCAAATTCCAATTCTAAAAACTCTTGTTAAGGTGAGGATGATGCTTTCGAATTGATATTATTAGGCGGAGAGTGTACAAGTTTCTGTAACTCATAATTATGTGTGCAAACAGAAAAGGAAAAGCTAAACCGCGACAGTGCTACGTTGCGCTGCCGATGCCGTGGTAGACAATCTGGAGTGAAGTGGAGGAATTCACCACATCGCTGTCACAAATCGACGAGCACACAAATGTAACATCCTTCTTGCATCTTTCATATCGTAGAAGTTTTTATATGAGTTTTACACATGCCATAAATATAGTGAATACCAAATTATCAGCTCGCCGACGTTTCAACGACAAATTGCGCAGGTTGTGATGCTACTGTGATCTTTTTGTCCAAGTACAGTAAAATTTCGGGAGTGCTTGTGGAGTACCTTCTTTCTTCTCTTTCTTCTAGTGGAATGCAACTGTTTTCCACGACACATGCGTCTTTAGTGTCTTCAAGCCAAGAGTTTACCGCCTACCTTTCTTCTTTTCACCGTTTCCTCTACCCTAAGGTTGTCTGGAAGAAATAGCTTCTTAGCGATAAGACCGCCTTATTTTGTTCCTCTTGTATTTTTATTTCTGTATTTTACTGTTTATGTTTTGGTGTAAAATAAAGTATATTTGATTTGATTGGATTTGAGTTTAATATACATCTTTTTCTAAAGTCTGTTCCATCCATGGAGAAATTACGCGCTCTTCCATCCACGTCCTTTATAGCTTAGTTTAAAATCAAAACCTGCTGAAAAGAAATTATAGCCTTTGAAATCCACTTCAAGGCCTTCTCTTAATATAAAAAGGAGGGAAAGATGGTCATATACCACGACGCTGGAACAGTGTGGCATATATTGGGCCAGTGTCATCGGTAGAGGCAAATGAGGCCTCGTCTTTGGCTGTGAGAAATATTAAAACCGCCCGAGTAGGCATTTTATTTTATTTCCTTAGGATCGCCGACCAGGACCTGAAGGCCTCTGAACCATCCGTCATTTGGCACAAGCTGATTAGCGAGTCTTTGGAAGTACGGACACGGCCGAGATAAGAATTCCATCCACACAGACTTTAATTTCCTTGGCCATTATCATTCCACTGCTGGACACAAGCCACCCGTTTAATCTTTCAACCATGTTCCAGGCAAACTTTGGCCAACTGTGATGGAAAGCATCCGTATGGTCTTGCCGTAACGGCAATGTCATCTTAAATGCTACAAAGGGGTATTATAAGTTTGCATTATCTGTCAGTGGTTACCAAGCTACGAAAGGGTGAATCGATTTCGAAGCAGTTTTTTTATCAAATCGTTACTATTGTCAAAAAGATATTATCATGTTTTTTTATTTAAATATTTTTTTTTTTATTGCTTCACCTTAACCATTCTCACCTGCTAATGGCTTATGGATCCTTCCGAACGTCCCTAATATTTGTAAATTCACATTCGCATACATTCGTTCACATTCGAAGCGAGTGTGGTGAGGTGTTAATGCAGAGATAATAAACCTAATGTCCGTTTTTGAACGTTTTTACGTCTCTAATGGACTGGAACATTGTTCGTTTTATTTACTTTATTTTTGTTGCCAAGTTTGTTGTTTAACTGTACTGTATTATTGAAAAGGTTTTATCTGTTACAAAATAATGTTATCAAACCTATCGATGTATGAGAATGATGGGAATCGGGATACGTTAATATTATTGTATGGTAATTCCAGCAGTTTAGGAATCGAATTTTCAGAAAAACTTGTTTAAAAAAAATGTACACGTGTCTGAAAATTGTGATTTGTTGTTAGCGTTAAGTATACAAGGGTCTGTACTATTAGTTGGTATTGTTGATTTGAAGCGTGGTGTGGTCGTATATTTTGAAGACCATCAAACTGAACAAATATCACTATGGAACCTAAGTACACACCAGTAGAACCAGTAAAGAAATGGGAAAAATGTATTGATTTGCAACAGTTTAATTTATTTAATGCTGAGGCAGTTTTTGTTTGTTTGACATAAATTCCACTGTTAAATGTCTACAGATTCGGCATAAGTCATTACCTCGATCTCGTTAATGAGTCGACGCAAACGTAAAACTTTCGAGTTTTCAACTGAAGCTGTCATCCAGTTTATCTATTCACTGGTTAAAGGGTTCATTTGATTTACTGGTAAAGAGTTCTGTTGGAGTTTTAATGCAATCTTCGGTTTTTGGGGTTTATTAACAGGTATAAATCATGTGATAAGGGGATAAGGTTTATTTTACAGTATTTTCATAAGGGTATGTAGCGACTTATTAGGAGACGTCTTATCCTATCCTGAAATACCGAAATCACAGAATAGATGCTAGGTATATTTGCAGTATCATTTAATTTATTTATTCAATGACAATATAAATCATGCAGATCATTGGGGCAGGCAGCAGTGGACGTCTATCGGCTCAGATGATGATGAACTCATAGTAGATACTCGATACAGAATAGCCACACCTACCCCCTTACTAAATTCAGATACCGTACCTCACACTTAGAAGGTAATTTTAGGGGATCTGAGCAAGAAAAACTTACAGTAGTGCCTGTGCCAACGCCACGCCATCGTGTTTATGTGGAAGTACTGTTCAATCATCGATCGTAACTTCATTGTATGGAGTACCAGGTGTGTCCCTCGATCTAAAATTAAGGGTTATTGCTTTTTATGTTTTTACTTTCAAGATTCTTGGAATTGTGATAGAGGTAATTAATATTCGATTTCATAGTTTTTTAAATCCGATAAAATCATCACTATTATCCTCTAAGCCTAGTCCTGAGATAGGTAGGAAATAGTCTGACATCAGAATGTGTTTATCAGCATAGTGTAGGTTTCTTAAAGTCTGTGGTCAGCGCGAAAGAAGTCGCAGGCGCCGCTAGTATAAAAATAAATTCGATCTTCATGATCTTCAGAAAGGTCTAAAATCATTACTTATTCATATAAATTTAATTATCATCTCAGTATCATTGTTCGTAACATTTGTGCTCATCGTCAAAACGGAACACAATAATGATCGAAATGGTCGTTTCATTCTAATTCCGATGAAATCGGTGCCTGTGTCCTACCGGATGAAAATGTATCGTACATTCGACTAATGACGACCGGTGTGCCGGCCTATTTCTACTTTGGGAGCTTCACTTTGTGCTCCAGTCTAATATTGTTGTTTAGAAATAGTTGATTAGATATTGTTTATTTGAAAAGTTCTCGAGTCGCGACCGCGTACCGGAGAGCGCAGCGTGGGTAGGCCCCTCACACGGTGGACCGCCGACCTGGTGAAGGCGACGGGAATCCGTTGGATGAAGGCAGCGCAGGACCGGCCGTTATGGCGACCATATGGAGCAGTGGACGTCCATCGGCTGAGATGATGATGATGATGATATTGTTTATTAGAAGCAGTGAAGAACATAAAAGTCACATCTTCTCAAACTAATTCTTTGGAAAAAGTGGCTGCCAGCCACCAGTAGCCTCGATGAGGCGTGCTTTCGGATCGTTCAAAAATGATCGTGCTTTAGAACACCAAGGGAAAATCGGCGTCGTGTCTACAGGGCAAGGTTTGAAATTAAAACAATATCACGCACGATAGAATATTTTATGACTGCTGTACAAAAGCCTCTCCTTTATCGGTCCATCTTTTACTGGGTCTACCTTGTCACCGGTGACCATCCTGGGAACCTAGTCAAATTAATGACAAGAATTGATTAATGTTCTGGTAGATATTATTGGCCTGTCGCTGTTATAGGGAATTTTTCTTTGCAATCTCTAATTTTTCTTTGAGATCTCTAACCTAGGACTAGGACCTAGGATCTTTCTAGGTGTGTGCTTGTCGGACGCCATCTTTTTTCTGTATCAGTACTATTACAGTATCGCAAAACTACATCACTGGCAAAATTTTTAATTATTTTTCAACTCCGTGGAGTCGACGCGTGCGTCAACATTAATTTACTGTTAAACAAAAACAATAATATTGAACCTCAAACCACCGTCATCGCAACCCCTGCACGTCAGGGGTCGTCAACTAATATCCGCAGGTGAGATCCGAACGAACCGCACAGGAACACCACTGCCCATTGTTTTACTGAAATATTGCCAGCAACAGGGGTATATTACTATTGGTTCGATTTATAAGTTTAGTAAAGAAGTTTTACTTTCAGTTTATTATTAGGTTCTGTTATCTGTATTCGGTGATAGCAAGAAATAGGTAGTATTTTTTTTTGAGTACGGATTTAGTATTTTATTTTATATCTAAAATAAAAACAAAACTCAAACGAATTCAAATCGATTAACTTTATATGATACTAGCTTTTGCCCGCGACTTCGTCTGCGTAGACATGTAATTTTGTCTAATGTCTCGTCTAAGGTCATGAAGGTCATGGTCCGAACCAAGTCTAGGAATCCTGGCATGTAACATTAGAATGGCGATTAAGGAATGGGCTGATAAAAGACACAGGCTAGAATGCTCTGGCCTCTCGGGTCTGCAACACTGCAGGAAATTCATCAGCAATCTTCTTATAATCGTGTGGGCAAAGCACTGGTGTCAGAGTATAACAGCAATATAACACCACGAATCCCACAGTTCATACTGAACAACAGCAGGAGTAAAGCTCGTGCTATCGTCGGAGCCCTCACCGGGCACTACGCAACAGGCACGATAAAGCTCACTCTAGATCCCGGTTGCCGAGCGTGTGGAGAGGAGGAGGAAACCATGGAACATTTGTACTGTGTGACTACGATGTCTTGGTGGGTAAACGTATGTGACTCCTGAGAGATGGTTATTCATTACAGGTTTCTTACCCTGAACGCTATTGCCTCCCTCATTTTCCAAGTTTTTCAAGGATGAAGAAAATAATATGTAGGGTTCAATACAAAAGATACCATTGGGTCGAAGTGTTGCTGGCTTGCCATTTCCCATAATAAGATAAGAAAGTCATGAACTTAAGCTAAATCAAAATCAGAAAGTACCCCAAGTAATTCTGTAGGTATCAGATTTAAAAGTCATTCACTGGATCCATCACTTTAATTTTTCTACTGTTCGTCGTTTATTAGTTTTTTATATATGTCGAGCAGCATAATAATCATCTTACGACCCACTGCGGGTCACAGACCTCCACTCACGTATAAACGTTAGAGTATACTCTACCACGCGGGCTACTGTAAAATGGTGAAGGCAAGAGCTAAAACGTTAATATTCTAGGAAGCTAATGGTCAATTTGCTAAAAAAGATTTTCAATTATGTAAGTAGGTACATTACCGACCTGTGGTGTTATATTATAAGGACCTTTTAGATACGTAGGTACCTTTTTATACGTTGTGGTAGAATGATGTTCTATAGTTAAGATGCACAAGCCCTCAAAAAATCATAATTGAGACCGAAAATCAAACAAAACAAAAATTTGGCAAGAATTACTGCAAAAAAATTCGTCCTTTCTGTTAAATAAGGTTATCAATCCGTAGCATTGGCTCAGATTGGACTCAAACAATCAATATACTTACAACGATGTATTACAACGATAATATAATCAACTAAATTTGTAAGCTCCTGCTATAGCTAGGTTTTTGAATTAATAATTGTAGCACACTTGCTTTAAAAAACTCCCAACGTCATCTATTAAGATGAAAACAATACTACGATTAAATTTTTGAACACTTGATTTTTAATATTTGACGACCCGGTTGGTGTAATGGTTACCTCGCCGGACTGCCAAACCAGGGTCCTGGGTTCGAAACCCGGTTCGGTCATGGATGTTATAAATGTTTGTGCCGTTGTTGTATGGTTTCTATAATAAAAAGCCTATAGTGCTTGTTTGGAATCATAACAATGTTCCTGTAAGCGTTATTTATTTATTTAATTATTTTTCTAATTCAGCCGGTAAGTAACTATACAATCAAATCTGTAAGACCGAATATCTGAGATGTCTTGAGCGTGAATTGAGTATGGTACTTGCTTCAAAAAAACACACAACGCCATCTATTAAGATGAAAACAATACTACGATAAAATTATGAATACTAACTTTAGAAAAGGTTAAAAGAAAGAGGATTTTTAGTATTTGCCGACCCGGTTGGTGTAATGGTTACCACGCCAGACTGCCAAACCAGAGTCCTGGGTTCGAGTCCCGGTTCGGTCTTGGATGTTATATGTTTATGCCGTTGTTGTATGGTTTCCACAATAAAAAGCCTATAATGCTTGCTTGGGATAATTAAAATAATGTTTGTGCCTGTGAGCGTTATTTATTTGTTTAATTATTTTTCTCGCGTTCTCCGCTGGAGAATACGCTTGCCCGGTGTGGGGCCGATCTGCCCACGCCAAGCTGGTGGATACCGGCACTAAACAAAACGTGTCGGATTATAACTGGATGCTTGAAACCGACTCCAGTACAGTTGCTTTACCCACTGGCTGGCATAGCGCCCCCAGATATAAGTAGGGCTGTGGCAGGTTCCTCAGAGAGAGCCCAAATGGTGGACGACACACGACATCCCATGCATGGCTTTATTCCTGGGCTGCAAAAGCTGCCAAGCCGACGCAGCTTTATGAAGTGTGTCGACCCCCTGAATACTGGCCCAGCGCAAGCAAGGTGTACTCTATGGCGACAAAAAGTGTCCCTCCCAACTCCATTTGTGTCGCCGTCTGAGAGCCTCACGCCTAGACATGACTTGCCTTGGGCGACCTGGAAGTCTTTAAACCGACTTCGAACCCAGGTCGGTCGCAGTAAGGACAACATGGTCAGGTGGGGATACTCGGATGCGCAAAATGTGACTTGCTTGTGTGGAACTCCACAAACGATGGCCCATCTCACATCGTGCCCTGCGTGCCCTAACATCTGCACGCAGGAGGAGCTCATGACTGCTAGCGACGGTGCAGTATCGGTTGCCCGATTCTGGCAAGCTACTATTTAGCGACTTTGTTCAGAATTTGAAGTCGACACGATAAGAAGAAGATTATTTTTCCAATTCGCCCAGTACCTATACAATCAAATCTGTAAAACCGAATTTCTGAGACGTGTTGATGATAGAACCACAAACATAATATTAATATTAGTGAGATACCTGGTAGGATGGTAGGATTAAAATTAGAAAAAAGCCAAAATAAAACATCCTGCGCTAATATTAGATCTGATATGATCTCAGGATATTATTATGATTGAAGGTCAGGCCCTTAACATATCAAGCCTAACTGCTTCTGTCTAATCCGGTGAAAAATGGATATAGTCGTTGAATGTATTTAAAAAAAATAAAAAAAAACATTCTCGACCAAGAATCGAACCTCCACCTCATGCACGAAAATCTAACCATATACCAAATATACTACACAGCTGTTGTCAAAACTGTTGAAATAATTTAATACTATTTTTATCACTGCAATCTACACAAATGCATCTGTCAGCGTCAAATTGGCGCTAGTGAGCATAGAATAAAAACGTGGTACATGTTTCAGCATGATAAAACATTGTAATTTATCCCACAGGAACCCATTGCTAGGATAAAAAGTATCTTATATCTTAATCCAGAACACATTCTATCTGCGTGCCAAATTTCATCAAAATCATTCCATTCCATTCAGCCGTTTATGCGTGATTGCGCCACAAACATACAACATTACAACTTTACAAACATCGTCACAAACTTTCACGTTTATAATATTAGTGAGATTATTAGTTCTTCTTCGTGATGGAATCTTTCATTATTGAAAACAATCAAGTGTACTGGCAGACACAAAATTATTTGTTAAGTATGATTATCACTGAACGGAACGCGTCGGGGCGCATTATATATATATTACTTTATTTTTTATATATTTAACTTAATATGCTGACACTTTTTTAAGAGGATGATCAGACATCTATGGGACTGTCATCGATATCGCGAAAAAAAATCTTCTGCCCCATACATTTTTGTAGAGTAGGATTGCAATTTTGTATGGAACAGTTGATTTCTTTTCGTGATTTTGACTTTGGTCCCATACAAAAAGTTGTTCAGTATGATGGTCTGATCATACCCTTAAAAAACTGTCTGCATATAAGAAGGACCATATACATCTTGCAATCCGGTCAGATGCGCGCGAAATCGGTGACGGCCGCATTCCACTGCAACGTCGCCTGGTCAGCACTCGCTGTCAATTTGCGTGCATTTGAAACAACGGCTGAGGCGCACGTATGCGCCTGGATTCCAGCGAAATTTCGTCCGGAAGGACGCAGTCGGCTATTGCCGAATGTTACATTAATTTATGTAAAGCTCATATCAAGCGACAGTCCGTAGGGTGTGGCAGGTTCCTCAGAGAGAGCCCAAATGGTAGAACTAAACATTTAAAAGGAAATCACAGATATTGGTTTCTAGATTGTTTTAAAACCATTCATTTTTTACTTTAATTACTAAATGTTCAAACTATGCTTCGTTTTGTATGGAGCGCCGTAGAAAAATGCGCAAAATGCACGGCGGCACATCGCATCGGCGGCATAAAAAACCGACCCTTATTAATTTGTTAGAGTTGTTCGTTTGTATTTTAGTAATAATTTACGGTATTTCAAAATAGTTCCTTACCTGTCTTTAAAATATTAGCTATTATACAGTCTTGCGTAACTGTGTGATTACACCGTAAATAAAAACATTCCGAATTAAAAATCGAGTTTTAGACACCTTTGGGCTGCTGATTTGAATTCATGATTATATGCTCTTTGTTTGAAATTGGCGTGCAGTTTTTTTTTAAATAATTACTCTTGCTTTGTTTGCACTGTAATTCTACAAAATGTCGAGAAATTTGTAATTCGAATCTTGTTTTCTTGTGGCCAGTACTAAGGTTTTTTTTGTTATGCAAAGGTTTTCTCCATGGAGTTTGAAAGATTTTATAGCCAAAAAGAAAAACAATGTTATACCGGTGCAGTCATCAGCACTGGACAATGATAAAATTTATAATTATTGGTATTTATTTTGTAATTTATTGTTATTTTCGTTATTTATAAATCAAACAGTCTTCAGAATTAGCTTACTTTATTACAAGTCTTTTAATTTTAATTAGTGTTACTTAGTTGAAATTGAAATGGTACCGTACATTGGTTGCACTTGCGGTTATATGTTTATATCTCCGGCTCCCGTCAACGTAGCGAGATAAATTATATACCAGATTATAAGTCAGATCATAAGCTATCAAACAAAAAAAGTTTCATCAAAATCGGTTCAGTAGTTCTTGCGTGATACTCGTTCAAACAAACAAACAAACAAACAAATAAACAAACAAACAAACACACAAACAAACAGACAGACAAAAAATCCAAAAATTGGTGAAATGGAATCAGGGACACCTAAAAACCATATCGTAACTTTTTTTTTGTTAATATCTTCAATGTACAGACAAACTTCCTGCTACAGTTTTATAATAGTTTAGATTTACATTTAAGGGCATGTTTTAAAACTAGGTATGGTTTTTCTTCTCTTCTCAGTCGTTTTTGTAGAAAAAGGATACTCAATAGGTATAAATAGCAGTTTGAACAGTATTTCTTTTATATGTGAAAGAAGAAACTAATTTCAAATATTATTGATTTTTAAACATGTTACAGCCATGTTATGCTATAATAACAATGCTGCTATTGCTGCTATAATTTCGTTCTCTGGGTAGTGGGCTCGGTGGCGAAATTGGATAACGCAGTTCCCCGGTTTGGAAGAGTGCGGGTTCAAGTCCCGCCCGAGACAAATTTTTCAATCTTTAATTTGATAAGAAGAAACTAAATATTTTTAGACTCATCTTTTTCAACGGAAACAATAAGATGCCAAAAGTAAACTATCTCTTAGCAAATATAATAAATTGTTATTCCATATGGTAATGATACGTGTAGAGTTAAAAATAGGTTCCAAGATAACATTTTCACTTGGGATTGATAACAGTTTTTTTTTTAAATGAAAATGTCAGAGTGTAGCGTGTGGCGCTCTTTGGTCTATGTCTACCACCCAAAAATCAATATCTAAAATTCAATTTTTTTTATTCAAAATAATATCACATAGATAGCTTTTTGACGTCATTTTTTGACTCTACCACCGCGTCGGAAGGTGTTCCGTTGAGAAAAGATGCGGCCAGAAACTCTACAACACACATCTTTTAAACAAAATAAAATATACAAAGTACAATTAAAATACAATATTGCATTACATAGAGTAACATTATCAAGACCAGACATTTTGGTCATTCAAATAGTCATCGAGTTTATAGTAGCCTTTTTTACAGAGAACTTGTTTAACAGGGACTTAAACTTTATGTCTGGCAAGTTTAGAATATCCTCTGGTATCTTATTATAATAGCGTATACAGTGCCCCATGAAAGATGTGTTGACCTTACTAAGTCGAAAATGTGGGAATACTAATTTATTTTTATTTCTTGTATTGTAATTATGAACGTCACTGTTTTTGGGAAAGAGATACAAAATTTTCCGAACGTATAAAATATTTTCCACATGGAACAATGATGTGAGTTTATGTATGTATGTACATTTTTTAATTTTTGTGCCAGAAGTGTCAAACCCCTGACTTTCAGCCGCGCAGTCATTAATTCAGAGAATCGAGTATTATTTCCTGGGGCGCTACCGTGGACGATCGCTCATCCGATTCGCTTTAAAATCTCTTTTATCCCTCTCTCGCCGCCCTCGCTAAAACGAGACAACAACACTTTTGAGCGCGATAGCATCAGAGTGAATTTTCAGGGGTACGTTTACTTCCGTCGGCTCACATCCGGTGGGCCCCGAAAAAAGCTTTCGGTTCTGTATTGTCCCTCTTTGTAAAAGATTAATGGTATTCGGTTTTTTATTGTCTCGGTCTCGTTTCGGTATTGGTTTTAAAATATTTGCTGTTTGGTATTTACATAATTTGGTGTTGCGAATTTTTATTTGGTTCGCTGACGGGATGTAGGTACTAAAAAACGTAAACTCACGACGGTATCCGCTCTTGGGGTGGTTAGAATCGGTGCTATAACTGTCAACCTACTTTTACGGGTGCAATTTGTAGCTAGGCATACTTTAACTTTAGGATAGATATACACCCATAGCACAGTTTAAGAAGGAATATGGTACGGACCGGACGTATGAACTGTAGCAGAGGCGAAAAGATCAGCGACGGACAAAGTGGCAAAGGCATAAGTCTGTTAAGGCCCCATTTACTCAATAATCACACTTTCTGCCCCCCAACATTTTTTATCTCACCCCCCATGGAAGACGAGCGAATGACAATTATAAACAAATGGTATAGTCCTTTCTGAAAGAAATGAAGTGATACGTCAGAGAACTAAAGTGGTTGACATAGCTCAGAAAATTAGCAAGCTGAAGTGGCACTGGGCTGGTCATATCTGCCAAAGAACTGACAACCGGTGGGGTGTCAGAGTTCTAGAGTGGAGACCGCGAACTGGCAGGCGTAGTGTGGGACGCCTTGCTGCCCGCTGGACAGACGACCTAAAAAAAGAAGCGGGGAGCGACTGAATGAGGAAGGCCGAGGACAGAGTTTTGTGGCGCGCCTTGGCAGTAGGCCTATGTTCAGCAGTGGACGATGATTGGCTGATGATGATGATGATGATAGTCTTTCCTTACTCCACTTATTCAGAATCACAACTTTTTTACATTCTGTATCGCGCTAATAATATCTTGGCAGCAATTTGATTCGTAGCTTGAGTGTCAGAGACTTGATTGCCATTGTCAATCAAATAATAAACTCAAATTTGGCTGAATCGATACTGGATGAAAACCAAAACTTGTTCTTCTTATTGTGTGGGCAAGCTGCCGAGCGTCAGAGGCCGTCTGAAAAACTCAGACAGCCAGTCTCCAGCCTTAAAGCCTCTGATAGCCTCTGACCAAAACTGAACTGTAATTGAATCGGCACTGCAAAAGATGCATATATTTACAATTAGCGTTATTTATATATAATCTAGAATTAAACATTTTAACGGGTTCTTACAGCATTTTGGTATATTTGAGTTCCCGGTGTTTAATTCTAGATTAAATAATAACCGTGTACCTCTCAAAAACTGTAGCGCTCTATAGGTGACTGGGGTAAGTGCTCCAGAAAATTTTCTGACCACCCCGATCGGGATTGTGTTCGTGAGGTTGTGTATGTATTTCTGTTCCCCTACTTGACCTTCAAACTTATAAACAGCCTCGCAAATAACACCATCTCGAGTCGTATCTTGCAATATTGACGTAAGTACGTCAATATTTTATTGCTATCAGCATAATGCTCCGTTGGTTTTACGTTCAGAGACGTTTGTGCATGAAATACAGTCGAAACAATATTTCGTTTACGTGCAAACATGCAAAATGGTGTTGTTGCTTCGTGGGAAAATGGGATTCACTGTTTTAGTTTTTGGTTAGACGTTATCAGTTTTTTTTAACTCTAAATATTTTGTTATAGAAACAATTATACAGGGTGTCACACAACAATTACACAAAAATCATCATCATCATCTTGAGATGACATCGGTTGACCGATGGACGTCCATTGCTGGACATAGGCCTCCCCCAAGGATCGCCATAACCACCTGTCCTGCGTTGCCCTCATCCAAACGTAAAAATAAAAATTTAAATACTTTACTTTATGGCGGATAGCAGTTAAAACTTCTTCTTATCGTGTGGGCAGAGCCCTGGTGTCAGAGTTTATTTTCAGACCGCCTTACGGCCTCTGACGTGGTTTTTATGTAACGACTACTACCAAGTACCAACAGAGATAGTAGTCGGGATCAACGGCTTAACGTGCCATCACGGAATCATTTTTCAGTTAAATTAAAGGGGGTTTCCTAATACAGGAAACGTGTTTTTTTGTTTTTTCTCTATCGTAAAAACGGTAATGCATATAAGCGTCAAACTTGATTAGTTAAGGTTCCTAACCTAACAATTTACAAACATTTACATAATGTGTGACTAGTGAATGAGTTTCTGTGGAATATTGATTCAATATGAACATGGACCGTTTAAATCATTACGAAAGGAAGTTCTTCGTCAAACAAACAATCAAATAGAGCACATTCTTAGCGAGATATAAATCAGATATCAGACGCCATCACGTAACTATTGACATCATCTAATCATATTTTTATTTAAGGGGTAGTACTTACAAAGAAATAAAATGTTTTATCTATATCGACGTCCCCCACGAAAAATATCGTACTAGGAAAAACGAAATTGTTCAGGAGAGGCTAAAAACTATATTTCTTTAATAAATTTGTCAATATTAAATCTACAAGGATCCTTTATATACCAAACCAAAGTTATTTTTTTTGCTATCGTTGTATTAAAACATCATTCGTTTATTGTAGGCGTAATCTGAGATATGAAGGAAAAAAGATAATACCGGAAATTAAATAAAAAATCTGTCATGATAATGACCTTTACGATATTATTCGTGTAAAATGTCACATAGACATTGATCAGTAAGATTACATTACGATGTTTTTCTACGGTATATTTCCATCAACTGCTTTAACGCACTAGTTTCTTACGGTTTTATTCGTGTCGAATCGGCACTATTTGTGATCTGTAATGGATTGTAACGGGATTTTACATGCAGTATTTTTTAAAATATTGACACGTAAGTAAATAATGCTGAAAAATAAATGTAATATTGTTACATTGTTATAATTACGCTAAATGTTAATAAAACGAAAAATAGTTACTTAAATAGCTTTATATAAAGAAAGTGAGTAATCATTACAGTAAGGAATTTTAGTTAAATTGTTAACATGATTTAAAAAAGTATATAAATCAACTCAGTATAGTATCAATCACTTTCATCAGTTTCATCATCATTTGTAGTGCTCTAAAATCGTAAGGCATTGTAAAATCCGTGATAATATCGAGCAATCGCCCCTGAATGACACAAACTTTGCAAGTCATTGTAAAGTTCCTTGGAAATAGGTAATAACCGGTTGTATGCTTGTTTTAAATTAGGCAGTGTTTCTGACTGTAACAGGCTTGAAGATCTGGAGCCTCTACCTCGGCTTCTATTTTCACCTCGACCACGAACACGACATGGCACCGTAGTCGGTCCAGAAATGTCTAACTCGGAATATGGACCATCATCAAAGACATATTTAAAAACGAGGCGATCTGGTGTTTCTTTTGAAACGCTGATTTCCATCGCCTCAGACCAGTGGATGACTTCACCTTTTATATATTCTTTCCATTTTTTGTCTACAACAAGGGGCTTTATGTCAAAGATTTCGGTCTGGTCCATTTCCTTCAGATCATACTTATGTCCAGTAACTTTTGCGTTCATTATTATGCTGTATATTCATATTCCAGAATCGCTTTATCTGCAGAATCAGCTTGCTTGTATTTGGCACACAGCGCACATTGATCCTTTTTAGGTTTATGGAAGGAATAATTGAAGCTTGTATTGAAAATGCGTTCGTATTGCCGTTTTGTTTATTGATATTATCATAACGACATTGTCCTGCAAACCATGTTTTATATAAACGGTACATTTTCGAAATGTTAAGGTGCTCTGATAGATACTCTCGTTTTGAATCTTTCCGTGTGTAGTGTGACTCTACAGTTGGAAAACCTTTAATATGTGTAATTACACTCTCTTCTGTATCAGGTTTTACTTTCTTTGGTCTGTTGTCATGTTTAGCTCTGTTGTCAATTAGACTTTCATCTTTTTCAAGCTTTTCTAATGTCGTGAAAACCACCTGCTCTGTAATATCGAGTTTATTTAAAAAAAATACTTTCCAAACTTGAATTTCTTTCCAGTCTTCTGAACTCAAATAATATTTTATAGTCTGCGTGCGCGTACTTTTCCTCATAACTGTAATTTTTTAATACAGGTTTGGTTTTCACATGTCTGGAAATGAATTGCCATTGAAGTTCACGACTACCAAAATTATAATTTTTATTTAAATATTAATGCTCTTTGTGCCTCGGTAAACTTGTCACCACATCCTTTTTTACAGGCACAAATAGGTTTTATAGTATTCTTAAGTCATGTTTTTTTTCGATCTACTTTCATAAGCCTCTCCATTCCCTTTCGTCTCTTTTACGTTTTCTAGTAAATTTTTTTGGTTCTGTGTTTTCGTTTTCGGGCTCAGAGGTATTTTCTTCATCATTGTAAACGTTTTCTAAATTTTCATCAATCCTGTTATCACCTGCTTCTATACGTACAACTTTTATATTATCTAAGCCTGGTCTCTCTTCTGTTTCACATTGCTCACCATTTTTTTTCTCCGGACTATGAACTGTAGATTCTTCGCTCAAATCCAAAGGATCATCATTTTCTGGTAACTTAGTCTGGGTATGCATTTCAACTTCTATATCTACGTTTGCTCTCTCTTCTATTTCACATTGTTTGTCACATTCACTTTTTTTATCATTTTCAGTGTTTTCTACGTCTTCATCGATCCCATTATCACCTGCTTCTAAACGTACAACTTCTATATCTACGCATGCTCTCTCTTCTATTCGAAATTGCTTGTCATATTCACTTTCTCTATCATTTTCAGTGCTCTCAACGTCTCCGGACTACAAAACAATGAATTGTGTTCAGTATTGACCAACTGCGTGTACTGCAATTTAAATTTTTTTTAACAATTTCTTCAATTCTTTAACATTTTCAGTGTTTTCTACATCTTTATCGATCCTATTTGATAATAGGATCGATAAAGAATCAGGTGATCCTGATTCTGAACGTACAACTTCTATTACGCTTGCTCTCTCTTCTATTTCACATTGCTTGTCAGTATTGTTCAGTATTGACCAACTGCGTGTACTGCAATTTAATATTGTTTTTAAACATTTTCTTTAACAATTTCTTCAATTCTTTAACATTTTCAGTGTTTTCTTCGATCCTATTTAATAATAGGATCGATAAAGAATCAGGTGATCCTGATTCTGAACGTACAACTTCTATTACGCTTGCTCTTTCTTCTTGACATTGCTTGTCACATTCACTTTCTCTATCATTTTCAGTGCTCTCGACGTCTTCATTGATCCTATTATCATCTGCTTCTAAACGTACAACTTCTATATCTACGCTTGCTCTCTCTTCTATTCCATATTGCTTGTCACGTTCACTTTCTCTAACATTTTCCGTGCTCTCGACGTCTTCGGACTACATAACAACGAAATTGTGTTCAGTATTGACCAACTGCTTGTACTGCAATTTACAAAATACCAAAACGCATCGTAATATATCTATAGGATTTGTGATTTTCGAAATAAATGTATAATAATGACATGTTACTGTAAAGAATTTCAAGAAGAAAATACAAAAACGTTATGTAAAAGCCATTACTGTAAACTCATCGAACATTTTTTTACACGACTACCATCGTTATTGCTTTTACTGGAAGCTCATGAAACATTTTTTTACACGAATAATATCGTAATCACTCTAACTATTGTATTACTTTTGTATTTCTCCCGCGAATAATATCGTAATAGCTTGTACGATGTTACTGCTCGTATATTTTCCCGCGAACATTATCGTATAAGTGTTATGCCGTTTAAGCTACTTTAAATTATTTACGTAAACTTACATTACAGGGTTTTTCGTCTAAAACATGGACATATAAAAAGTAATAGAATAAACCGGTAAAAAAACTTATCTCCGTAATTTGACTTAGGAAAGGTAAGAAAAAAAATCACATAGTATAATAGGACATCTACATGCCTAATTAATCATAAAAGCAAGAACCCCGTAAGAGCGCTTTACGGGATTTTTCGTCGGGAACGTCGATATGATCCTTTTTAATATGCTGACTGAATATAATAAATATAAAATGGCACCAACATCGTAATCGCGAAAAAAAACTGCTTTTCCGTACAAAACTGCAAACCTACTCAAGCCAAATGGACAGGCCGTACAATATAGAAAGTTGTTCAGTTTGATGGTCTGATCATCCCCTTCAAAAAGTGTCAACTTAATATTAAGAAGGACCCTGCACCCTCCCACCCTCTACAAATAATAATAAAATTCTAAACTTCGTGTGGATGTATATTGAAAAAACATTCAAAAATCAAAAATACAAATAATGCATTGAGACCATTTTTAGAATTTTTGTCTGTTTGTCCGTTTTTCTGTTTGTTTGTGCACGCATAAAATAAAACAATATCGATTGCGATGGGGTTTTCACAGAAGCAAAGGGCTTAACCCGCGACTTCGTCCGCACAAATTATATACCAGATTTTAAGTCAGATAATAAGCTATCAAACAAAAAAAAGTTTCATCAAAATCGGGTCAGTAGTTTTTGCGTGATGCTCGATCAAAGAAACAAACAAACAGACAAAAACTCCAAAAATTGGTGATATGGAATCTGGGACACCTAAAAACCATACCGTAACTTTTTTTTTGTTAATATCTTCAATGTACAGACACACTTTCTGTCACAGTTTTATAATAGTGTCTTATTCTTATGGCTATAATTATAATATGTGAAAGTCATAAGAATAAGATTTCATCAGAAAATCAATATTCAAAAGCGTGAAAAGCCCGTAACAATGTTTAAGTTTAAATACATCAGGTATCACCTTAAGAATCGTACTATAATCTTCACCCGCGTCTCTCCATGCATCAAGCTAATGTGGCATTCGATTTACGACTTCAAATGGAACGAAACGTATATTTAATCCAACTTTATTGGCGACTGACAAATTTGTGATGCCAAATCGTTTTGGAGATTGCCAATTATTATTTTTAAGACGCTTTTTTTACAGTATTATTCAAAAGATGGGACGTTTGGTTGTGATTCCAATTAAAATAATTTATTTAATCCAATAGATACGTGGATAAGTGCGTATCCACGACAGACTTCGACAAAGGTATTTATACATCACTCACATCCACAACAGGCTTCATCAAAGAAAATACATCACTCAGATCCACAACACGTTTCGTCAATTTGTTGGTCGTGTTCAATTCAATTTTTGTTTTTGATTATTACTACCTATATTTTTCATATACAGGGTGTATAGGGTAGGCCCTGCACTGGGTCTTAAGTATAGGCTAATGATGATAATTCTCTAAACAGTATTTAAATCATGATTATTATAATTTAAAACACACTGAAGAGGGAAGTGAATCTTGGGTATGGCAGAAGACGCATGAAAGTAGGATTAACGCAGTAGAAATGCGCTCACTGAGAAGTATGTGTGGTGTGACTGTGATGGACAAATTGAAAAATAGTTTTATTAGAGAACGTTGTGGTTTGAAAGAGGATGTAGTGACAAAAATAGAGAAAGGTATGTTGAGATGGTTTGGTCATGTGGAAAGAATGGATGAGAGCAGATTGACGAGGGCAATCTATAAGGCAAGCGTAAGTGGAAATGTTGGAAGGGGACGGCCTAGACGTACATACACGAACCAAATTGGCGACGTGCTTAAAAAGGGCCAGGTCAGATCTACCCGTAACCGACGAGCATGCATGAAAGGACTTATGAATGTGGAGGAAGCTAGAGAGGTATGTCAGGATCGTAGCAGGTGGCGTTCCGTTGTCTCTGCCTACCCCAGTGGGAGACAGGCGTGAGAATATGTATGTATGTATGTATGTCTGAAGAGTATACGCAATATACGCCGAGACTTGAAGCATTGTTCCCTTTACGATGTTTTCCTTGACTAATCACAAATACTTAATGCCCTAAAAGTGAATCATGCCCCATTTTAAGACATTATACTTTAGCCACGCTCGACACGAAGCAACACAGATTATATAACAAAAAATTAAAACAGCCTTCAAAAAACTAAAAAGTTAAAAAATAATATTGCAGTTGATGACTGTTTTGTTCGCATCATAAGAACATTAATTTGTTTTATCGAAGTCGCTGCCAAGCCGGTACGATTCGCGACAGGGCTTGCATTAGTTTTTTGGCTTGGCTTGACACCGACTTCTATAAAAGAAATTAATGTTCTTATGACGCGAACGAAAAAGTCATCAGCTGCAATATTATTTTTTAACTTTTTAGTTTTTTTGAAGGCGGTTTTAATTTTTTGGTAAAATTTTGTTTATTTCACAATTTTCAGTGGTGAATTTAATAGTAGTGATTTAAATTAACAAACGCACTAGCCGGCACTACGATTTTCAAAGGTTCCCCTCGATTTCTCTGGTATGCTATCATTAGATCCTGGTTTCCTTATCATGGTACCACTGTTGGAATAGCTTCTTTCCATCAAAAAAAGAATCATCAAAATCAGTTCATAAACGACGAAGTATAAAAAAAAGTTCATTGTAAATCAATACAGTTGTATTTTTCACATTTTCTGCTTCATCTTCTAATCTTCTAATATATAAAATTATCGGTTACGGTGTTTGTAACAAAACTCCTCCTAAACGGCTTGACGGATTCTCATGAAATTTTGTGTGTATATAAGGTCTAACAAAATTAGCTGAAACTATTTTAAGGGTATGCTCAGACCATCAAACTGAACAACTTTCTCTATGGGACCAATATCGAAATATCGAAAAAAAAATCTGATGTCCCATACAGTTTAGTTCGAGTTATGTTTGCAGTTTTGTATGGGACAGCTGATTTTTTTTTCGCTATTTCGATATTGGTCCCATAGAGAAAGTTGTTCAGTTTGATGGTCTGAGCATACCCTTGAAATAGTTTCAGCTAATTTTTTTAGACCTTATATAAATAAATAAATAAAATAAATATCTTGGACATTGTCACATAAATTATTTAGTCACATTTAAATTACCTGGACTTGTATTATGATGACTACAAACATCCATGACTCGGGTACAAATATTCATATTCATCATATAAATATTTGTCCCTTACGGGATTCGCACCCGCGACCCTCGGCACAGCAGGCAGGTTCACTACAGACTGTGCTACCGGGCCGTCATAGGTAGTAGGCCGTAGTAGGTCTGAGAATAGGTCGTAAAGTATATTTCAGTGGTTTGCGCGTACGAAGACGCGGGCAACAGGTAGTTTTTCTATACAACGTGTTAATGAAATAACGCAAAACTAGAAAGTAGTTTGTTTAGAATCGAGAGCAGAATCGAATTATCATGGTTTCAACATAGGTAATTTTTTTCATAATTTGTTTGTAAAATTTAAAATTTACTGAACCCAATGTCAACCCACCCCACGGGCAAACTCTCCCTACTTACTAGCAAAACAAGATTATTAAAATGTATCCATGAGTACGTTAGCGCTTTCATTCATTGCTGAAATGATAACAAATCATATTTGCCTCAAAACTTAAAATTCGAATAAATTTAAATTTTAACTATCGAGATAATGACATTATTGTTTCAATCTAATGATTTTGTTATAAATCAGTTGGGGTGTATGAGGTTTTGCGCTTATTCATTAACATGTTGTATATTTCATCGAAGTTTCATTCAAAACTTTGAAACAAATGAAAACGCACTATTTTCAAAATAATCCAAACAAAACAAGTCCTTCGACCGTAAATAAGGTAACAGGAACAAAACTAACGTCCTTCCTGCACCGGGGTCCCAGGGACCCAAAACTAGTTGTTCTTAGACAATGGGGACCCAATATTTGGAACCCTTCCGAGGTCCTTTATTGTTTAGGTATATTACTATGGTGTATTGTTATGTGATGGGGGTGTAGAGTATATACTCTATAGTTTATAAACGTACATATATACATACATTATACAGGGTGTAAACTTAAATGCGTTTTACAGGGTGAAATTGATATCATTAACCTCCTTTTAAACTAAGAGTCTACCCATCAAACTGAACAACTTTCACTATGAGAGCAAACCGATCGGGGCAACAAAAAAATCTGCTGTTCCATACTAAACTGCAATGCCTACGCGACACAAATGTATGCAACAGCAGTTTTTTTTGCTCCGATTGGATTGCTCCCATAGTAACAGTTGTTCAGTTTGATAGGTAGACTCTTAGTTTAAAAGGATGCTAATGATATCAATTTCACCCTGTATAATATACTAGAGGGGGGGTGTTTCATATTGGTTGCATACCATCAAACTTTCACTATGGGACCAACATTGAATCCGCGAAGAAAATATCAGCTGTTCCATATATTTGAGTCGAGCAGCCATTAACATTTTCAGCCGTCAGTCAGCTGTCAGCCGTCAGTCAGCCTCGATACTACCAATGCTGACTGGCTAATCTTTCCAGTACAGCATGAGTGATTGTGATACGATAATATGGTTCTAGTTGATATGAAAGAAAAAGAAGATAGAACAACAAACATTTTATTCGCGTTTTCAATATTGGTCTCAAATTTTGTGTAGTTTGGTCAGTCTTCATATTAAGATGGGTCCATCTTAATATGAAGACTGACCAAACTACACTACACACTACACTATCTTCGGGGTGAAATTGGTATCATTGAATTTATTTTAAACTAAGAGTCTACCCATCAAACTGAACAACTTTTACTATGGGAGCAAACAGATAGGAAAAAAAAATCTGCTCTTGCCTACATTTGAGTCGAGTAGGCGTTGCAGTTTAGTATGGAACAGCTAGTTTTATTTTTGCTCCTATAGGTTTGCTCCCATAGTAAAAGTTGTTTAGTTTGATGGGTAGACTCTTAGTTTAAAAGAAATTCAATGATACCAATTTCACCCCGTAGATAGGGTCCATCTTAATATGAAGACTGACCAAACTACACAAAATTTGAGACCAATATTGAAAACGCGAATAAAATGTTTGTTGTTCTATCTTCTTTTTTACCTAATTTCACCCTGCATACAAATACATCCTAAGTCTACATTTCTGCATATATTTTGGATTTAAACATCTCATAGGTTCATAACAAAAACAAATTCATTCGCAATATTAAAACGTTAACAACGTTGTTTTAATTTTAAGTAAAATTAAATATTAAAACCGTTTCTGTTTTCACTGAATTAGCAGATGGCTGGAGAAGCTACCGTATACATTTCATACTGAGACTGATTTATGTGACCTTATTAACATTTTCACTAAATATTGTCAAGGTTTGTGCAGAATAAATACTTATTTTCGAAGACGAAGTCTAGTTTTATTATTATATTTCAATTTTAACTTGAAAACAGGAATGTGGAATAGATAAAACATTTATCTATCTATCTAATAAACTATTATAAAATTGTAGTAGAAAGTTTGTCTGTACATTGAAGATATTAACAAAAAAAGTTACGATATGGTTTTTAGGTGTCCCTGATTCCATATCACCAATTTTTGGATTTTTTGTCTGTCTGTTTGTGAACCGATTTTGATGAAACTTTTATTGTTTGATAGCTAATGATCTGACTTAAAATCTGTTATATAATTTGAGCGGACAAAGTCGCGGGTTAACGCTAGTTATTTTGATAAAATGATGCATTTGCACATGGGTGGTGGAATTTAAAAAAGAAAAATAAACAGTGCAACTCCTTTGCTATTTTGTTTTAAGTAATAAAAACAGATTTGGACTTGCATAGTTAGTGGGATTCCTTGTTGATTACCATTACGATGGCTGCTAACAAAAAGCAGTCAGGTACGCAAGATATTTTGAAGAACATAACATAACATAAATATTCTTTATTTGCACACCAAAATATACAGTAACAAAATCGAATAAAAAGAACGTTGTTACAAATGGCGGTATGATCACTAAAAGCGATTTCTTCCAGACAACCATGGGATGGACGAACTCTTAAGTAAAAAAACTTGCTATGGCGGTGTCATAAGATATAAAATATATAGCTTACAATACATTACAGGTATATTATAATATATACATACATATAAATATATATATATATATAAATATATACATACAAAATATCCAACAATAAATAATAAATATATTATATAATAAGTCTAATGGATCAAAGTGTCATATTAATATGCGAGATAGTGATCCCTTACTCGTTTTTTAAAAACGGGCAGGGAGGGAGCTTGTCTTATAGTAAGAGGCAGGTCATTCCATAATCGAACAGATTGCACTGTAAACGAATTATCATAGGCGGACGATGTGTGACGTGGAATAGCTAGTAACAAAGTTTGAGCAGAGCGTCATCAAAGAACATAAGTGTCTTTATCGTTCTTCACACACTCCTGTCCTTATCCTTCTACGTTTTATGGAACGGGAAGATTCGTCTTCCTTCTCGTCAGATGCAGTGGCTATAACCTTGATACAATCAGAGGTGAGGTCATCTGCAGCCACAAGGTTTGAGCATCATTCCTTCAGGCGTCAATGCACTTACATAGAAATTTAGACTATGTAATTATAGCCACCGACACATCGCTGGCCGGTTCTCACCGATCCCCACTACCCAATCGTAGTACGCGTAGTCCCAGCAACGCCCATTGCCGAGGTCCGTACCCCTTAGGGGTGCCCCTTGGGCTGGTTGTTTAAGTTCATCCACTGGTTCGGTAGACCTACCAGGGCGCTTCGCCTACACTGGTGTGGTCCAACCATAGTCCGCAGTAATAAGAAGTCGATGCTCCCTGAGTAATGCTGTATTGGTCAATTCGAAAAAAAATATATATGTATGTATAAGGGGGCCTTCTTAATATGCTGACACTTTTTTATGAGGATGATCACACCATCAAACTGAACAACTTTATTAATGGGACCAACATCGAAATCGCGAAAAAAAAATTCTGCTGTCCCATACATTTGGCTCGAGTTGGTTTGCAGTTTTGTATGGAAGAGCACTTTTTTTTCGCGGTTTCGATATTGGTGCCTTAGAAAAAGTCCAGTTTGACGGTCTGATCATCCCCTTAAAAAAGTGTCAACAATTAAGTACCCTTAATAAAGAGTTTGGTTGGGTTAGATTGATAACGTATCAAATAGGAAACGACCCGTATATTCAACTGGGCTTATGAAAATGAGCTTTAACACTATAATCCAAAGGCTTCATTCACCAACAGAAGTGATACCAAAATTTAGACATGAAATTATACCAAACCCATTAAAAAGCGAACATTTCCGCAAACAATTAATACGGAATCAAAACTAACAAATGATAAAGTTTCAAGCGCAATGGGAACGCTTGACAAAGCCCCGCATCTCTTTAGCATATGAATTAAATACAGTGAAATATGGTTTAAATTAATATGGATATATGCCGCCGCGTTGGGCATTAACTACCCTTTTACACTCGCGATTATTCACTGCGATTAAATTACTTTATATCGTCGATCATATTCTTACTTATTAATAGAGAGGTACGCTTTTGCTACGTGCCTTCAGGTGTTTTGAGTTCTTTTTTTATTATTTCTTTTTCTTAGCCTATTTTATCCCACTGCTAGGCAAAGGCCTCTCCTTTTATCCTCCATGCATCCCTGTCCTGAGCCAGTTCCATCCACTCTTTGTCGAATGTATCCAGGTCGTCTCTCCATCTCTTTCGGGGTCGACCCTGACGGCGACGTCCATTTTCCGAGTTCTAAGGTGTTAAGATTTTGGCCAATCGCAGGGAGTGTCCGTACTGTGAGTAGATACCGTACTCTTTCATATATACTGTGTCATCGTTTTACCGTTTTGATTATTGAGGGTATCATACGAGGCGCCTAAGAGATTTGGTCTTTGATGCAGTCTTCTTGAAGGCGAAAGGCCACAAAATGCTAAAAATGAAACTTGCCAGTTGCCACAAGTGCGCGCTTAAAAGTCATTGTCATTGGGAATTATTTAGCGGGATTTCTGACCGCTGCTCTGAAAAGGATTATGGCCGTAAGTTTCTATATTATTACGAAGGTATTTTTAATTGCCTCAAAACGAAGGTGTTCTATCAGTGCGTCCTGCCAGTAATGACCTATGGTGCGGAAACATGGACCCTGACGATAGGACTAGTTCTTCAATTCAAGGTCGCGCAGCGAGCAATGGAGAGAGCTATGCTCGGTGTTTCTCTGAGAGATCACATCAGAAATGAAGTGATACGTCAGAGAACGAAAGTGGTTGACTCAGAAAATTATCAAGCTGAAGTGGCAATGGGCTGGTCATATCTGCCGAAGAACTGACAACCGGTGGGGTGTCAGGGTTCTGGAGTGGAGACCGCGAACTGGTAGACGTAGTGTGGGACGTCCTGCTGCCCGCTGGACAGATGATCTAAAAAAGGTAGCGGGGAGCGACTGGATGAGGAAGGCCGAGGACAGAGTTTTGTGGTGCGCCTTCGGAGAGGCCTATGTCCAGCAGTGGACGATTATAGGCTGATGATGATAATTATTTGTAATTGTAACATTAAAATAATAAAAGTAGGTATATTCACGAACTCAATGCATTAAACTTATCTGTGGATAAAATTCGACCAATTTATGAACAACCAACTTCCACATGCGACAAATCGCAAAACGCAAACGCTAGTGCAAAAGTTCTAAGTAGAAAATAATGCGGCCTTCCCGTAGCAATATTCACTGCATACATTACATTTTGTCTTACTTCGCTGTCGTACACTTACCCAAATTTCAGAGTTTTGTTTTTGAGCTATTAGCATTTTAAGCTGTGGTGTACATACACACCGTGCCTATTGCATTATATAATATCATATGCTTATTTGAATAAAGGACAGTATTCTACCGAACTTGATGTGTATCACTCGTCACCTTCAATCCTAACACTATATGGCGACCCTGCCTGTAAAACGAGTGCCGGGAGCGCGTGCGCATACCAATACTCCAAAAAAGGAGCGCGAACTATAAACATTCCGTTGCTAGTGCACAAAGTTTTAAATAATGAATTACTACAACTTAGAACTTCGACATACGTCGCTGCAGTTATTATCAGAAGTAAAAGTTATTTTGGATCCCATCTTCAAATATGGGTGGTTCGCAGTCAACTTTTAAGGAAGAGCTAGTGCTTGCTCAAAACGCAGCTGGAGGTGGAGCAAATTCGGCGCACATCGAGCAGCTCAAGTACCATGTCGGGATCACCACCTACATATTGATGGCCATATGTCTCATCTTGGCAGGTGGAGCACTAATAGTCATTTATAAAATGTATAAAAGATACCACGAAAATCTGGTACAGCGGCAGATAAATGAAATAACTTTGAAGAGATACGCCAGCCTTTTACGTCATCGTCACGCTAAAGGAGAGGAAACCGTATAGCCTACCAAATACAGTGAAAAAGTGTGGTTTAGTGCGGTATCTATGTGTTGTATCGGTTTTATGTGAAAGTTAAAAGACAGTAGAGACACTATGAGGTTTAATAGTTAATTAGTTACGTTGGTAAGTCATTTAATCGCATCTTATTCGCAAATATACTTTTATTTACCTACTTGGAGCCTATCTATTATTGTGTATCAAAAATAATGTCGTCAAATAAATATTATGGCAGAAGAGGTAGCTTTAATATTGAATGAGTTAAAAGCTATAAGGAAGTATCTCATCAAAATCGGTCCAAGTCGTAGAGTAGGAAACATACTTATAGAGAAAAAAAGAGAAGCAGATAAGGTGTTAGTTAAATATAAGGAGAGCATAGATTTATACAACAATAAGACAACATTAGGTCAATTGTCAAAACAGGAGATTTCTCTGATAAATAAAATCTGTGAAGAATTTAACAGTATATATTTAGAGATCACGCAATTGTGTAGTGAAAAAATAGTTCAGGAAGAAAGTGAAAAATTTTCTTCGGAAGACGAAAAAATGGCGGAGTCTTTTGACATAAAGCTTGCGCTAAATCTATTGCCAGTGATGACTGATGATGATAACAATACAAAACAGCTAATCGAGGGTATCGAGTACTATAGTGCGGTGTTGAGTAAATCAGAATGTAAAACTAAATTAATACAATTTGTATTAAAGAGCCGTCTATCTCAGAAAGCAAAATTAAAATTACAGCAAACGTATGCAACAATCGATGAGCTTATAAGGGATATGCAAAAATTATTATTACCACAAAAAAGTCACATGGCATTGCAAACTAAGTTACTGCAATGTAGACAAAACAACAGGTCTATTTCAGATTTTGGTAAAGAGATATCGGAGCTCTTTGTGGATTTAACGATTTCGCAGTCCGAGGGAAACTCAGCAAACAGTGCCGTTTTAAGATCTTTAAATGAAAAACTCGCGATAAAGCGATTTGCCGACGGACTACAGAATCGTCGAATAAGTACGATAATCGCTGCGCGTGATTTTAAGTCTCTTTCAGAAGCAGTGCAGGCGGCACAAGATGAAGAGATAGGAAGTGCCCCATCCAGCTCACCTGCAGTCATGGGTATGTACAAACAATCATATTATCGAAATAATTCGTTCAGGAGAGCGCAGAGAGGTCAAAACAGAGGACAACGCAGTTTTACTTCGTCGCGAGGGCGCTATCAAAATGTGTACACTCGGGGACATAATCCTCAGAGACAAGGTGCCAGGAATAACTATCGTGCAAACTACTCTCGTGGTAGGTACAATGGAGGTCGTGGTCAGTCGGGCCCACCAAAAACTATACATATTTTGTCAACCGATAATAATGACACCGAAACCGAAGATCCAAATAAAGAGTCACTGAATCATTTTTTTCGAGCATGACTTTATTTATTCATGCAACAACTTAAACAAAGTATCATTTCATGTTGCTAACTACAAATATGACTGGTTAATTGACACCGGCGCTTCAATCTCAGCCGTAAAGTATAGTAGTATTCAAAGTTTACGAATACCATTCCATAAAGAGAATACTAGTGTCAGAGGTATAGGTGGAAATGTATTATCGGAGGGTCATGTTTGCTTAACATTGAATCATAATGGGTACAGTTTCTTACACAAATTTTACGTTTTCAAAAATTTGCCTTGTAAAACGGAAGGTATTATAGGACAAGATTTTTTACAACAATATAGAGCAGTTCTGAATTTCGAGTTAAGTACAGTGCAATTAGTAACAAAGGAAAATAAAAATGTAACATTAAATTTCGAGTACATGACACCTAGTTCAAATTCTTATATTACAGTGCCAGCTAGAAGCGAATACGTACATTTTATAACAACAAAATCAAAGGAAGATTGTGTGGTTAATTGTCAGGAATTATGCGAAGGAATTTTTATAGCTAATACTTTATGTCGACCGAAAGACGGGAAAATGCCTATACGTATACTAAATACTAGAGAAACAGACGTGAAATTGAGTTATTTTCAGGTAAATACAAGTAAGTTAAATGAATATTTTATTTGTCAGTTTAATCGACCAGTAATGAATGCAAACAGAGTGAAATCTTTATTTTCGGCATTAAATTTAAAAGGTTTGAATGAGGAAGAGCAAAAGTCGATAGAGAACATTTGTGCAAAATTTCCGGACGTGTTTTATTTAAAAGGCGATAAACTATCTACAACGTCAGTGTATGAACAAACTATTGATTTAAAATCACAAAGTATTCCAGTATACACTAAACAATATCGTTTACCACATTCACAGAAAACAGAAATAGACACACAAATAAAAGGTATGCTAGATGATGGAATAATAGAGGAAGCTAGGAGTACATGGTCTAGCCCCCTACTATTGGTACCAAAGAAATTAGATTCAACAGGTTTAAAAAAGTGGCGTGTGGTCATTGACTATCGTAAATTAAATAACCAAATACAGGATGACAAATTTCCATTACCAAATATAACCGAAATCATAGACTCGCTCTCAGGTGCAGTCTATTTTACGCATTTAGACCTTTATCAGGGATTCTATCAAATAAATTTAAATGAAAACAGTAGGCCATACACAGCGTTTACAACAGGTAAAAATCAGTATCAAATGACACGTATGCCAATGGGGTTAAAATCGAGTCCGAATAGTTTCAGTAGAATGATGACCATTGCAATGTCGGGGCTCAATTATGAAAAATGTTTAGTATATCAGGACGACTTAGTCGTATTCGGCAGGAACTTAGAGTCACATAATAAAAATTTAATTGATGTTTTCAGCCGATTGAGAAGTGTTAATTTGAAATTAAACCCAGCTAAATGTCAGTTTTTACAAAAGGAAATTTTATACCTAGGGCATGTTGTATCAGAAAAGGGTGTTTTGCCAGACAAAGAGAAAATTAAAGTATTAGAAAAATATCCAAGGCCACAGAATGCAGACGAAGTAAAGCGTTTTGTAGCCTTTGCCAGTTATTATAGGAAATTTATTTCTAAATTTGCAGAAAAAGCACTACCCTTAAATAAATTGTGTTGTAAAAACGCGTCATTCGATTGGTCGAAAGAATGTGAGCATTCATTTCAATTTTTAAAAACAGCGTTAACAAAATCCCCAGTATTACAGTATCCGGATTTTTCGGAAGGAAATGAATTTGTACTACAAACGGACGCATCGGGAAAGGCTATAGGTTCAGTATTATGTAATGGAGATGGTCGACCTGTGGCTTACACTAGCAGAAGTCTAAATAAGGCGGAAATTAATTATCCTACTATTGAAAAGGAGCTCTTAGCAATAGTATGGAGTGTGAAATACTTTCGACCTTATTTATACGGAAGAAAATTTAAGATACAGACCGACCATAGACCACTTGTGTATTTATTCGGTATGAGGGATCCTTCCAGTAGACTATTAAAGTTCAGGTTACAGTTAGAAGAGTATAATTACACTGTAGAGTACATAAAAGGACAGTCAAATTCCGCGGCTGACGCATTGTCGCGTATAACTATAACATCAGATGATTTAAAAAGTATGAATGAGCAAGTGTTAAGTGTAATGACTAGAGGACAGTATCAAAGAATGAAAGAAAGTGAAGAGGGAGAATGCAGCAGTATACCCCCCGTGGATGGTATTGACACTAATTCAAGGCCTGATCAACCAAGAGTTGTGGAGATACTTAAAAAACCCGGAAATATTGCTGAATTATCACTAATCACTCAAAAAAGCTTAGAAAGAATAATGAATAATAGTTTATTAACAAACAGTTACAAATGTTTTGTTTACGTGCCCGCAAAATCGATTGTTTACATAAATACAACATCTCGATCGCCAGTAACGCGAGACGGACTGGTGAGGGATTTGTCATTGTTTTGTAACAGAGTAGATATTCGCGAATTATGTATAATAAGAAATGATAATAATAAAGAATTTATAGCGGGATTAATAGAAGAAATAAATAAATATGATAAATGGTCCGGACCACGACTATGTGTAGTAAATAATGTTCAGAAAATTGATAATTTAGATGATAGGAGAGTCATATTAAACGATTTTCACCTATTGCCTACTAATGGCCACGCAGGCATTAGGCGAATGACTAATAATATCAAAAAGTTCTATTTTTGGCCGAGCATGGGAAAAGATATAACTGAATATGTGTCAAAATGTGACCAGTGCCAAAAACAAAAATATTCATTACATACGAAACAACCAATGGTAGTTACTACCACAGCGAATTCCGCCCTTGAAAAGATTTTTCTAGATATCGTGGGACCCCTGCAAAAGGATGACAGCGGCTACAGCTACATTCTCACGTTACAATGTGAATTATCAAAGTTCGTGGAGGCGTATCCGATATTCAACAAGGAAGCAGTAAGTGTGGCACGAGCCTTAGTCGATAATTTTGTTTTGAGATTCGGCATCCCTCAAGAAATTGCAACAGATCGCGGAGCAGAGTTCATCTCTACCACTATGAAAGAGGTTTGTCAACTTTTAAAAATAAATCATCTCACATCAACAGCATATCACCACGAAAGCATAGGTGCTCTGGAGAATTCGCACAAAACGATGGGTGCGTATCTAAGGATAAATTGCCAAAATAAAACTAGTAACTGGAGTAGCTGGTTACCGTATTGGTGTTTCGCTTACAACAATACGGTCCACAGTGAAACAAAGTACACACCACATGAGTTAGTATTCGGAAAGCGATGTCTATTACCAAGTAATTTCATCCATGGTAAAATAGATCCCTTATATGCTCACGAAAGTTACCCACTAGAATTTAAATATAGACTCCAAGTAGCACAAAAAGATGCACACGAAAATTTAATTAAAACCAAGACCAATAGGAAAGAAAAATATGATTGTAATATGAACCCAGTATCGTATAAGGAAGGTGACTATTTGTTAATTAGAAACACTACGGGTCATAAAATGGATCCAATATATTTAGGACCATATGAAGTAGTGAAAGATTTAGATTGTAACGTTAAAATTATAAAGAACGGTAAACTAGAAATTATACATAAAAACCGTACTAAACTATATAGAAACTAGTAGGTACCTACTACATGTGTTAATCAATAAATATATCATTGTAATCGCAATTATTATTGTAATCAATTTTATAACCCATAATATTGAGAAAATTGTATCTTCTCAAACATTAATCAAATGTGTAATCAAGACTATGTTATATTATTTTAATGAAAGAAAAGAAAAACTATAGCATTTCTTTTATTTTTTTTAAATGGGAAGGTGTGGTGTACATACACACCGTGCCTATTGCATTATATAATATCATATGCTTATTTGAATAAAGGACAGTATTCTACCGAACTTGATGTGTATCACTCGTCACCTTACACTATAAAGCAATGCCTGTTGAAGTTTTGAGGGATTTTAAAGTTTTTAAGGTCTTGTTCCTGAAAATATATATTTACGTAATCGTGATATGGTGGACTTTTGTAGAACACATGATGTTGTCTGCGTGGAATTTTTATGTCTCCTATATCCTTCTTCAGGATACAGGTTGCTCGCCGTTGTCGAGGTAGGCTGAGAAAAAGGTGGATAGTTAACCTGTGTGCCTTCTGGGTTCTTGAAGAGTTGGTCAATAATGGCACAGAATAGAGAGGATAGGAGAGCTAAAAGGGGGGCTTTTGCCCAGCAGTGGGACTAGTAGTCATCAGGATGCAAGCTATCCTCCTTGACAAACATCAAGATTTTTTCAGTTATTAGGCCGTGAATAGTTTGGGGCGAACTATAGCAGGTTTCCTCAGGATGTGTCTCTTACACCGCCGAGCTAGTGGTAAAGACAAATACAATCATACATAAATTTCGTAGAGGTGGACTAGACGTGGAATTAGCCAGGAATTGAACAAAACATACAGACAGATATTGCTAAGGAGTAAAAATTTTGAGTGGAAAAACGTCTTATTGACAGCTTTCAGATTATCGAATGTCACTATTTCCTTGACATCTGTCATTTGGTGTGGCGTATTCGTGACAGTTCGTGTCATGGACAGATAGATATACACACATTCGCATTTAAAAATGAGTGTGATTCTAACCACGGATTCTTAATATGTAATAATGATAGAATGGGAAGCTCATAGCATAGCATAGATTACTATAATTATACGGCTTCTTCTTCTTATCGTGTGGTCTGACACCAGGGCGCCAGAGTTTTTTCAGACCGCCTTACGGCCTCAGACTTAAGCTTAATATTTCGCTAACGGAGCCCTTAATCGAGAAATTGTTTGGCCAAATCAGGAGTATTTTTAAAATTCCCCACTTCACGTGTAGCGGAGGTCATAAAACCTTAAATTTTTTTTTTAAGTTTATACATATTAATCACGCCAACAAAATTGTTTACCATTTAGTCGGTGATTAATATGTATACCCATGCCAAATTACAGCTTTCAAACACACGGACGGACATGACGAAACTATATACAATAATATTTATCAATTATATTTCATGTTATCTATAAGGTCGTGAGGTCGGCGATAATGAAAGTCTTCGGTTGGTAAACTGCTTATATTATTAACATTTTAACTGGTGACGACCTACGTCGCCCGGTGAGTCAGAATTGTATAGCATTCTACAGTGTTAGCGAAGATCATTGTTTTGGGCTTAGCAGCGAATCTGTTTGACAAACCGGGTGACAGAGATGCAGCGTGCTGGCGACGCAAGGGAAGAGACGGATGAATGAATGATAAGTGAGTGAGTCAGTGAGTGAACATATTGTAACATTATCTAACGAATAATTGAGGAACGTAGGAACGATTTTACGATTTTTTTGCATTTTAGATAGAATGCGAGCCTAAACTGATAAAAAACAAGCAGGCCACCACCTTCGTGCAGCACCTTGAATTGTACTAATTATAGATGCTGAAAGTTTCTCGACGACGATCGAGATGACACCAAATACAAATTTAAAAACTTAATAGGATAACGCGGGTAAAGGAAAAAAATTGAACCCTTATAGGATCACTTGTGGTAGGCCCCTCACACGGTGTGGACCGACGACCTGGTGAAAGCGGCGGGAACCCGTTGGATGAGGGCAGCGCAGGACCGGTCGTTATGGCGATCCTTGGGGGAGGCCTATGTCCAGCAGTGGACGTCCATCGGCTGAGATGATGAGGATCAATTGTGTGGCTGTCTGTCCGTCCGTCTGTTACAGCCGATTTGCTCCAGAACTACTTCTTCTTCTTCTTGTCTTTTACGCAGCAACTAGCAAGCCCTGGTGTCAGAGTTTTTACAGACCGCCTTACGGCCTCTGACGTGGTTTTTATGTAACGACTACTACCACCAGAGATTGTAGTTGGGACCGACGGCTTAACGTGCCATCCGAAACACGGAATAATCTTTCTTTTCAGACAATCAGGTGATTCAACCTGCAGTGTCCTAACCAACTGGGGAAAAACGCACAAAGTGACATATCACGAGGTGTCCCCCGTGGGAATCGAACCCACGACGAACGACGAACCTCCGTGTCGAGAGCCCATTGCTCTTAACCATTAGACCACGGAGGCAGTGGGCCGAAACTACTGGGCCGATTGAATTGCAATTTGGCACTCACAGTTTCAAGAATTTTCATGTCCACTATATTATATTTTAAAATCGATGCCATTTTCGTAATTAACGTCCCAAAAAACCATAAAAACGACATCTATAATGATATTTAGACATTTCAACCCCATCGCACCCACACAGAGGATGATGGTATTTCACGACCGCCTCGTTGGATTTTAAAATCATTGTAGTTTTCGTAATCAGCGAGCCGATAAACCATAAAAACCCATACCCATCTTGATTTTGACTTTGACCAGACTTTGTCTGAATCACTTGTTTCCTCATTTATCAATAGGAGTACTCCTGTGAAGTTTCGAAAACAATAGTTTAACTAATCTTGTTTCCCCATACAAACTTTGGATTCCCTATGAATTTTGAAAAATCCTTTCTAGTGCCCCTTAGACCTCATAAGGAACCTACGTGCCAAATTTAGAATCCCTAGACCCTGCAGTTTCGGCGGTGCGTTGATGTCAGTCAGTCAGTCATTTTCTTCTTTTATATATTTAGATTGTTCACTTTGATGGTCTGAAGCACCCCTTTAAGTATGTACTTACCGTATTTAACTCTACACCCCGTTATTCGAGAGTTTGTGTATTTAAAAATCTTTTGAGATTATGCAACCGCCACTAGTAAAATAATTAACTACAATTAAAATTACAAGGCAAGACTAACGCGGCGACTGTGACCAATGCTTTCCGTCTGTTTGTCCGTCGCATTGTTTCCTACCCTATGTCGTGGTAGGAAACGGTAGGAGCTGGTTGGATGTGGTCGCTGATTAATTAAGCCCCTATTGTTTTCTTAATGCATTTTGTAGAGTTTTGTTTTCCGTAATTAAATTAATATTAAGTTTTTTGAGAACATTATGGTATTGTAGATTTCCCTTTTTGGGATTAAAAGGAGCTTATTGTATTGATTCCAAATGATGGAATGGTGGATGATGATGATGATGAATAAATAAATATAATTACATTTTTTATCTTATTAGTTTAAAAGAAAATTTATTTATTGGAAAAAAAACAAACGCAATTTAAAATGATAACATAACCATAAAAATTAATTATAAAATTATCAACATGCCTCGTTCTACAATTAAATCTATTCAGTAATCATAATTCAGTTTATTGATTATTTGAATTATAATTATCTATTTGTAATGAAATGATAGTCATGCTTTGTCAATTAAATTTTACAAAAATTATACATAATACAACACTGTAGTATACCTCCGAGAGCATCAGAGCATCAAATTATTAGTACCATGTTTAAGTACACATGGCGACACATCAAGCTACACAAAACCAAAATAAAATGTAAAATATTGTATGTGTGTCGGAGATCCAAATAAATAATTTTTCTTTCTTTCTTTAAATAAGCTGGCCCTGTACCCGGACTTTCGATGTTCGATATATCGCCACTGTTTCGGTCCGCACTTCATTGTAATAGAGTTGACATTGGACCGAAAACGTTCACGCAATTGCAAAGTTCGAATGTGTGGGTAGAGGCCCTGGCCGTGCGACGTTATACAATACTTTACCTATGCGGTTTTGCATAACTTAATGTGTCGCTGTGTGTACCATCCTAATACTCCCTGTATAGATTGCACTGCCTTACGGGCAAAAAAGACAGAAAAAGTTCACTTCCGGATACCAGCCCCAAATTTTAGTATGTTGTTAGGTATGTTCTCTAGACCCCAAAACTTCCTGGAGACAGTCTTTGAAGAGTCAGGGTCTCCAGTTATGGCGTCATAAAAATTTTGTATGGTATTAAAAAAAAATTGTTCTGAAACCTATTGTGTGGAGTATCAAATGAAAGGGCTCCATGAGCCGGTTCTAGAAATATACTACACTATTACCTCTCAGTCAACTGTCTTAAAAAAATGAAAAAATTATTTTCAAAACATACCAAGTTTGGACTCCTCCAGGTAGGAAACGGCTGAATACATTTTTGTAAAACATACGCCAAACGACTTATTATATCCTATCAAACATCCTATCAGCCTATCAAACGTCAATAAAGCAATTTCAAAAATGTTTATGTTTACTATTTTTTATAATATTTTTTATTACTTTTTAACTTTATATTTAATGAAAAAATTTATAAAAAATAGTAAACCTAAATATTTTTGAAATTGCTTTATTGACATTTGATTTGAGGATATTATAAGTCGTTTGGCGTATGTTTTACAAAAATTTATTTAGCCGTTTCCTAGCTGGAGGAGCCCAAACTTGGTAGGTTTTGAAAATAATTTTTGGATTTCTTTAAAACGATTGGGTGAAAGCTAATAGTGTAGTATATTTTTAGAACCGGTTTATGGATCCTTTTCATTTGATACTCCACGCGATAGGTTTCAGAACAAAAAATTATTTAATCCCATTCAAAAGTTTTATGACGTCATAACTAGAGACCCTGACACCTTAGAGACTGTCTCCCGGTAGTTTTGGGGTGTAGAGAACATACCTAACAACATACAAAAATTTGGTGCTGGTATCCGGAAGGGAACTTTATTTCCATTAAGGCAGTGCAATAGTATGTATAGGAAGGTACATAACTAACATTACATAACTAAGAACAATATGGAACAATCTATAACCAACTGGATCCGCAAAAAAGTGGCGCCATGTCTTGCTTTATTATTATCAGGTCGGTCAACAAAGGGTCAATTCATATTGATAGAGCAGCGGCCCGCAGCGCGCCGCATATTACCTACCAAATTGAACCTTATCTACAGTGAAATAATATACTATTTCAATTGACGTGATAGAACGACAATTCAATTCTAGGGGACCGTGTCATTTCTCTGTGACTTAAACCACCATGGCACGTTATAGCCTAGGTTATACCTTTTTTGTCGGCGTCGTTTCCGTCACCTCCTGACATTTTTTTATATCTCACTTTAGATAAAGTATGCGAAGTTGATTCTTATGCAATTATACGCAAAAAGACCGCGTCTGCTGTGCGCAAAATACGGGGGAGCCCGAACATACCGAATCTTGAAGATGATCGCTGATCGGATGGATGCAGCTATCCTCAGTCGATTCATCGATCTCCAGGTTAGAGGTGTGGATCGGTGAATTGATCGAAATAAACCTTTGTTTTATTGTTATTATACTAATATTAGATGTAAGCATGTGCTGAAATAAAGATTATTTTATTTATTTTTTTAAGTAAAAAGTTGCGCGCTGCCGGCCGCTGGCCGTTTGTTCACACAAATGCGTTTTCCGTGTGAGTCCGTGCTAGAGAGATAAAGAAACTTTACGTTATGCTTCCAGTGAGACTAGACTTGCGTAAGGGTCAATTCACATTAAAAGAGTACCAGTGGAGCATTTTGTTATATAGCTATTTGCTATAGCAATCTTATCACTAGTGAATAAAGTTCAAATTTATTTGGAGCGATAGTAGAAGGGGTAAATAATTATTTACAAATTATCTAGATCACAAAAAATTAACTTGTATATTTTTTTAATCACCTAGGTTTCCTTCATAAATGTTTCCGACTGCAATGCCACTTCTGAAAAATTAAAGATGGCGGCCAGAACAAAGATCACAAATTTTTAAAATAAAATAATAATATAGAACGAACGAAGGTAAACACAAACGTTCAATTTAATTTAACGACCGAATAAACCAGTGTTTTGATATATGGCTATGACAATACAAATATTGTTCTCCGTCGATGTTGAATGGGATAGTAACAGGGTACTTGTCATTCCAAACACCATGGTCTGTCACTTTACCCATTCGTCCATTTGGTAATAATTCTTGTATAAACCAATGTCTTCCATCCATTACGCTTTGTCCATAAAAGTATTGTTTTTCACCAATTTTAAACGGAACAGAAACTTGATTTCGGTTTTTCCATACTCCTTTATCTGTCTCTGGTCCCAATTAATAAGCGTGTTTTTAGTTTTGATCATGAGATTCACGATGCCATGTTATAATGTATGGGACTCGTCAAAGCAAACCAAACGAGTCCAAACTCGAAGGGTTTACTAGTAACCGTTGAAGAGTTCCACTATCCACCTCCTGGCTCCAACATGTGATCCACGACATAATGTATATTGCATCGGACTCGTCAAGGCAAATCAAACGAGCTCAAACTCGAGCGATATACTAGAAGCCGTTGAAGAGTTCCACTATCTACCTTCTGGGTTCATAATGAGTTCCAAGACACCATGTATAATGTATGGGACTCGTCAAAACAAACCAATCGAGCCCAAACTCGAGTGGTTTACTAGTAGCCATTGAAGAGTTCCACTATCCATCTCAATGATGCATAATTATCGAACTTATTATATTTTAAGTAAATCTGATTATTTTGTACTTTTGAGTACATTAATAAGCGCGTTTTTAAGTTTTTCAAACTATAATATTTTATTTTAGAGTATGTTCTATAATCACAACAAGTTTCACGCTTCTAAACTGGGTGTTGTAGTTTCTACAATAGATCAATACCAAAATACCTTGAATAAAATACGTTTTTTGTACGGGGACAACCTTTAAACTTTTTTGTTCTAATATGTTAAAGAATACAAAATAAAGATTAATGACACATATTCTATGAAAATTTGAACTGTCTACCTATTATGTTTCAAAAGATACAACCCTTTAGAGTCAGGACGGATGGACGGACAGCGTAGGCTTAGTAATAGGGTTCCGTTGGCACTCTTTAGGACAGGAACCCTAAAAATGCTTCAATAACTTTAAAAACTACTTACCAAATGTACTAGCGACAGGTTACACAGTACTAGCAGAAAATACAGAATCATTATAAAAACGAACAACTAAGAAGAGCAAACAAAATAACATTTATACTGTTGCGCGCGTTATTATATACGAGTAGAAGGTGATTCACACACGATAACCGCATGACGGAGCCATACACCAGTACTTACTATCTCTATGGACGGAGCAGCATGCGGCTGCGTCAGTGCGGGGAATCGTTGCGACAGACGTGCGTGTCCGTCACGTCAGTGCGGCTTGCAGTATGTCAGAACGATTTTACTGCGGCAATGGTGTTGCCAGTCATGCGATAATTCGGTATGTAAAGTTTTTTTCAGGTAATTTTTTTACATTTTAGTTTCGTAGATAATGCTATTATGAACAACTAATTTCATTATTTTCGATAACCAAGCTATATTATAAGCTAATTTTTTAAAGTTTTCTAGTGATGACGTCATATCAGAGGCTGAATAGTTCAAACTCTTTGCTTTACGTAAAAGAATTTAAAAAAAAGAAAGTTACTCCATTGACATTGACATTTGAAACCAGTGCTGCCAGATGTGATTTAGGAAATTTCCCCAGATTCATATTTTTCCCCCAAAATGATACGTTTTGACTGTCTCCCCAAATCTCCACAAAACCAAAGACATCACTCTGCTTACCTACTGATAGGCACTACTGATAGTTAGTCAAGCTATAAAATAACAGAACACCTTAATTATAAAACAGTTATAAAGCAAATATTAATACTAAAATATCCTAAAACTAAAAACTAAAATATAACTAGACTAAACAAAATAACTAATATTTTCATAGAAAGTAGCAGATCTTTCAAGCATTTAGGTTTATCTGCTGGGAACATTACGCACGTCACTGCGTCACCCGTGTGCCATATCATGCGACACCGGTGCGGTGACGGACTGCAGTCCGTTTTGCTGCATTGACGCTGCGTCAATCCGTCAATACAACTCCTTGCTTTACAAATGACGATGACAGACTGACGTCTGCCGCTCCGACATGCGTCATCGTGTGTGATCCATCGAATGTGGGTCAAATGTTATCGACGCGACGTCGGGTTTTCATGTATCTTATTTTGCCACTAATTGTGGCACCGTGGGATTTACTCAAAGATAAATTACGCGCTTGGATTTACCGTTTACACCACATGTGGGTGAACTTAGCAGTTCAATGTCCAGCATATCCAACATGTTTACTACAGGGTAAAATTGATATCATTAGCATCCTTTTAAACTAAGAGTCTACCCATCAAACTGAACAACTTTTACTGTGGGAGCAAACTGATTGGAGCAAAAAAAGAATCAGCTGTTCCATACTAAACTGTTACCTATGCCTACTTGACTCAAATGTATGCAACAGCAATTTTTTTTATTGCTGCAATCGGTTTGCTCCCATAGTAAAAATTGTTCAGTTTGATGGGTAGACTCGTAGTTTAAAAGGACGCTAATGATATCAAATTCCCCTGTATATACCCGATGATAATTTAGTAATTAATGGTCGGAAAACTTCCTCAAATGTATGGTTTGAACCTTACATTTTTCGCGTGCAACATTCAGGCAAATTGAAATCACCTTGGTGTCTGTCCGATTGTCCGTTTTTGCTGTCTTTTCTTTCTAAATTATCAGGTGATAAAATTATGCATTTTTATTCAAATAATAATAATAATGTGTTTTAAGAACATTATTGGGGTCGCTGTCAAGCCGGTACCACGGTACGGCACTGGTACGATTCGCGGCTGGGCTTGATATAAGCTATAACGGGTAAAAATCAAAATAATTGTACACACGGCGACACATCAAGCTATACAAAACCAAGATAAGCTGGCCGCGCGACGGTATTTGTTACTCGACCTACGCGCGCCCAGCTTATGTTAGTTTTGTATAGCTTGATGTGTCGCCGTGCGTACCTATGAGTCAAAATGTTTGTCCAACACCTTCACTGCGTAATTGTAAGAAAGTTTTCAATTCTGTACTGTTTTATGAATATTTTTCATACAGGTTGGTTGACTTATTATAACTTAGGGCTATAATTTTTAGTTAAATAGTTATGGAATATGAGCTAGGATAACATTTTTTTTTTCACCCATACATGTCCTTTTGCTATCTTTGTCTAAAAAATGTTCACAAATCTTACATAAATAGACATACAGGTAAATTATTTGTCACACAAATTATCTAGTCACATTTAAAGTACCTGGACTTGTATTATGATGACTAGACAACGATATAGAATACATATATAGATACAAACATCCATGACTTGGGTACAAATATTCATATTCATCATATAAATATTTGTCCCTTACGGGATTCGAACCCGCGACCCTCGGCACAGCAGGCAGGTTCACTACAGACTGTGCTACCGGGCCGGGCCGTCGTGTTCTGGCAACGTTAACGTTATTATTATTATTATTTGGTTGTCAGGGCTTGGTCAATGAACCAATAGCTACTGCGACCTGAATAGATCTATTGTAGCTGTCACCCTAGACCTAAAAGTAATTTCCTAGGCCCACGGACTTCATGATCCGTGTTATGCTTTTGGAGGGGAAGTCCCAAATGTCAGTAGGTGTTACTACGTATCCACCTAGACGGCGACTCCTGCTGTGAATGAGCACTTCGCATTCGCAGAGGAGGTGTATGGGCGTTTCCTCAGCATCACAGCAGAATCTGCAAGTGGGTGAATCTACGAGCCCCATTCTGTGTAGATGTTTGTTTAACTTGCAGTGTCCTGTTAAGGCTCGCACCAAGAGCCTTAATTCAATTCAATTCAATTCAATTCATTTATTTATCCAAAAGACATTACAAAATGGTATCTTTACATTAAATCTGCCAAACTGCAACTGCAACTGCTGCTTAAGTCGCTGTGGTTTGAATTGATGGCATCAGGTATGTCTGTTTGAGAAGCCGGTCACAAGTTCTTTCGCATGCTTCAGTCCTGGTGTATCTGACCAGAGCTTATAGCTTTGGTTCACGGCCCATTCCTTTAGCACACGTCTAGAGGTGTTGCGAGAGATGCCGCAATAAGGCTCGGGGCCTATGGCGTCCTCTTCCGCCCCTCTTCGTGCCAGCTCGTCAGCAGCCTCGTTTCCATCAATTCCGCAGTGTCCAGGCACCCAGCCTAGGGTGACAGAGTTTGCCGATCCTAGCCGTTTGAGCGCTTGGACGCATTCTAGTGTTAGTTTTGACCCTATTTCGTCGGATCCTAACGCTTTCAGAGCAGCCTGGCTGTCTGATAAAATAACGATGTGTTTCCCTTTTGGGTATCTTTGTAGATTTTCGTGGTCGCAATCTATGATTGCGTACATTTCTGTCTGAAATACTGTGGCATGCTGGCCAAGGTGAATCTCCTTATTAATCCTTGGATTGCCGCCACATTAACGTTACGTTTGGTCAATACAATGTTCTTGCGTTTGGTACTAAAAAAAAACAAAACGCTTTGTCTTTGCCATCGTTATGTGAGGTTTCTCTTTCTACGGTGAGGTTAAATAATAAGAGGTCGTAAGTTTAACATCGAAAATCTGTGAAAAACGACAGGATTATTATATGTAAGGCTTGTAAGGTAAGTGAAATATTATATTAATATTAGTGGATTCGAAAGAACTATTTGTTGTGATTGCAAAATGATATATACATTGTTTTGAGGCTTTGTGGTTTTGAGGTTATGATGACTGAGGTGTAGTAAAACAACAATATTTACCTACATGTGAATAACATTACGTGTCTCACCATGGTAAAGATGTGAGTTACTCATATAGTGTTATTCACATATTCGTTACTAACAATTTTCGATATTATTATTAAATTAGTCCAGTGTTTAGTGGTAATTTTGAGTTTAGCCCGGCCGTGCTCTGAAACTGGTAGACGTAGTGTGGGACGTCCTGCTGCCCGCTGGACAGACGACCTAAAAAAGGTAGCGGGGAGCGACTGGATGAGGAAGGCCGAGGACAGAGTTTTGTGGCGCGCCTTGGGAGAGGCCTATGTTCAGCAGTGGACGATGATAGGCTGATGATGATGATGATGATGATGTGCTCTGAAATTAATGATTTTTTAATGGTACATTTTATTGTGTTTAAATAATATTTGAAATAAGTACTGTTTAGTTATATGTGACGTTTTTAACTACTAATTTGATTTGAGCTGTTGCTGTGAAGTTCATGACTTTTTATTGTTTAAGTTATTCTGACCGAGTTTGTTTTACTGTTAAACCTAATTTGTAGATGTGTAGTTCAATGTTCCATTATTATAAATATCAAGACTGAAAAACTTTAAAGAGATCCCAATTTGGTGCAAAAATATACATATGACACTGATACAAATAGTTTTTTTTTTAACATTTATAATTCTAACAATAAAAAGAAAGATATCTACTTAAACCTATCCCTATCCTACTTCCTACTAATGTTACTTATTTAATGTGTGTGTGTGTTTGTTTCCTTTTTACGCCTAAACTGTTTTGGATGTTTGGCACTCACTTGGGATTAAAACTTATGATATTTTTTACCCTAGATCATGGTTCTCTAGGGTCCACGCGGACGAAGTCACGGGCAGCCGCTAGTTCAAATATGATGGGAGGATATATAAGTTCTAACAAAATTAGGTGAAACTATTTTAAGGGGATGATCAGACCATCAAACTGAACAACTTTCTCTATGGGACCAATATTGAAATCGCGAAAAAAAAATCTGCTGTCCCATACATTTAGGTCGAGTAGGTTTGTATGGAACAGCTGAGTTTTTTTTTTGCGATTTCGGTATTGGTCCCATACAGAAAGTTATTCAGTTTGATGGTCTCATCATCCCCTTAAAATAGTTTCACCTTATTTTGTTAGACCTTATATTGTGTGAATGCACCTTTATGTTACATGTGAGTAACATTTTCAACATGTGAGTAATATTACAATTAATTTGAAAACAACACCTCGAAAAGATTTTATGGATATAGATTTATAGATTATCGAAAAGAGAACCCACTCGGCCTAGCAGAGGTACGGACGTGCCTCGACAATATCATACATAATGTGCGTGGAGCTAAATGCGAACTGCATGAATTTGCTCTTTCGGATCATAAAGCCCAACTTATATCTTGTCCATGCTATGTTATCTTAGTACAAACTAAATGGAACGCAGATTTTCCATAGACAGCTTCCACCATCTATCGGTTATGTTTCGAAGCACTATGTGTTGAACTAGGGTTCATATCGGAGTAACAGCGCACTACACCACACGCGCTGCGCTGTAGTAGTGAGAGATTTTGTCCATATCAATCACTGTCTTGTTGATCTAGCGGTCTAGATAACCGGCTTACGATCCGGGTAGCTAAGATTTGATTCTCGTGTCGGCCGATCGTCTTTTTCAATTTATTTCCTAATGTGGCGTTCCCTAGTGCTAATAAGCGGCAACGCAATTAGGACGTCCTAAAATTCTAGGCGAGTTACCTATCTATATCCAATATACATATTAATCTATGATCTTGTCCTATAAAGAAAACCTGGACATATAATTATTGGTTTCTGACGAGACGTGATTAGGTACTCTAAGGAAAATATGATAAAATTCGGAGAGTGCATCGACAAACTTTCATTTAATGAGGTATTCCAATGCCAGGATTGGAGATACAGCCTACAATAGTTTCTTCGATCTACATAAATTATTTTATGATCTCTGTTTCCCGGTGATAAATATTATACAGGGTGTATACTATTGAGGTGCAATATTATGCAGGACAAGACGTATCATTAACCTTTAAACACATACTCTACCATCAAACAGAACAACTTTAACTATGGGAGCAAACCTGTCAAAACAGAAAAAAATCTTATGTCCCATACTAAACTGCTAAAACCTACTCGATTCAAACGTTATGGGACAACAGATTTTTTTTGTTCTGACAGGTTTGCTCCCATAGTAAACGTTGTTCAGTTTGATGGGTAGAGTATGTGGTTTAAAGGTTAATGATATTTTTCCTTACACCCTGTATAAAATCACTAAAGCACTCAATTCAATAACACCGATCCCTATCAACCACGCCCGGTTATCTCGTCACCCCAGCTCACCCATTTACATACAAATACATACAAATTTGTATGGAACCATAATCTGTTCCGGGTCACGTGTCTACCGTAAAGAATCGGTTAAAGAGACCGTTCGTTTACGCTTAATAAAGTCACAATCTTCTCACAATACAAAACAGGCTGGCTGTATGACTAAACACCCTTGCCTCGAAAAAAGAGGGTAACAGATTCCAAATTTGAATTTGATTATCGAAGTGTGCCGACTATTTATCATTTGTAATGACGACGCGGCGGAGGAAGGACGCGTTCGCTAATATTGTAATCTTGTAAATGCGTTCGAAAAATACATTATTTATTATTTTTCGTTTTCTGTAAGAGCTGTTTGAGCGGAAAATATTGAGCTTTTCATTGATTATGCATGACTCGTGTTTTGAACGTTAGCTGGTTTGGGTGATTTATTTTTTACAGATATTTTGAAATTAAAAGCAAGTTTTTCATGTTTTATTGTTCTATTCTAGCAAACGCTTCTGCTATTCTGAATCTTAAGTCATATCATCCATACACTAGCATCAACTTCTCACAGTTACCTTCATCATTTTCCATAAAACACGTCGATAGCTACTTGATGTAAATGTACGGACCTGCAGTTTTGTTTTTTTCGATTTCAATGTTAATCTTATTAGTAAAATTTGTTGTGAAAAGTTGTGAAAAGCACCACCTAAAGTCCTAAAGTATGTAATGCATTTAAAGGAGTTGTTTTAAGCCGGACAACTTTGAAACGTATCTAGAAAAATCGGGAAAATTACGCATAATCTATCTGTCTGTACTATTATAAAGCTGTAACAGAAGTGTGTCTGTACATTGAAGATATTAACAAAAAATAAGTTACGATATGGTTTTTAGGTATCCCTGATTCCATATCACCAATTTTTGGATTTTTTGTCTGTCTGTTTGTTTGTGTGTTTGTTTGTTTGTTTGTTTGAACGAGCATCACGCAAAAAGTACTGAACTTGATAGCTTATGATCTGACTTAAAATCTGGTATATAATTTGTGCGGACGAAGTTGCGGGTTAACGCTCGTATACATTAAATAAGCATAAGCATAAGCATATGCTCACGACTATAATCCCCAAGGGGGTAGTCAGAGATATTCTGAAACATCAGAACATAAATGTAAATATAAAAATGCATACATACATACATACGTAAGTACATTAAATATAATCATAAAATTTAGTTTCGTGATACAAGATAATTTTTATAAGCATTAATCTAAGTAAGCAGCGTTTATCAAAATGATAACGACATTATTGTATTAAAAAGTGGCGATTTATATATAACAATCCACTGGCTTTTCGGTGAAGGAAAACATCGTGAGGAAACCTGCATGCTTCAATTTCGAGGCATGTATTGTACCCACTGTCCATTTACAAGTGGCGACGGGCTCACTCCCCGACACACTGGGCAGAATTTCGGTACTATAGTGAAACGTGGATGTTCTGAGGTTTCAGAATATCTCTGACTAACCCCTCGGGGAATATAGTCGTGAGCATATGCATGTATGCATTTAGATTATTTTTTGTACCTTAATAAAGAAATAACAAATTTTATTTATTAAAAGATTAAATTAGTAAAAATACTAGAACAAACAAAACTTAAATCTAACCATTCTAACAGAGACACTTTTTTTGTACCTGTAAATAGTAACAAAGAAAAAAAAACAGTAAACTTCCGGTAAATTGTCTTAAAGTGTGAGAATTGAATAGGTGAAATATTTATTAAATTATATTATATCCTATAATAAGCCGTACAAAGTCATGGCCCAGGCTCCATACATTTTGAAAAATTTCATTTATACAAATAATACAGGGTGAAATTGATATCATTAACGTCCTTTTAAACTAAGAGTCTACCAATCAAACTGAACAACTTTTACTATGGGTGCAAACCGATCGGAGCAAAAAAAAATCTGGTGTTTCATACATTTGAGTCACGAACTCGCGCGTCGCAGTTTTTGGTATGGAACAGTAGATTTTTTTTGCTCCGATCGCTTTGCTCCCATAGTAAAAGTTGTTCAGTTTGGTAGGTAGACTCTTAGTTTAAAAGGATGCTAATGATATCAATTTCACCCTGTATATACCATATATACCTGATTGCTATAAAAATTCATAATAATGAATGACGCTTTGTGCAATTTCTCTATGGATTCTATCTACTATCGATAAAACTCTAACTTCTAAATCTATAACAAAATTATCTCAGTAAAATTCACCACCACCCTACGTCGCCAGTCGTGACTAAGCTCTATATCTTCAAGCAGTAGCAGTAGGGTACCGAGCAGTATTCAAATGTGGCTCGCAAGGCATTACGGGTCACATCCGTCATAAGGAGCTGGCGTCTGCAAACATGTTCCGCGCACAGGGTGTTTGGAGTTTTGGGTTAATATTTTTATTAATTAGTTTTTATTGTTAAATGTCGAATCGCCGTGTTGTTCCAGTTTTGATACCAGCCCATTTTTTCCCGTGGGTGTCGTATGAGGCGACTAAGGGATAAGGATTTCTTTTGAAGTGTTACGTGGGCGAGAGGCTACTCCTCCTATCAACACTTTACTCATTGCGCCTTGAAAACGCTTATGCTAAATATTGACCTTGCTACAATAACTGCATGCAAGAGAATTGTTTTTTTTTTAATTTACAATAACACAATACAATGACAAAAACCGTCTCACGAAAACCTATATGGGTTTATCAGGGGAAGGGGCGTTCACGTTCGCATTTTAGTTGTAGCAATGTTTCTGACCAGCCCAAAAAGGATTATGATCGTTTTTGTATGTTTGTATGATTCCAATAGCTTATCGACCTGATTCGTTTTACCTCCGATATGAGAAGTTGCCATTGCTTCAGAAAACTAAATATTTTATTTAAAAAAAAAAACTAATTTAAAATAAATCTATTTTTAAAGTAATTATATTAATAATTATTGTCACTGTTGCGGGTCTGCTGGAAGAAATTTCTTAAAAGATAAGCTTGCCCTTTGTACATGTCTTTTCTCATGGACATATACTCTATTAATATCGTTCTCTTTTCTATTGTTTGTACCAATGTGTTTGTATTGTATGTACAATAAAGTGTTATAATTATAAATAATTAAAAAAAAATTCAAACTACATTGAATGTTTATTAGTCCCACTTGAAAGTGTATACAAATTATAATAAGAAACGATCCGGAAATGAAATCCCAAAAAAGAAAACAGCAAGCATCCTGTATAACGGGCGAGGGGCGCCGCTGACTGTCCCCAATATGAATATTTTCTATTGAATTACTCACGGTTCGACGGACCAGCAAAAATATTGTTCTCCTCGCACTTATCGGGACACCCTGTGAAGTTTTCACATTTACCAGTGACGTACTAGGTATGTTAGTGTCTGTTTCGAGAAAATATACAAGTTATTTTGCTGGGTTCCTTTGTTGACGTAAATGAGGTTTTTGTCAATTTGTTTTTATGTCAAGGTAATATCATAGTTTAAAATTATTTATAGTATTTCTATTTATGTGAGTCTAGTTCTATTATATGTTATGTATCTAACAAAATATAATGGTAACAACACTAAAATACCTACTTGTAGCCTGTCCACTGCTGAATATAGGCGTCTACCAAGGCACGCCACAAAACTCTAACCTCGGCCTTCCTCATCCAGTTGCTCCCCGCTATTTTTTTTAAGGTTATCAGTCCAACGCCTGAGCGTGCCACACTACGCCTGCCAGTTCGTGATCTTCTCTCTAGAACTCTGACTCCCCATCGGTTGTCATTTTTTTGACCAACTCTTTGCCACTTCAGCTTGCAAATATTTTGAGCTATGTCAACCACTTTTAGTTCTCTGACGTACAGGTGGTACGTACATTTCTGATGTGATCTCTCTGAGAAACACCGAGCATAATTAACAATTATTGTATTCACTGACATTAAATCATTCATCTAATTTTGAATTCGACGGCCTTCTTGGTATGATAATTACCACACTGGAATGCCAAACCAGAACTCTTGGACATAAATCCTGGTTTGGTCATGGATTTGTGTCGTTGTTGTATGGTTTTCGTAATAAAAAGCCTGTATGACAGGTACAAATTATGTGTGTTATTTAATTGTAACGGAATACAATGTGGTGTTTAAGTTGCAGTTCTGTTTTGTAAAATATTTCCAATGGTCGTTAAATATACAATTGCTAGATTTTTCCGTCTCATATCGTCTGTACAAGACTTGCGTTTTCACTACCCATCTCATCAACTTCAAAAACTAGTGATCCATACAATTTATTCCATAGATAGTAGGTAATAAAAAAAATTATAATCAAACAATATATTACATTTTGTCTATCAAAACAATAATTTAAATCGAAACATCCGAAAACAAAAACAATCTGCAAAACAAGAAATTCCCATACCGATTCACCATGGCTGTCCAACCAACGGTCCGCACTAACATACCATATTAGTAAATTAATAAAACCACCCACCCACGAATCAACGAACATGGGAACAGAAATGTTCGCAAGGATTTAGTTACGGGTCTTTCGATACGCTTTAGTTGCTAATAGGGAAGTGACAAAAGTTCGTGAAGAGTTGATGGAAACGTTGAGGCGAAACAAACGAAACAATAATACTTTTGTATAGGTGACGGAATAGGTCATCAACATTAACTTCTCCTTCTTGAACTTAGGGACTTGGGCCTTATATTAAGATACCAACCAGTCCTCTTATTGTGAAGACTGTGTTTGTGTTTTATGGGGGCGATGCTGTATGTGGTAACTACTACTGCATAGCTAGTCGCGTAAGAAGAAGATCATAGGTAGACTAGGAATTAGGAAAATGTGGTTAAGTATGAATAAAAGTTGCATCACGAGTTTTAATCACTCAAACAATGATGCAATGAAATTTTATTTTTGGTGCTTTTGCGGTGAGGTCTTCAACACTGCTATAAATTATCTCTGGAATTAGCTCTCTAAAAGCCATGTTTTTTTTCTTATTGCTGTCCCACGTTTGCAATGGAGAGAAGTTGGATATTTCTTTTTCCTACTCCTCCTATCATCTTTGATTAATTCATTGCGGGTTCCCAGACAGATTAGAGTCATTCCCCGGGCTCGCTGGTTTTCATTGTCTAGTTTTGTGAATGGTCGCTGCTGTTGATCCTGGCTTACAGGAGTTACAACGGTGGGAATGTGTGGTGGGCCTATGCCCGAATTAAAAAAAAACAGTGATGCAATAGAAGATCCAACTGCTGATTATCATTCAGTATCACCAACCCGACAGAAGTTTTTCACAATTCCAATAAAGAAGCACTACGACTCGATCGTAAATAAGTGTATGCTAGATACCTTGGTGTATCTACCTACAAATACCTATATTGAGGAACCAGATAAAAATATGATAGCCTTATTTTTTGATCCACGACACAACTAGTAGTTAGGTACTAACCTAATAACAGTGAAGGGGTCTTTAAAGCAGATAAAGTGGTTTTATTGGAATTTTGTAGGTGAACTAACTAATTAACCATAAAAATGAAAAAATGCGTCAAAACATTATGTTTGTACATCATAATGTTTTGAGTTTTGACGCATTTTTTCATCGATTCGTTATGTTATTTCAAAAGTTAAGACCAGAAAGCCAAATAATTATAATAATTATTAAGTTTATAACTATCTTTCTGAGTACCAAACGCTAACATTCTCCCATATCCACAACCTAACAATGATTGACAAAATACCGTGAATCTTTTGCCATAAAGTCAAACTTGATAGCTTTATTATCCACCCTTATTTGTAACTTTAGTTACGCCATGCCTAGTTAGTGACATTACAACGGGGAAGCTATTAGCAGTTTTGTATTTTAATGCTCTGAATAGACACACGATATTATGGGGGATTAATGTAATCAAGATGAAACCCATTTAAATTGATGATGGAATGGATCTGGAGATGGGTACGAATGAGATACCTAGTTCATATATCATAGTAAAGTCCCTTTTGTTCTCTGCTGCATTAATGTAGAATTTTTTTCTTATGTGGTAATATATTATTGTGTCTGTAAGTTTGATGAGTTTACTTATTGCATTTGTGTTTCTAATTTAGTTGTTCTTAATATTGGGGAGGAGTCTTTGACGAATACCATCGAAAGTTTTTTAATTTTAACTCTGGATCAAAGAATTGATCATAATTTTAATGAGTAACGTGTAGTAAGGATATTTCTAATAATAGGTATATTTTTCAATAGGTATATTGATCAGCGTATTCCCCAATTCTTTCCGTGGGTGTCGTACCAGGTGACTAAGGGATTAAAAGTTTCTTATTCAGTGTTTATGTGATCAAAAGGCTCTCCTCTCACCACCTGACACGTCATTCCATCGTGAAACTTACATTGCAAAATGTGACCATTGCTACAACTAAATTCTTTAAACAGATAGTTGGTAGTTATAACTATAATATTTCTGACCACCCTCAAAGTGATTATGCATGTATTCAGCCTAATCTCTTGATCAGAAAAATCTGAAAGTTATGAATATACCTAGTGTAGACAAATTGAATTTTAATTTTTTTCTTTATTTAGACAGATATAGTTATTTCATTGTTAAACTATCTTAAAGGATCATAATAAAATTGAAACAATTCATTCTTAATTCATTTAATTGATCACCAACTACTAATACTACGATATTTACAGAATAAATTAATACTTAAAACTAATATTGCACATTGATATACTTTAACTAAATAACAACAACGATTAATCAAATATACAGTTTTAGGCATTGCCTATTGACACAATTCGTAAAATTACCTAGATATTGCTATTTGACATAGAATACACTGAATTAATTACAACTTTTGTCCGAACGTTTTAACTGTTAATGTTTGCATAATTTTCTCATTTGTGAATGTGCGAACCATTATTATGATAATACTGTTTTGATTTCTTACTGTAGTTTTGAGAAGGTGTGACATCGTCCATGTCACCTTCTTTATCCTGATGAGCTGTCATATGTCTCGTTAAATGATGCCTCTCCCTAAAACTCTCATTGCAAACAGGGCATTTCAATTTTTCTTCTCTTTTCCTCCTGTGAGGATCACTAGCTGTCTCACTCTTATGATGGGTCCGCATGTGATACACTAAGTCTGAAGTCATTCTGAAACTGATGCTGCATTTGGCACACACGTTTTGTGCTGGTAAAGAAAAAGCAGCTAAAGTGGGTGGCAATAATGTACTTAGGATAGCTGCAGCGGGATTCGCCATCAGTGGGTTAACAGGCTCCCTTGGCGGTACCGGGAACTTCATAAAATCTGGATTGTGAGACTGGAAGTTTTGCACGGCGAAAGGGTAAGAGGAGCCAGCTTGTAGATAAGGAATTTCTGGTCTAAACGGCAGAAAATTCAATTTGTTTGGAGTCACTTGTAACGGTTTTGGATCCGGTTTTTCCTGGCACTCCATACCTTTATTGAAAGCTGCAGTTCTTTGTTGCGTCGGTGTCGATTCAGGGTAGTTTGGAGATGAAGATGGTGGACGTCCTTTGAAGAAATTGTTTCCGTTCAGCAAATGAGCTGGTGTTAATAAATTGTTGAACCCTGGTGCTTTATTGAAAGAACTTAAACGAGGACTTCCTGCTGATAATGGTGGACTTACAGAATTCTGATAAAGAAGATTATCTGGACTGACTGAAGGATTCGGTGATCTGAGGTTGAAATTCGAAACTTTTGTGAAAGCACTTTTAGGAGACATATCTGGAAACTTTTCTGGGTACCTTGCTTCGTATCTTGCTCTTGATTGCATGCTAATTAACGTCGGATCGTCAAAAATCTTGTTCTTGTATTCGGGAAGAAACTTTGGATGTCTGGCAGCACTTTCGTTGGAGTTTGGACGACTTCTCGATCTATCCGAATTTTCGGAATCACTGCAATACATAGATTTATTGGGATACTCATCTGTTCCGACGTCTATGTTTATGTCAGACCCAAAACTTGGAGACATGTTGTTTTCTCGAACTCTATCATCTTCTTGATCTTTGAAATCTAAAGTGTTTTCGTTGGAGGAGTAATCACTGTGTTTATAAACTTCTGGAATCCTCTTTGGCTGTTCACACTCATCGTTGTAAAATAGTTGCTTTGAGACCCTCAATTGTCTCTCTGGCGGCTTCTGACGGAGTTTGTCATCCGGCATCATCAAGAAAGCCACGTCGAATGACCTCTTAGAAGGCTTCCCTTGATTCAGCATTGTCGTCTGCAACTCAGATTTAGATGTTTTTGCACATTCAATATCTAAACTAGTTTCTTTTGAATCAGGAGATGGCTCCTTATAATTTTGATAGTTATTTTGAATGTCCATTGTCATTTTTTCTCATTTAATATACTTCACTCGAACTAAAACTTTTCACTACTTATATCGCGGGAAAACAGTAGAGACGCGTGCGTACTGCCCGACGGTTACTTTACGAATGCGAGCGTAACATAAGGGTGGAAATATATAAGTGGGGTTTTGAACTACCCTAAACAGAGCCTTTCAAGTTGAGTAGGCGTGGCGATAGCGCCCAATCAGGGCAGACCGTGAGGCGTGGTCCGTAGCCATCGACCAATCAGGTTTAACCGCGGTGATAGAGAGCAGGGGAGCTCAATCACGGGGTCAAGATAATAATAACTGCCGCGAATTGAGAGCGCATTGAGTCGTAGTAGGGTCAGCTCGACAATTACAGTATGATATTGAAAATCGTGGTTTGCTTTACGCTATTCAACGGTTACGGTTCGCAAAATAGGATTCACTTTATTTCGCTGTTGCAATTGAAACCGAATATTTTTTATTTTTGCAATTGAATCGAGATTGCATTCTTGATTCAGAATCATGAATTAGAAAAATGATTATATCTGATAACAGACTGCGATAGCAAGTCAAATTCATTGACATGCCATCGACTCTACAAAAGAAGAGAATAAATGATTTGTTAGTAATTTGACTAAAAAAAAAAAATATTTTGGCCCCAATCAGAAAAATAAGGGAAAACTAACAAAAACTATCCTCCGCACAAGTTTTGAGCCATTATCTTCTATTTATCTCTCCCAAACATGGCCCTAGAAAAACTCAAACGATTATGATTGCAATAAATATGTTTTATATGTCGCATAAAAAATGATACTTCTCCCATAGACGGCCTTACCCTCGAGTGTATGGATGAGATTGCGAATAATGCTATTAACACAGACGCTTCTTCTCAAATTGATATCCTACTCAGAAACCTTACAGACCAAACTGAACTTTAACCTTAACTGAATAACGTTAACAATTCTTTTCACACTACTCCAGCTAATACTGGCACAAATTTCGAAGAGAATGATGTTTTAGCTACAAAAGTAGAAAGTTCAAATTTGGATGGCAAAGGCAGTGAAAAGAAGACCAAAATGAGAATACTGTTCGGTAGTGGGTAACGATAATAAGATGGGCGCAGACGTTAAAGGAAAGCCATTTGTCAGATTTTAGCCATTTTTTTGGCCATTCGTTCGAGCTCAATGAAAATCTGTTCCATTTATTTTCTTGAGGTGTTAATGAGGTTTTTCGGGAAATGTTTTGAATTGTGACTTTGAACAAAGTCACGGTATCATACTTTGAACTTCTGATACTTCTTAATACAAAAATACCAGTTTTAATCAGAGTTAATTTATTTAAAAGTTAACTGTCAAAACCAACAGATTTAAGTATGAGATAGGCCTTAAAAAAAGTTTGGTGAATTAATAAAGACATTAAAATATCAAATTTTTGATAATCAATCAATCAATCAAAAATATATATATATACCGAGTCCGTATATACATTTGTCTGCGAGTATGAAGGCATAATAAAATTGTCACATCCGATACTATGATATTTCAAATCTTATACTTTTCAAAGGATAACTATAACATTATTGTGAATATTAACGTTTAACTAACTAAAAAACAATTATTACCTATAGCTATGACAAATTTTGTTCCAAACATGTTAATCCAACACCAAATGCGATTACACTATTCCGCCTTGAGACAAAGATCAATCAATCAATCAGTAACAGGCAATCGCCACCCCTGACACGTTATTAACGACAAATGCTCCTGAGAAAACATCAGTCGATGCACTGTCGGGTTCTGCCTATTGATGGATAGGGTTGTTCCTTGAGAAATTTGTTGTGTTATAAATTCTAGTAAATATTGCCTTTCTTCGACGGTGTTCAGTTTGAATAAAAACTTGGCGCGAATGTGGATTGACAATAATTAAAAAAGATATAATTAAGGGGACGATAGTAAATGAAATAAATGGTCCTGGATCTTAATAACGACGACTAGACAACAAAATAGAATACATAATATAGATACAAACATCCATGACTCGGGTCCAAATATAATTATAGAGATTGCATTAATATAATTTTTGTCTGTTAATTCCATGTTTAAATATTTATAATTTTCTTCTTTAGTACTTGAAGTTGAACTTTCAAGAAGTCTAAATATTGACCAATTTAAGTAGGTACTCCAGATTATTTGCTAATATTATAATAGAAAACTTGTTTTCTTTTTGTAGAAAAAAAAAGCGAACTATGTTATTTTTCCTGAAAGACACTCGATTTCGGCTTACGATTCTCTTTTGTGCGACCGACAAGACAAATGACCGGCCTCGGGCGAAGAAAACTGATTTTTCTCAGTTTATTTTTCATTCTGCTATTGAACACATTTCTTTCATACTTTTTTTTGCCTCTTGTTGATTTATATTTATTCTAATAAGTAAAGTATTTGTTAAAATCCACTCGGTTCTACTAGATATTCTTTTATATTACATTACAAATTCTCGCCGAGAACAGCCGAGAACGAGAGTGTGGATGCCTTCATTGTTCTCGTGACGTCGTTATAAGCAGTAGTAATTTTCCTTGAAAGTTCTCGCCGAGAGTTCTCGCCGAGAGTTCTCGCGAGAGTGAAATGCCTGCTTCATAGGTACTGTGGTATAGTTTAAGGATTTAAATTTGGAACAGGTACGAAAGATGACTAAACCGTGTGAGTTGAAAAAGTTGTTCAGTTTGATGGTCAAAACCACCAATATTACTATGGTGTTCTGTTACACCTTGTAGTATGAAAGGGATGTACTAATTTCGTTTGTTAGTACCTACTAATCAGGGTGAGCAGAGCACATACCCTCATACCCCATATACCCTCAAGTAAATCACAGAGAAAATAAAAAACTGCTTAGATTTTAGGTTAAAATTACTTCATTACAGTTATTTTATTTAATGCTATTGTAAGCTTTTTATTTTATAATCCTGAACCGATTATTTTCCATATATCCTCAAATATAAATTTAAACCTTCATATAAATCTGACTAAGTTGGCGTTTAGCTTCTGATAAGTAATTGACTGCACGTGTGTAGTATTATCAGACGCGTGGCAGTTTACGAGGGAGGTGATAGATAAACAATTTCTTTCAATAAACTTAATTGTAGATGGTTAGTTGGTGGTTCTTAACTTATACCTAATATTACAGATTTTTGTTGAGCCAATATGTCTATATTAGCTATACTCCACTCCAATATAGCCAATATTGGTATATTGTCCAACCTACCTATAATACCTAACTATATTGACTAGTAGCGTAAGATCAAGTATTTTTTTAGATTTCACTTTGTCTCTTAATATCTTTCTGAATTAAGTTAAGTCATGGCCTGTAGGATCTCACTACAGGGTAAAGGATGAGACAAAGTAGGCCATACTCCGTAGTAATTTTTGATTAAATTTGAACTTCGCGTAAAATTGCATTCTTGAGTGATAGTTAGTTATGGGATTTTTTTTGTCCTCTCCCAAAAAGACGATTTTGTGTGAAATAAGGCCTAAGTCTGCAAGGCCTTTTATGTGTAAAGACATTAATTTCTGCTAGACACAAATGAGTTCAACAAAATAACTGTAACCAATAAGCCGCTAAACAAACTGACGAAGACTGATGACCAACGGTCAGAGGTCACATCTGCAACTTTGATTGAAGAACTCCTAAGGGTAGACATCGACAGATTAGTTGGTGCAACTGTTAATATTCTTTCTGATAGTCTTTGTTGTTTTTACACTTGGGAATGGATTGCTGATTGAGATTCAGAACAATATAGAACTCCATTATAAATAAAAACATAAGATACATTAGAAGCTAGATATTGATATGTAATAAGAAAAAAAAGATAAGGTGAAAACAAAAAAAAACGATGTTACAAAACTGTGTCGTAGTCTAATAATTTTATTAAAGTACGTATTTATTTTACATCGACTACTTCTAGAGCAAAATTACATTAAGAAAACAGAATCTAAACTATTATAAAACTGTAGCAGAACGTTTGTCTGTACATTGAAGATATTAACAAAAAAAAAGTTACGATATGGTTTTTAGGTGTCCCTGATTCCATTTCACCAATTTTTGGATTTTTTGTCTGTCTGTTTGTTTGTGTGTTTGTTTGTTTGTTTATTTGTTTGTTTGTTTGTTTGTTTGAACGAGTATCACGCAAGAACTACTGAACCGATTTTGATGAAACTTTTTTTGTTTGATAGCTTATGATCTGACTTATAATCTGGTATATAATTTATCTCGCTACGTTGACGGGAGCCGGAGATATAAACATATAACCGCAAGTGCAACCAATGTACGGTACCATTTCAATTTCAACTAAGTAACACTAATTAAAATTAAAAGACTTGTAATAAAGTAAGCTAATTCTGAAGACTGTTTGATTTATAAATAACGAAAATAACAATAAATTACAAAATAAATACCAATAATTATAAATTTTATCATTGTCCAGTGCTGATGACTGCACCGGTATAACATTGTTTTTCTTTTTGGCTATAAAATCTTTCAAACTCCATGGAGAAAACCTTTGCATAACAAAAAAAACCTTAGTACTGGCCACAAGAAAACAAGATTCGAATTACAAATTTCTCGACATTTTGTAGAATTACAGTGCAAACAAAGCAAGAGTAATTATTTAAAAAAAAACTGCACGCCAATTTCAAACAAAGAGCATATAATCATGAATTCAAATCAGCAGCCCAAAGGTGTCTAAAACTCGATTTTTAATTCGGAATGTTTTTATTTACGGTGTAATCACACAGTTACGCAAGACTGTATAATAGCTAATATTTTAAAGACAGGTAAGGAACTATTTTGAAATACCGTAAATTATTACTAAAATACAAACGAACAACTCTAACAAATTAATAAGGGTCGGTTTTTTATGCCGCCGATGCGATGTGCCGCCGTGCATTTTGCGCATTTTTCTACGGCGCTCCATACAAAACGAAGCATAGTTTGAACATTTAGTAATTAAAGTAAAAAATGAATGGTTTTAAAACAATCTAGAAACCAATATCTGTGATTTCCTTTTAAATGTTTAGTTCTACCATTTGGGCTCTCTCTGAGGAACCTGCCACACCCTACGGACTGTCGCTTGATATGAGCTTTACATAAATTAATGTAACATTCGGCAATAGCCGACTGCGTCCTTCCGGACGAAATTTCGCTGGAATCCAGGCGCATACGTGCGCCTCAGCCGTTGTTTCAAATGCACGCAAATTGACAGCGAGTGCTGACCAGGCGACGTTGCAGTGGAATGCGGCCGTCACCGATTTCGCGCGCATCTGACCGGATTGCAAGATGTATATGGTCCTTCTTATATGCAGACAGTTTTTTAAGGGTATGATCAGACCATCATACTGAACAACTTTCTGTATGGGACCAAAGTCAAAATCACGAAAAGAAATCAACTGTTCCACACAAAATTGCAATCCTACTCTACAAAAATGTATGGGGCAGAAGTTTTTTTTTCGCGATATCGATGACAGTCCCATAGATGTCTGATCATCCTCTTAAAAAAGTGTCAGCATATTAAGTTAAATATATAAAAAATAAAGTAATATATATATAATGCGCCCCGACGCGTTCCGTTCAGTGATAATCATACTTAACAAATAATTTTGTGTCTGCCAGTACACTTGATTGTTTTCAATAATGAAAGATTCCATCACGAAGAAGAACTAATAATCTCACTAATATTATAAACGTGAAAGTTTGTGACGATGTTTGTAAAGTTGTAATGTTGTATGTTTGTGGCGCAATCACGCATAAACGGCTGAATGGAATGGAATGATTTTGATGAAATTTGGCACGCAGATAGAATGTGTTCTGGATTAAGATATAAGATACTTTTTATCCTAGCAATGGGTTCCTGTGGGATAAATTACAATGTTTTATCATGCTGAAACATGTACCACGTTTTTATTCTATGCTCACTAGCGCCAATTTGACGCTGACAGATGCATTTGTGTAGATTGCAGTGATAAAAATAGTATTAAATTTTTTCAACAGTTTTGACAACAGCTGTGTAGTATATTTGGTATATGGTTAGATTTTCGTGCATGAGGTGGAGGTTCGATTCTTGGTCGAGAATGTTTTTTTTTATTTTTTTTTAAATACATTCAACGACTATATCCATTTTTCACCGGATTAGACAGAAGCAGTTAGGCTTGATATGTTAAGGGCCTGACCTTCAATCATAATAATATCCTGAGATCATATCAGATCTAATATTAGCGCAGGATGTTTTATTTTGGCTTTTTTCTAATTTTAATCCTACCATCCTACCAGGTATCTCACTAATATTAATATTATGTTTGTGGTTCTATCATCAACACGTCTCAGAAATTCGGTTTTACAGATTTGATTGTATAGGTACTGGGCGAATTGGAAAAATAATCTTCTTCTTATCGTGTCGACTTCAAATTCTGAACAAAGTCGCTAAATAGTAGCTTGCCAGAATCGGGCAACCGATACTGCACCGTCGCTAGCAGTCATGAGCTCCTCCTGCGTGCAGATGTTAGGGCACGCAGGGCACGATGTGAGATGGGCCATCGTTTGTGGAGTTCCACACAAGCAAGTCACATTTTGCGCATCCGAGTATCCCCACCTGACCATGTTGTCCTTACTGCGACCGACCTGGGTTCGAAGTCGGTTTAAAGACTTCCAGGTCGCCCAAGGCAAGTCATGTCTAGGCGTGAGGCTCTCAGACGGCGACACAAATGGAGTTGGGAGGGACACTTTTTGTCGCCATAGAGTACACCTTGCTTGCGCTGGGCCAGTATTCAGGGGGTCGACACACTTCATAAAGCTGCGTCGGCTTGGCAGCTTTTGCAGCGCAGGAATAAAGCCATGCATGGGATGTCGTGTGTCGTCCACCATTTGGGCTCTCTCTGAGGAACCTGCCACAGCCCTACTTATATCTGGGGGCGCTATGCCAGCCAGTGGGTAAAGCAACTGTACTGGAGTCGGTTTCAAGCATCCAGTTATAATCCGACACGTTTTGTTTAGTGCCGGTATCCACCAGCTTGGCGTGGGCAGATCGGCCCCACACCGGGCAAGCGTATTCTCCAGCGGAGAACGCGAGAAAAATAATTAAACAAATAAATAAATAACGCTCACAGGCACAAACATTATTTTAATTATCCCAAGCAAGCATTATAGGCTTTTTATTGTGGAAACCATACAACAACGGCATAAACATATAACATCCAAGACCGAACCGGGACTCGAACCCAGGACTCTGGTTTGGCAGTCTGGCGTGGTAACCATTACACCAACCGGGTCGGCAAATACTAAAAATCCTCTTTCTTTTAACCTTTTCTAAAGTTAGTATTCATAATTTTATCGTAGTATTGTTTTCATCTTAATAGATGGCGTTGTGTGTTTTTTTGAAGCAAGTACCATACTCAATTCACGCTCAAGACATCTCAGATATTCGGTCTTACAGATTTGATTGTATAGTTACTTACCGGCTGAATTAGAAAAATAATTAAATAAATAAATAACGCTTACAGGAACATTGTTATGATTCCAAACAAGCACTATAGGCTTTTTATTATAGAAACCATACAACAACGGCACAAACATTTATAACATCTATGACCGAACCGGGTTTCGAACCCAGGACCCTGGTTTGGCAGTCCGGCGAGGTAACCATTACACCAACCGGGTCGTCAAATATTAAAAATCAAGTGTTCAAAAATTTAATCGTAGTATTGTTTTCATCTTAATAGATGGCGTTGGGAGTTTTTTAAAGCAAGTGTGCTACAATTATTAATTCAAAAACCTAGCTATAGCAGGAGCTTACAAATTTAGTTGATTATATTATCGTTGTAATACATCGTTGTAAGTATATTGATTGTTTGAGTCCAATCTGAGCCAATGCTACGGATTGATAACCTTATTTTACAGAAAGGACGAATTTTTTTGCAGTAATTCTTGCCAAATTTTTGTTTTGTTTGATTTTCGGTCTCAATTATGATCTTAACTATAGAACATCATTCTACCACAACGTATAAAAAGGTACCTACGTATCTAAAAGGTCCTTATAATATAACACCACAGGTCGGTAATGTACCTACTTACATAATTGAAAATCTTTTTTAGCAAATTGACCATTAGCTTCCTAGAATATTAACGTTTTAGCTCTTGCCTTCACCATTTTACAGTAGCCCGCGTGGTAGAGTATACTCTAACGTTGATACGTGAGTGGAGGTCTGTGACCCGCAGTGGGTCGTAAGATGATTATTATGCTGCTCGACATAAATAAAAAACTAATAAACGACGAACAGTAGAAAAATTAAAGTGATGGATCCAGTGAATGACTTTTAAATCTGATACCTACAGAATTACTTGGGGTACTTTCTGATTTTGATTTAGCTTAAGTTCATGACTTTCTTATCTTATTATGGGAAATGGCAAGCCAGCAACACTTCGACCCAATGGTATCTTTTGTATTGAACCCTACATATTATTTTCTTCATCCTTGAAAAACTTGGAAAATGAGGGAGGCAATAGCGTTCAGGGTAAGAAACCTGTAATGAATAACCATCTCTCAGGAGTCACATACGTTTACCCACCAAGACATCGTAGTCACACAGTACAAATGTTCCATGGTTTCCTCCTCCTCTCCACACGCTCGGCAACCGGGATCTAGAGTGAGCTTTATCGTGCCTGTTGCGTAGTGCCCGGTGAGGGCTCCGACGATAGCACGAGCTTTACTCCTGCTGTTGTTCAGTATGAACTGTGGGATTCGTGGTGTTATATTGCTGTTATACTCTGACACCAGTGCTTTGCCCACACGATTATAAGAAGATTGCTGATGAATTTCCTGCAGTGTTGCAGACCCGAGAGGCCAGAGCATTCTAGCCTGTGTCTTTTATCAGCCCATTCCTTAATCGCCATTCTAATGTTACATGCCAGGATTTCTAGACTTGGTTCGGACCATGACCTTCATGACCTTAGACGAGACATTAGACAAAATTACATGTCTACGCAGACGAAGTCGCGGGCAAAAGCTAGTAGTATTTAAAATTCTTATTTTATTTAATTAGAGCATTATTGCATAACCATGCAAACGTCCAAAACAGCTGACCTAATAAATCAAAATGACACCTGTACCCGATATTTAAATATGTTTTACCGAATTCTGAAGGATAAAGGACTAATACTGGCCTACCATATGGTGTTTTTACCGAACAATAGTGGATAATACAACTCCGCTTTGACTATAATCATCCCTTTACTTTCAATAGCTGCTTTGGATCATTCACCCTATTAATTGTCAAAATCTCTTTTATAACCTCTGTCAAACAATTTTCAACTCTATTTTTGATATTGTTCAATTGAGAATCAATTGTTATATTAGTTTGAATAACAAGTTCGTTTATAGTGGTTCACTCGCGTTTAAAAGTAGCACCAGTAGTTTTTACTTTTATATTGACTTGTTTTGTATTCGCTATTTTGAAATCTATTTCTTTGTCATTAAGAGTTGCTTTAGAACCAACCACAATATCAGGATTAGTGGGATTGTGAGTTTTATCATTGAAAGTACAGAGTTGGAAATTCAACGTCAGTGAGTTAGAAAGCCAATTCCAACGAATAATCGCAAAGCATTAAAGTGGGATTTAGAGCACACTTGTTTATGAATTTTTCGTCCATATGGTGTAAAAGCCGCTGAGGACAATGCACCCTCATGGTGGTGCCCCATTACCATATGGGACGCGTTAAATGCATTTTCAAGAGAAATGTATGGAGAGATGACCTCTAAAGCTGGTCGATCGATTATTAGAATTGTAGTCTTTGTTGTGTTTGACATAGAAGAGGTATTAGTTGGTAAGATCTATAAAGAGATGGTAACCCGCTGAGCCTTTTGAGGACTGAGGTAAGTATGACACAATTGAAGCTCAGGTATTATTAAATTAAATTAGAGTTGGGAGAAGTAAGGACTTCTTCGTCATTGCTAAAGAATACTATGTCTGGAAAAAAGCTCAGAAATAAATACATACATACATAAGCTCACGCCATTGTCCCATGGGGGTAGGCAGAGACCACGGACCGCCACACGCTACGACTCTGACACACCTCTTTAGCCTCATTGATATTCATACATCTTTTCATGCACTTCAGTCGATTGAGTGTGCTTTTCGGAAAAGATCATTGATTTGATCATGGTATGTTTTCCTAGGACGGCCTCTCCCAACACTTTCGCTCACCTTTGCTTGATAAATTTCATTTGTAAGTCTTCTTTCATTCATCATTCATCAGAAATAAGCATGGGAATATTATGATTTGGTTTCTGCTCCAGGAAAAACGATGTTATTCGTATTACTAATGATTACTGCATTACATGTTATTGAAGTAAGCGATGGAAAAATTATGGATGAAAAGGATATGGACTATTAAAGTTTATCATAATTAATAATAAAGGTATAAAATAAGTAAAATCATCTAACAACTGTAAGAAAACATTTATTAAGACTTTGCAATAAATTGCAATAGAATAACATTAGCAAATAGGGAAAAATACTCGACAAGTGGATTTGTAATGTTTTTACAGAGCGCATGCGTCAATAAACAACATTTTGCACAAAGCCATGCTATAATGCATATTGTATTGTTGACAATGGCGCTACTGGATGGAAGGGTCTTGATAGTTTTGTTCGAAAAATTGTTGACAGTACTGACTATAAAAACTACAATTTAAAGTTCATTTAATTTTTTTTGCATTCATCATGAAACAGGGGTGAAACGGTTTCTGGAAAACAGAAAATCCTTTATAAAAAAAGGTGTACACTTCTACACTTTAGAAGAATTCTAGCTTTCACCGATAAATTTCATACTCTAGCTGCTGTAGATTGCAAATAGATTTATATATTTATAAAAGAAACACAGGGTGATAGAAATATATCTATATATATATACCTTGTTGCCGGTAGATCAAAACTAAGGTAGATATGTGCTTATACCTACCTTTTGTTGGTGGAGATTTGGTTGATTATTCATAAAATTAAGCAAAAGTAAGCGAAGATAAAAAACCTTGAATAGATCATACAAATCCAAAAGCATTATAATCCCAAAATTATGCAAATAATATTAAACAGACAAAAAAAATGACATTTTTTCTTTGTTCAAGAATGTAAACAAAATTCAAAGTGTAGCTCTGGTAACTCTGGTTTCACACCAAGTTAAATTAAGTTGAGATGAATCCAAACGCATACGCTCAAGACTACTAGATCCATCTATTCGTCACAATCATACAACATATGCGCTAGTGGTATTATGCCATCTGATCACAATAACTATAATGGTCACTGCTCTACCCCCAGACGAACAGACAGAGAATTATCTATATGTAATCAGAGTACTTTACTTTGATGTTCTTGTTGCGAATATCAATGATAACGATGATGTTTATTCATTGGTTTTGTTAACGAAAACGCGAATCAGTAGAACGAATGTACTTTTAAAATATACACATTTTTAAGATGTGTTAGCTGGTCTAGACTAGTAATTTTTCGAATGAAATTAGTAATTATTTAATGTAAGCAAAAGATATTTTTTCTGGTACAAGGGTGCGTTCACGACCATTAGGTTAGGTTGTTTTTCAACTCGCTCTAAGGTACGGAACGACCGCGCCAATTTTTAACTCGCTATGAGGTACGGAACGATCCCGGTTGTTTTATAACCTCAAATTTTGACATTTAAAGTAATACCTTTTCCTTCCAGGCTTCCAGGGCTTCCATCATTTCCAAATACAATAAAAAAAACTCATTTTCCATGTTAGCAAATCAAAAAGTGAATAAAAATAGTTTGAAATACAAACTTATAGTCAAAACGCGCGAAAAGTCAAGTAACCACAGATAATTAAAACGTCAGAGTGTTTTTTAACCATCGAATTTGATGGTTAAAAGTTGCAACCCGTCAGAGGTTCGGAACTCGCAGTTGAGTTGTGACAACCGAGTTGCAAAGAGCGTTTTTCACCGAGCCTCGGAACGGCGTTAGTGCGAAAAGTTGCACTCAGGGTGCACCTGGGGCGTAGGTTCTGAACGCAGCCCAGCAGTCTATCTATTCTATTCTTCGTTAGATGTGTATGTTACTGTATTAGCACTTCGCACTCGGTCTGCATAGATACCACTGCGCCAACCATTCACTCTGTGAAAAGATCAAAATGTCTGTACACACGGCGACACATCAAGCTATACAAAACCAACATAAGCTGGCCGCGCGACGTTATACTTTATGCACCATACTCGCGGCCAGCTTTTGTTGGTTTTGTATAGCTTGATGTGTCGCCGTGTGTACCTAAATATGCCTAATGTTATTATGAACCTGATAAATTATGTGTATTTATATTACTGTAAATTTACTTGTAATATTGTCAATGGCATGCAATAATTTATTTCATCTAAATTAGATAACCTTTAGAAAATTCTGCAAGGTTCACAAAAACCAAATTGTACTCTCAAACTAATAAACCCTCACAAAATATCTTTATAAAAACCGCATCGATATTTAAAAACGTCAATAGTCCTAGTTGGGGTGCACCAGGCACCATGCAATACGATTGGCATTTACACGCCATATGTACCTTTGGGCTTAGAACACTCTGGGGACATCATCCCTTCGCTAATGAAAACTATGGGATGCTCTATTGTCGAAGCAGATAGATGAGGATAGCAATAGAATTGGATTGTAAGAATGGAACTGTTTTGTAATGGAATACTTTGTGCACAGGGTCCTTCTTAATAATAATATGCTGAAAGTTTTTAAGTGGACGACCAGACCATAAAACTTAACAAGTTTCTCTATGGGACCAACATCGAAATCACTAAAAAAACCAGCTGTTCCATAAAAAACTGCAAACCTACAGCCAGCCAAAATGTATGGGACAGCTGATATTTTTTTCGTGATTTCTGTTTGTCCCATAGGGAACGTTGTTCAGTTAGATGGTCTGATAATCCCCTTAAAAAAGTGTCATCATAAAAATTAAGAAGGACCCTGTATATTAAGGTACCGTGACCTATGATGAACCGACCCAGATCAGTATAGTATTATACAGTATGGCTCGTCTTAATATGCTGTTCTGAGAGGTTTATTAAGGGAATGATAAGACCATCAACTAAACAGCTTTCTCCACTGGATAATATCGAAATCCCGAAAAATCTGCTGTCCCATACTAATGGATCTTATTATCCACTTTAAAAACCATCAGTATATTACAAAGCTTTGGGAGGCCTATGTCCAGCAGTGGACGTCTATCGGCTGAGATGATAATGATGATATTAAAAAGGATATCAGTTCTAAGTATTAAGATAATGCTATCCGTGTGGCGAAATACTGGACTCGAAAGATTTGAATGACATGCCATCGACTCGACAGAAGAAGTTCTAAGTAGAAATTCATTGTGACTAAAATATAACTGAATAAGCCAACAATATCCTAAAGCAAAGTCAGCAAAGTTCAAAAGCAACCTATTCCAAAAGGGTATTTAACACCGCATCAGCAACTTGTGAAACTTCAAAAAAACCGCACGCGATCACCCTAAAAAGCTTGCAAAGTAAAACGGCCATATGTCGCGAAAAATTCAGCTGTAATTGCATTAAGTTACCCCAAGTTGCCCCGGCTTTTAATTACGACGACCCACTTAGACATATGTGGTGCAAAATGTGGGGCCGGTGTTTGGAAAAGTGGTGATGGTGACGTCACAAACTTTGATGAAACTATAACGTATGTACGTATAAAGTATAGGTACTAATTAATTGATTGATGGATTTATTGAGATAGTACGACTTCTAATAGTAGTGGTTTCTCATCCAACCAATGAGTATTGAAGCAAATTTGATACAAAAAACAAAAATGTTTTGTCAGGATAATACTTAAATTTTTCTTTTTGATAGAAAGGTTCTTTGGATATGTTAATCTTTTTTTACGTAGCCTTTTTAATTAATTGGTATAATATTATTCTTCATATTCGTTAATATTTAGAATTTATCATCAGTTTAATTCAGACAATACATTATATCTATAATAATATTATTTTACATGCATACGAAGTACTTTTTAAAACAATAAAGGCCTAAATAGTACCAAGTCTATAGCCAAAAGTGTTTTGTATTTTATTTATTATCAATCAGATTTGTTGGCTCTATCTTCCCCGACTGGAGATAGGTGCTTCGAACAACATGTGTTGGAGTGTCACTTTAATGTATTGGAGTCGTTAAGTTCAGTATTGAAATGTCCCTTGAAGATGAGAGTAGTTAAAAGAATCGAAAGATATCGATAGAGTGGCGGCAACTTAAAAGGACAATAACAAGACCCGAATTGCAAAGTTGTGGGTTCCATTTCCATCCTATATTGAATTAAATTGTCCTATCTCCTTACAATAAATATCACAATATTTTCATGTGATTCAATTTCAAACAATACAATCAACTTCTCAAAACAAATAAGCAACATTGAAGTGCTTTAAAGTTAAAATTACCCTGAAAACACTACAAAGAATACCCAAACAAAAAGTTACACAAAAATAAAAATCCGGTTTCTAGATGCAAATTGCAGACAATATGAGCGTGAAATATGGGTTCAAGAAATCCTGGTTGAACAAAAAACGGGCAAAACAAATGAACAGAAAAGTTCTTGGTAAAAAAAAACAATGTAGACAGAACACAGGGCAGGATACGTCGCGTGAATAAGTACCCCATTGTACCGGGAAAAGGAAGAGGGGTTTTTCTTTAATTCCTTTCCTGCTAATAAATATAGTGTTTTGTTTATTTAAGGTAGCTAATTTTCAATTGGGCAGGATTTAGCAAAGAAGTCCAAACTAGACAGTCTTCAAAGTTCTCTAGCCTGATGTGCGTCAAAATAATTGTCTGTTTGTTTGATAATGTATGCATCAAAATTGCCGTGTAGTATCAAATAGCACAGAAAATTCTCATAAAAGGAGATTTTATTAAGAGGCTATGTGAAAAGATCTCCAACAGTAGACGCATAAAACAACTGTAATATAACTTTTATAAAACTTATTAATCGTAGAAATGTAGGGCTATTCGAGCAAATTGTTTGCTGGCCTGTACGGATAACAACATGCATATTTCTTCAAATCGAAAATAATAAAGCATTCACGATAGTAGAAATTACGTAAGCAAAGAAAATCCTTACGAAAAAATGCTTAACCCTCAAATGAATAGTAAGCTCATTTCGTATTCAGGACCCAGTGGGCCCAGTCTGCCTTCTATGATTTATTAACTGTTTTTTTGTCGATCTCTACCGCGGATTTCTCCCGCCAAGATTCCCGAGCCAAGTATGAAAGAGCATATTGATAAAAACAGAGTTAATTAATTCCGGAATTTTTTGGCTGGATTTCCTTTTTAGTTTTGCCAATATTTGGTTTCTTTTTAAACAGTATTTTGGAAAACCTACTCGACAAGAAAGCTGACGCATGGACTATTTAAACCATGTTTTTACACTATGAATTCAAATTGCAAAATTCTACCTGAACCAATATCAAAAGGAAAATTTAATCGAGATGATAACAACGTATTTTGAAGGAAGTATAAGCAGCACATATCTCAATAGAATCTCTAATACGAATACGTATAATACCTACATCAAGACATCACCATCGACTTGCACCTCTCACTTCAAGGCACAAGCCGAATGGGTGGGACCGAATTAGCAAATGTGATAAAAAGGACCCACCTGAATTACTTTAGATTCTAAAGTAATTCCAGTGGGTACTTCTTATCTTCTAAAGTTTAGAAGATACAGGACGCCGCCCGTAGGAATTATAGTAATAGACAAGTGATCGGAATATTGTTTATTATTCAATTCAGTATGCATTTGATTAAAATAAAAGAAGAACACTGTCACTTTGTAGCCACAAAGATTTTTAAACATAAAAAAATGACATTTACAAGATCATTCCAATCTCAAACCATTAGAACATCCACTCAATGTTTAAACGTCTCTATTTAAAATAACAACCATGCTTTATTAATGTCTTTACCTTGTAGCAAGACCTCTCCCGAAGTTATCGTACCAAAGTCATAAAGACGAAAATCGCTTGTTTGTGGGACTTCAAACCATCATGCTTTAACAAGGTCTGTCCTAAATAACAAACATCTTGGCAGAATCCTTATTACCTTAAGCACTAAAGTAAAAATTGCTTGATTTGTGGGACATGTAAAGGGGAATACCGCCGTCGGTTTAGGGTTAATTCGATGGAAAGATTCTGGCGCGTTTAACCCCACAATACTAGGCTTGTAATGTCTTTGTTTAATGATTTTTGGTTAGGGGTGGTGGTTGATAGATGGTTGTGTTTTGCTGTATCCAATTGATAATGACACTGTGATAGTATCTACATACATACACCCACGAGCTAAATCTCCATAGGGATGGTCAAAAGCTTTGCTACAATTACAAACATAACTATCCTTTGAAACTTGCAGTTGAAGCATTGTTCATTTTAACATATAAAAGGTTTCAGGCCAAAATAATATCAAGTGGTTTAGCCAGGTCAGAGGTCTACTGAAAATAATCTGATAGCGATTTGCCCACTGAATTGTACCTGTCCCCAATCAGCTCGAAACTTAAGTGATGAAAAACAGTCCTTTCTTAACTCACACTCGTTTGTAACAAAGGAAGAAGTTAGTTTCGATATTATAAAACTTCTTGACATACCTACCTATTGTAGACAATAATTTTTATCTAAATCAAAGTGTTGGTCGTTCGATTATCCGCATCCTTCAATGTTGTTACTGTCTTTGACCATGAAGAATAATTTTTATGTTTCTCTAAGCTGCCGCTGCCGGTGGTATTGCAAATCGAACGATTAACTTGTGTACTATGTACTTATGTAGTTACTACAAAAATCATCACTGTTGTATATGCCGATTTTATATTCGGTTCATTATAATAATATTAGATTAAGTTGATAGGGTTTCATCGTCATCCAACTATCTACTGCTGAACATAGCATAGGTCTCTCTCAAGGCGCGCTACAAAACAATATCCTCGACGGCCGAAGATATACACTGACCTGTAAAACTAAGTACTACACTTTTAATAGTAAAATTTTTTCTAAACTAAAGAAATTAGAGATTTAAAATAAAAAACGTTTTATAGCAAATGTTATCAGGTTTCTTTGTAACTATTCATTTCAAATTAAACTCTTTGCAATTTTAAAAGTGTGATACTTAGTTTTGCAGGCCAGTGTAGTTTTGTGGCTCGGCCTCCCTCATCCAGTTGCCTTCCCGCTACTTATTTAAGGTCGGTCGTCTGTCCAGCGGGCAGCAGGGTATCCCACACTAAGCTTGCCAGTTTGTAGTCTCCACTCTAAAACTGTCTCCCCATCGGTTGTCAGCTCTTCGGCAGATATGACCAGCCCATTGCCACTTTAGCTTGCAAATTTTTTGAGCTATGTCAACATCTTTAATTCTCTGACGTATAACTTCATTCCTTATGTGATCTCTCAGAGAAGCATAGAGCATAGCTGATAGAGTTTGTTTTGACTAATAGCCATTACGACCTAGACAGATCTATTGTAGCTATCACCTTTGACTTAAAGGTAATTTCCAAGGATTTCCAAGATAAAGGATTTGATGAAGCGTATATTATACCTTTTAATTCTGATGCGTATGTAAAGTCTTCTAAAACGTATTGGGCCCGCGTAGTGGACTGATACACCTTCCCTGAGGCCTGTAGCAAAGCACAGGCGTAGACCTTATACAGGGTGTTAGGGTAAGAAGTTGCACTACTTTAAGAGGTGATTGTACCTATAATACTGAACAACTTTCCCTAAGAAGCATATAGGAAATTCAAAAAAAAAAATTTCGACGTTTCATACAAACGTTCGATCAGTAGATTGCATTTAGTAATGAATGAAATGAATGAATGAATGAAATATTCTTTATTTACACCAAACATAAAATACATTTTACAGGAAACAAAACTGGTTATGGTACAAATAAGGCGGTCTTATCGCTAAAAAGCGATTTCTTCCACACAACCTTAGGGTAGAGGAAATATTACAAAGGACGGGTCGGTGTTAGAGAAAATTAATTATAAATGTAAAAGTGAATACTACAGAATACAAATATACTTACATATCACATATAACCAAAGGTACATAGATAAATAATAAATATATATAATTAATAATAAATAAGATATAATATCATACATGCTGCAATAAAACATAAACATACCTACACGTACTGGATTGATTTAGTTAGAAAAAGAAGGAGGGGGACAGAAAAATCGGGATCAGAGGGAAAGTCAATTTTTTTTTGCGAATTTCTTATAGTTTTCTCAGGGAAAGTAGGTCAGTATCATGGGTACAACCACCCCTCAAAGTAATGCAACTGTTTATCCTAACACCCTGTATACACTAAATAATATTGGATGACACAACCATCCTAGGCTGATGATGATATTATGCCTTTGGAGGGGAGATTCCTAATATCAGCAGTTGTCACTATGTATCTATAGATGCATAGGTGACAAACTCCTGCTTTGAACGAGCTCTTTGCATTCACACGCTCTCCGTGGTATGAACCAAAACAAAGAGAGAGCACTAAATAACGAAATACCAACCCTTTCAGCAAACTGTACATTTGACTGACTATCTCAAACATAACGCTGCTAACAAATCACATCCTGTCCTCCACTAATTAAACGAAATGGTCTAGAAACAAGATTGCGATTATTGTTCTCTGTAAAGCTATACCTTTCTCCTTTCTACTTCAACAGTTTGTCATAGCCCCCTCTCGTTCCCCCTAAACGTAGCTGCGATGTCACTCATTATGCTAAATATCCTTCCCTCCTTTTGTTCGGCAAGATTTGAGATAAGAAGTGGAGGTTTTCTTTTTTTAGGACTTGACAGTTGGTATATGGAGGCAGATTAAGATAATTCGGTTGGTGGTTTTTATAAGTCGCTTAATTGTTTTCGGAGTCTCGTTGGATACAATTTTCGTAAAGAAAAAATAATGCTTCAATCAATGGCTTGAATTTGGAATTGTCTTTGCTAACTTTTCTTTTATACTTACTTTCTTTCTTACTTACTTACTTTACTTATTAAAACTGTTTTTACAGCTTCAAAATATCAATGGCTTGAATTTGGAATTGTCTTTGCTAACTTTTCTTTTATACTTACTTTCTTTCTTACTTACTTACTTTACTTATTAAAACTGTTTTTACAGCTTCAAAATATTGCAGGCATTTTTGCTTGTTTCAAAACAAAAATCTTTATACCTAACTACTACCTTGTGTTATGATTGCAAATTTGTATTTTTGTTTACTAAAATAAGAATAAAAGTAATTCAATTTTATAAAAACAGACGAAAAAATTGCTAACTCCAAGAAGTTTTTTATTTTCTGTTGTCGTGCATTAATTTTTATCGTATAACGGTCTACATATAAAGTTTTCTGGTAAATAATTTGTCAACACACTTGCTCATAAAATGGCCATTATTTCACCGCAATTAGGCACATAATGACACCTATAATCAAACTGTGACTTTTTCATTACTATTATTCACAAGGGAGTTATAGGTTTTTTATAGTAGGTATCTAAACTTCTTGGTTGAGTTCTTGAGTTGCTTTGTTCTTAAAAAAGTTTCGATACAAAAAAGATCATATTCAATAGTACAAATAAATTCTGTAAATAAACTTTTTATTTACTAAATAAAATGATTTTTATTATTATTTTCTTCACAAGTGTGTTGAAAAACGTCGTATGATACACGTGTGTATTGATGATTACCGTCCTCGGCTCTCTTAAGAGCCGCCGAGCTCGCCTACGGCTCGGTTCTCAATGGCGCCTCAGCGGTAATCACCAACATTACACACTTGTACCATAATGTACTATTATATATGTATTGAATAGGGAATAAAGAAAGTAATACACACAATTAAGATAAATTAAATTAAATTATATGGTCAGTTAACAAATTAAACTAAATTCATTAAATTCAAAAATTCATTATATCATGCTTCTGCAAAGTTTTTTTATTAAAAAAACTAAATCACCTACTTGCCACGATACGATGGTAAAAGAGAATAACTAATTTTCAATTAAAATGTTTCTCTCAAAAAACAATCATCCAAACGACGAACGTAAAAAGCTAAAAGCTATTTTAATCTGAAAAGCAATGGCAATAAAGCAGCAGATTCAAATCGGCATCCCCGCATATTGGAAAACGAGCATTTTTTAATAAATCGCCTAGAACATTCGCCATTACGAACAAAAATACCTTATTTCATTACGCCAACCGTTCCATTAGTAAGATACGCCAAATTCTATTAAACGTTGTTCAGCAAAAGCAGCGCTTTTAGCCGCTTTTTGTGTTCTATAAATTCAAAATCGACTTTAACGTAAACGAATAGAGATTTTAAATGTGTTTTTTAAATTTAAAACAGCGCTGTGATGCTTAACTTTTTTTGCAATCCGAAGGGTTATGGTTTGAAAGGGTGTAGGATTCTAAATTTAAATTTATGTTTTGTTAGATTTGATCGCGCTTAGCAGCATGCGCCGGTGCTTTGATATACTTTTTTTTGAACGTGATTTATTTTGGCAAAGGGTTTTTTAACGATTCAATTTGAATCGGAACAAATAGGTTTTTGCGTTTAAGTGGTTTGGCGCTTTGCGCTAATGATTCTTGTTTTCAAAATTATCAGTGTTGCAGTACTTTAATTTGGAAATCGGTTTGCCGGCAGTAACAATGATATCCTTGTTTCTTTTTGTTTCTGGATGTTCTTGGATAAGTTATATGTCAAGATTGACAGTCGAAGCAACGAAAGCGTAGAAAAAAATTGCAACCAATACTGGCCTCTAAATCCTATCCATATACACGCACACAGACCTAATTTGTATGACGCCTCACGCACACCAACCTAAGAAAGTTTGTCCCTTTTGTTTTATACGGCAGAAGCATGAGGTTCTTTCTAGACATAATATATACTTTTTCTAAGGCTGAATTATTTTCTATAACTGGTTGGTTCTGAAGACACGATCCCCACAACCGCTCTTATCATGTTTCTAGCTACTTTCCTACTGGGTAGCTGGGTCTGCTTTTCTTTTCTGTTTCACCCACTTCGCTCTATCCTGAACATCGTAAAGTAACCAAATAAAATATTTGGTCTGAGCATCAGACCATCTGAGTTTTAGCCTGCCTACGCCATGTTGACCTGGTAGAGTGAAGCCCATTGCTATGTTGCCTATATCAGGTGGTGGTGGTATTTGTGGGGGTGTGGTTATTAGTTCACAGAAAGTTTAATTTCTGTACAAAATAAGTTTCATTACATTAAAAAATATACCTATAGTGAATGGTACAGTGCTATTATAACTGACTGAAAAATGTATTTTAAAATTCTTATTTTTATTAATTTCAGGCAACGGTATAAACTTAAGTATAACAGGCCCATATTATTAGTACCTCTAGAATATATATAACATAATAATAAAAATAAAACATAACTCAAATTAAACACAATACTCCCTAGGGTTTCTTTGTTTTTGCTACCCTGTACAAAGATAATGGAATCACTACGTTTTAAGAGTCGGCACTGCCTAACTAGCTTCGAAATCCAAAATAGTATGTATTAAATCTTTGGAGCCCATATAATCTAGGGCATTTCATACAATTACGATTTTGTTCTGAGTGTCGCGGCACTGACCCTGTAGCGTTGAAAGGCGACTCCGGCCGGCCTCCCGGACTATTCATCATCATTGTCTTGCCCATTTACCATTATTTGGGGTCGGCGCAATATGTCATCCTCTTCCATTCATCTCTCCTTTTTTACACATATCATCCTTCACACAATCCATCCATCTTTTCTTCGGCCTCCCTCTCCTACTACAGCCATCCACATTCATACTTAACACTCGTCTCGTAACATGACACTCTTCTCTCCGCATTACATGCCCATACCACGATAATCTATTACCCTGCAATCTATTACCCTCCCGGACTATTATCAAAGAAATAACACAACAAAACGTCATTAAAAGCCAATGCCTAAAAATGGCGCCTTTTTTCTTTTCGCCTATTTTTTAGCGCGGCCATCAATCAAACTTAAATATTATAGTTCAGAATAAAGTTACAAAAAAAACTTGTTACTACAAATATCTCGTAACTCAGTCCGAACGGAGATATAAAGGCATTAAGTAAACGTAATGATTATATTTTTAACTTCAAGCCTTTATATCTCCATTCAGACTGAGTTTAGGCATATACATATTAACAAGTTTTGTTTGTTACTAATATTCTGAAATTAAAATATTCCAGGTTAGTTGCTGGCCGGGCCAAAAACAACGGCGTAAAATAAGGCACCAACCTTCCATATAAAACCCGCATTGTCTTTTTTACAACATAAAAGAAAATAATATTTATGACAATTTCAACTTTTAAAATCCACAGTTGTTCCGCAAATAACTTCGTATAATATGACCATTACGATCACATCATTGCACTTGATTCACAAAATTCAATATCGATTTATAATTCGATGGCACATTTCGTTGCGAGTTAACATACTTTAGAATCGCAATGAATAGCTTTTGGAATCGATTATGATTTTTGTGGGGTTATTGAAAACTGTTTTTGTGGTTCTGGTTTTGTAGTTATTTAATTATATATACCACATTAATTTTATTTTTTGGATATTATTATACTTTGGATAGTATGCTCTTTTGCGTCGTCAAAATCAGGCATAACCTGGCAACCCCGTCCTAAACCACCACTTAGCTGTCATTTCATACAAATGGAAAAATTTTAAAGAGTGAGTGAGTGCGAACGAGAAAAGAATACGCATTTGCTTAACATTGGTAACTGCCGAGGTAATCAGAGGGCAATAGAGGGGGTGAGGTAAAAAGTTGGTGGGAGGCAGGGAGTATCCGTACTGTATCCTAGTAAGAGATACTCTTTCTTATACTGTGTCTCAACGTTATACCTAGGTATTAAAAGATTTTGTTCCTGTTGTCACCGATTTTGTATTCTTTCTGTACATAAAATAAAATCGAAACTATTATAAAACTGTAACCGGAAGTTTGTCTGTACATTGAAGATATTAATAAAAAAAAAGTTACGATATGGTTTTTAGGTATCCCTGATTCCATATCACCAATTTTTTGATTTTTTGTCTGTCTGTTTGTTTGCGTGTTTGTTTGTGTGTTTGTTTGGGTGTTTGTTTGTTTGTTTGAACGAACAGCACGCAAAATGTACTGAACTGATTTTGATGAAACTTTTTTTGTTTGATAGCTTATGATCTGACTTAAAATCTGGTATATAATTTGTGCGGACGAAGTTGCGGGTTAACGCTCGTATAGTAAGAAAACAACTGCCTCCGTGGTCTAATGGTTAAAAGCTTTGGCTCTCGACACGGAGGTCGTGGGTTCGATTCCCACGGGGGACACCTAGTGATATGTCGCTTTGTGCGTTTTTCCCCAGTTTGTTAGGACACTGCAGGCTGAATCACCTGATTGTCTGAAAAGAAAATTGATTCCGTGCTTCGGATGGCACGTTAAGGCGTTGGTCCCGGCTACTACTATCTCTGTTGGTAGTAGTCGTTACATAAACCCCGTCAGAGGCGATAAGGCGGTCTGAAAAAACTTTGACACCAGTGCTCTGCCCACACGATAAGAAAGTAATAATTAAATAAAATAATTAAAACATGTGACAACGTTAAAAATATTGCATAACTTTCATATCGTGTCTACATACCTACATATAAACTAAACATATCATATATCATATCTAACTATAAACTAAATTGACATAGTTATAGTAATATGTCAAAGTTTATTAATCTTCATAGATTATACAGATTGGTTCGACCGTCAGGTGTGGAAGGACATGTGGCTCCCACCATCTTAGACGAGTTTACATAAACCCCCTCTATACAGCCGGACCGAGTCTTGATACCTTACTGCTTACACAGGGTGTTTTATAAATTCGTTATTAAATTAATTAAGTTATACCTACTGCTACTGAAACGTGGATTTTCAGAATATTTCTGACATCACTAACCTAACCTAACCCCTCGGAAAATATAGTAGTGAGCTAAACCTTTAAAGGCTGCTCTTAAACGGTGAAGAAAAACATCGTGAGGAAACTTACATACACCGAAGAAGAAATTCGAATTGTGATGTGAATTCTATTAACCGCATTAGACACGCGTGGATGACGAATACCCATAAATACTAATAATGAAGACATTTACACCAAACACAACAGCGGTTTCATGAATATACCATCGTCTTGATTATTATAAGAGTTGGTCTCACAGTCAAAGACAAAATCTTAACAAAACGTGTCCGGTCCCACACAATGATATCCTAGGCCTTCATCCAACTTTACCAGATGTACAGTTTTTGAGAGTTACGCGGTTATTATTTAATTTAGAAATAAACATTTTAACGGGTTCTTACCGCGTTTTGGTATATTTGAGTTCCCGATAATTCGGCAGTGTTACAACTGCCATGATCACCAAAACGCGGTAAGAACCCGTTAAAATGTTTACCAGTTGTCTCAGGCCGTCGGCGTCGGAATTGTGGGCCGCAGGGCTTTTGCCAATTTGTGATCTCCACTTGAAAATCTTCATGTTAATTCTATCCAGTTCAGTTCTTTAGAAGATAAAATATACGATATTTATATCTATGGATCTTATCTTTAGGTTATTTTAACTTTATCTTGCTTATTTCAGATCTATATTATTATTATTTTTGGTTGGGCTATTGCAAGCAAGGGTCATTGTAGCACTCAGAGCTGGTCCTTTGTGTTCGCCCCAAGCTCACCCATATTTTACGCATACCTCCGAACTTATGGTATTTTCTTTTCATTCTCGGGAATGCAGGTTTCCTCACGATGTTTTTCTTCACCGCCGAGCTAGTAAATGATAAATACAACCGTACGTAAATTCCGAAGAACTCAGTGGTATAGGCCAGGAATCGAACCGCGGCCTCAGGATTGAGACGAGCTCTCTTTCGTATGGGCTATCATCGCTCTTTTCAACTCTATAACAATTTTATCTATCTTATTATACACGTATGCTGCTGATAGAACTATCAGTTCATTTGAAGGTGTTTGAAATTAATTTAAATTTGATTATACTTGCTCTCATTATTCCAATAGGGGACAACAGATCCTCAGGTGTACAACCAACCGTAGGTACACTGAAGTTACTGGAAATGAATGTCGCTTATTTTTTTTAATTCATAATGGGTTTGCACTTGGCTTCATCTCACCTGATGGAAAGTGAAGCCGAGGATGTAGCGCGCTCACCCAAAAAAAGCCTATTAACTCTTCTTTTTAAAATATCCTGATTGTATTTCCTTGGAAACACAAACGCAGGGAGAGAGTTCCAAACCTTACCGGTTCTTATTATAAAAGAGGATGCGAACCTTTTTGTGCGGATTGTTGGGATATCGGCTACGTATGGATGCAGTCTCGCACTACGTCTTGTCGTACGTTGGTGGAAGGGGGATGGTGGAATCAGGTCATGTAGCTCCTGGGCACACTCGCTGAAGTGTATCCGATCGGTGTTCCTTCTAACAAGTTATTGACTCGAATTCGCCTGTAATTTGGAACACTGTTTGCCTATACTATACCCTCAGTCAACTCGATTCGAGTTGTGGCCTCACCCCGTAGATATCTCAGCATGCATATGCGAGGGAGTTATGCAAGATCTAAGCTTCCACTACAGCACCCGCCGTAATTCAATCTTGGGATTAACACTGTGAATATCAATCGAGGTTTATGCTTCGTATGTTTATTTATCGTAATATAGTTTTGGTATAAATTTTATTTTGTTTCCCTCATTACATCTAACGAATTACTTGCGTGTGAACGTTTCTTTTGTTTATTTTCTTTCATTTTCATGGCTCAGTTCTCGTTCAGCAGATTTCCATATTTGGTAAGTAGTAGTAGTAAGTAGTTTGGTAGTTTAAGGCTTTTGAAGAGGACATAAGATAGGTTTATAACTAAAATAAGATTAATTACTCGCAGGCAATGAGACGTGAGAACTGAAAACAGACAGTTTTTTTTAAAAGCATTGTCTTTACTTACCATTGCAGGGCGCATAGGTCTTCTCTGAAAAATAAGGGAACACCACGTTGGGTTTTGTTGTCGTACGAAGCACAGAAATGAGTTTCATTAAGCAGTGGTTTTGTGGGTGAAAGGTTAGCCATCTATCAGCACTTGAAACAATATCATTCTGATCTGAAACCTTTGAATGTTAGAAGTGTAAAGAAACATTTTATATTCACAGGCAGATCACGGAGCTCAAAACTAAACCAATGTTCGCTTTTTCTAACTTTCCCGTGTATTGCAATAAAGTTTTGAAGTTTGCAACTTTGAAACTGCACGCCGAGAAACATAGTAATAATGGTAATAGAAAAATTTGTGACCGCCCCTAAACGGATTGTGGTCATGAGTTTATGTATGTAAAAGAAAGAGGTAATGTAAAAAATGTAATAAAGCATTAGGGTTCCGCAATAAATAATCAGCGTTGCGCTAATCCTGACTTTTGCGGACGTCCGGCACTATCTGTTCGCAGCACGCCGCAACCTTCCGCGCATCGCGCCGAATACGTGCCGCGACCGACCCATTACGTACCGATAGCAGACAAACGACATCATCCACCTTTCATACATTTTTGGTCCAAATGTGAAAGTGCCGGCCAACAAAAACTAATATTATATTCTGTTAGAACTTGTCCGTTTAAGCACTTATTATGATGACACCAAAGCTATAGCTTTATTACCATACTGTACCTACGTAGTATGTACTGCCATACTAATTAAATGCTGAGTAGTGTTGCATTTTCACTAACAAATTTTGATCTGCAAAGACAAGTTTTTTTCAAGCTGTTTGCCGGCCATTATTATGCTCATGATTACATTCTCCATAAGACTTCTAATTTCCCCATTTTTCTAGCCAGTGCCCAAATACAGAGGGACACAATAAACGACTCGAAATTGAAACGTGAAGGTTTTCTCAAGAGGTTTGCTCAGATTGACGTGTATGTATTACACCCGTACCAAGTGGCATTGCTCTACTCAAAATTGTCACACTTTTGTTCAATTCATCGGAAAGGAGAGACAGAGGATACATGAGTTCCTAAAAAACTCATTGGTGTAAGTGTAAATCGGCCTGGACTGGCATTGAACCGTGTCGACTCCTGTAAGAGCAAAACTGTCATCGTTGCGTGGACTATACAGCCTTCTAGAGTGACATGCTGAACCCCCAATACATAAGCACAACGCAGCTTGAGCAATCATCAACCTTACTTCTTCTTCTTGTGGTGCCATCTCCTATTCGGACGTTAGCCATCATTAAGGCTTTTCGATCTCTGGAGACTGCACAGTAGCCCTAAACAGTGAGATACTGTTCATATCGAACCATTCACATAGATTTTTAGGCCAGAAAGTCCTTCTTCTGCCAAGGGTTCGTCTCTAAGAAATGTTTCTATCACTTATTGGCACATCTCTTTACCACGATAGTAAGCTAAACTTAATTACATGGTATATCGATGTGATAATTGAAGCAGAACGTAGGGACAAAGATTAAGAGACAGAAATAGAGAATGATGGAAATGTAGGGAGACAAAATAGTTTATCAAAAATCTGTAAATCCTTGTTTACAGTTTCATCATTTATTGAGAGTTGCACTATAATCGCTAATGTTTTCTCCTTACTTGAAGTGCCATGAGCTCCAGGTTTAGCAGTTCAATAGAACGGTTTTTTCTTCACCTAAAACAAATATTCAAATCTTTCACCTTCCTTCTTTTACTTTCTATCGTATCGTATCCAAGTTCTTCAAAGTAAAGTTGAAAAATATTCAGTTATGATTTTGTTGCTGACGCTACAGTCCGTCGGTACGACTATTAATCACGGTTTATCGAGTGCTAATCCAGGTTTAAATAGATAACTAGTTGAGTCGAGCCATTGTCAAAATGAACAGTCGAATAGGGTTACCACATGCATGGTACAGTTAATGTTTTGTGTGGCATGACATAGGTACTTGCCTATAGTGCCAATAACTGGCGGGTCCGTCGATTAGTGCTAAATGCTGTTCCCTACTCTCTGTAGGTAGAATTCCCTCACGACTTACTTTACCGAAGCCAGTGTCAAGATCAGATGCTGAACTATAGTTCGAGTCATTACAGATTGAATTTATATGTTAAATATAATGTATGCTTACAAAAAGTATATGTCTAGAAAGAGCCTCATGCTTCTACCGTATAAAACAAAAGGGGCCAACTTTCTTAGGTTGGTGTGCGTGAGGCGCCATACAAATTATGTCTGTGTGCGTGTATATGGATAGGGTTTAGAGGCCAATACTGGTTACAATTTTTTTCTACGCTTTTGTAGCTTCGACTGTCAATCTTGACATAATAACTTATCCAAGAATGTATGTTATGATTGGTTAACCAATTGATCGTCAAAGATTGATTTTTTAATTTTTTTCCTCAAGATGTTTTTAAATTACATTAAGATTGAACATTTTTTATTGGGTTTTGTGGTCATAGCCAGCAAGAGATCTTTATATAGAAAAAGTAGACTGCCTTAAAATGAAAATGTATATTTCTTAAACTTATTCGTCACTGGGTTCTTCTGGTAAGTATCAGAAAAATACCTGTACCAGAAGGATCCCGTAAAAGTTCTTAGTTTATACGGTACATCACCAACACGCCATTCGCTATTAAGAGCACAACCCTATTCTATTCTATTGACCGCCTTGACAAAAACCCATGATTGTTTTGCACCCTTACTTACCTTCTTGTGAATGTATATGCATTGGATTCTGCCTTTATTTTGTTTACTTTTTAATCCCCGACGCAAATAGAGGGGTGTTATAAGTTTGACTCCTATGTCGGTCTGTCTGTCTGTGGCATCGTAGCTCCCAAACGGATGGACCGATTTCGATGCTGTTTTTTTTAATAGAAAGCTCATTTTTCTTAGCCGCACAAAAGAAAACTGCTGAACCGACTTTCGTGAAACAAATTTCATAAAAATCGGTTCAGCAGTTTTCAAGTAACTTTACTAAACTGCATCCGTGGTCTAATGGTTAAGAGCATTGGCTCTCGACTCGAAGGTCGTGGGTTCGATTCCCACGGGGGGCACCTTGTGATATGTCACTTTGTGCGTTTTTCCCCAGTTGGTTAGGACATTGCAGGCTGAATCACCTGAGTGTCTGAAAAGGAAAATGATTCCGTGCTTCGGATGGCACGTTAAGCCGTTGGTCCCGGCTACTATCTCTGGTGGTAGTAGTCGTTACATAAAAACCACGTCAGAGGCCGTAAGGCGGTCTGAAAAAACTCTGACACCAGGGCTCTGCTCAAGCTCTGCCCACACGATAAGAAAGAAAGAAAGAAGTAACTTTAAAAATTACGAAATAACATTAAACTACAAATTTAAAAAACCCCCAATGCCCACCAAATTAAAATTAAACGTCTGTCTTGTCACTACAAGGATCTACAATCCCACTGGATTCCACAGGATAGCTACAATTGACAAACGAACGAATCTTCAACAAGACCGAACGCAGACTCCTTTCCGCGAATTTAACATTAGGGTCCACAAATTGTCAAACCCTCGCCATTCATGTTTATTCAGCTAATAATGCACTGACTATTCGTATTGTGGCAGCCCTGATGTTTCGCTTTTTGCGGTTGACACCTGTTTGTTTCTTTATGCGTTTTATGTGGGTTTGCAAAAAATGATTTAGTTGTATTTAACTCTGACAATGTATTGTATGGGGTTGGATATGGAGCGATAGTGTTTATGGAAGAAACATAGCTTTGATTTTGAGACTCTGGTGTTGTGAACTCCAAAATGGTTGGCTAGATTTTGATGTGGTGGTTTTGCTGGTTAGTAATGTAACTAATCTAGAAATAAACATTTTAACGGGTTCTTACCGTTCGTTTCTTACGCGGTATGAACCCGTTAAAATGTTTATTTCTATATTAAATAATAACCACGTAATTCTAAATAACTGCAGTAATGTAACTACCCTAAAACTCAAGGGGAAATTAGGTTAAATAATGGAGTTTCAAAATATGGCTTAATTTAAAGACTACCACAATTCCCAACACAATACAAAATTTATTGTCACGTACTACGTTCCGTTAGTTCAAACGTAAAGTTAGCAAATAGATAATAAAATTCCCTAAAGAATTATTTTGTAAATATCATCAGGTGTAAATATCGACATATTTCCGAATATTAACACCAAAAACACATTTCCGTCGCTAAGCTTCTTACAGTCGGCCATTTTGTCGACGCCTGTGACTACGACAAAATGGCGTCGGTCGCGTTCGTGGCCGTTCAATTTGAATATAGAACAGCATACGTCGCCCGCGCTCCACGACACTAACTCATCGGATTGTGTGAGATGGCGCGAGAATCGTAAAAATATATTCATTTATTAGAATAGGAATAACATGGAGTTGACAGTTAGGAACCTTATAAAAACTTATGAGCAAAACTAGTAAACGTTAGGTTTCTCTTCTATTTTACTACCCACACTAAACATTAACTGTCGAATCTTTCTGCAAGGCTCGGTGAATAAAGGTAAGAGCTTATGGGTCATATTCCACCATGACCTCCTAGGGTGGATCGGTAGAATACCCACACTAAACATTAACTGTCCAATCTTTCTGCAAAGGCTCGATGAATAAAGGTAAGAGCTTATGGGTCCATATTCCACCATGAGCTCCTAGGGTGGATCGGTAGAATACCCACACTAAACATTAACTGTCGAATCTTTCTGCAAGGCTCGGTGAATAAAGGTAAGAGCTTATGGGTCATATTCCACCATGAGCTCCTAGGGTGGATCGGTAGAATACCCACACTAAACATTAACTGTCGAATCTTTCTGCAAGGCTCGGTGAATAAAGGTAAGAGCTTATGGGTCCATATTCCACCATGAGCTCTTAGGGTGGATCGGTAGAATACCCACACAAAACATTAACTGTCCAATCTTTCTGCAAAGGCTCGATGAATAAAGGTAAGAGCTTATGGGTCCATATTCCACCATGAGCTCTTAGGGTGGATCGGTAGAATACCCACACTAAACATTAACTGTCAAATCTTTCTGCAAGGCTCGGTGAATAAAGGTAAGAGCTTATGGGTCCATATTCCACCATGAGCTCTTAGGGTGGATCGGTAGAATACCCACACAAAACATTAACTGTCCAATCTTTCTGCAAAGGCTCGATGAATAAAGGTAAGAGCTTATGGGTCCATATTCCACCATGAGCTCTTAGGGTGGATCGGTAGAATACCCACACTAAACATTAACTGTCGAATTTTTCTGCAAGGCTCGGTGAATAAAGGTAAGAGCTTATGGGTCATATTCCACCATGACCTCCTGGGTGGATCGGTAGAAGTGATCGGCAGGTCTTGGTCTCGTAGTATTGTCAAGCTACCTCTTGATACATAGGACATACAAACGAAAACGTTAAAAAGAATATTATAGCTTAGCGAAAGCTAGCGTGAATAGCAGGTATCTAAAAGTAAAGTATACCCTATAGTACCCTGTAGTAAGTATAACAGTGAAGATCCTAATAGAAGAGCAATTATACAGGGTGTAAAATTAAATGATACACTTACTTGACGACCCGGTTAGTGTAATGATTAGCACGCCGGACTGCCAAACCAGGGACCTGGGTTCAAATTCCGGTTCGGTCATGGATGTTACATTTTGTGCCGTTGTTGTATGGTTCCCATAACAAAAAATGCCTGTGGCTCAATTGGGATCATTACAATGTATGTGCCTGTGAGCATTATTTATTTATACTTAAAGATATGCTTCAGACCATCAAACTGAAGAACTTTCTTTATGGGACCAATATCTAAATCGCGAAAAAATAATTTGCAGTCCCATACGTTTCAGTCGAGTTATATATGCGACAAAGATTACTGTCTTGGTTCCATAGTAAAAGTTGTTCAGTTTGATGGTATGAAACACTCCTTTAAGTAAGTGTCCCATTAAATTTTACACTCTGTAGATAAATTAACAAGAACTCAAGAGACTAGCGGAAAAAGACAGGATTGGCGAATACTCGACCGACAAGAGCGTAGCTCTTAAATAAGATGGTGATGATGATGATAGATAAATTGCATTTTGTTCTTATTGTCTCCTTTTAATGCATAATGAAGTGAACATAAATTGTAATATACCTAATGGTTTAATAATAAGAATCTTTCAAGGAAGAAAATTATCAATTTCGACTCTACGGTTGCATTGTGCGAGAGTAGAAAATCATAAGGCAGCGCTAAGAATATGTCGGTCAAAGCACGGCAGCGGGAGATAGCGAGAAAATCCTCGAAAAGGAAAATGGCGCCCAACATGGCGTCGTAAAAATATTAATAACTAACCTTCCGTTACGTAATTTTCGTATCGGTAGGCTTAGAAGTTTAATTGAATTTTTGTTTACTTTTCCAAGCTTCTAACTCTACACGGCCTAACTCTACAATCCCTAGCTTCACAAACTCTACACCTTAGTCATAAATGTGGCTTGGCCGTTTCGTTACTACAAGAACTATTTGTATAACAGAAAAGTAATAAACAGTGAATAAATTTTTCACCATTCACCCATGTAAATGTAGCGAAATACGCCACATAACACTTTGACTAAGGTGTAGAGTTTGTGAAGTTAGGGATTGTAGAGTTAGGGCGTGTAGAGATAGAAGTTTGGCTCTACATGAGATCTGATATCTTTTTGACAGTGCGAGCCATATGGTCTCGTCTTGGCAACATTTTACATGAAAATGTTTTTGGTGGGATTATGTATTCTATAATCATTGTCTAGTCATCAAACAAGACTCGACTTGACTATGGTACTTCGACTGGGACTAGATTATCTATGTGGCAATGTCCAAGATTTATTCATATTTATTAATAATTACATCATGTAGTAGCAGGGTTTCTCATTCGCCTTCTTCTCCATATTTTTATACCTCGTTCTCTAGCGCACCTACTCTCAAAACCACGCAAGGTACTTATGTGGTCATTCCCAGAAGAATTGTCAAACAATAGACCAAAACCACTGAGTGAGAATCATACCATATTAATTTCAAAATCTACTCGACTCTGGACCAATATTTCAAGTGTCATCTGTACGCCGCTTTTTATAAAGCCATTTATGTTTTCCATCGCCACTTACACCCCCTGTCAATCTTATATTTTCGGCCCTTCAATTTAAATCTCACCCTTATTCTTTTATCGTAAGGTTTGTGTATTTTATTGTCGACTGCAAATTTGTGTTTGTATAAATTTCTCTGTGCTATACGATAGCCTCTTCACGTATTACGATCAAAATAATAAAAAATAATTTTAATTGTTCCAAAAGATAACGGCTCAGTGATTTTTGGAGAGTTTTCTTTTGTTTTCTCTAGTTCTTCATGGAATCCCTGTATGTGGGACGAAGTGGTCGGACTATTGTGGGTTTTTTCCTGTGAGAGTAAAAATTTTGAGCACATTATAAAATACTTCTGTGGAAAAAACGAGCTACGGGTCAAGTACTGTTGGCATCCTAAAAATGCGTCAATACAAATGGTCAATACACCTTTTACCGACGTAAGACACGAAACAAATGGGATAGCCATGCCTTAACTACAACAGAATAGAAAACTGTTGGGCAAGATGAATTCTGGAGAAAACGCTGCTAATTGAAAAGATATTGTGCAATGCAGGTAGTTAGGAAGTACTAAAGCAAAACGCAGCGTGGGTAGGCCCCCAAACGGTGGACCGACGACCTGGTGAAGGCGGCGGGAATCCGCTCGATGAGGGCAGTGCAGAACCGGTCGTTATGGCAATCCTTGGGGAAGGCGTATGTCCAGCAGTGGACGTCCATTGGCTGAGATGATGATGATGATGATGATGATGAAACAAAACTGAAGGTAGTGCACATTAAGAGGCAAAAATATTTGGCTAAGGACGTATGAATTGATAACAGACAAAAGAGGGTCTGAAAGAGTTGATTTTCCTAGTATGTCGTCGTAAAGAAGTTAAAAAAAACATGATTTTGTTAACTACATTTTAAATAAGGTTTTCGTTCCAATCTTAAGACAATTTTGCAGTTTAGAATATATATTATAATTTATTGCGACGACTCTATCATAAAAAAACGAAGTCATAAATAGGGTATCAATTTAATATCACTCCGAAGAAAATCTTCACGGCCCTAAATATAAAAGTACAGTTCAATCAAAAATCAATTGGCACCCACATTCACCGGCAAAAAGGTTCAGATCCAATATTTTCTGCTATCGGACGGCAGTGAGTACCGCGACCGCTAAAAACTCAATACAGTATTGCTTTCACAGCGAAGTGGTGACGTTGGCATAGTATGGACCTTGCTGAAGCGGCAGCAACAAAATAATCCGGCTCGAAGGACGAAAAATGCACGAACCTATAGTGATAGGTTGTTGTTAGTGCCTATAGTGTTGTCTATAACATGCATTTGTTATGCATCGTATTTAATAAATGTAGTGCTTCATATTCCCACCAGTTGGCTTCCGAAGAACTGTCGATGCGTCTCCTGATGCGAGACTACCGATGTCATCTTCCTTGGCAAAGATTAAGCTTGGCTATCCAAAGAGGTACCCTGCCAACATGATGAAGACCATGTCTTGTGGGGACACCTCAGACGGTCTTATCATTTTTCTTTAAGTTGTTCTGTAGTATGCTTTTCATTTACCCTGTAAAATTGTAAATTTTTTGAATCAATAATTATGTTTACAATCGCAATAATGAGAAATTGCACATTTTTTTCAGTCGACTGGCGCAAGAAAAAAGCCAGCTGATTCTAAAAATTTCCAAAGAGTAGGAATTAAATGAAATGAAATAATAATTTATTGTATGTGGAATTTGGGTAATACAATTTGCAGTTACAGTCACATTTTTTGTCAGGCCCTCCAAACCCTACCTTCGCAGGTGTACACACGTTTATCATAGAAATATTAATTTACATGACATTTATATACAAACAAGAAGCTAAATCTTACACAATAGTTATTATAACTGGAAAATGTCAACATTTAAATTAGTTATTTTAAAATGTCAATGGAATTATCTACCCCGTACTTACACAAAAAAAGAGTGTTATTAGAAATTAATTAAGTAAATGTCAATATAAATTAAGTAAAATAAAGCACGATTCAATGTCATAAGAATTAGTTACAAATTATCAATAAAATTTGTCCTCCAAGAATTACTTGATGCTATAGAAACACTTTTCTATAAGCCATTTCTTGGTTATCATTTTGAAATCGTTTAGTTTCTTATCCTTAAAACAGTCCGGCAATTTATTAAATATATCAACACACATGCTAAACGAGTTATTTGATACTAGTGACAATTTCACCGGTGGCTTATATAATGTATGCTTATATTGACATCGTAACAATCGTGAGCTCGTATCTTGTCTTAGTTGAAATAGATATTTATGTTTGTACACAAATAAACAGACTTCTAGTATATATAAACATGGAACAGACAGAATATACACACTATACATAATAAAAAATATAAAAAAAAAAATATATACAATATTGTTTAAAATACGGTCGACGTGAATCTAGAATCATAAAGTAATACACGTATTTCAAATGTCGTATCCATACTATTTCACCAACTGCTAGGTCAGCGCGACAAGGCGTGGACACATAACGAGTTTAACAGAATATGATTTTCGCTCTCCGTAGAATGAGAGCGACGTTTTAGCGTCACTTTTTATATTTTCCCATGAGATTTGTTCTGCAGACTGTATTCAGTGGAGGGAATATGCGGCAAGGGTTGGCGTTGACTATATCTATCTATGTAAGTAGGTTTAGGTTGTGAATTTTGTGTGGTTAAAACTTTGTGCACATTTACTTCAGTACTAATAGTTATAATGACCATGAAACCATTAGAAATATCATTATTAAAGGATGAAAAGATGGATGAACAAGGATAGATATAAGTATACAGGGTGGAATTCATATCATTAGCATCCTTTTAAACTAAGAGTCTACCCATCAAACTGAACAACTTTTACTATGGGAGCAAACCAATCGCAGCAAAAAAATAATCAGCTGTTGCATAGATTTGAGTCGAGTAGGCATTGCAGTTTAGTATGGAACAGCTGACTTTTTTTTTGCTCCTATCATTTGCTCCCATAGTGAAAGTTGTTCAGTTTGATGGGTAGACTCAAGGATGCTAATGATATCAATTTCACCCTTTAGATTTGAAATGTCAGGTTCTGTAAAAAACAGAATAGTCTATGCAGGTATTTATAAATGGTATTGAGGGTGCTACTTTTGGTTTTTATTAAGTACATACAAAAATTACATATACAAATTCCTTAAACATTATTTGTAATACTAGTATCAACTATTTTATTTAATGCCAAAACGTTCCCCCTATATTGCTCCATAATTGATTTATTTTGACACGGACTACAAAATCAATATCAATACCCCAAACAAAAACGAGATTTTAACTTGCTGCTATCTCTTCAAAGAGAATACCTATTTCCAGCTTCCTGGTTCAAATCCAAGACAGTTTAGACTTTTATCAGCCCAGCTGAAGGTGGTGTACCAGAACTTTTTATAAAATCCTTAGTTACATAATGCCATTACTATGAATAAAACATTGATTTAAGTTATTATAGTACTCTGTGATTTAAGTAAACAGGTCGTTGTAATTTTTGCAATTTTCTTCGAAAGTTATTATTATTATTATAACACTTTATTATAACACTTTATAAAAAACTTAATACACACACTACACACTACACTTAATACACTTTATTTTAAAGTTATGTTTATATAATTAAGGTTGTCTGGAAGAAATCGCTTTTTAGCGATAAGACCGCCTTATTTGTACCATATTCAGTTTATGTTTCCTATTGTGCATTGTATTTTCTTTTGGTGTAAATAAAGTATATTTCATTCATTCATTCATTCGTTTATGCTCTGACGGTATATTTAGAGTGATCAGATAATGCAGTAGTGAATGACCTAGAAGGATGTTAGACCTTAAAATAGGATATGTCAATTTAGGGCTTATAGTTCAACAGGGTGAAATTGTTCAGTTTGATGGGTAGACTCATAGTTTAAAAGCATGCTAATTATATCAATTTCACCCTGTATAATGCAAGGAAACTGGCTAATCCATTGAATCCAAAATAAATTGAATCAAACATCAAAACAAAACAAAAATTTAAAATAACAAAAAACACCTGTTCGGAAACTCTTAATAAATCCCGTAAGCCCGTCAACATACTTAAAGCGATCATCGCGCGACACCGGAAAATCATAACACGGAGATTTTGTTCTAAGCCGCGTTAATTTCCCCCCTCCCCTTCTCAACCCCTGCAACGTCCGAGTGAACGTCGAATACAATTTTACGGCACGCTGGACTCTGAGCCGATTGTGGGAGACACGAGACAAGCCTGGCTGGGGAGATGACGTTTCAACGCTTTTTGGAGAAGGTAAAATCGTTTTGGCGCAGTAAGGCTGAAAACTTTACTGGACTTCCTTCCTGGCTGTAGAACCTATGTGAATGGTTTAATATGAACAATACCTCCAAAGAGTAATATAAGTATACGAGCGTTAACCCGCGACTTCGTCCGCACAAATTATATACCAGATTTTAAGTCAGATCATAAGCTATCAAACAAAAAAAGTTTCATCAAAATCAGTTCAGTAGTTTTTGCGTGATACTCGTTCAAACAAACAAACACACAAACAAACAGACAGACAAAAAATCCAAAAATTTGTGAAATGGAATCAGGGACACCTAAAAACCATATCGTAACTTTTTTTTTGTTAATATCTTCAATGTACAGACAAACTTCCTGTTACAGTTTTATAATAGTATAGATAGATTAGAAAAGAGAACCCACTCGTGGCAACATTATGCATCTACCTTATGTCAAATTGAAGGCTAGCTAGCGCCATCTATGTTTCACTGACAATAATTCAACCTATACTATACATACCTACTTATATCTACTCATACCGATGCATATTATTGTTTTGAATGCTAGATTTAGTTCAACCGCACCGATCGATTGAAATTCCAGTATCTTTACTATTCCTGTAATCTAAACATTGGTAAGAGAAAAACAGAAACTCCAGATCATCACTAAATCGGCACGAAATTGAACGAAAACTACAAACAATTCGCGCATTACGCAAGATAGGTAGCCATTTTGTGAATCTGTCATCTGTCTATTAGACATTGACATAGACAATAAAATGTTTTTTTTTCATAATTCTGCGAAATAGTTAATAGATGGCAGCACATTCTATGCAAACTGAATCGGAAAAAGCCACCAAAAGGCGACTGTCCTCCGCCTGAATACCTCACAATTCAGGGTTGCAATTTCTAGGGATCAAATAGCACTAATGATAGTCAACCTCAGATTGGAGATGACACCACAAGAAGTAGAAGGCTTAAAACAGGAACAGCGGTATCCCTAAATCTGCGCTATAACGCTTCCGCTCTCTTTATATTTGCGCAAGAACGAACAAATAAAAGACGTGATATTAAGTGATATAGCCGTATCACGTGCAATGTGCTAGCTAGGCTGGGCCTCTACCCGGACATTCGAACTACGCAATTGCTTGAGCGTTTTCATTCCAATGTCAACTCTATTACAAGACGTTCGGACCAAAACGGTCGTGATATATTGTCAATCGAAAGTACAGGTACAGGTCTGGGTACTGGGACTGTTTCGCGTGTGTGTAGGTATGTGTTTCTCTCCTTGCCCGCAATAATAAGCTGTAGCAACTCTTGAGTAATACTATTATGCGAAAAGCGCAAACAAAATTAACTTAATTGTATTAAGTTCAGTATGCCTCGGACTGGCAGGCTTCCTCCAGGGCTATGCGAAAAATCTACCAACAGCTCACTCGCTCGATCTCGTCATAAACAAATTGAAGGTATTCTATTGGTGGATCTCGCTCATCGCCTCGCTAACTCGCACAGCTTTATTTGGGACTAGAGTGCCACGCGCTACAAAAACATATTAAAATTTTATGCATATTCTGAATATACTACATGACGTATAGCAATAAAGATAAATATATAATATCTTTAAACCAATCGCCGACATATTTTTGAGTTTTTGTTTTGGGTTTCATTTGCCAGATCCACATTTTTATGCATCGCTCCACATAATGCCAGTGGTCACGTATTGGTTAAAGGGTACGCTAGTGAATGTTCACAGATTATGTCGGTAGCTAATACTGTGCTATCTGATACTGTGGAGAGGCGTGGATTAGCACCTTTAGTTTGTTAGTGTTTTTATAATAATGGCCTTTTTGGAGCCGGTTTTAAGAACTAAAGTTGAATAGCTGAAGAATTCATCACTCGTCTTTTGAGAATGGCAAGGTGCATTGTTACAGTTAGATAATGACAATTATACTAGGACGATTCATCCTAGCAATTATATTAGAAGATCATGTTGACGATAGTTTAGTCAAAGGGCATCTTATATGGAGTTTGTTTTACAAACTAATAAATGAAATCATATTTATTGTTCTTATGGTTTGGCAGATTTTATTTACATCTAAAATTTTTGTGATAATGGTAAAGGAAATATACTTAAAACAGACCTGGTTTCTATCGCAAATCGTCTAATGTTCAATGTCCCTTTATTTAAGTCAAATTGCAGTATCGTCATTATACCTATATAAACAAATTTGTATATATACATTTATTACTTTCTGTTCCATTTCCGAAGAGCAATCTGACTCCTCGCCTGACTAAGTACAACGTTACTATACTTTTATCGAAATGTCGATGAAGTAAAAATTTACCATAACAATTATTTATTATCAAGATAATAAAAAATAGCACTTCACAATACAAAACCATCGCACCATAAAAACGCATCAGCTTACGCAACAAATAAATTATTTTATTTATTTAACACAACCAAAACCGATAAAAGATAATCAGATCAGAACGTTTTAATTCTGCGGTAAAAAATATTAATAAAATGGATGCTATTTTTGATGGGAAGAGTAACACTTGTGCTGTAGATGAAATAAGTTTTGATTTAATTAGTGATAGGTCAAGTGGAATTGATGGGACAATGGCAGGACTTAAAAAAGCTGTTAAGCCTTCGTCAGACTCTGGAAAGATGGCACGTGCTATGTATTAGTGAGAGGAGTTTAAAAAACCAAATATAAGCTATAAGATGAAAAAAATCGATGAATATTTGAGTATTTCTGAAAATCCAGATGTTCCCATATAAAACTACAAGAACATAAACATAATAACAGGTAAAACGGTCACAATAATGAACCCTAGCAGTCTAATCAACTGACCGGTAGCTAACCCGTTAAGTACTTCTTAAGGAGAAGTAGGTAATACTGACCTCTTGATAAAATCTGACCATGGCTTGTGATTGCAAATAGCCAACTAACCAGCCTACAGGCAAGCTTAATACAATCCCTCGCTAATCACCCGAAAATAACGGGCGTATTTTGTAAGCGGGTTATCACTTGGCAACTAAAACCTAGTTGATCGAGTTAAGTCCCCAAGATTCGAACAATTGAGATAGAAGATTCGCGTTCGCTTCGCACTGCACTCGTTTGTGGTACGTGATGGGGTTATCGATGTGACACTTGAATAGGGACGTTTAGATTTTAAGATTTTTTTTCATAATACTTAAGAAATTTTCATCTCGGACGAAGCTTTTAATTAGATACGAATACGACTCATAAGAATAAGGCATAGAAATTGTGTGAGATTAAGTTGATGGAAAAAATTACACCTTATTTCAAGAAAGTAGCAATCAAACTGTTTTATTTCATTTAAGATTAAGAGTACCTGAAGGCTACGAAGGCTAAGAAGGCTTCTTGGGTTTAAACCCTTTTTCTTCGATAACTTCTTTAGGTACATACTATTAACAATTTCTATTCAAAATGTAGGTACAGTCGTGTCTTATAAATGTCTCTTTCTTCTCAGCCATTGGCTCAGAGCTCGGACAAACTTACCGTACTGGAGTGTCTCTAACAATCGCTCGCAGACTAACCCTCGCAAAATACGGATTTAGTTAAGTTTACCCATTTTGCTCCACTTTGTTAAGTACGGTATAATGGTATAATTCGCTGCAGGTGTGGTTTTAGACAATAAAATCCTTGTAAATACAAAAGAAGAACTATAGTAGAAGAGCCTTTATTTCCTAAGGAGTTATTGTGTGAATACCGATATAAGGGCTTCTTTTGTAATGTACATTATCATTCCGGTACAATATCAATAATATCTGGTCCGTTTCGTTATGATAAGCAGAAGAAATGTTATTATCACAAATTATGCGAGAAAAAAAATACTGCCAAAAATATCGCCCACCTTTGATATTTCTATTGATTGCTCAACCTTTAGTACCTCATTATACTTGAAAATCTACAGCGGAAAGGCGAGCCAACCCGCCAAATTTGAATTTCCGTACCGCAAATTACGAAGGAGACGAATAAACGCTAGTTTACACAGGAAAAAGTAAGATAGAAAATGTTATTCCGTATCTAAAAATGTGACTGAGAAATTCAGCTACTTACATATTTTGAACCATCAAAAGGAATCGGTGGCTTTGGAATAATTTTGAATTGAGAATACGCTTTGGCGCGCAACGCCTTTTGTGCAATCAATATTCAATGTTGGCAACACTACTCGGAACGTTTGAATTTGGAATCAATCATTTGGAATTTCAAATTTCGAGACGTTCCATGTGTAAAGTGTATGCTAAATTCATTGACTTACGCTAAATGTTTTAAATAATTTGATGGAAAACAAAAAAGTAAAATTTTAAACACATACCTAAGTAATGCTACTTAGGCAGACCACCAAAACGTGTTGGACCGGCTCGCGCAACTCTCTAACAAAAAAAACCTTATATGAAACGTGCACCGCCGCCATTAAATTTCTTTGAACGGTTGCACACGTTTCATACATTCTGGATCATCGGTCACGACCAGTTTTTAGTATGGAAGTCCCGACTCTTATAGCGTAGTGAGTTACATTCTCTTTGGTGTTGGACAGACGACATTGTAAGGAATGCGGGTCAAAAATCTATTTAATTAGCACAGGACCGTGAGGAATGGAATAAAAAGGAGAAGTATGCCCAGGAGTGGACTGATGTGGGCTGGCTTGACTAATTATTGATTGAATACTTATTTAAAATTTTGAATTTTTTAAGAGACAATTTTAATGACTCTAGAATTAAAAAAAAGTGGCAAGCAAAAATCTTAATACATCACACTCAAAATCATCATTATGCCTTTCCATCTTTAAAAGGTGATTCAAGCAGCGTCTTGGCGGCACTTACGCTCGTGACTATGACTATAAAAAATTAAATATTAATCGAATCATGGCACAGTTAAGTAATAAAAAAGTTTCAGATGTGACTAAAATTATTTTGGTCATCTACCGAGTATAAAATATAACTAAATTAATGAACGGTAAGCACCACAAAGAACGAATCCAATCATTCAATGTAATTCATGGTTTACGTCACAGATGGCAGAAATTTTTATCAAAGCGACATCTGTTGCTTAGTACTAGAACTGATGAACAAGCGCGTGTATGTGCGAGCTTACGAAGCTTTCTAATGTTTTGTGTTGGAGCAAAACTTTTCGAGCGAGGGGTGAACGCGCTATGCTATGAGCTTTCGTTCACTTTAACTAAACTACCGATAGATGGCGTTAACAGTACTGTTGTGAGAAGTTTTTCTTCTATAACAATAGATTTTCCATTCTACTATTTTGTAACTTAAAAAAGTTATTCAATTTAAAAAATATATATTTGTAAGAGTTATTTTTATAGCGCTTCGAATTGCTACATATAGCATTCTTAGAAGCGTAAATTTCAATATTAACGATCCTACAAGTACAATCTCAAAAGAAAACTCACCTACTGCATACAATTATGACAAATTATGACTTCTCAGTAAACAGTAATAATTGCTAAGTGTACACTTACAAAACCATAAAAATAGATGCCATGGGAATGAATACCAACAACATCCAATATCCCTTCAGTGCAACGGGAGCGCCTGAGGGCCGCGCACGTGTTTTCATTCATTGGTTCTTTCAAAAACACGTGATTTTGATAAAAATAACACCTGTGTATCACCCAGAATGAATGAAATATTCATTGAAGATTTATTGAGTGAATGATCGCGAAATAAAGTGAATGAACAATAGTTTTTGAAGTTAATGATTTAGTTTTTGAATTGAATAAGATTTTTATTAATAGTGATGTGTGTAAATAAGGTTGAATTTGTATTGTTTATAGTAATAATGTCTACCGGATTGGTTAGGAATGGAGGTAAGAATTTAATCAACACTTGAATGAACAGCCTTTTAAAAATGCACCCGAAAATAGCGAGAGGAATTTTAAACAGCTCGCTCGCAAAGTAATAAAAAACTTTTAAAGAAGGGAATTTAATTAAATGAGCATCTTGTAACTGAAATAAAATAAAACTAGGAAAGAAAAAATAAGTTTTAACACACTTGCTCATAAAATGGCCCTTATTTCACCGCAATTAGGCACATAATGACACCTATAATCAAACTGTGACTTTTTCATTACTATTATTCACAAGTGAGTTATAGGTTTAGATAGTAGGTATCTAAACTTCTTGGTTGAGTTCTTGAGTTGCTTTGTTCTTAAAAAAGTTTCGATACAATAAAGATCATATTCAATAGTACAAATAAATTCTCTAAATAAACTTTTTATTTACTAAAAATTATTTTTTTGTTATTATTTTCTTCACAAGTGTGTTGAAAAACGTCGTATGATACACGTGTGTATTGATGATTACCGTCCTCGGCTCTCTTAAGACTCTCGCCTACGGCTCGGGTCTCAATGGCGCCTCAGCGGTAATCACCAACATTACACACTTGTACCATAATGTACTATTACTAAATTAGATACCGAAGTAATGCTAATAATGACATGATTGAAAAAAAGGTACTTTTTCACAAAACTCTTAGAAGATTCGATACTTAACCGAAATATAAAGTCCTTTTTTATATGTTGACAGTTCTTTAAGTGGATGATCACACCATCGTACCATATTATCATACTGTACAGATTTTTCTATGGGGCCCAAATGGAAATAGCGACAAAAAAAATTCTGCTGTACATTCAGTTTGAGTGGGATTGCAAATTTGTATGGAATCCCTGATGTTTTTTCGTGATTTCATAGTTGGTCCCTTTGAGAAAGTTTTTCAATTTAAGTCTGATGATCCCCTTCAAAACCGTCAGCATAACGTTGGACAATGTATATGGAGCAGGTAATTTTTATCGCAATTTCTGTTTGTCACATAGTGACAGTTGTTTAGTTGACGACCCGGTTGGTGGTTCGAATCCTGGTTCGGTCATGGATGTTATATGTGTTTGCCGTTGTTGTATATGGTTCCCATAACAAAAAGCCTAAGGCTTAATTTGGGATCATTAGAATGTATGTGCCTGTGAGCGTTTATAATAAAATTGTTTATAAAGTTTCATAATCAAATTCATCCTCAAATTTTAACCATTACCATAGGTACTTCTAATTGACAATGTTATTCTATAAACCAGCGGTCGGCAACTGGCGGACCGCGGTCCGCATCCAGACTGCGGAAGGTCGCGTAACTTGGACCGCCACAGTAACGTAGCGTACTGGGGGCGGCATATTTTTAAAATATATATTGATTGAGCTCTATCAATAACCGATTCGTAGAGCAGGAAAAAGTTGAGATCGCTTCGCTCACTCTAAAAATTTAGGTAATTCAGGGTTCTGACCACAGCTGATTCGTGGTGTTAAAAATTTCAAGCTTGCTTCACTTGCTCCTTAGCTTTTACTTAGGTGCACATGTTTTGCACCGAAAGAGCTCCGGCTACAACCGATTTGTATTGGCAAGTAATGGGGAGAATAGTGGAGCTTGCTTCGCTCGCTTTATTTATATTTTGTTATGGATAAACTAAAATATTTCTGACCACAACCTGAGCGGTTTGGCTAAAAAATTTTGAGCTCGCTTCGCTCGCTCCGTATTTTTGGGGTCCCCGCGACTTTGAACTATTTCTACGGACCTCGATAAAAATTTTCGAATGTATCCGGACCCCACTTAAAATTATTTGCCGACCCCTGCTATAAAGTATCATTCGATTACAATGCACACAAATTATAATGCCAGTCAGATAGAGGTTGACCTTTTAGTAATCTATTCTGCATCAATTAGTTAACACAGTGCATTCACATTTAGTTATCTTTACAGGCTAATAAACAATACGTTAAACTAACACTTTATTTACAACCTTAAGTAGTGATATAATATTAAACATAAAGCAACGAAGCATTACAATTTTTTTTAAATCCTTGACCCTTGTTTTTGTATTTTTTGTGATTTTATATTTTAATTAATATGTAATTCTCGACTTTTCGACAATTCCGCATTTGAATTTTAAATTCATATCCTTGGTGTAAGGGACAGCCCTCCTTAAACTAAAACGGTGAACTCAGACCATCAAACTGAAAAACAATGCCTCAGAAAACGCGAAAAAAATGAGCTGTCCGATAGAAAACTGCCGTACCTACCCGACTCAAATGTATGGGACAGCTGATTTTTTTTCGCTTTTCCTGAGATAGGCTACATACTTAAATTCTTCAACGTTTCAGTTTGCAGAGGGCTGTCCCTTAGAACCCTCTATAACTTACTGCATTTTAAATGTTTATTAAAAAAAATGCGTGTAAGAACATTTGAACTAATAAAGTAAAGAACAAAATATTCTAAGATCCCTTTACAAGTTTTCTAATCATATTGATTCAGAGTGATTCATATTCCAGTGAAGCTATATATAAATAAGGAGTCTAGAAAATGAAGTTGCTACAATTATCACAACTACGCTCTTGTCAGTGGAGTATTCTCCAATCTAGACTCGTTTTCGTTAGTGGCCGTAGTATGGTAGCGTGATACAGGGTTAATGTCGAAAAATAATTGAAGCGAAATGGGCGTGTGATAGCTTATATTACTGCCTGATGCGACAGAAAGAGATGGGGCGGCACGCGCGCCTGAAACGACGCAAGCGTCAAACAAAGATTATTTAATTGTGATTATACTATTTATGTAAGTTCAATTCTGCTCCAATCAAAATTTGTAAAATTTCAATCTCTTTTTTTTAAATCAAGTCTCGTGTTTCTATTATTCACCGTTTAGCAGTTTCAAGCGTTTATCGATAAAGACGGAGGCTACTTCTGGCTTGTTTTTCTATCGAGAAAATGTGTTTTAATCGTGTTTTGGCTCTAATCAAAACTTCAATTATATGTTCAATTTACACATATCCGCAAATCATACTCCTACTGTGAGTACTTCATGATATATGACGAGTTGAAGAATCCTATTTTTGTCACATAGCCTTTTAACGTGCCTTAGCTCTCTTTCTATTTGCGCGCGAAGGAACGAGATAAAAGATATAGCCTTATCGCGCGCATCATACCACGGTCGCTGATATATCGCGACAATATGACACACATAGGCATGTCACTAATAAATGCATAAGCAAGCCCATATTGAAATAAAAAAAAAGGTATTGTTAGAGATTCTAGAATATGTTGTGCTTAAACACAGATAACATACAAATCAATACTCTTTATAAACATACTCATTGTTTCAGATACAGAACACACAACAGAAAAAGAAACTAGACCAGAATACATACATCCAGACGGCTTATTGAACTTTGACCCCTACCTATCAGACTTTAAACCAGTCGAAGAAGAAGACGATTACATCCCACTGCCAGAAAACGATGAAACAATCGACGGTCTACCAATATTCCTTTTAGAACCTAAGAACTCTTTTGTCCTCAAAACTAAACCTGCCAGTCTTTTATGCAGAGCAGCCAATGCTCTCCAAGTTTTCTTCAAATGTAATGATGTGAGGACAGATAAAACTATTCAATTGGAGCATGTAGACCCTCAAAATGGAGTGAGGGTTGTAGAAGCTGAATTGAATGTGACTAGAAATGAGGTAGAAGAATATTTTGGGGGGAAATATAGCTGTGAATGTTTCGCTTGGAACAGTAAAGGAAAGATAAGAAGTCAAGCTGTTTTTGTAGAAGTTGCATGTAAGTATTAGTTTTTTTTACTTTAACGTATTTAATAACTGTGCTCTCAAACGGTAAAGGAAATCATTGTGAGGAAACCTGCATACGCTGAAGAAGAAATCCTGATGCGTATATGAAGTCTACCAATACGCATTGGGTATACGTGGTACACTAACGCCTATACACCCTGAGGGTAGATCTGTGCCCTGGAGTAGGAATTATATAGGCTGATGATAATGACGAAAGAAACGTTGTTTGTATGATCATCATAAATATTAGAAGATATTCAAACGATGCTCTGTAATGAAAACATACCTAACCGTACATCCCTTTGTACAAAAATAAAGACCTAAATGCCATAGCAACGGATGTGGTACCCCACACAATAATTCAGTAACTAACATCCACTCATAATACTCAAAAATAAACCTTATACAGTCCTAGTTAGGTTCACAAGTAATTTGACACGCGTATGCCGGTGGTATACTGTATAGCAACGACGTGATGAATAATTATGTAAATTTCATCATTAGGGGCACCGCAAGCTCACCGCCGATGTCGATGTCTTTATAACGTACAGTCATCCGCAGTTACTTGTGTCAGATAATAAAAAACTTAAATGCATAATTATACCCACGATCATAATCTTACCAATGGGCAGATTGTCAGATAATAAATAATTATTCTTAAATGCATACCTTTTATACTCACGATCATAAATAATTAATTAAACCCTTTTGGGGTGGTCAGCCAAAAGGGTCCAATGGGCAGATTCTAGTTTTTGAGATATTTAATTAATGACTTTTTTTCTTATAATTTTTTTTGTGAAGACAGAATTGAATTAGAATGGATTCCATTCACCTGTCTTCTAATAATAAAGAAACTATTAATGTTTCCTAATCCAGTCTTAACTCAATACCACCACACTTGATTCACATGGCTTGGATGATCACAATTAAGTTTATGTAAAACATAACTGAAAGTAGTTTGCTGTGAAGATGTTCTAAGGTGGCCTACATTTTAAATTATTTGACTGTACCGTATCGAATGCATCACCACTTGATACATCATCATTGATGCAGCTTTTTGCCCATGAAACACTGCAAAAGGAACACTATTCCTTTGTCTCCTCGTGCGACACTCATAGGAAGAGATGAGGTGGTCTTTGGGTTGAGGGTTTTTTGAAGTCTAGACGGTTCATAAACAATATAATAAAATGTAAACAAATAAAGTAAAAGTGTGAACAATACAATATAATAAAATACATTTCATTTAAATGGAAATGGAAAATAACAAATATTGATTGACATTTTGTCCGTTCTTTCTGTCATACGTATGGACACTATCTCTACGACACAGGGGTCTTCATTAAAACAATTTTACGTCGTTGACTGTACTAATTAAATCTATCAAAACAATAAACGTCTTTAATGTAGATGAGTGTATTTCAATTTGTTACTTTTAAAAGCTTCGTTATAATGACATGATTTATTTATTAATTTCTTTTTACCCGACTGCGCCAGAAGGAGGGTTATGTTTTTGTTTGACCGGTTTTGGAAATGGCTTTCGAAAGCATCTTGTTCTTAATTATAACGTTTAGTAGCTAATCAAAATATTTAAATGACTCACCGCGCTGAAATGTTTCGAAATCTATGTTGATGCTTGTAATGGCCTTTTCAGCCGAAACGACTGCATTCCTGTATGTTTACCTCTATGAAAGTTAGTTTCACTATTGCGCGTTTATGATTATTATTTACTAGCGTTAACCCGCGACTTTGTTATATAAGGTCTAACAAAATTAGGTAAAACTATTTTAAGGGGATGATCAGATCATCAAACCGAACAACTTTCTCTATGGGACCAACATCGAAATCGCCCAAAAAAAAAGCTGTTCCATATGAACCTACCGGACCGAAATGTATGGGACAGTTGATTTCTTTTTCGCGATTTCGATATTGGTCCCATAGAGAAAGTTGTTCAGTTTGATGGTCTGATCATACCCTTAAAATAGTTTCACCAAATTTTGTTAGACCTTATATACCAGATTTTAAGTCAGATAATAAGCTATCAAACAAAAAAAGTTTCATCAAAGCGGTTCAGTAGTTTTTGCGTGATGCTCGTTCAAACAAACAAACACACAAACAAACAAACACACAAACAAACAGACAAAAAATCCAAAAATTGGTGATATGGAATCAGGGATACCTAAAAACCATATCGTAACTTTTTTTTGTTAATATCTTCAATGTACAGACAAACTTCCTGTTACAGTTTTATAATAGTATAGATTATGTTATAATTGGACAGTACTTAAATGGGAAGTCCAACCTGGGCCATTAGAAATGAAAATACTCGTCTCTATCTACCACCAAAACCAAAGCCATAAACTCTATAAAATGCGAATGAATTTAATGAACATGAACTTGAATATAATAGGTAATGACGTGGTTTTTTCCGCCTGACCATCACTAGGCTCATTTTTGCTTGCATACTAAAAAATAAAAGCGCTGTCTAGCCCCGCCCTATTGATGAATAGACCAATGAATGAATAGTTTCCAAACAATAAATTATGCGCGAAACTATGCGAAATTTTTTTTAAGTGATCAGGCGGAAAAGTCCGCGGTAGTATGTCATTGGCGATAGTCTACGAATAAGAATAACTACAGGGTGAAATGTTGCATACATTTAAGTCGAGTAGGCAGCGGTGGCGGGTGCAGTTTAGTACGGAACAGCAGATTTTTTTTCTCGATCGGTTTGCTCCCATAGTAAAAGTGGTTCAGTTTGATATGTAGACTCTTAGTTTAAAAGGGATCCGAATGATATCAATTTCACCCTGTATAGAAGAATAACTCTAAACAAAATCAACGTAATTTTTAGCACCTTTTGAAAAATGACATTTTGTATGAGTATGGCGGCAAGGTAGAGTTTTTAAATAACAAATTTAGAACACGGTATAGTTTTTTCGGTGCTATTTTCTTAACTTGATTTACATTTCTATACATTCTTATTCGTAGGCGATAGTACTTAGGTCAAATACCTACTTAGATGTTAATTTACATGACTGGCATGCATAAAGAGTCTAGTAAAAAACATTGTAATATTATTTATTATTATGTCGGTAATTCTGTTGTCGTACCAAAGAAATAAAATTAAATAAAAATTAACACCCATTTGATCGTCCTAGCCCATTTGTCTGAAAAATTAAAGGAATGGATTGGAAGAACTAATAAGGGTTTCTTTTTGGACAACGGAATCTCAATAACAAAATAAAATTAGTTAATCTATAAAACAAAAATATTGACAAAAACAAGAGTGACTTAAAATTTTAAAACAAAACACCCGCCAATTCACTTGTTAAAATACCTATAGACTTTATAGACTTTATGAAAACGCAACAAAAAGGAAACGACAAACCATTGTCTTAGTTAAAAATCGAAAGCAGGAAATAACTAAAAATCTAAAGTATAAAGACATTGACGACGAAAATAAAGCGGAGTGGCGACAATTAACAGTCAACCATTGTCTAGAAATAAACATCCCACGCTTCGGTACTTAATACAGAACTGAAGTACTTTTTAATGATGGTAGGATCACGATACGACTTGAAAATCCTGTATTGTCACCTACATTTTGCAGTTTGAAATTAAATTGACCTTCAAAAGATTTTTACTAAATTTAGAAATTTTATGTAACATACAATCATATGAGCACTATTTAAAAGTAAAAGAATTTAGGTCCTGGCTTTGGTACGTATGAATGGCTTTTTGCTGAAGCAAAGCTGAAGCACTAATTTCTGTCAATGGCGAGTTGGTTTTAAAAACGTGGTAAGAGTATTGTTATCTCACAGATAGTTTTATAACAAAAACAAAGCTAATGTTTAGCGGATTAATGTATTTTTTTACATACAACTAAATACCTAATTTAGTTGTATGTTCTCCAAAAAGGAAATAAATAATAAATAAATAACGGCCGAGCCTTGTGGCCACCCAAAGAACATAAGATCAACACGATTGTCCGCAAACCCACTCACCACGCGAATCCCAATAAAAAACTTAAAATATTGCTAAACGAAGTGTCATGTAAATAGAAACAAACAGTTTCCATTCTTCATCATTATACACCCCATGGTTAAGATAAGGGTTCTCTCACATGAGCGGCTTCGTAAGGGGCTGTCGCACACGATTACTAAAACTGTCGATATCTCGCTCTTCCCCGCCACATCGATCTTTGTAAAACAAAACCACGTGACTCAGTATTCTTAGAAATGGGACAACGGATCGGTTTTACTCTTAACTTCTGAAAGTGTGAAGTGATTTTTGATTTCTTTGCATGTCATGCTTACTAAATCGTCGTATGATAATTTAATCATTGTTTATGTCAAATGTCCATGTTGTACCCACTACTGTAAAAGTCTGAAACTTTGCGCTCGAAGTTCTTGACGATTACGTTTACATGAGACAAACTATCCAGTTAGGTAGGTCCAATTTCGAGAAAGATATGAATCTTCGAATCCAACTCGGCTGGGCACCGTTCGGGAAGCTACGTCATAGTTACGTAGTGTCTTTACGTTCCAAATACTGCAGTATCTTAAAACGAAAGTCTAACCAGTGTTTGTTGCCAGTGATAACAATATGGAACAGAGATGTGGTCGCTCACTCAAGGCCTTATAAAAAGGCTGAAAGTCGCTTAAAGGGCAATGGAGGGCTATGCTCGGAGTTTCTCTGCGAGTTTGAGCCCCCCACAAGGTAGACCGATGACCTGCCTAGCTAGCATGCCACCCCCGAGAAAACGACAAAAATCGAGATGTGCCTCCATCTTTATTATTTTACGTAGGCCAGAAAGAGCGCGCATGACGTTTTTCTCGTTTAAACGCTTTGTCGTGGGTGGCATGCTAGCTAGGCTGGTGAAGACTGAGCAGGACCGGTCGTTGAGCTGTTTTGCATTAGATATTTAATATCAGCCCCCCCCCCCCCCCCCCCTCTAGCTTTTGAAATAATTAAGTATCTGTAAATATTAAAGAAATTGAGCTCTTAAATAGTAAACTTATCACGTGTATGTCCGACATCTCTTGGCCTGTTTGATTTCAAAACTTTCTCTGTAATTTCAAAATAAATTAAAAAAACATACATTAACTTCAAACAGTACCATCTTCTCATAAAACTCCAAAAATAAACCAACATCTTGGAACTAAAACCAAAAACCACCACCGAAAATCGTAATTTTTAATGAGAATTTTTTTTCCCATCCCCTTGCCGGTTGGTTGGGAACTGGGACCATTATACAGCGGATACATTATTTCCGCTCGTTAACTCGAGCTCTTTACTATTTGATGAATGTTTCTACATTGGCTAGATTCTAGGGATATTCTTGGTTAAATGGGATAATGCTCTTTAGCTAAATAAGTAATTAAGAGGTAATTTTGTGTGAGGAGCTATAGAGCGCACGCGTCTCTCGTGTCAAAATCGCAAGCAAATGTAGTACCTTTACGAAGAGTTTCTTAGCGTTTGAATAACGCAAGTATGGCTGACCTTCCATGACAGATATTTATGCTGTCTATGCTATTCTCGTTGATTCAATCAGGGCACGTTTTATTTTGGTACTAATTAAAAGATAAGTGGCCAAATGCGTGTCGGATCACGCGCAGGGTAGGGTTCCGTAGTTGCCCGTCACAATATAATAGGGACTTAGAAGGAGGATTTTTGTTTTATACTAAGATTTAACGGCTAATAAAGTATAAAAAGTACATTTTATAACTTGGTCGACTACTACTCGTAAACATGTAAGTCTAAAAGTATATTTTATAAGTTGGTTGACTATTTATCGTGAACTTGTACAGCCAACTTAGCGATGATAGTTTTTCTTTTAATTTCATTATAATTATATACTACAGCCATGATTTTTTTTCACATATCAAGAAACAACCGTTTAGCTGGCAGAGAGGGGGGACACTTGACTCTAAACAAAATTTTCACTTTTAAGCTTAATATTTCGCAAACGGATTCCTAAATCAAAAAATGGTTTTCACACACCCATAATATTTTAAACCACCTATCTAAAGATATCCCACACCATGGGGTAGACGAGAAAAAAATACATTCCCACTTCGCGTGTAGGGGATGCCTGCCCTGAAAAAAAAAGATATTTTTCAAGATTTTATCCTACCACCCTGTCGGCGTGATGAATATGTATGCCCATTTCAAATTACAGCTTTCTAGTACTAAGCGTCTCTGAGCTAAGCCGCGGACGGAGGACGGACAGACGGACTTGGTGAAACTATAAGGGTTTCTTGTTGAGTTCGGAACCCTAAAAAATTATAATTTCTTGTTGTTGATACCAGTGCTTACGATTCATAGGTACTTGATAAGAAGCGCTCTGTAGCTTTCTCATGTATAAAGTACTCTAAGGTGGCTGTGGGGTAAACATCTAAAAGTAAAGTCATCGTAAAGCTTCCTATAAAAACACTGTGTAAGAAATCGAATGCATTATCGCCATGCCTTTTCGTACGGGGCTCATCGAAAAAAATCATTTGGACCCTTTTCAGTCGGCTGATAGACGAATTAAAAATCTTACACTTTAGCTTTAAAAAAAATTATGTAAATTAAATTAAATTTAAATTAAATTGTGTAATGATGTGTACTTACATAGTTTTAAGCCATTCATGTATCTACTAACAACGCTATGGACGTTTGTCTGAAATAAATAATAATAAAATAATTGTATTTCTCAACAATCTCAATTGTTACATACAAATAGACACAGATACACACAAAATACAGGCTTTTTTATACAAAACAATTTGAGGGAGACTGGAGCCTAACGTAGGTAAACCAGAAGGTAAACCTGTGAATTGTAAGTCTCCAGGCAACCCCCCCCCCCCCCCCCCCCCCCCACCCGCAGCTTATTTAAGTAACAAAAGTAATAATAATTATGTCATCCCATGATTATGGCGATGGCGGTTGCTATAGCAAATACTGATACAGTGAACTCAGACAATCAAACTGCACAACTTTCACTATGGAGCCTACCTCAGGAAACGCGAAAAAAATCAGCTGTACCAACCCGACTAAAGTGCATGGAGTAGCTGATTTTTTTCGCGTTTTCCCGTAGGCTCCATAGTGAAAGTTGTTCAGTTTGATGGTCTGAATTCACTGTTTCAGTATTTGCTAGGCTGTCGCTTACACCCTCTATTGTATGTACACTGGCGAAATATCGGGAAGTCAAATACAAGGTGTTACAAAAACACAAATAAACATTTAATTTTTAGACCATCAAACTGAACAATTTTTACTATGGGACCAATATTGTAATCGCGAAAAAAAAATCTGATAGTCCATACTAAACTACAAATCTAATCGAACTAAATGTATGGGATAGCTGATTTTTTTTCGCGATTTCTATGTTGGTCCCATAGTGAAAGTTGTTCAGTTTGATGGTCTAAACCGCCCCCTTAAAAGTTTTAAATGTTTATTTTTACTTTTGTAACACTCTGTATAACAAAAATGCGGTAAGAACGAACTTTTTATGCGAAGTCAAAAATCTTCAAATCTCTTAGAAATAGGCGAATGAAAACAAAACCTTCAGTGACTTCGGTGAAAAATCTTGCTAAAAACTGTACATTACATACAGAAGTCTGTGTACATTACATTGTTCGTTTTAGATGTAGAGTTTCTTGTACTACTTAAAAAGAGGTAAAAAAAATGCTCATATGCATGTTTCTTCACATTTTTAAATGAAACATTGTTAAAGAGATTGGCTTTCGACACGGAGGTCGTGGGTTCGATTCCCACGAAGGACACCTAGTGAAATGTCTCTTTGTGCGTTTTTCCCCAGTTGGTTAGGAAATTGCAGGCTGAATTACCTAATTAATAATCTGATTGCAGTAAGGGGTTAGGAGAAACAAAGTATAATAAGTTATAACTAGAAACATTATGTTTTAAAAATGGATTTTATTTTATTTTATTTATTTATTTAGCAAAATGTTGAATCTTTGACACAGAACAAGAGAGACAGGTCTTTGATGTGCCCTTTATAATGCCATTGTATCATTAAACCTTTCTACTCAGACATAAAGAAGCAATTTGCACAGCAGCCACAGTCAGCGACAGTTGAAGCTGGTCGTAGCGTCAGTTTTCGCTGCGTTCCTCCCGTCGCCGCTCCTCCCGCTACCCTCAAGTGGACAAGGAATGGCCTGACTATAGAACCAAGTGATGAGATCCTGGTACTACCTAGAGTTGGGTTACAGGTAAGAATAGTAAGGTACAACAATTAAGACTGAACCTGAAACTCATCAAGGTTCTTGCACGAAGAGTGCCTTCCCGAGTCGTGCAATGATGAACCCTTGATATATCTGGCACACGTTGAGAAATCAGCATTAATCTAAAGTTGGTTGACAAAATATCTCTTAACATCGAGATCAAGGTGGAAATGCGAAGTTACTAATAAGTGTAGCTTTTAGAGCTATTTTTCCACGCATCGCTTTCAGCATCGCGTTGGCACCACCGGTGCTTTGTATATTAAATACATGAAACCAATCAATACCTTTTCACGTGAAACTTTAAAAACCAAAGGACCAAAAGAAGCCCTAAAGGCTCTTTTACTTGATAAGAGATTGTGCTCTATCTGACTAACGACGAAACACTAGAAAACTTGTACCAATACGCTTATATTGTTATCTAGTCTAGTGCCACAGCTTACTTCACGCCTGAAGGATAGAACTTCTTTCCAACTTCTGACAAGAACTTTCTTTCACAAATATTTTATATGTCCCGTGTATTAGTTTTTTATTCATACGTATACTCTAAACACAGGATATGGCGAACTACACGTGTATGGCAGAAAACATCGCCGGACGACGTGAGTCCGACGTGGCTGTTTTATCTGTATACGGTAAGTTTACTCTTACTATTGAAGAAGTTTGTGTATTGTGTCCTTTATGAATGAAGTTGGCTGTTCCTGAAGTATTGTCCATCGTTGAAAGGAAGACTGTTTATTTCTGTTCTGCGTGATGAATATAAATAACTATATTAACTTATATATTTTCCTAGATTTTTAATGCAATATTCGAATTTAATTAAAGGGTCTCATGACAGTTGAGGAGATAATCGTGATTCGGTACTAATTAGTAAGATACTTTAATATTTTGCAGGGATATCTAATGTACATACTTACCTTCCTTTATTTGTCCTTGTATTATTACTTCCTTACATAATTATAATTTTCTGGATTCCAATCGAATCCAGTTCTTACAATATTACGGGCTATATTTAGTAGTCTTTTGGATCTGACGTGGAGATACTAACAATAAAATAATAATAGAATGTAAGTCAATAGTAAGTGAGTATTATGTTATACTTTACTCTGCTTGATCTGACTGTTGAAGGTCCTCCGCTCACTTATTAAAACCAACCAATTTTTCAAATCTTCTAAATTTTTAAATATCTATGTACTCCAGATTTTAAAATAAGATCTTCCTACATTATTATTAAATAAATAATAAAATAATTATTTATATATAAATTAATTACTCACTACTCACTAGATGTTATTCACCAAGTCAAGTTGAAGAAAAACAACAACAATGTAGTAACTCATGGTTCAGTAATATCCTTGTATCTTTGGGTATTATAAACTTGAGGTTAATTATCATCCTGTTATGATTTAGTAATGAGTTGTTCTTCAATTTTTATTTAATACCTAAAGAAATAGAAGTAATTCTTGCATTATTTTCCTTTTCTCCATTTATCAGAACCTTAACCATACTATTGTCCCTGCTTTTAGAGGAAGAATTTGCCTCGAAGGCGGTTCTGTAGATTATTACTTACTTATAATTACAATCAGATCTCAACTTCCATAGTAAACGGAGGTTGGTCTCCCTGGTCTTCCTGGGTGCCATGCCGATGTGGCTCGCAGACCAGCGGGAGAAGACGAACGAGAACCTGCACCGAACCAGTGCCAGCTAATGGTGGTGCTAATTGTAGAGGACAGTCTTCACAAAGCGACGAGGACTGTGTTCGATGTCAGAGCGGTAAGAGAATCTAAGACTTGCCTTGTCTACTGTCATCTATAACTGTCAGTTCGAAATTAGGTTTTTGTATGATGGATCTGAAATTCAAACCAACACAGGTTTCAAACTGAGCAACTTTCAATATCGGATCTATTTGCAAGAAAACAATCTGCAATTATTCGTTTATCTATACGGATCTTATGATTTAATAACACAAGGTTATAATCAGTAGCCTTATGCCTTTTTATGAGTCTGATTACGATCTATGATACAATAATTAACGATCTTTTCTGGTTTAGCTTTTGTCCCTGAAAATTAGAACAATATTTCTTTAGCAGGTTCCTGGTCAACGTGGGGAGCCTGGTCATCTTGCAGTGTAGACTGTGTTAGAGTTAGAATACGACAGTGTACAGGATCATGTTCTGGATCAACATTACAACATGCTGCGTGTGTTGATGGACTGTGTTCTTCTGGAATGAGTAAGCTTAGCTAGCATGTTATTGCATGTTATGATTTAAAATTGTAAGTGCATTCACAATTATATACAGTATCAGTAGCAATATCGTCCTGATAATAATGTAATAGATTCATCAAATACTATTTCAGGCATGTCACAAACAAACGCTTTATATTAGTATTATCATAAATTTTTATGTTACCATTATAGTCAATAGACTATAATTTCTTAAAACTATTTGTAATAAGGTCTTCCTGTTGTGCATTCACAATATCTTTTCTATTTTTATCCTTTGTTCGTTTGTTTCTATTTATGCTACTGAACATCAACGTTCTTTCATAATACTTCCTTTAACAGGTCTAAATAGACAAGACACAGCTATGTATGTTGGTATTGGCATCACGATTGCGATGCTAGCAGCCGGAGCAGCGATATTGTATGTTTGGTGCAAACATAGATCCAGGCCAGGCTATACTGCTGCCAGAATAGGTAATATTACATTTGGTATTGTATTTACATTTACAGTAGCATTAAGGTTGATGTTGAGAAAAAAATGATTTGACCTTGTAAAAATTGTTCTAAAAAAGGATTCTTTTTTAATTGTATATGTATTTTTTTAAATTGTATATTACTTTTATCTTGTAACAAAAATTCACTTTTGGTAAAGATTGTAAAAGGTTAATTACCTTTGTCCCTATAGAATTCTATTGAAAAATTAATGAAAATTTTTAAATATTATTAATAGCTCTATCATCACCATACAAAACCATTCATGAAACATCTGTTAAAACATGAATGAAAAACGTTTTACGTACAACGAATTGCATCGCATTGCATTATTCATGTAACTGTAACCAACCAAAACTTATATAATTTTAACAGATAAAATCAACATCCTATTTTAATTTGATTTTAATAAATAAACTATAAATTCTGAAATGCTTTATTTCACGATCTGGTAGAATGTTTTTAATTGAAAAGTTTTTAAACAGCACCTAACACTGACCTAGGAATACCCAAGTCATACCCAGGAAGGGATAAAGACAACGCCGGACCGGACTTGACGCGAACGTGCAACGAATACTGGATGCAGCCTGACAACCACTATGATATGCCGCACCTTCGAGACAGGTAAATTGAAATAGCAGGTACTTTAATAAGATGTGCTTTAGACCTTTAGAGGATTATCTTTAGTCTTGTGACTCTTTTAAGAGATTTGATCCAGTTTGGATTTGAGTCAGGTAGATTTGCCTTTTGATTTATCGTAGTAGGAACGGGCTGATAGCTACCCAGTGCTGTATTGATTCAAGAATCTTCAGATGTTGGTTGCATATGATTCTTTAAATAATTTGTTTTGGGTTTTGAGAAGATTCGTTTTGTAATATCTTAACATTAAAGCAACACATTTTTTTGAAAGAGTCGAAGTTCGGACCAATTCAAGGCCATAATGTTTTTGTGTTTTACATAGCCTAATGAAACATGGCATATCGTGCAGTTCCCAAATAATGGATACTATCAGCCTTTTCTTATTATGGGGCTGGCAAGCCAGACCAGATTTCGCCCCAATAGTATCTTTTGGATACCATTGGATTGATTCTAATGAATACTTACTAAAGACTAGGGTAACGACTTTGCATAGCAATTAGGTATTATAGTGACCATTTGTATCTCTTTACTGTATTGTTTTATTCCTCTTCAGTATTAATGAGATTCGTTTGAAAATTCTTCTTTCAAAAAAGTTTCTTTTATCTTTAGCTACGCGTCTCCGTTTGGGAACAGAAGTAGACAGCAGTCATCGGTTGGAAGCAATCATTACGAGATGAAGCCTTACAGCCCTTCAGGTGATTCGGCATCTAGCTGTTATACTAATTGTAAGTAATAATATGATACTCAAGCATAGTAATTAGTAAAGGTATGCAGGAGTTTAACAAGATCAAGATAATTGATGTCAAATTCACTACAACGAAAATTATCCGATGCAGTGGTAGAGTCACTAACAATTACGCAGAAATATGTCTTTACGATACTGTTTTGATTAAATGACTTGAATATTAATGACCAGACTTAGTTTCGTCTACTGGAAAAAGAATCAGAAAGTATGATAGTGACTAAGATCGATTTGTAATTGACTAGGTATACTTGACGAATGTGCAAATGCTTATAATACAGCCAATGCAGCATGTTTCTGCAAGGGGCATTATAAATAGTCGATAACAGTAACTGACGATTTTGTAAAGAAGACGAAACGGTACTTTTGAGAGTAAATCAACTAATTCTTCAAAGCAGGAGTCACTATATTGTGTTTTTACTAAATGTGCATGCACGGCAAAAGCCTAATTAATTATTAACTCAATAAGCCTTGTACAAAAGATGTATTGGGTTGCAGTGACTTCATTTTCACGATCATTTTCTAAATCCTGTAACATGTCACTTTTGTCTTGGTGAATTTTTGTCATCTTTTCTCTATACACTTTTTTCATCTCTAAATGAACTTTGACCTCGCTGTAATAGAGCTTAATTTCTTAATTAGTGTTCTCTTCAACGCTTTTGCAGCAAGAACAATTACTTCAAGATCGAGCGAGTGCTCCTCTTCACAACTAGCTGAACTTGTGACGTCATCACCTTCAATGTCCAAAGTGGATGTAGCTGTTACATTACCTCCTGGGCCTTTGGACACTAGTTATAGAGATCAAATTTGTTTAACTATTGTAAAGTAATGTTATTTTGTACATTGGTATTCTATACCGAAATATAATTGATCGAAGATTAGTCTAGAGGAGTTTACTATTGTATCGTCAGCTTATCGAATGCGATAATTTTATATGAAAATTAGAGTAGACTCTAAATAATATTTATAAAAATAAATCATATCCCTATGAAGTGAATAATGCAAAAAAAAAACCGATAGTCTTTTTGAAGCCGGGAACTGTTCATACAAATTTTTAATTCTAGTAAATACAATAGTGTGCCTTTTTTATATTTTCACGACTAAAACTCTGGACCGATTTTAATGAAATTTGATAAAAAGAATAGCTTGAACCCGTAGGAAAGTAAAAATGAATATTTTAGAAAGTCATATTCGTACAGTAGGTTCTCAAAGTAAAAATATATAACTCTGGACACAAAACCCGTTTGCAATAATTTAACATTTTATTTTACAACTAGCTGACCCTGCGAACTTCGTAGCGTCTCAGAACTTTTTCCCGAAACACACTTGGCCGTTTTTTTAAACCTTCCCTGGCATATGCACAGCAACCCAGCAAAGTTTCATTGCAATCGGTCCAGCCGTTCTGGCGTGATGTCGTGACCAAGGGAAATAGGGATTCATTTTTATTATATAGTGTCCAAGGGAAACAGGGATTCATTTTTATATAGATAGATTCATAATTTTCTTTGTATACTAACCGAAGACATTAATTCTATTTATGGGAAATCAGAGTTCTGCATGTAAGTACGTAATTTTCACACGAATAGTCGATTGTTTCAACGCATTCTATACGTTGACGCTAATCGTATACTCAAGTTCCGGTTTATTATCATACCATTGCTTGTTATTAAGCTTCATTGTAAATCAAACAATGTATTACAAAACGCTATTTAATTAAATCTAATAAAAGATTGAAAAATTCGGTATCGGACAGGACTTGAACCCGCAACCCATAGAACATTATAAAAGGGGTTAGAAATGCAAAGTAGCGCTTTGGCTTCGGAGACGGCTGTCGCCACTTGTTTTCTCGCTCACGCTGCTACAATTACTGATGCCCTCTCGCTCACACCACGCCACGCGCCTTATGGTGTTATGCAAATCATTGCATACCCTGTGGCGACACGTTCCACGCCTACTTTGCAATTTTCTGTGCCGCATGACAAACATGTGAAACCGGGGTTTGCTTTCGTCACAGTATAAGAAAGAGTATTTATTACCTACTACATACTTTCGTCTAATCAAGCTACCGATTCACGAATGAAGCTACTCTGTCAATACCTTCGAAACTTCAACATCTTTCATCTTTAAGGGACATGAATTTGTCTAATTTGTCCGTATGAATATGAATAATGTAATGACTGACCCATTTTCAGTTGTTTTTAATTGAAGTTAATTTTTAACATGTTTTTTTGATTGTCCATTACGTTGAGAAAATAATGTTGGTGTAATGTCGACAAAAAACGTTGATCACTTTTGAACTTTTTAACATTATAACTGTCAATTGGTTTTGCTGTATTTAAAGTTGTAAATATTTGTAGGTACCTGTACAGACAGCAAAACTGCAAAGTACTTTACTCAAATGTATGGATAAAATGTAAGTTTTCGCAAATTCGACGTTAGTCCCATAGAAAAAGTTGTTTAGTTTGATGGTCTGATCATCTCCTGAAACAACGTTAGCATAAGAAGGACCCTGTACAAAATACTTTACCTGTGTATAATATTACAAGGTTCTAAGCATGGTTCTATCCATGGTTTTAAGTATGCTAGTTTTGTATACTTACATGACAAAACAACTTACGAATTTCAACTCTTTGAGCACTTGAAGCAAAATCGAGTATGTGAAAGTTGATGTGTTGACTGTACTTGCTGTACTTGTTTTGACAGTTAAATGTATAAAATCAAATATAACTAGACACTCGGTCGCGGTCGCGACAAAAGTGGCCAACGCAAGTGGTTTGTCTACATTGTCTTTTAAAAGGATAAACATGTTTTAAGTACTTTTTAAATAGTTCACAAAGTTTGTCTTTATATTCTAAGATCCCACTACAAGTTTTCTACCCCCATATATTTAGGCAATGATACGTATTGCTGTGGAAAGAATAATTAAATTGTGACCAAATTTATGGATACTAAAAATATAAGTGCCACAATCCTTAAAACTCCCTTGCAGCCGGATGATTTTTCTTATTTCTGTTGATTTTGTTAGTGTATTAATATATGAAATGAGAATAGGAGATAGGAGATGAAAAGGTGAGATTTCATATTTATATGATATAGGATCATCATAATCAGTCCAATAATCAGTCGAATAAGTCTTCCGCATTCGCACGACCTACCGAAACTCTACCGAAACGACGTGATAACTTGTATGTTGCGACTTTTTTCATGCAGGCAATTTTATTCTTGGGTGATATTTAACAAAAGACAATGACTAAAAAGGGTGCCTTTTTTCTTTTAGCCTATTTTTTAGCGCCACCATCAATCAAACTTGAATATTATAGTTAAGAATAAAGTTACAAACAAAACTTGTTTTGACAATAATTACTCTAAACTCAGTCCGAACAGAGATATAAAGGCTAGAAGTAAATGTAATGAATAATTATATTTTCAACCCAAGGCTTTATATCTCCGTTCGGACTGAGTTGTTACATGTTATAACAAGTTTGGTTTGATACTTTATTATGAACTATAATATTAAAGTTAGGTTGATGGCCGAAAAATAAGACGCCAACTTTCCATACAAAACCTGCATTGTCTTTCAGCTTTAATTTTATTTATCCGTGATGTTCTATTGCTCAAACGAAAGGAGCGTATAGATAATACATGGGAGCAATATATTTGCACCCGGCTGCTAGGGAGTTGCGAAAAGCCTTAGATTATTATGGTCACCTATTTTTTAAGGATCTACCTTTCAACTGGAATATAATTATATAATTGCTAAAACATAACGGGGATAGAACATTTTGTGTCGGGATCTTAGTCTATTATGTTAATTTAGTATTAAAAGACTGAATGTTTTAGTTTGCCATAACAAATAAGTTTTGATACCAATTGTTTTATACTCAGCTATGCATTTAATTTATTATTCTTTAGTATATTAAAGGCTCTTTTATGTAATTGTAAATACTGTATACTAATAAACTGTGATATTTTCTATACAATAAAAGTGTTTAACAATTATTTTATTTTATTGTATTCTCTTCTTTCTTGTCTTCGGTAACGAAAATACACTGTCTAGCTGTCTATAAGAGATCATTCACTACAAATAGAATAATCACAACTGAAACTATGTAACTCGATCGGGTTCCGATTTTGCAGAGAAGAGATCTGTGTGCAATGGAGTTTCCATCTCTCACGTGTGGCCTATTTGATGCACAAACGCAGCACATCTAGGTAGACAAGTATTGGCAAAAGATGAAATACAAAATCTTCTATTTGCAAATCTGAAAGCATGGGGATTGATAGGGAACAGAACAGGTCTGTGCCATATCATCTCTACGGAGATATTTTTTTTAATTTCCTGGATATCCTATTTTGTTTAATTTAATGAGAAGGGTCTAACCTTAATATTTCTGCTTGGAAAATCTCTTTTAACAGGGTGTTACAAGTTAAAATAAAAATTGAAAACTTTTAAGGGGGTGGTTTAGACCAACAAACTAACCAACTATCACTATGGGACCAACATCGAAATCGCGAAAAAAAAAATCTTTGTCCCATACATTTAGCTCGAGTAGATTTTTTGTAGTTCAGTATAGAACATCGCAAACGCATCGCATTATGGCGATTATGGCAAATCTCCTCATTTTGGGCTCCCCCTTTGTCCAGCAGTGGACGTCTATTGTCTGATATGATGATGATGATGATGATGGAAATTCCGATTTTTTTTTCGCGATTTCGATATTGGTCCCATAGTGAATGTTGTTTAGTTTGATGGTCTTAACCACCCCCTTAAACGTTTATTTGTATTTTTGTAACACCCGGTACAGGGTGTAAGTGACAGCCTAGCAAATACTGAAACGGTGAACTCAGACCATCAAACTGGTTATCTAAATGGTTATATGGTTAGATCATATCTTGTTGTATTGACTTCAATCATATTATGTGTAAAACGTGTCAGATTGTCCAGGAATTTCTAGCCTGGCATCAAATATGATATCATGTTTACATGGACTCGATGCACCGGCAGTGTTGCTTGTTTGGCTTTCTCGTAGCTCCACTAGATTGCTATGGCTATATCCACAGATTATTTAATATCTTACATCTACATATATACATAACGCTAACGTAACGACTAGGTACCAACTTGTATTGTGTGTGGTATTTATAGCAAGGTTCCTTTTTAGCATAATTGCAGGATGGGATGACGTGCTAAGTGGTTATAGGCATTTCGACCACAAAATCACCATATAAGATACCATTATACAGGGTATCGAATCGTACGATACCCACGAGACTAAACCATTATAAAACTGTAACAGGATTTTTGTCTGTACATTGAAGATATTAACAAAAGAAAAGTTACGATATGATTTTTAGGTATCCCTGATTCCATATCACCAATTTTTGGATTTTTTGTCTGTCTGTTCGTTTGTTTGTTTGTTTGAACGAGCATCACGCAAAAGCTACTGTACCGATTTTGATGAAACTTTTTTTGTTTGATAACTTATTGTCTGACTTAAAATCTGGTATATAATTTGTGCGGACAAAGTCGCGTGTTAACGCTCGTATTTACATAAAATCACGCCTAGATTCGTAAATTTTCTACTATATTCTCGTCAGTTTCGACTACTTAACCTGGCATGTTCTAACGAGACGGCGTCCCAAATTCATAATAATTAAAAAAAAATTTTAACGGATTTTTCCGGCGTTTTTCGGATATTACAGTTCTAGATATTTTTCGAGAGTGTTACAACTGTCCTAGATTTGCCTTCACCAATATTTTCTTCCATGCTTGCATCCATGAGATAAAAAAACTTCTGCAAATCTTCATACAGGGTGAAATTGATATCATTAGCATCCTTTTAAACTAAGAGTCTACCCATCGAACTGAACCACTTTTACTATGGCAGCAAACCGATGGGATCAAAAAAAAATCAGCTGTTACATACATTTGAGTCGCGAACTCGCGCGTCGAGATTGCAGTTTAGTATGGAACAGCTGATTTTTTATTTGCTCCGATCGGTTTCCTCCCATAGTAAAAGTTGTTCAGTTTGATGGTTAGACTCTTAGTTTAAAAGGATGCAAATGATATCAATTTCACCCTGTATAACTCTAAAATATCCCGCAGTGGGCAACTTCAAAGTATGAATGCTAATTATAAACGGTCCAAGTCACAAATCAAAGGGGGTTTCTTGAACTCATTTGTCAAGTTGTAAAATAAGTTCAGCATTTATCACTCCAACTCTAATTGGGACCATTTTGTGATCTTTTAAATCCTTTAGGATTAAAAATAAGAACGAGCGTTCGAGGATAGTTGCAGATCCTGTTATATCGTCAACCTAGATGTGACACCTCGTAACTGCACTCAAATTATTATGCTGTTTCGAGGTGTCACATCTAGGCCGACGATATATGACTTATTCAACATATTTATTTAGGCATACACTAAAACAACATTAATATTATAAGTGGTGATTATAAGACCAAGCTTCATAGCCTAGCCCATCGCCGCTGCTTGTCGTGCTTGTACAGATTGTACTTCGGTGAGTGTGCCCAAGAGCTATATGAGCTCATCCTGCCTTCCCCTTTCTTCTATCGGACTTCCAGACGCACCACGGGTTATCACCCCTTTTTGGTTGACATCCCACATATCCGCACCAAGCGCCTTTCAGAATCTTTTATAATGCGCACAGCCAAGGAGTGGAATGCCCTGCCTGCGTCAGTATTTCCGAGCGCTTACATCCCGAATTTCTTTAAAGTACGAGTGAATAGGCTTCTTCTGGGTAAGCTCGCTACATCTTTGACCCCATCTTCGTCCTGAGGACTGGATTGAGGTAAAGAGCAAACCCATACGTAATTTAAAAAAAAGAACTGCATCAAAGCCAAAATTTTAAATTATCTGCACTATTCCACACCATCCTATCTATCAAATTTTTATCTACTTTGCTTTATTTTCTTTAACACATCGGTGACTTTTTCATATTACTGCAGCAATGTAGCTTAAATCGGATAGATAGGGTTAGAGCGTAAACAGCAAGTTTTATTTTAATCTTATGCCCGCAACTTTATCTGCGTTTACGTAAAAATGATCCTATGTTATGTCCTGTGTTGTTAATCCAGAACATATTCTTTCTGTGTGCCAAATTTCATACAAATCCGTTCAGCCGTTTATGCGTGATTGGGTCACAAATATCCGAAGGTCATTCGTCACAATCACAAGCTTTTACATAATAGGTATAATATTTGTTTTATTTATAATTAATGAAGTCTTGCTTGTGCGTTAGCACTGCATTTCCGCCAGTGTCAAGTAGTTTATTGGAGAATTTATCCCGATCTCAGGGATTGTTTTTGGTCAAGAACAAGAAGAGATTGAGGATTGCGGAGCCTCGTGGCAGGCAAAAACGCGACGCGCGAAAACCACGCTAGACAAGTGCTCGGGTCAGAACCTGCAACGTGACTCCAGGTATAATATTAGTAGAAAGGATAGGATAGGATGAGTCACAAACATCGTCACAAACTTCCAAATCTATAATTTTAATAGGATTCGCCTCCTTACCAAACGTCTCTAGTTTGAATAGTAAACAAGGCAGTTTTATTAGCAAGCTTCCTGTTTTTCGTGAGTCATTCTGTAGGTATTGTTTTTTTCATTTTCGTTGCTTCGTCATCATTCTTAGAATCATGAATGAGTCCGTAGTAGGTCAGAATATTTATGTGAACTGACGCATAGATAACCCTCTAAATATTTGGGAAGAAATCTTTATTCACTTCAGTAGACGGACATCATAATTTAGAACGAATTACACATGGGATTTATTATCCGTTTAGAATAAGGTGAGGTTTCAGGTGAGATGAAGCCAAGCGCAAACCCATTATGAATAATAAAAAAAAAAAAAAAAAAAAAAAAAATTCTTTCTATATCAAGTAAAAAGATAAATAAAATCTAAGGTATTCGAGTATTCAACAAACCACATCATCGAAATGGCGACAAGTGGCGACGGGCTCACTCCCCGTCACACTGGACAGAGGTTCGGTACTACTAGTGAAACGTGGATGTTCTGAAGTTTCAGAATATCTCTGACTACCCCCTCGGGGAATATAGTCGTGAGCATATGCTTATGCTTATGCTTACATCATCGAAATCCTACAATTTAAGCACGCCGTCTTTTAGGAAATACTTTTCCTCATGGCAGTACAGCCCACAGAAAAGAAAGCCAGTGGAAATAGCATATTTAATTCGAGAGAAAAGTGAGCAAAAAAACAAAAGAACAAATCAAATTAAATTCAACCTTATCTTCATATGTCTTATGACTCAATCTTCATAAAATTGTCATAGTGACTTATGAGTTACCTTTTTTTACCGCCTACGCAAAAAGAAGGGTGTTATAAGTTTGACGCCTTTGTCGGTCAGTCAGTCTGTTTGTCTGTCTGTGGCATCGTAGCGCCCAAACGGCTCGACCGATTTCGATGCAGTTGTTTATAATAGAAAGCTAATTTTTGCGGGAGTGTGTTGATTTTCGTTCCATGAAAATCGGTTCAACTGATTTCCAGTAACTTAAAAAATTACAATATAAAATTAAATTGCAAATTTAAAAAACCCCCTACGCTAAAAACGAACATTTAAAAAGTGAAAAATAATTCGGTCACGATTATTTTTGACGTAAGCAAATGTATGTTTTACTTCTTAACTATCTTTAAGATATTTTAGGACAATTAATGTGTCGGGGGCCGCAAGTTATTGTAAAAAAAACAATAGTCATTTCATAGCGGTCCCCTACTCATTAATTGACCCAAAATATCTTAAAGATAGTTAAGAAGTAAAGCATACATTATGCTTACATCAAAAATAACCGTGACCGAATAATTTTTCACTTTTTAAATGTTTGTTTTTTAGCGTAGGGGGTTTTTTGAACGAAATGTAAGAACAGATATGGTATACCGACCATATCAGTATCAAGCGGGCTGCATCTGCATGCTACTATGAGAGTGGCACAGATTCGATGAGAGGACTGGACACCGATGGCGGAGGAGTCACAGCATTATGAGTTTTGTCACGTTTCTCTACCAGAATTCTTCATGCGGTTCGCGCGAGTAATGCTCCAAATTATGTAAGTGTCTGGTTTTAAAATAATAACACTGAACTACACTATTTTATATGCATTGACGATTACGATAAAACAATGCATAGATGCTAACAGTTGGTTTTGTAAAAAGAAAATAAGACCGTATATGAAGCGACGACGCACTTAGGATCAGGGACCGAAAATTTTTGGTGTCCTTTACTTAAATGTTACCGTTATCCAGGTAACAACCGATTTTAATAACGGTATGGTCAGTATAGACGGAGCGGAAAAACGCGTGTGGTTTAGTAATAACACTGAAAAATGAACTTTAATTTCTACTAATCAAAAGTACAAAATTGATTGGACAACGTCGTTGTTGTAGCGGTGACGCAAATTTTGAAGCACCCAACGAGCGACGCGCGCACTATTTTCAGTGTTGCTACAGCATTGGACAGGTCGAGATAATAAAGGAGAATGATTATTTACATTTTATTGAACCCAAAATATATAGCATAGAATGGTTTAAGTTTATGGTTACGTTTGAGTTTAAGTTTGTTATTATAATTGATTTAATTTGTATTTAGTAACGACTAACGAGGTGCTTACTTAAAAATCGAATACTTACTATATTTATGAAGAAACAATTTTTTATTTAAATATATCTCTAAGTACGCGGACCGTTAGTAGAATGATATTAGGGTTACCTCTAAAAATACCTGTAAAAAATAAAGGTTGTAACCAAAAAGTACCGGTATTATCGATATCGGTTTCGGTCCCTGCTTAGGATAGAGTCAACATATACCTATCTGGTAGAGGGTCGTTTCGACCCATAACACGCGCTGTCAATTCTAAGTATATCATCGATGGTCATTTCGTGGGTTAAGGATACTGATTCAAAAGAGATACATCATCTGATAGTCGCGTTTTGAGCGTCCCAGAATCACAACGTCGTGGGTAGCGCACTATAGTCTCTTACACAGATCACAAAAAACTAAATGGAGATGTGAAAAGGGGGCGGGCTAGTGTCGCAGCAATATGCGCAAAAACGGAACACATTGCTCGCGAAAGTAATGATTCAATATATTATGAGGCTGAAAGCTAGTGTAAATAGTTTACAATGCTTGCGTAGTACTAAAGATTATTTGAACGTTGAGTTCTGATACCGCAATGGATAATGACCAAAATACTTTCTATCGCGTGGTACTGGTGGTAATACGACACTAAGTTTCGTAATCGGCGCATTGGTTGGCATCTCTCTAGATCTCTATGGTCTCTTATTTTCCTTTTCCACCCTCCTCTATTTTCCATCTCTTTTGACCAAGAGAGGTCAGATCCGATTCCATCTTTTAATTTTTGGATAAACATAATATAATTCTTATTATCTATCTCTACCTACCTATCTTTTACAAATCAGCTATTAACAAAGCATTCAAACCTGAAAATTAAACCGCAACATTCCAAAACCGTTTATTACACTCTCAATACACGCTCTAAAATCTCCTTTAATTCCGGGACTGCTCTTAAAAGATAATAAATCACGGGATACGATGCCGGTGGAAGTTTTCGCGTAAATTACCCGCGATGATCCTGAAACCGAGCAAACTTTTCAATTACCGCCTCCGCTGTGCTTTTTAACGTACCCTACTATCAAGTTGAAGCGGTTTGCGATCGTATCTTTTGTAAAAACTGGTCAGGTGCGAACCATACCGATGCACCAAAGGCATATAAAAGGTTCTTCGATATCCTTAGCGCAAGATGTGTTATTTTACAAAATTTGCACTAATCCAATGAAGTTTGATATCATAATTACTGCTCTTGCCGCTTTTGGATTCAGCACTCCAACACATTGAGCTACGTAAGAGATAGCATCGGAAATGATAGTACTGTAGCCCCGGGACTTGTTAATTACAAAAAAGATTACCGATTGCCTTTTTGATATTGTTGTAAGGTACGAAATTACTAATATGAAAACCTAAGTCTTAAAGATCACAACGCGGCGTAACAAAAAAAAAAACAAAAAAAAACATGATCTTAAATTTTTAAATTTCTAGGTTACCGTTTTTTTTTTTATAATGTCGTGTTCTTCGCCTTAGTTCAATATCCGTACGTAGGTAATAGTGAGACTGTCTAAAGTCGCCGTACAAAGTTTTAAGACCAGATGAAAAGGCTCTTTTTGATCGGTCTTAAAAATTTTGTACGGCTACGTTCCATGGTCTTACTATTACGTATGGGTATTGAACTAAGGTGAAGCTAAAGCTAAAGTAATTGTCAAAACTCTGAAAATTTTCAACCTGTATTGGCAATATAACTGTTCTGAAGAACTGACAACCGATGTGGGGTCCAAGTTCTAGAATGGATATCAAATGACAGGCGCTAGGCAGGCGTTATGTGGGACGCTACCGAGCCTGCTGGACTAACAACTGAGATAGTGCAGGGATACAAATTAGCTACACAGTCAAGTAAAGCAAAGCATTCATAGAGAAACCAGAACTTAAACCGTGAATTTCTTTCGCGATGTGAGACCGCTGACCGCGCTAGCTTAGTCCTACTTTTATCGTTGGTATTCTAACTTTAATAATGTGTTAAGGCTTTTATTATTTGCAAAATAAAATAAAATTACAATACCCTGAACACCTAAACTGAAAGTAAATCAATTAAGGGTTGAGACACATTGACCGACGGCGAACGATGGCGGGCCCATACGAAAAACCACGAGTCGTTCGCCGCGTCGTCAACGGCGGATGGCTTCCCATACTAAACGTGCTTTTTGTATGGACCTGTCGTCGTTCGCCGTCGATCAATGTGTCTCAACCCTAAAGGTACATTTCACTAGACCAAACGAGAAAAAAAACTCATCATCATCATCATCTCAGCCGACGGACGTCCACTGCTCGACATAGGCCTCCCCCAAGGATCGCCATAACGACCGGTCCTGCGCTGCCCTCATCCAACGGGTTCCCGCCCCCTTCACAAGGTCGGCGGTCCACCGTGTGCGGGGCCTACCCACGCTGCGCTTTCCGGTACGCGGTCACTCGAGAACTTTTCAGCCCCATCGGCCATCGGTTCTGCAAGCAATATGCCCCGCCCACTGCCACTTCAATTTAGCAACTCTCAATGGAGAGGGCTATGCTCGGAGTTTCCCTGCGAGATCGAATCAGAAATGAAGAGATCCGCAGAAGAACCAGAGTAACTGACATAGCCCAAAGAGTTACTAAAAAAAACTCATTAGTATCAAAAAGGATATCGCCGCGTGCGGTGATTCGCCAATCTTCGTGGTATACTGTATATGTATACAGGATGTAACAAAACACCCTAGTAATATTTAAAAGGGTGGTTTAGACCTAGAAACTGAACAACTTTCACTATGGAGACGTTTCAAAAAAAAGTCTGCCGTCCCATATATTCAAGTCTAGTAGGCCTGCAGTTTTTGTATGACATAACTTTTTTTTTTTGCGATTTTTTGACGTCTCTTTAGTGAAAGTTGTTCAGTTTGATGATCCACACGACATCTTTAAATATTACCAGGGAGTTTCGTTAGAATCAATAAATAGAAGACTCAAAAAAAAGTATTTAGTAAAAATTCCTATTCTATTTTTAAAAAATGGCTGCCATCTTGGTAGTGATAATTTTGCCAATATCTAGTTTAAGGAGCAATTAGTGCTTGACATTGTACGGTAATGGATATGGCGATCTCAAAGCCCTATTTTTATACAAAAACACACACCCGAAAACGCCATAAAATGGCGGAGCTGCGTGGCTACTTCAATCGCGAGCCGAACGAAAGACGTCTACTCGGGAGACCTCTAGCCACGCGACTCGTAAAAATTCCTATCGTGTGCCTATTTTTCTATCTCTTTACCCTATCGCAGATTTTTGCTATAACTTCCCAGTCGCGTTTTTCCCGTGAGGGTATGCATATTTATATCCATATTTATACCTAAACATTTACATCGGCACATTTAGGCAACAGTAGATAAAAATTGTACCTACGGTTTACAAAAAACCTATTTACACTTCCTAATAGCGTTATCAACTGACTGGTTTTATTTTTGGATTCCATTTGTAAACAGGTTTTTATAAATACTAAGTAATATAGATAATTATGCTAAGTTTTTTATAAACATACTTAAAGTCACGACCTCGACATTCGGGGTGGTCTATTTTCTATTTTCTATTCATCATCCTTCATCTTCGGTTCGTATTGGGCTACTGCAAGTATTTTTCCATCCTTCTCGATCCTGTGCCAATCGCATTCAGGTTTTACCAAAGCTTTTCCAGTTATCGCCAACCCACCTAGAAGCCGGACGACTCACTCCTCTTTTACCTAATCTCGGTCATTATTATAATATTGTATTGTAAGGTAAAGCTTTACTCTACTTGGCATAATTTCACCTAGATACGTGTCTTGCCCACCGCCACTTTAAGCAATCTTTTCGATCCCTGCTTAGATAATCTAAGGGGGGACCCTTACGTCCTAAACCTTATATTGAACTAGCTGGTGCCCGCGACTTCGTCTGCGCTTCGTCTGGACAATTGACACAATATCTTTATAAATTGTAGCCTATGTGTTATTCTGATGTATAAGCTATATAATTGTAAAGTTTCATTACAAATCCATTCAGTAGTTTTTACGTGAAAGAGTAACAAACGTTAATCCATACTTACAAACTTTCGCGTTTATAATATTAGTAGGAAGTAGGATTTTACATTGTTTTGTCATAAATCGTGTATTAAGCACTATACTGTTAATTCAGCCAGGCGCTTTCCCATCCAAGAATGATGTCCTTCCAATTGCCTGCAATGGCAAGAAACAGTTGTTAAAATATGACGTCGTTAGACAGAGTGCAAATTTATTTTTATTTTACGACATTTGTTAAATTACTTACCTACATTATTTATACCGCGAAGTTATATTTAATTAACCAGTAAACAGATTGTATCTTATTCTAAAAAACTTGTATTTTAAAGCCTGGTGTACATTTAAAACTATCTGACTTGTTCTTTTATTTTTTTGAAATTAAAAATGGATTTGCTCTTGACCTTAATCCAGCCCTCAGGATAAAGATGGGGTCGATGACGTAGCGAGCTTACCCAGAAGAAGCCTATTCACTCGTACTTTAAGGTAATTCGGGTAGTAAGCGCTCGGACATACTGACGCAGGCAGGGCATTCCACTCCTTGTTTTTTTTTCTTGACGTTTTTTGTATTTTTTTATTTTCTTATTTCGAAAGTGATGGGCATAGGCGAGTAACAGCGTGAAACAAAGTAAACGGTGCTCTGCATACTATTGTGGCAAGCCACTTAGTGTCCAAAAAGGCGCGACTTGCTATACACAGTGGTGTGTTGGTGCCTACACTTATGTATGGCAGTGAGTGCTGGGTATGGCAGAAGAAGCATGCAAGTCAAATTAATGCTGTTGAAATGCGTCCCTTGCCAAATATGTGTGGTGTCACGCTGAGAGATGCTTCGTTGGTTTGGTCATGTGGAGAGGATGAGTGACAGCAGATGTACGAAAGAGATATATATGTTGATAAAGTGTGTGGCACCGTCGTCAGAGGGCGCCCTCGTAGGACGTATGCTGATCAAATCAGTCTCGTCCTACAAAAAGGGGAGGTGCGGAGTACTCGAAACCGACGGGCATGTATGAAGAGATGTATGGATGTGCATGAGGCAAAAGAAGTTTATAAGGATCGTAGTAAGTGGCGCGCCCTGGTTTCTGCCTACCCCACTGGGAAAGAGGCGTGACGTTATAGATAGATAGATAGACGTTTTTCGTATTTACCTTTAGCCATATTTACAGAACTACATTGGTTGTTAGACTTTTGTAATAATTAATTAATTGGTATTAATTAATTATAACAAAAGTCTAAAATCCATGGCGTCTGCGACTTTGTACGTAAAATATAAGTACAAACTTAAAAATAGGTAAGTACTTACAACTTTTATTTGAGAAAGTCAGCGAGATTGCGATGAAATAAATAGTAAAATGTTACTCCAAGCTAAACTCTAAACTATTGTGTAAACTCCATAGGTACTGATTCAGGCCGACTCATACCAATGATTTTTCCAGAATTTATGTACGATTTATAACACCACTGGCTTGCCGGTGAGGGAACCTGAGTGCATAATCTTTTAGGCATGTATTGTACCCACTGTTAATCACAAGTGGCGACACGACGGGCTCACTCCCCGTCACACAGAGTTTCGGTACTAGTGATACGTGGATTTTCTGAGGTTTCAGAATACTTCCCCCTATAGACTATAGACTAGACTATATAATAGACTTCCCCCTCAGGAAATAAAGTCATGAGCATATGCCATGCTGCCATGCCATAGTGATTTGGGCACAAACAAACAGACAAGTAGTCAAAATATCCACGAACCATTGTAATGCAATCTCTATTTGGATTATGATGTACCTATCCTTTATTCCCATTTATTATTTTACGTTTTCAATAAGATTACAATTTTATTATTATGTAGGTATAAATACCTAGTGTACACGTAGCATTAAATGAATTATTTTATCAAGGAAGGAAAAAAATATCCGTCAGGTTACCTTTTAATTGTAACATTGAAGTAACTACATTCAAACGTTACGTACCTATACGTAAAGTTAAAAGTTGTAATTAACTCAGCTAAGTACGCCTATAAAGGTTTTGTTGAAAATTCATTTGTATAACGAGTTGTTTTTACAAAACAAATAAAGCGAAACTACATTTTACTTTTGATAAAATTTCATAAAATTTTAGTAATATTATTAGGTACCTTGATTGAATATTTCAAATTAAAATGTTCCTGATATTTTTGTTCGTGATAAATGCAGTGCTGGGAGCTGAAAAACACTATTATGATACTTTTGAAGGAAAACCTATCACGACTGAAGAACTGAGACGGCATGATAAGGAAAACAACACTTTGTAAGTAGTTTTAATGTATTTTTATCGATGCTTTACTTCGGATGGACCAACTCAAATCTCTCTGTGGGAATGTGACGTGTTAGGATTTCTGTGGGGTTCATTATTTTTTTTGTAGATGGTAAATATAAAAGACATCATTTTGAATTTGGACGAAAGTTTAGTATCCAATACACCTATTTTTTTGACACCATATTTTTTTTTAGTTCGTATTCGAAATGTATGTATACTTCGAAAAACTAGAAAATTGTTTGGTCATCCCATAGAAAATCGATTGACTGATCCGCACTTGTATGGAAGGTCCAAGAATTAATATCATTTTTCAATTAATCAAAGTTTTTATTTTCATTATCTAAATAAACACAATTAACAATTTCTTTAACATATATAAAAATAATGGTGCAAAACTAATGACACGTCATTCCAGCCTGAAGACTTGAACATGAAATCGCTTTTTAGCGATAAGACATCCTTGTTCGTACCAAACCATTTTCTGTATTTTTTTTTTTTTTATCGGGCATAGGCCCACCACACATTCCCACCGCTGTAACTCCTGTAAGCCAGGATCAACAGCGGCGACCATTCCCAATACTGGACAATGAAGTCCAGCGAGCCCGGGGGATGACTCTAATCTGTCTTGGAACCTGCAATGAATTAATCAAAGACCATTTTCTGTAGTGTTAATAATGTTTTGTTGTTCAATAAAGTATAAGTATACTAATGACGCTTAATATGCGGTATAATAGCACAGAATAAATACTAGTATAATAGGTAGCATGTGTCCTAGCGGGTAGGGTGAAGAAAACAAATGTCTAGGGGTCAACACAGAAAATCCAGCAACATTTCGACCTTATTGGGTTGCTGGCTTGGCATAAAATCGGGCATAGGCCCACCACACATTCCCACCGCTGTGCCAGGAGCAACAGCGGCGACCCTTCACAACACTGGACAATGAAGTCGAGCGAGCCCGGGGGATGACTCTAACGAGCCCGGGGGATGACTGTAATCTGTCTTGGAACCAGCAATGAATTAATCAAAGAAGGTGGGAGAAGTAGGGAAAAGACTGGCTTGGCAGCTTGCTGGCTTGGCAGCCGCCGTAATAAGATAAGCTGTGTCCTAACATTCACAGCAATGTACCTTGAATTGTCATTGTAAATTACAAGAACCATGTGGTTTCGGCTTAGAATGAACCTCCCCGTAGGTGTCGTACAAAGCGACTAAGGGATTAAAGGTTTCTAATGTAGTGTTTATGTGGGGGACAGGCTAGCCACCTCTCATCACTTGACACGTCATTCAATTCTGAAACTAAAATCGCTAAATGTGAGTGTTGCTACAACTACATTGTTAAACAGGAAGTTGATAGGTAGTTGTAGTAATGTTTCTGATCAGCCCGAAAGGAATTATGGTCATTAGTTTATGTATTATGTGTATACAGGGTGTTACAGAAGTAAGAATAAAAATTAAAAACTTTTAAGGGGGTGGTTTAGACCAACAAACTGAACAACTTTCACTATGGGACTAATATCGAAATCGCGAAAATAAAATCTTTTGTCCCATACATCTAGCTCGAATAGGGGGAGGCCTATTTTCAGCAGTGGACTTCTATCGGCTGATATGATGATGATGATTATGGAACATCCGATTTTTTTTTCGCGATTCCGATATTGATCCTGTATAGGGTCCTTCTTAATATGCTGATACTTTTTAAGGGGATTATCAGACCGTCAAACTGATATACTTTCTCTAATGCACCAACATCGAAATTGTGAAAAAAAAATCTGCTGTTCCATATAAAACTGCAAACTTACTAGAGCCAAATACTGTATGGGAGAGCTGATTTTTTTTTCGCGATTTCGATGTTGGTCCCTTAGAGAAAATCGTTCAGTTTGATGGTCTGATCATCCCCTTAAAAAGTGTCAGTATGTTATGAAGGACCCTGTATGCTTCATGCATATATTTTTTTAAATAGCTGGTGTGCCATAGAGATCGAGAACTGTGATCCTCGCGAAGGCAGGCGTCTGGATGGATCGTGCAACAATCTGAAACATCCGACCAGAGGAGCCACTCACACTCCCTTCTACAGGGTGCTGCCTGCTGTTTATGACAAAGGTAAAATAATTCTAAAGAATTACAATTCGATATAATTATGTCTAGCTTTATTTTTCAGAAAAGTGACGGGCATGTATGAAGAGATTTATGGATAATGTTTGAGGCAAAATAGGTATGTATGGATCGTAGTAGAAGGCGCGCCCTGGTCTCTGCCTACCCCACTGGGAAAGAGGCGTGACGTTATAGATATATACCTAGACATCATTTCAAGAAACTAATGATATTTTTTGGAGATCAATCGAGGTCTACCTACACTTACTACAATAAACCTACTTACATTTCATTACTTATAAAAATATTTTGATCTGGGATTTCTAAATCCAAATGGTTGTAAGAAATCTTTCAAAATCCATACATAGAGAAAACCTTTGCGTAAACAAAAAACGGACGAGGTATTCTCTTTCTAACTTTATGGCCGAAACAGGAACAGCAAACATCAAATATCAATTTCTGGCTTGGTTAATATACTTTTTTTTTATTAATGGCCAGTTATTTTAAGTTTACCATGGAATGGAGTTTACAAGTCGATGAATGACGTCACTCGTCAAAAATACTTTCATTTTATAATCTGTAACATAAAAAATGCTGAAAGGGTATTTGTAAGCAATTTCGACGACGCATGTTGCTGAAGCAGATTCTGTTACAATTTAAATTATTTTTGATTATTTAATAAAAAAAGAAGAACGACCACTTCCCATACATTCGTTTACCTGTCATAATTTAGATAATTATCTCGAAATAGTTTATTTATTTATTTTATAGTTTCCTAGCATTAACCCGCGATTTCGTCCGCACAAATTATATACCAGATTTTAAGTTAGATTATAAGCTATCAAACAAATAAAGTTTCATCAAAATCGGTTCAGTAGTTTTCGTGTGATGCTCGATCAAACAAACAAACAAGCAGACACACAAACAAACAGACAGATATGGAATCAGGGACACCTAAAAACCATATCGTAATTTTATTTTAATTATCTTAAAAATGTACACTTGTGTTACAGTTTTATAATAGTAGACGAAATAGCTTTAAAAAAATATATATGAACACTAGAGGCACCTCATCAGATTTTAGCGTGAAAACGTACAATGTACTTATGTATTTAAACAAGTTATGATTTAAACATTTATGGAAAACCGATATACCTAACTACACCACAAGTGCTACATTTTTAGTTACCAACCTAACTATTAGCATTGTCTAACTAATAGCAATTTCGAACCATGTAATTTATTTAACATGCTTCAAGGAGATTCAACAACGCCTTTTATATTGAAATTAGTATAAAAGTAGGTACAGGGCTGCGTTCACGACCTTTGGGTGTGGTTGTTTTTTCAACTCGCTCTATGGTACGGAATGACCACGCCAATTTTTCAACTCTCTATGAGGTACGGAACGATCACGGTTGTTTTATAACCTCAAATTTTGACATTGACAGTAATATGGGCTTCCAGGGGTTCTATAATTTCCAAATACAATAAAAAAACTCTTCTTCCATGTTAGCAAATCAAAAAGTGAAATAATTTGAAAAACAAACTTTTATTCAAAACGAGCGAAAAGTCAAGTAACCACAGATAATCAAAACGTCAGAGTGTTTTTTAACCATCGAATTTGATGGTTAAAAGTTGCAACCCGTCAGAGGTTCGGAGCGGTTGAGTTGTGACAACCGAGTTGCAATAGAACGTTTTTCACCGAGACTCGGAACGGCGTTAGTGTGAAAAGTTGCACTTGGGGTGCACCTGGGGCGTAGGTTCGGAACGCAGCCAAGTAGTACCAGGTTTATAAGTCTCACCGATGTACCTGCGCAGTTGAAAAATTTTAAAAGCGCGCGAAATTATATAAGGTCTAACAAAATTAGGTGAATCTTTTTTAAGGGGATGATCAGACCATCAAACTGAACAACTTTCTCTATAGTACCAATATCGAAACTGCGAAAAAATATTAGCGGTCCCATACAAAACTGCAAACATAACTCGACTCAAATGTATGGGACAGTTGATTATTTTTTCGCAATTTCGGTATTGGTCCCATAGAGAAAGTTGTTCAGTTTGATGGTCTGATCCTTCCCTTAAAATAGTTTCAGCTAATTTTGTTAAACCTTATATTGACCAATCAGGGTGTGACACCTTGCCGCTATTGGCTTATTGCTTTCGCGCCCTTTTCGATGCCGAAGCATCCATAAGTCTGCCCACAGACTTCTGTAAGAATACAGAAGTCTGTGAGTCTGCTATTCGAGTTGGAGCGAGATAGAGAATACCCGATTTTGCACTGCTCTGCGCAAACGAAGATTGACGAGCGGAATAATTTTCCTGGTCGTACTATACATGAAACATCCTGATAGTTTTGTGCGTAAATTATTTATTTTATTTATTATTTTTCTGACTAAAAAAATGAATGAGTGGGCAACTAAATGGGCAAACCGTTAAGTAATGCGCTCATAATCGCCGTGGTTGAGTTCTACATGACGCACGCTTAAAAAATAGAGGTCCCAATACCCAAAAAATCAGCAAGCTCCAGCACCAACGATAATTGTAATTGGCCAAAGCATAGACGAAATTTTTTTCCGCTTACGCTGATAGACTGAACCACAACGTAACCACGTATGAGACAGCGATAGCCACACAATCCTATACAATTTATATGAAGCTAGATGACTGACTCCGGAGTCAGACAGCCGTCGTAGTACAAAAAAGTGGTTACGTCGATAAGGACAGCAATAAGTAGCGATCTCCTTTTTTAGCTAGAACCAATTTGCTATGTGCATCTCTTATTGATGAATATGACAAGACACGCACTTCATTCTAGTACCTTCTCTTTCTACGGGCTAAAGCTAAATATTCTGCAGTGCAGCACGAATTTAAGCGAAATTCACGCTATTTCATCTTGACACCTCAAATCAGCTAAAAGCACAGTACTGTGCTAAAAGTAAGCTTTGATATATGTACAACTGCATGTAAAGATAGGTTGTAGTTGTACCTATATTTCTGACCACCCCGAAAGAGACTATTGTACAGAGTTTATGTACCTATGTGTAAACATTATCATTTTCTTCCTCTGGAAAAGCGGCGTAATTTTGGCGACATTTGTTAACTAATAAAAAAAAATAAAAAATAAAAAGCTAATGGATATATATAGATTGCCCTGATTTATTGGCCAAGGTAAACCTTCGCACTAACCAGGTGCCCGATTGCGCTAAGTTAAAACATCGAAGTTCTATTCTTATCCAATTTCAGTTCTAATCACATTGCAATCCAATTACTATTCAACTGTGCTGAATTCCGCATCGCGCTAAACTCTATGTAACTGACAGCCAATAAGGTCTGAGCGATCTGTCAAAACGGCTCTAACGGCTGTACCGCGATTAGCGCAATAACAAATGTGTCAAAAGTTATGGTTCGTACGTAGTCCCATAACGGTTCAATCGCCAAATATTTACCGCGATTGCAGCCCTGATGGGTCTCCGTCATCGGCCACCCCTACAGGATCAGTTCGCGAGAACCAACTATAAGCAGAACGCGTTCCTGCAGCGCGCCAGCAGCGGCTTCAACGACATTTGTGCGGACTTCGATATCGATTTGTTTTGTACAAGCACAAATAAACTTAAAAATATTCTAGCACCTGACTTCTTTGATGGCCCATAATAATTTAGTTTTACCTTAAATTTTTATTGTTAGCTTTATTTATAAGACTTTTTTCCTTTCTTTTTTCTTATGTATTTTTATATGTGGGAACTTGTTGTCAGCATCTGACTACCAATTTGTCTTTGTCACAAAACTGTTATTTAGCTGTAAGTTCTCCAAAAAGGAAATAAATAAAAATAAAATAAATAAATGTATGTTTTAGTCGGGGAGGGGAACCGTATGAAATAATAAAACTGCCTCCGTGATCTAATGGTTAAGAGCATTGGCTCTCGACACGGAGGTCGAGGGTTCGATTCCCACGGGGGGCACCTAGTGACATATCACTTTGTGCGTTTTTCCCCAGTTGGTTAGGACATTGCAGGCTGAATCACCTGATTGTCTGAAAAGAAAGATGATTCCATGCTTCGGATGGCACGTTAAGCCGTTGGTCCCGGCTACTATCTCTGGTGGTAGTAGTCGTTACATAAAAACCACGTCAGAGGCCGTAAGGCGGTCTGAAAAAACTCTGACACCAGGGCTCTGCCCTCACGATAAGAAGAAGAGCGTATGAAAAATTAAGCATTATATTACTGACACAGATTTCGAACCCAGAAGAGCCAAGTCAGGCGCATCGCTGCCGCTCCCTCGTCACCTAAGAACATCGCTGCTCTCAGAAGGCCGAGTACCAGATCTTACATTCACTCAACTAGCCACTCATTTCTGGGTGTTCATGTCATCTGATGTAGCTGCTCTCCATGATACCGGTAAGGCCGCGAAAAGAAAATTTTTAATGAAAAATTGTTATCAAACATCTATCAAAACTAAACTTGGTGTGAAAATGAAGTCCTGTACTCAGCAATGGGGTTTACTGACGGCCCGGTAGCACAGTCTGTAGTGAACCTGCCAGCTGTGCCGGGTTCGAATCCCGTAAGGGACGAAAATGTATATGATGAATAAGAATATTTGCACCCGCGTCATGGATGTTTGTATCTATACAAGGCGAAATTGATATCATTAGCATCCTTTTAAACTAACAGTCTACCTATCAAACTGAACAACTTTTACTATCAAAGCAAAAAAAAAAAAACAGCTGCAACAGCATAAACAAACAGCATTTGAGTCGAGTAGGCGTTGCAGTTTAGTATGGAACAGCAGATATTTTTTTGGCTCCGATTGGCTTGCTCCCATAGTAAAAGTTTATGGAGGTGCACAATGACATCAGTAGCAAGTCCCCACAAGTTGGTCAGTTTGATGGGTAGTTTAAAAGGATGCTAATGATATCAATTTCACCCTGTATATGTATTCTATATCGTTGTCTAGTCATCATAATACAAGTACTTTAAATGTAGATAATTTGTGTGTCAATATCCAAGATATTTATTTATTGGGCTGATGATGATGATCTTTCAAAAGAACTAAGTGCTTTGTCAAAATGAGGAAAGGATTACGAGGTATATTAGTATTGTATTAGTGGCATTAGTATTGTATTAGAATAAAACTGTAAAAAATTTAGAGCTTTTTGTCTCTGCAACTAATTTGTCTAGTTTGTATGAAAGCGTCAGAAGCATGTAACGACGCGAAAGACGGGAGACTTTTCATACAAATCCGTAGGCTTGATGTGAGAAACAAATTAGTTGCGGAGACAAAAGTGGCTCGTTCGCGCTATCTCTTATGCAGTTTGTGTATGTTTTTGTAATGTGTTTTGGATAAATAAATGAATTGAATTTATCCATATACAACGTGTTAATGAATAAGCGCAAAACCTCGTACACCCCAACTTATTTATAACAAAATAATTAGATTGAAACAGTAAATTCATTATTTTAATAATTAAAATTTAAAGTTATTCGCTTTTTAAGTTTTGAGGCAAAAATGATATGTTATCATTTCAGCAATGAATGAAAGTGCTAACGTACACATGGATACATTTTAAGAAGCTTGTTATGATAGTGAGTAGGGTGAGTGTGCCCGTGCGGTGGGTTGACATCGGGATCAGTAAATTATAATTTTACGAACAAACTATTTAATATTTAAAAAAAAATACCTATGTTGAAACTATGATAATTCGATTCTGCTCTCGAGTCTAAACAAACTACTTTCTAGTTTTGCGTTAATTCATTAACACGTTGTATAATAGTTCCGTGACTAACAGGCAACGCACAGGCTAAACCACTTAAGATAGAAACATAACATTTAGAAAACATAGGATTTTTTAACTAAAGCGTTGCGACGAGGGGTTGAAGTTTTCCGAAATCCATAAGGATAAATCTACAGTGTCGAGTATGGCCCGATCCCACCCATACTTATTCGTGAGAGGAGGCCTTTGCCCTGCAGTGGGGGACCCCACTACAGGGCAAAGCCTGTAGGATTACAGGCTATAAGTCGATTGCCCAATAAATCAAATATTTTGCAGTGAACTACATAGCATGGAAGCCATACTGCTGTCTACCGAAAGGGAAAACCGATGACATGTGTACTCCAAACAAGGTGCCGGATGATGATCCCGTACATCGTTTCTCTGATATCCGCTGCTTGAATATGACTAGACCGATCTCCTTCCAGACTTCTGGATGTGTACCAAATAACACTACTCCTGAAAGGGTGGGTTTTTTTCACCATCATCAGCTTTGTCCCCGCTAAGTACTGGGCACAGGAGTGCAATTCTCTAAGCGTCACATAGGTTTCAAAAACATCGACGATATGATAATTTGTGCATCGATGAGCTCACAAATGTAACATCCTTCTAGCAAATTTCAGATCGTCGAAGTTTGACACATGGCATAACCAAAAACTACCGTTTAATATACGGAAAGGCCGGAAAGGCATAACTATAACGAATACCGAATTGTCAGCTCGCAGATGTTTTAACAACGAATTTAAGGTTGATGCGATGTTTGCGCGTAGTGAATTGCATTGCAGGGCTCTACCCTCATTGTTATAAAGTGTATGGGCATTAAGTCGCCCATGCGTGTGCAATGCAAATTGGTGGACTTTTCTTCATCAACGTTTGCAGGTTTCCTCGCGATATTTTCCTTCATCGAACCAGTGCTGTTAGTAATTGTTCATATAAGTTCCGAGAAATACGAGTCCCGAATTGTATTTCGGCTGAACTAGCACCCTTTACAGTACAAAAGGCATATTAAAAATTTTAACGGGTAAAACATTTTAACAAACTATCTCTGGTGGTAGTAGTCGTTACATAAAAACCACGTCAGAGGCCGTAAGGCGGTCTGAAAGAACTCTGACTCCAGGGCCCTGCCCATACGAAGAAGAAGTTCTGTATAATATTATATATGGCCAAAACATAGGTAATACCTTATACACACTTATTATAATTTTGCAGATTAATACTGCAACACCTCTATTTGACCTATCGACTATGTATGGAAGCATACTGAACTCATCTTTAGAAAAAGGAAGATTGTTTAAAGGAGGACTACTGAAGTTTGAAGAGGAAAACGGCAAGATCTGGCCACCTAGTTCCAAATCTCCTGCCAATGTCTGTTTTTTGAACCAGAGACCTTATGAGACGAGATGTCATGAAACACGTTAGTATTCTTGAGTTTTTAGGAGTAGAGTAGGCATAGCGAGCAGCAAAAAAATGTTTCATTTATTCACGTACAGCATAAGTAATTTTATTGTCATGCTGAAATGAAAGAATAAGATTTGGTAAGATTTTCTGATGATTTTCTACATGGATCCAGCTGAAACTACTACTTTTATTTTAACAGTATGCTTATTGCATAATACACATATAATTATATTGACACTATTAACTGTTTACCAAGAAGCGAGCATATCGAGTTATAAGACTCTGAGCAACTCTGTTCTTATTTCAGCTGACGATGGCACAAATACAGTAGCTGGATTAAATCTTTTCTCAATTTGGTTCTGGAGACAACACAACCGCATTGCTACTGAACTAAGTAAACTAAATCCCTGCTGGAATGATGACAAGCTCTTCTATACAACGCGAGACATCAACATTGCTATAGCAGTTCAGATTTACTATTACGAATTTCTTCCATTTTTATTAGGTAAGCGTTTCTGTGTCATAATATTTTGTATTTGCGGTGTACTCCTCAATATAAGATATACCACCCCATTTCTTCCCATGGCTTACTTCATCGGATTAGGTTTCTTTTCATGTGGTTTTTGGGTGATATTAGTTAGCCTATTATTGCAAAGGGCCCAAAGTCGCCTCAGAGCAAGCCAGCAGCTGTCAAGCTGGTCTAATTTGACAGTCGTTCAGATGTACCCTCTAGTGGGGTAAAACACTCGACACCGCGCTATTATCAACTACTGCCTACCTTTTAACCATTAAAATGAGGAAAGTCGCATACCTTGGTCATATCTTGAGAAATGAGCGATACAAACTGCTCCAGACTATGGTCCGCTACACACATACGGAATTGCAATCCGGAATCCTGAATCAGAATTACGATTTTGTATGAATTTTCCCCCTCCAAAATTGCGTTCGGAATTGTACAGCTGTCAAATCTTATACAAAATCACAATCCTGATTCGGAATTCTGGATTGCAATTCCGTATATGTGTCGCAGATCTATAATAATGGGCAAAGTAGAGGGCAAAAGCAGCGTCGGTAGGCCACAAATATCATGGCTCGCGAACCTTAGAGAGTGGATAGACATCGCCAGTGTTGAAGAGCTGCTTCGTTTGGCAAGAGATAGACAGGGATATGCAGAGCTGACAGCCAACCTACAGTAATGGAGAGGAACCCGAAGAAGAAGAAGAAGAAGCCTACCTGTTCTAAACATGATTCATAAAATAAGATAAATATTCTTTATCATAATGACACATCCAAAATAGATGCTCCTGTTGAAGCAATCATAAGTCCTGTATCTTTACTGAAAGTATCTTATTTCCAGTCTCTTATCCATTTGTATATTCTTCCTTTTGCGACAAACATCACCTGTTTTGCTTCGCTTTCAGTTAATTAATTATACTTATCTACATCGGACCGTTCGTTATGGCGATCTTTGGGGGAAGCCTATGTCCAGCAGTGGATGTCCATCGGCTGAGATGATGATGGTGATGACGACTTATCTACATCTTTTTCTACCTCAATGTTTCCTATTTTAGACGTTGAAACAGTCGAGTTGAATATTATAACATTAATTGTTTTGAATGTGCAGGTCGAGACAACCTTATTAGAGACAACGTCATATCAGCATCATCGGCAGCATTCAGAGATTTTTATAATGACGAAAAAATACCGCAAATGTCTTTGGAATATCCTTTTGCATTGCGATGGGTGCACACTATGACTGAAGGAAAATTGAAGTTAGTATTAATACTAAGTTATATCCATAATTTTATCATTTATGATTGAACATGTAATTTTTTTTGAGAAAAAATCTTTGTCCAGCTTCTACCTTACGTCACATCAATTATGTTTGGTTAAAGAATACAGTTTTTGAATAAATAATGATAATATATAAACAATAAAATTGTTTATATTGAATTTTGTCTTGATTTCAGATTGTACGATCCTGAAGGAAATTACGTTAAGCAATTTCCAATTGTCAACTTGACCTTAAGGACTGGATACTTAGCTGTTGATAACAATTTAGACTACATCACTCAGGGAAGCTTCAGACAACCGGGAGCTAAGATTGATTATATTGTTGACCCTGATGCAAGTAAAACGTTGTTCGATGAACATAGAATTGATCTCATTTCATTTATTTACCATAATTTACATGTAATACACAGTGAAACGTGGATGTTCTGAGGTCTCAGAATATCTCTGACTACCTCCTCGGGGAATATAGTCGTGAGCATGTGCTATGCTACATAGTGATTATAGTCTGAAGGTTCTTAATCTGTTGAACGATCCCCGCTGGGTGGCATGAGGAACTACGTTTTAGCAGGGAATCAATGGATGCATGCTTGAAAAATCTTAAGTGAAAGCCTATCTCTAAAATGGGACATCTTGAGGCACAAAAAATAATGTTGGTCACTATAAAAGTGTTTGAAAAAATTTAATGTTTTTTAAATAATTTCAGATTGCCGAAGTTGGTCTTGGTCCACATCAAAGAGCAACTGATATTTTAACTAACGATTTGGCAAAGAACCGTTACTTTGGATTCCCTCCATACGTAAAATACAGGGAATTTTGTACTGGACATCCTCACCGGAGCTTTGAAGATTTGAAATATCTTATTGATCCAGAGGTGAGATATGTTTTTTTACTTTGTACAGATTCAAGTAAGAGAAACACATCTTTACTGTTTCTGAAAGTATCAGAATAACATGCAGACTCTTGTTGGTGCTGAATCTCTTAACATAAAAGAGATAAACAAATAAGATTACAAGTAATTATAAATCAGTATCCCAATCACTCTTTTGATTATTTTACACAAGAATAAGCACATTAGATATTATATGTAACTCACAATAACATTATTTTCTATTCATTCCAGAGACTAGAAATTCTTAGAGAAGCTTATGAGCACCCCGAGGATATTGACCTCATAGCTGGCATGTGGGTTGAAAAGGGGATAAAAAATGGATTCGTCCCACCAACCTTCTACTGTTTAATCGTGGATCAACTAATTCGGAGTATGGTTACTGATAGACATTGGTACGAGAGACCTAATAGACCAAATGCTTTTACTTTCCGTAAGTTGTTATTATTGTTAAATTATATCAGCTCAGCAGAAGTAACTAGACCAAGCAAGTGAAGCAAAGGCTTCACTAAATGAAGCTCAAAGAGATTGAGTAGTAAGTTGTGCTACAGCCGAATAGTGGGTTGAAGGATAACATCGCTATGAACGCCGGAAGTAACCAGAATCATGAAATATGGATGGCTGAAGACTGGGATAGGTAGAATAGAGGTCTTGGAGTTATACCCTACATCATCATTGTCTTGCCCATTTCCCATTATTTGGGGTCGGCGCAATATGTCATCCTCTTCCATTCATCTCTCTTAGCCGTCGTTTCAACACTCACTCCTTTTTTACACATATCATCCTTCACACAATCCATCCATCTTTTCTTCGGCCTTCCTCTCCTACTACAGCCATCCACATTCATACTTAACACTCGTCTCGTAACATGACACTCTACAGTGGATAAATAACAGCTACTGATACATAAGGTTAAATTGATAGGCTGTGACTTATTTTTTATTTAAACTAAAGTTCCAACGATTAGCTGATGTTTTGTAAAATAATTGTACTATAGTTTAGATGGAGACAAACACATGTGCCTGTTTCAAAGTTGAACTTTTATTTCAGAGCAATTGCAAGAGATAAGAAAAGCTACTATATCTCGATTCATGTGTGATGTAGGCGATACTGTTACTCGTATTCAACCGCATGGATTTTTGAGAGCTGGACATGGGTAACAAATAACTGTTTATATGTTTAAAAAAGTGATACCCATTGTTGAACAGTGAGTAAAACTTTTAGAATTTTTTATATATTTATTTTTATATTTACAGGAATCGAATGTGTAACTGCGAAAAAATTCCCAAAATCGACTTGGGAGCCTGGGCGGATGCCAAGTGTAGACCAGCATACAACAATTCTTACCAATGAAAAATATCAATACCTACTTAAAAAACAAAAATGTTGTCGTTTCACTCTTGTTTCACTGATAAAATTTTATCATTTACCACTTTTTGAGTGATTTTATTGAAAAATAAATCTATGCATGAATGTCAAGTCACTTTATATTCAGTCTCATGTCTAAAGTATGCTAACATTTTGATCGTGTCTGCACGATGAAGTATAATGCAATGGTTTTGAAATAATCCGTTTTAAGACAGCGATGTAGTTAAAAGACATGTCAATAAGAAGTTAGGCCATACCATAGAGAAATTACGTGCTCCCCTAGGGCCATACAGTTATCGCATACTAGTTTGATATTATGTCACCTATTATTGTCTTGTTTACTAAATATAAATATTCATAATCCTATTAAACTTCCATTTGATGTAACAGAACTGTTGTTTTATTCCTATCCAAGCTACTAAGCTTTATTTCACCAATTTCATTTATACAAGGACCAAGCCATGCGGCTAGATGAGGCAGACCGAGGACAGTGTTTGCACGCCTTGATCAAGGTCTGGTTAAGAAACGACGATAGACTTCACCACTGATGATAATGATCTTCTTTCGTGTTAGCACGAACTATATCGCCTGAATGGTATGCCCAGGGTTCGCCAGACGAACTCAGGTTTCGTCACTTCGGGGAGGCCCTTTCCTTGCACCTCATGATGATGATAATTTGTCAAACTAACGTAGCCCTCATTCAATCAGCATCATCTGTCGAGTCGATGGCATGAGTTTGAATAGCAAAGTGGTGAAGATATTTGCCAACCAGCGAAGATGCTTGTTGATTGCCCAGAGTGCGTATCGTGGGTATTGTAAGTGTGTGAGTTAAGGATACTGACCCAGCATCCGACATCCAGTTCAATTAGATCACTACGGAATTGCTGATGCACATGACGCACGTTGCACCTTTGGCTATTAATCTGGGCCAGCGTCCGATGCTTGGTTAGCATTAAAGTAGTTTCTAATCAGTATAGACCCACAATAAACTTATACTTCCGTAAGTCTGCATATCATTCTTAATTCGTGCGCTGAAAGTATCGGCCCCATTTGATGATGATATTGAGATATGCACGGCTGCTCTTCTATTATGAAACTTTATTTACATCTCTCATTGAGGATTAATTGCGCGATTAATTCAAATAGAGATTGTAAGATCGCGTACTCATAATTTTGGTAAACCTAATGAGATAGTAGTTATACAAGATGTAAGGCGACCGCTCCCGAAAAGTCAAAGGAGTGAAAGTACCCATCAATATGAACAACTTTTAATATGAGACCAACTGTGAGATCACAAAAGAAGTCAGTATCTCATACTATTAATTAAATACCTACCGCTGAAAATATATTAATCATCATCATCATCATATCAGCTGACAGACGTCCACTGTTGGACATAAGCGTCCGCCAAAATGGGGGGATTTGTCATAATCGCCACGCTTGGCAGGCGGGTTGGCGATCGCAGTTGGATTGAATGTGTGTACTCAGAGGATGCTGCTGCCCATCCTCTAGTAGATCCCTTAGTCGCCTTTTACGACACCCACGGGATGAAATGGGATGGTGCTATTCTTAGCCGACACCACACGGAAATATATTGGAACAGCTGATTTTTTTTTAATTCTGGTAGTTGGTCACATGGTAAAAGTTGTCTTCCGCCCTTTATCTAATTGGTGTAGAATAGAAAATACTAAATTCTGATAATGCAGTCTGAATTTGATGTGTTTGTTCTGAACCGACTACCCGCATATTCATTATGCTAATTGTTCTGTCAGGGGCTTCTGTCTGTTCGATCACCTATTTTGTGAATTATTGGTTGAAAATGTCTGGGATTGGTTTGCTTTTCAGTAGCGATTACTATGGAAACATTGGAAACGCGTTGAGATTTGCAGTTGCATTCTTGCACTGTATCAATCATGAGGGTCCGGGTTTTAATCCGCACGGAAGACGTAGGTATACCAATAAGTTTTTTTTTACATAATACCGACTGCTCTGAAACGGTAAAGGAAAACATAGTGAGGAAACCTGAATATGCTGAAGAAGAAATTCAGATGCTAATATGGGTATGTGTAGTCTATACCCTACTAGCGTTAATCCGCGACTTCGTCCGCACAAATTATATACCAGATTTTAAGTCAGATCATAAGCTATCAAACAAACAAAGTTTCATCAAAATCGATTTGGTAGTTTTTGCGTGATGCTCAATCAAACAAACAGACGGACAAAAATCAAAAAATTGGTGATGTGGAATCAGGGACACCTAAAAACCACTACGTAACTTTTTTTGTTAATATCTTCAATGTACAGACACACTTTTTGTTACAGTTTTATAATAGTTTAGATAAGCGAATAAATTCTTGGTTGAGACCCTACTACGGTAGGGTACGGTAGTGATAGCTATTTATTTCCTACCTATATTCAAAAACACTTTTCTGTTCAGTAGGTACATTAAAACATGGTATTTAGATATTTTGAAAAAGATATATGGGTATGGATACAATGAAAATTAGACACGTTTGAATAGTTTACTTTTTCTTCTTAGTTTACTCAAATGTCTTCTACAAGTGTTTGCTTTCTTTTGCCTTTTTTGGGTTCCGTTGACAGTTTATAGTACTCTGTGGTTCTACTACTCATAGATAAATGATTGCCGCAAAAAAAAAGTGGCAGAAAATGCTACCTACGCTGCATTCGGCGTGCTTGTGTTAGTCTCCTAGCCATGCTATGTTATCTTAGTACAAACTAAGTGGAACGCTGATTTTCCATAGACAGCTTCCTCCATCTATCGGTTATGTTTTGAAGCACTATGTGTTGAACTAAGGTTCATATCGGAGCGACAGCGCGCTACACCTCACAGCTGCGCTGTCGTAGTGAGAGATTTTGCCCATTTCTAAGATACTATGTTGTTTAAAAGAAATTGATCCTTATGAATGACTCTTTCGGTTTGTATCATAAAATACAGGATGTTTTTTTTTCACGTTTCACCGGTTCGATTCCCGGCTCAAGCAGATGATTTTTCAAAAATCTTTAAATGCAGTTTTAATTAAATTTTAAAATAAAGGAATGTTTCCTTTCAGTAAAATTTGCCATCTTTAATATTAAGGGTACTTTCCCTCCAACCACGGCCTTTTTTTTCCACCCTGTCTATACAGGGCAAAAGGAATTGAAATTATTCATCTAAGATTCTTTTTTACTATTCCATTTTATCCCACTGCTAGGCAAAGGCCTCAACTCTCTTGGAGTATTAATATTATAATAAATATTTTGTTTCTTTTTTGCGATTTCAGCTTTGCTCCCAAAATAAAAGTTGTTCAGTTTGATGGTCTGAACCACCCCTGAATGTTTCGGAAAGGAAAAAAAATCATCCGGTATACGAGTGTAATACGGAATCTCGATACACAAACTATTGATGAATGCTAACACAATGGAATGCATTGAGACTATTTATTTTATCAGTTTGTCTGTGTATCCGTTTGTCTGTTTTTTTGTGCAAGCATCACTTAAAAACAACTGAACCGATTTTGATGAGGTTTTCACAATAGCATAAGCTTAGTATGGGTTAACTTATAAGCTTTATTTCATCGTTACATTCAATCAAAAGTATTGCGTATTTAAGTTCAATGGTATTCGGGTATGAAGTCGCGAATAAAAACTGTATACTAATAATTATTAAAGGACTAATATAGGCCGTGAGAAATGGCGCAACAAAAAGGAGGCCTATTATATGCCTATGCCCAGGAGTGGATTGATTGCGGGCTGATTGGATTGATTGAATGGGTGTTCAATTCATGCTCGTTGTCGACTTCGTACCAACAGATTAAGATTTTTTTGCTGTATGCAAGCTGGTCAAAATCAATATGGAAATGATTGAACTAGGCAAAGGTCCAGCAGTAGACATCTATCGCCTAAAATAACGAAAATTACTGTGGAACCAAATTAAATTTATTTCGCATTTTTGGTTGCTCCTTGTTTAAGTTCAAAATAAATATCGCTGTTATTAAAGTTATTCTTTAAATTATTTAACCAACTAGGTACATAATTATAATAGCTGGAACAACTGCGCTGATTTAAATATTTATCTGAATTGCTAATAATTTGGAATATTTTTGAATAGTTGAGGTACTGTGTAGCAAATTATGTTTTGAACGAAAATTTTTACATTATGTTTAAAAGTAAATAAAAAAAGTTTACTATTAGTAAAGCCTAGGATCATTACAATAACAATTTATGTGCCTGTAAGCGGTTTTTTTTTGTAATTTTATTATACCTAATGTAACGCTTAGTAGATTAGGTAATTCCACAGTATAAGAAAGAGTATGTTTGTAATTCTAAGATTAATTAACCTCAATCACACCTACACACACACACAAACCCCCACACGCCACACAGGACACAGTTTCAGATGTTCTGAGGTTTCAGAATATCTCTGACTAGCCCTTCAGAGAATATAGTCGGTAAGTTCAATTTTACCGAAACGACAGCGGTCAGCAGTCGCGGTTTGAACAATCAAATACAATTTTATAATATGCAGTGTGGTCGTAGCCGGGGCCTGACATCTCAGTGTGAATTTAGCCTTTTGGTATTAATATTCAAACTCCGAAAAAATTACCTTTGTTATTTTAATAGAAGGTACAAAAATTTGTACAACTGAAAAGATTCGCTACGCAATCAATCTTCGTATAATTACACAAGTATATAAGAACCTATTACAAAAATTTTGGGCACTTCAACCGGTAGGCTAGAGCATAAACTTCATAAGTTTTGCTCGCAGTATTGTCATAATGTTGGGACCACTAATCTTAGTGGCCTTTCTTGGGTTCGCCAAGGCAGAAGTGAGGTCATACGATACGTACACAGGCACCGAAATATCACAAGAAAAATGGAACGAATTGTTGGCTACTAATAAGACCTTGTAAGTCTTTTTTTTCTAACTCTAGGGTAATAATTAATACGAAACATCCAGCTCAATCCATGATAAAAAATAAAATATTTGTGTAGGCTTGCCTATCATCACCTGGTTTAGTATATCATAACGAACCTTTTGAAGTCTTGGTCTAGATTTGACTTTGGTAAAATTATTTTTCACCCCTCCGGGCGGAAAAGGTCAACTTTCATCCCGCTACGCTAAATTAAGTAGCCGCTTTCCACCTCCGTCGAGGAGAAAAATGGTATACTAGTTGAGGAGAAAAATAGAATACCTCGGCTTCGCCCCGGCCAACAATTACATGAGATCTGAGACCTTTCTTACTTTCCTGCCCTGGGTGTGTAATCTACTATTTCAGACGCTGTTTTCCTATACGGCGCACAATAATTGGCTATTATAGAAAATTTTAGATCCAGTATTTTAAGCTCAGCGTAAATGATTCAGTTTATCTCAATATTGCTCCTATTTAGTGAAAATTTTTTCACTCTTCACTACTCAAAAACAATCAATGACTACATCTTTTTTTATCAGGTACTGTGCAATCCAAGTTGAAGATTGCGATCCCGAAGAAGGCAGGCGATTGGATGGTTCTTGTAACAATCTTGATAAACCTACCAGAGGAACAGCTCATGCCCTTGTTCGTAGGCTGTTAGATCCTGTATTTGATAAAGGTATGTTATTATATCTTATAACGTTGATAATCAGATTGTGGTAGACAAAATGAAAAGTCGAAATAAATTTTCTGGAAATATTTGCAGGAGGTCTACGTTCGAAGCAATCTTTGAGTACAAATTACAGTGATTTCATATCATAATGATTTTTTTAATAAACAATTATATCTCTTGCATAAACGCGTATTTTTGACTAATTGATAAACATTGTGTTTATAAGAAGTCCGCAAATCCGCATTGAACATCGTTGCTGACTAGTGCCGTATACATACAAACCTTTAAATGATTGTAGGTTACCCGCACTAGGGACCATAAAGGTGGACAATAAAGGGTTTATTTATTCTAGGTTTCGAGCCAAGATTGTCCAAAAAAGGAGCACCTCTACCTGGTAGTCGTAAAGTGCGTACCACTGCCCTTGCTGAAGGAAAAGTACCAAACACCAAGTTTACGCAACTCGTCACCAACTTCTGGCTGTTCATGACTCTTGATTGCACTTTATCTGCTGACACATGTAAGTTAATTAGTTACTTATATTTGTAAATGGTTCCCATCACGGTGATGGCTTAGAATTTGATAACCCATAAACATCGACTAACATAAAGCACAGAAAAAGCCTCCTCGTTGTACAACGGGCAATTAAAATTTGAAAGCGCCTCTCTCTTCGTCCTTTTATTCAGAAAGCACATTAATGGTACTATTCCTAAATCTTAGTTCTTGACAGCAAGTCGAGCTATATTTTGCATCCACCAAACCGCACATACCCCGCGTAGTGACTCCTGCCCGTTAAGGACGTTGGTGCTGGAACAAATGTATTCCAATTATTTGCAATTGTCTATAATGTCTTTGTTCTAATATTTCCAGTAAACTACGTCATCAACATACCCTATTGCTGCACTGCACAAAGAAACAATTACCCCTTGTGCGCATCGAATCCAGTACCAGATGATGATCCAGTCCACCGTTTCTCCGAAGTGCGTTGCATGAACATGACTAGACCAACGTCTTTTCAAAACCAGGGTTGTGTCAAGAATGATACTGCACCAGATCGGGTACGTAGCAGAATGGAATACTTAAAATTAAGTTAAACTGATTGAACTTGATCAATTAAGATTGCATATCTACAGCGTCAAATATAATATTAGTTGTGGCTTGTAAAAAGTGTGAAGCTATTATGGAAAAGCAGAAAAAACCTAGTTATAGTTTTGTCACAGTATAAGTAGGAGTATCTAGTACTACATGCATGTAGTACGGACACTCCTTGTCCCTATCCAATTTTACCTTACCCTCCTCTGCTAGTAAGAAGCTTGGCAGAAAATGTAGACAACGGCATATTCCTGTCTTACCTGCACTCACTGTTTATAGCACATGCTTATCCCTTCGTTTTAATTTTTCTGTGAAGTGACAGCCAAGTGTCCAAGGAGTGGTTTTTTTAACTCGTTGCAGAATACGTATTACCGTACAGTATTGATTAATTCAAACTTCCTTAAGTATGAAGATGATGTTAGTCAAAAATTTAATTATTATAATACAGAAAAATGTGATGGGATTTATGGAATAAAGTAGGCTATAGAAAAATTATTATACACCCAAATGAATAATATTTCAAACTAGCTAATTATTTTTCCAGCTCAACACAGCATCAGCACCCTTCGACTTATCCTTCCTTTACGGTACCTTCCTAAACAATTCCTTGAGTGCAAGATTAAATGAAAGCGGATTGCTGCAATATGAAGTTGACGAAAATGGCAAGATTTGGCCTCCCAGTATCAAAGATAATCCTAAATCTGTCTGCAGAACGAATGTAGAACCTGCTGAAACACGTTGTAACAATGCACGTAAGTAATTAATTAATAAACATCTCATGTAAATTTTCGAAGAAATTTGTAACTAAGCTGGATATGGTCGGTACAATAATGAAAGCAAAGTCGAAGACTACTATAAATTTGTAAAGAACGAGCTTTTACCCGCGACTTCGTCCGCACAAATTGTATACCAGATTTTAAGTAAAATCATGAGCTTTAAAATTAAAACTTTTATCGAAATCGGTTTATTAGATTTTGCGTCATGTTCGAACAAACAAACAAATAGACAGCCAAAAATTCTCTGCAAAAAATTGATTTGGAGTCAGGGATACTTAAAAACCATATGGTAATCTTTTTCTTATCGTATCGTATCGTAATCTTCAATGTACCTACAAACACTCTTCTGTTATAGTTTTATAATATATTTTGGATATACATCCACTTTTATTTAGTTTTCCGAAAAATAAAGAACACAGTATCATACTTGATTATGTTTTACAGCTGTCCAAGTCACCAACACATTGCTCGGTGCTAATCTGTTTCTCATCTGGTTCTGGAGACAACACAATAAGTATGCTCAAGAACTGGCATCTATCAATCCAAGCTGGACTGACGAAAAACTATTCTACACTGCAAGAGATATCAACATCGCGATTGCCCTCCAGATATACTACTATGAATTGATGCCATTGATGATGGGTAAGATTTGATATTCGAATTAACATTTCATTTTGATATTTTATTATTTTAAAGCAACATGGAAAAATTTTGCTACTGAAATCATTCCATTAAAGAAAAATTAATAATGGCGAGTTGACTGCATAAATAATAAATATGTTTTAGTTTAAACTTCAAACGCAAAACGCAAAGTTGTACGCAAAAGTTTGAAAATAACGCTAAACTAACATTTTCATAGTCATTTTTAGCTGAAAATACTAATTTTTATAACTGAACAAACTATAAAAAGTATTTAAATGACGAAGAAAAATAATGACGTCAACATCAATTATTTAGCACATTTTTATACAAAGCTTCACGTCCTATTAAGAGTTGCTGATTTGACTAGTTGCAAACTCGCGGATTCCAGTAAACTAAATAAGTATAAATTTATTTTCAGGCAAAAAAAATTTGATAAACGACAATATTATATCAGCTCGTTCAGGATTCAGAGATATTTACAATGAAACGATGGCACCACAAATGACCCATGAGTTCCTATACGCACTCCGATGGGTGCACACAATTCAGGAGGGTACTGTCAAGTGAGTTTATAGTTCTTGAATGCAAATATAAGGCCTGGTACCTATCATCGAACAAATCATCATTTAAAAAGTATGATAGTATTGACAATCATGTTAAATCCAAAATAGGGCAAATCAACGTTGTTCTCAATGGAACATAGTAAGAATATCTATATTATCTACAGCAAAAAAAAAATGTATCGAGTCCTGTTAGGGATCCCTTTGATGATAATAGATTGTAATTTGATTGAGAAAGTATTTATGGACGAGCAGGTTTGCGTAAGCACTTATCGCAAAGATGGCAGGCGAATCCTGAGCCGAACCGGACGGGAGACGTTTTTGTTCCCGGAAGCGTGGTCAACAATGATACATATTACTATACTGCCGTCATAAGCAGAAGTGCGGCATATGATTTTTACCTAGTGTAGAGATAATGAGCCAAACTCATTTAATTGCAGTTTAAGATAACGATTAAATACTGCTTGACAAGCTTAATACTCGTATTCATATGCATGACCCAAATATTTGCAGCATACTTGTTATCATAATAATATTAACCAATCAATTTATACTCTGGAATTTGTAACGATGGGGATAATATTAATCAATTATTATGTTGATTACAGGATGTACGATACAGATGGAAACTATCTGAAACAGATTCCTTATGGTAACCTTACATTCAGGACCGGTTACTTGGCTGTTGACAATAATATCGATTACTTAACTCAAGGAATATTCAGACAGCCTTGTGCCCAAAGAGACTACGTTGTCGATTCTGACGTAAGTAGTTTTAAAAACATATTCAGTAGTCATAATAATATGTGAGTTTAGAAATACTTAATGCTTTAAGACAAGAACAAGACGTCGATAGATAATTATTTTGTCCATAGCAAAAGCATGATTGGTATGAAATGACGTTTGCAAAGTGTCGATGCAAACATCGATATCTTCGATGCAGTAACATGTGATGTGTAGTGTGCAACTCACCTACATGATTACTAAAAACTTTGGCATCCTTTAATTCATCTTTGTAATTGTTGTATACACTTTCAGGTAGCAGAACTGAGTCTTGGTCCTCTTCAAAGGTCTTTAGATTTACTCGTGAACGATCACGCAAAAGCAAGATATTTGGGACTTCAACCTTACATCAAATACAGGGAATATTGTACTGGCAAAAAATACAATAGCTTTGCAGATTTTGCTGATGTCATAGATCAGGAGGTAAGTTTTTCAATAATCTTCGTATATTAATTGGTACTGATCAAACGACCAACCTTTAAATTTTTTGATCTCATGAAATGCGAAAATCAAGCCAAAGATGTAGCGCACTTGCTCAAATGGTTATTGACCAAAGAATGGTTTAGTAGAATCATCTTAGAATATTCCTATTAGTAACTTAATGGGCCGAGATAACCCATAAGTTCTAAAAGCCGATACTAATTTCTTAGATTGGTGGATATTTTATATAAATTACATAATTACAAGGGATCAACACTGGACAGAGATAAGAATCACAAGTCCATGAATTTTGATAGCCAATACGAATTTCTTTGATTGGTCGATGGATCAATTACATAACTATGAGAGCTACAACGGATAGACGTCTAGTTGTGATGAGATAGAAGATGGAATTCTCGTCCATGTTTCCATAATCCTTATTAAAATTTTATCGGAAGATAGTCTATACGATGCCAGCTTCCTGATCGGAAGTAATTTCTAGTGGGCTTCTTTATGGGTTTTATTTACTTTTATGTTTTCTGCAAAGTACTTATAAAAACCCATAACGATTATTTAAAATTTAACTACAATACCAATATGTTAAAATTTCAGAGAATAGAACAACTCCAGTCAGTATACGATGACCCCGAAGACGTTGATCTGCTGGCTGGTATTTGGCTAGAAAGAGAAATACAAGGTGGTATCATGCCTCCGACAGCTTACTGCTTGGTGTCGCAACAGCTGGTTAGGAATGTAGTTTCTGACAGACATTGGTATGAGAGACCGAATAGACCTCAAGCTTTTACTGCCGGTGAGTAAAGATATACCAAACTGCCGTGATATGTTAAAAAGCAACTATGAGATCTTATAGCAATTTGTGACTTTTTACAGTTTTAAGGCGTGAGTTTATTTAGCGATGTATATTAATATACATCGTATGTGTATGTTAAGTCCGTCAATCCACATTAAATGTACTTATTTTATTATAAAGTACAACTAGATAGGAATGTAATAATGAGCAAACGTAGTATGAGGCCTGTGCTTCAGTAGTTAAAACAGGCCAAGAGCGTGTCGGACTCGTACAAGATAGGGTTTCGTAGTCATTACTTGAAAACTTAATACGATATAGCTTAAATAACTAAAGTTTTCAAAAGCAAACAATAGTCAGATTTAATTTCGTTCAGCAACATCTACTGTCAGACGCAGCCGTCGAATGGGTTTGATTTCTCCGACACTGCTAGTGCGCTCCTAATAATTTGCATTGAAAGTACTTACGGGGATCTACATTGTCAAATAGTTTCCGATTGTTTACTATTATAGAAGTTTGAAGGGGGTACGCCCTATTTTTCACTTTGAACGCAAAACTTTGTGCGCAAATATTTCGACACAGAAGCATTGTAACGGTTTAGTTTCTGTTCTATTTTTGTTCCATTTGACAAGACCTATCCAACGACACATTTGTTAAAACAACATCATTTTCCAACTTCTTGCTCGTTCATGGGAATGTCGAAAAAAAATTTTTTCTTTATGACTACCTAATTTCTGTTTTGGGGTTACTGTTTTCTGTCCTCTTACCAAATTTTGATTCAATAGGTGCAAAAATGAGCGAGTAATCGAAGAGGGGCATACAGACAGACAGATATACAGACAGATAGATAGACAGACAAATAGATAGACAGACAGAATGGACGAAAGTTTAGGGTTCCTCATTTGACTACGAAACCCTTAAAACTCGTGGTAGCTAGTAATCGAGACAAGGGACAATAATTATGATAAGCTAGAAAACATCTTTAAAGAACGTTTCTATAAATTTAAACTATTATCATTTCCAGACCAACTGCGACAGATAAGACATGCATCAATTTCAAGAATGCTGTGTGATGTCGGTGATGCTGTAACTCATATTCAACCTCACGGATTTAGGAGGGAAGGACCCGGGTGAGATTTTCATAAATAATTATAATGATTTTTACTTCATAAAGGTAGAAAATTTGCATAATTTTTTTGGTATGAGCTTAACGCTGTGCTTCATATCACGTGTCAAGTCATAGATGCGGATACTGTACTATAACCAACAGACTATAACACAAAATGAAAATTATATTTTAGTCACATCATGTCATATAATTTAGATGTGTTACTATTTCTAAGCTTTTTTCCTCTTTTCCAGAAACGAGATCACAAGCTGTGAAAACATCCCTAAAGTGGACATTAGTGCTTGGGCAGATTGTTAATATGTAGTTCTGTCGGCAGTACTAGTATTTGTTCTATGGTTCCCATATGTAGTAAAATTTATAAATTATATCGCCTATCCTCTCGAATGCATGATAATAATTTCATCTTGCTATATAATTATTTTAGTTCCATTTTCGGACTAAACAAGCGTTGCTTGAATTGCCATACAAATAAGTCGCATGCGTTTGGTACGATGACAATACGATATTCAACTCGTGCTGAATCTTCAATTCAATATTTTCTATGGTACTACTGTTTTCTATCATATCAAATTAAATTTAAATATTTACAAAACAAATTATGTGTGTTTTAATTATTATGTTTTCCTTTATTAAAACTACCAATTAATGCAATACCTTGGCCAATTCGAGTCGATGGCATGAGCTTCAATTGCAAAGTGATGAAGAGATTTGCCAACCAGCATAGAGGCTTTTTTATTTCCCAGAGTGCGTATCGTAAGTGCGTGAGTTAGGGATGCTGACCCAGCATCCAGCATCCGACATCCAGTTCAAGTAAAGTAGATCACGACGGAACTGCTGATGCACATGACGCACGTTGCACCTTTGGCTATTAGTTTGGGCTAGCGTCCGATGCTTGGTTAGCATTAAAGTAGTTTCTAATTAGTATATAAGATATTGTAATCTAGGATTCCTCTCACTTTTGGCGAACGTTATCCGACCCACAATAAACTTATACTCCCGTAAGTGGGCGTGTCATTCCTAATTCGTGCGCTGAAAGTATCGGCCCCATTTGATAATGATGATATATGCACGGTTTCTCTTCTATGAGAAAACTTCATTTACTACTCTCATATTGAGCGTTTAAGATCGCGCACTCATAATTTTAACTTGATATTAGTAAACAAAATGGGATAGTTATACAGGATGTATAAGTCAACCGCTCCCGAAAAGTCAAAGGGGTGAAAATACCCATCAATATGAACAACTTTTAATATGGGACCAACTATGAGAACGCAAAAAGAGTCAGCTATCTCATACTACAGGGTGTTAGGGTAGACAGTTGCATTACTTTAATGGGTCATTGTACTCGCAAATTCGTATAAAAATTCACCTTTTCATACAAACGTTCAATCAGCTGATTGCATTCAGTATGGAACGTCCAAAATTTTTTTGAAAATTTCCTATGCGTTTCTTAGGGAAAGTTGTTCAGTATCATGGATATAATCACCCCTAAAGTATTGCAACTGTTTACCCTAAAACAGTGCATAATTATATACCTACCCCCGAAAATACAAGGTGTAAATGATAGTCTAGCAAATACATTTTAGTCGGATAGGTACACGGTGACAGCTGATTTTTTTCGCGTTTCCTGTGGTAGGCTCTATAGTGAATGTTGTTCAGTTTGATGGTCGGAGTTTACTTATTTATTTATTTATGGTACATCAACAGCAACAATACATTAATACAATTATAATATTGGCATGCGGTATTTTATCTGATGTCCATGCCTATAATAGATGTACACAACATTCATCAGTTTAAGAACACGACAATACATCAGTCACACATATATATAATAATATTTAACGGAGTTCACCGTTTCAGTATTTTCTAGGCTGTCACTTACATCCTGTATATTGGAACAGCAGATTTTTTGTTAAGTTCTCGTTCGGGTTTTCGGGAGCGATCGTCTTCAACCCTGTATCTAATTGGTGAAAGTCACCATGGAAACTGAAAATACTGAATTCAGATTGTGCAGTCTGAATTTGATGTGTTTGTTCTGAACCAACTACCCGCATATTCATTAGGCTAATTGTTCTGCCAGGGGCTTCTGTTGGTTCGATTAACTAATTTGTGAATTGACGGTTGAAAATGTCTGGGATTGGTTTGCTTTTTGGTTCGTTTTTAGCGATTACTATGGAAACATTGGAAACGCGTTGAGATTTGCAATTGCATTCTTGCACTGTCTCTATCTTGAAAAAATGAAAATGATTATTTATTTGCTATGAATAGGTAACATAATAGTGGTAGGTACATAAAAAGTTTCTTCTATTCAGCTAACAATGGTAACACTATTTATTAATTAATTATAGGGCACTATCATTACATTATTACAAATATTAGAGATTAGAACATGTCATAAAGTTATAGCATTATTAATTAATTACAGTACATTATGAAAGTTATCATTACATTATTACATTATCGATCTAAGAATTCTTGTACAATATAAAACCCAGACTCTAACAACAAGTTGTACATTTAACAATCTTTGGTTGGCAGTTTTTTCATCCTGAATTTTTTTTTTTATTTTATACTCATACAGTAGCAGTTATTTTGAAACAAACTTGTTTTATGAAAAAAATCAGAAGCAAGTTTATCATGATTTCTCGTGTTTCTGGGAAATACCTCTCTAGCAGTTTGGAAAAACTCGGGGTGCTGCTTGAGAAACTTACATAATTCAAAAATATACATGCATGCATGGATATGTGTTAATATACCCAATTTGCGAAACAACGGTTTACACGAATCCCGTGGCCCCGCGCCACACATGACTCGTATGCACTTTTTAAATAAACACCTTTATGTTTTATGCATCATTTCCCCAAATGATAAGCCCATATCTAAGAACAGATGCGACATAGCCGAGGGAGGCAGACAAAGCCAGCTTCTGAGAAGCTATTTTACTTAACCTACGGAGAACCTACACGAAACAATTAATTTTAATGCAGACCTTTTTAATATGAGCAGCAAAGTGAAGGTCTTTGTCCAATTCAATTCCAAGAAATGTCACCTTATCAGTAACATTTAACAAATGTCCATGAGAGCTGGGTTTTAATCCGAACGGACGACTTAGGTATACCTATGAGTTTTTTCCCAAATTTAACCTAATTCAATTCAAATAATTTATTTCAGACAAGATGTCCATATAGTGTTAGTATACATTTATCCTCCTACTAATCAAGGCCAAGTCACAGCTAACCAGGTAGGCCACCAGTTTTTGCTCAACAGTAAACCACTTAAACGAATGCCTCGACCCGAAAAAAACCAAAACATCTGGTTAAAATAATAACACAAACTAAATAAGCAAGCCCATCACGCAAACAGAAATAATCATTGCTATAAAGGCTCTAAAGAACGAGAAGGCTGCAGGGGTAGACGACTTATTGGTTGAACAAACAAACATCTCGGCCCAGTGGCGGTGTCCTGGATTTTAATGTGTTTCAACAACTACCTTGAGACACAAAAAATTCCTCCTCAACCGTCTCACCCCGCTTATAGAGCCGAAACTCATACCTGAATAAGCAGGCTTCAGACCCGGAATAAGCTGCTGTGGTCAGGCGCTCAAGTTAACCCAGCATATTGAAGATGGTTTTGAGGCTAACAGCTTCACTGGCCTGGCTCTTGTTGACCTATTTGCCGCATACCATACTGTTAACATAAGGAAGCTCCTCCAGAAAGTCTCTGATTAAACTGGTGACTTAGGGTTTGTTCAAATTCTGGGTACACTTCTTCGTAACCGTCGCTTTCAGGTCCACCTTTTAAACGAAAGAAGTAGATGGCGCTGCCTGAAAAACGATCTTCCTCAAGGGAGTGTGCTTGCACCAACTCTCTTCAAAATATACACAAACAACCAACCTAGCAGCCCATGCACATCACGTTTTCTATATGCTGACGACCTACCGTTGACAACCCAGGTGCCCACTTTTGAAGAGGCAGAGAACAATTTGACAGCAGTCTTAAATGATCTAGGGACTTATTACGAGTTGAATGGTCTCAGACCGAACCCATCGAAGACTCAGACCTGCGCCTTCCACCTGCGTAACCGACAAGCCAATCGGACTCTAAATATAAACTGGCAAAGAGTGCCCATTAACCACGAATCTCTCCCAAAATACCAGGGAATAACGCTGGACAGATCGTTAAATTAAAAACCACACTGCTATAGAACTAAAATTAAAGTCGGTACTCGAAACCACTTACTCCGTCGCCTAACATCTACCAATTGGGGAGCTTATCCAGATGTTCTCCGCACGACAGGCCTGGCGCTTTGTTTTTCCGCCGGCGAATATACGTGCCCAGTCTGGAACCGGTCTGTACACGCTAAAACCGTTGATGTCGCACTGAATGGCACGTGCCGCATCATAACTGGTTGCCTAAAGCCTACCCCTCTGAACCTAATCTACCCATTGGCTGGTATAGCACCTCCTGGAGTGTGGCGGGATGTGGCTTGCTCCATAGAAAAATAAACGCAAGAGCACGATAGCCGACACCCTCAATATGGCCACCAAAGCCCACAAGCCCGCCTCAAGAGCCGCAGGAGCTTCCAACGCTATACGTCGGCTATACATAATGACCCGTCTGCTACAAGATGCACTCTGTGGAAAGAAAGGGTATCCCCACCAGCTGAGTTCATTTCCCCACAGGAACAACTACCGCCCGGACACAATCTGCAATGGCAAGTGTGGAAATCCTTAAATCGGCTTCGCACTCAGGTCGGCCGCTACAGACTAAATCTGTGTAACTGGGGTATAGGGATCCTGCTCTGACACAGTTTGATTGCGGTGGACCTATTCAGTCGATGGGTCATTTGCTGGAATGTCCGCTGTGCCCGAACACCTGCACGAGAGAGGATTTAAATACAGCTACTCCTTACGCTGTCAGGCTTGCCGAACACCTGGCTACTAAAATATAAAAACATCACTGCAGAACTATTGACACGAAAAGAAAGAAAGATCCTGTAGCTAGTGTTAGTAACAAAACTTTTTATTTTAAAAACCCGGTGTGGAGCTTCACCCAGTGATGCAACAGAAGACCGTTAGTGCTGGCTCGGAGCCTGCCCAACATGGAGGCGCACCGTTTTGTCAATATAACATAGAAGTCGCCCGTGTGCGCTTCCAAACATTCCCGACGCACTACAATGCCGTGCCAACCCCATCATTATCCTGAATGCGTTATTCTACTGTACGCGTAGATCGCTGTATGCCCGCTGCGTATACCGGGTCCAAAGGCTGCACGTGTAGAAAGACTGACACCATGCTTTAAAATCAGTGATTTTTACTGGTTTCGTACATGGTGCATACCTTCGTGCCAGCATACAACGGACAGTCAGCGACCTACGCTCCCTTTCAATATCGAAATTATCCCTGAGCTCATCAGTGACCCAATGGCCCAAGTACTTGAACTTTGTCACTCATCCTAGGGGAGTGCCACTGAGTGAGACTCCAGGTACATTGAAGTAATTGATCGTATTTGTCTTAAACATCATCAGCTCACTCTTCTTGACATTGTACTTGAGCCAGTGGGCCACCGCATATGACTCACAGATCGCTACAAGCTTCCTAAGTGCGCCGATCGATGGACTCAGCAGCACCATATCATCTGCGTAGTTAATATGGTTCATGCAAACGCCTTCTATATGACTCTCAAACGGTAAAGAAAAACATAGTAAGGAAACCTGCATATGCTGAAGAAGAAATTTATATGCTAATAGGTATGTGTAGTCTACCAATCCGCATTAAGGTACGCGTGCTGAAGTTACTTTTTCTTTTCTTTAGAAGACCAACAGATCTCCTGTTGACACGATACAAATTTGGATAGCTAACAGACAACCAATTATAGTAGGTCTTCGCGTGGTTTCTTAATCCCAGGTCTCCGCTGATTAAGTGAGTAAGTTCTTGCTTCAGACCCTACTGTGCGGTGGAGTGATATTTTATTTTGTACCTATATTCTATAACACTTTTCTGTTCAGTAGGTATATTAAAACATGGTTTTTAGATATTTTGAAAAAGATAAAGATCTGTATGGATACAATGAAAATTAGACACGTTTGAATAGTTTACTCAAATGTCTTCTACAAGTGTTTGCTTTCTTTTCCTTTTTTGGGTTCCGTTGACGGTTCTACTACCCTAAGATAAATTATTGCCGCAATAAAATGTGGCAAAATACTACCTACGCCGCCTACGCATCAACCGCAACCGATTTGGAATTCAAGGTAGTTTGAAATTTATAATTTTTGATAGTAACAATGAAAATTATTTTCCATTTACTTCTTCTTATCGTGTGGGCAGAGCCCTGGTGTCAGAGTTTTTTCAGACCGCCTTACGGCCTCTGACGTGGTTTTTATGTAACGACTACTACCACCAGAGATAGTAACCGGGACCAACGGCTTAACGTGCCATCCAAAGCACGGAATCATCTTTCTTTTCAGACAATCAGGTGATTCAGCCTGCAATGTCCTAACCAACTGGGGAAAAACGAACAAAGTGACATATCACTAGGTGTCCCCTGTGGGAATCGAAAACCGAACTCACGACCTCCGTGTCAAGAGCCCATGCTCTTTACCATTAGACCTCGGAGGCAGTATTTATTTCTATCAAATCGAGTTCATTATACCTACCTACAAGTAAAATTATTGCAAGAAACTTGATCGCGTTAAAAGTAGATAGGTCGAAGGTCAATGCTCATTTCCTCGAGCACTGACTACCTATCCTGAATGGTCACCTCTCTGCTTCATGTTTTTCTCTCTTTGATAAATAATTGTTGTTTTAGTACTCTTTTATGTATGATATGTTTTTGTAGGTATGAATATGTATTTGTTATAGGTATTTATATTATATATATATTTTTATATTACAGTATGTTTGTATTTGTATAACATTATTTGTGTATGTTATCTATATTGTGTTATTATGATCTACACCGCCTACCAATCTTCTTTCACTATTTCCTCTACCCTAAGGTTGTCTGGAAGAAATGGCTTTTTAGCGATAAGACCGCCTGTTTTTGTGCCTTTTGTATTTCCTGATTTTTTGCTCTCTGTGTACTCTGTTTTTTTGGTGTCAAATAAAGTATAATTGATTGATTGATTGATAGGTATTAAATCTTCTTAATAATTTTTGGTGTGTTTTATTTTAACTAACACTCCCCATCGTTACTTGAAAACAATTTTTTTTCCCATTGTGTTTCCGGGAAAACAGGTTCCAGGTTCATGGCATATGGTATTATTTATTATTCAACATTTTTTTTTGACTTACTTATTTTCTAATCTACATTCATAACATAACCAACTTTATAACAGTAACTTCACTACTAGACTTTTTAAATAAATTTTCATATTTTTCCCTAAAAGTTTACGCTTCGATTTGAGTTGCAGCATTTCAGGATCTATTGTTCTTAGGTAGAGGAGTATTTTTGCGATTTCAGTTTTGCTCCCATAATAAAAGTTGTCCTTATATAGTTGATGGTCTGTACCACTCCTGAAAGTTTCGAAACGGTAAAAAAATGATCCAGTATACGAGTGTGATACGGAATCTCGATACATCACGGTCGTATATCTTACATAAAAACCACGTCAGAGATCATAATATGGTATGAAAAAATCACACGATGAGAAAGAAATAACGGTCATAATGGAATGCATGTAGACAATTTTTTTGTAATCAGTTTGTCATGTTTTCTGCTTGTTTGTGCACGCATCACTTAAAAACCACTGAACCGATTTGGATGAGGTTTTCACAATAGTATAGAGCTTAGTATGGATTAACATTATAAGCTTTATTTCATCGTAACATTCAATCAAAAGTATTGAGTATTTAAATTCAATGGTATTTGGGTATGAAGTCGCGGACGCCGCTAGTAATAAATAAATAAAAACTGTATAATAATTATTAAAGGACTAATAATGGCCGTGAAAAATGGCGCAATAAAAAGGAGGCCTATGCCCAGGAATGGGCTGATTGTGGGCTGATTGGATTGATTGAATGGGCGGTCAATTCATCCTCGCTGTCGACTTCGTACGAACTTCATTTTAAGCTAACGAGAAAACAGATTAAAATTTTTTTTGCTGTTTGGAAGCTGTTCAAAATCAATATGGAAATGATTGGACGAGGCAAAGGTCCAGCAGTGGATATCTATCGGCTAAAATAACGAAAATTACTTGGAACCCAATTCAATTTATATCGCATTTTTGGTTGCTTCTTGTTTAAGTTCAAAATAAATATCGCTGGTATTAGAATAAGTATATTAAAGTTATTCTTTAAGTTATTTCAAAATTGTTTAAACAACTGCGCTGATTTAAATATTTATCTGAATTGCTAATAATTTTGAAAATTTTTGAATAGTTGAGGTAGTGTATCAAATTGTGTTTCGAACGGTTTTTACTTTATGTTTAAAAGTAAGTCTATTAGTAAAGTCAAGGATCATTACAATTTCAATGTCAAGTCCTTTTTTTTTGCAATTTTATTGACAATACTGGATGGAACGTAACGAGGGACCCGCCCTTCAAGGGTGCATTCAGACAATAAAACCAAACAACTTTCCTTAAAGTACATGGGTCGAAACATACACACATACGGTTATACAGTTTTAATTTGTTAGATGTCTTTTTATTAAATTTTCAGTTTCAGTATAAACTTTACACCGTCAAAATTGGCCGTTTAAAATTTACTCTCAACTTATTCATAGATTAGGGTTAGTAAAACGTAAAATCAGTTTACTCTAGAGTAACCGGCGACTTTATCTCAAAATAAAATTGACTCGCATTTGGTCGAATCCGGCCTTAGTAGATTAGGTAATTCCACAGTATAAGAAAGAGTATGTTTGTAATTCTAAGATTAATTACATGTTACTAGAGGCTTAATTTAAACCAAAACGGCAGCAGCGGACGGCAGCTGCAGTTTGAACAGTCAAATAAAACTGTATCAGCCGCTAAAATTGTTGTTGCCGGGGCGTTGCCATCTCAGTGTGAATTTACACTTTTGATATTAATATTCAAACTTCGAAAAAATTACAATTGTAAATTATTAGAAGGCACCAAAATTTGTACAACTGCAAAGATTCGCTTCGCAATCAATCATCGTATAATTTACACATATATATAAGAACTTATTTCCAAAATTTTCAGCAGTAGTTCAACCGGTAGGCTAGGGCATAAACTTCATAAGTTTTGCTCGCAGTATTGTCATAATGTTGGGACCACTAATCTTAGTGGCCTTTCTTGGGTTTGCCAAGGCAGAAGTGAGGTCATATGATACGTACACAGGCACCGAAATATCACAAGAAAAATGGAACGAATTGTTGGCTACTAATAAGACCTTGTAAGTCTTTTTTTTTCTAACTCTAGGGTAATAATTAATACGACACATCCTGTTCAATCCATGATATCTAAAGAGGCGACGAGTTGTTCGCAGTGATTTCTGACTCCATCGAATTTCTCTCTGCAGTGATATTCGCCGCTTTCCTCAGTCACCCCGTATCGTAGAGAAGCCATAAAAGTACATTCCCAGAAATCGTTAGGTCAGGCAAAGCTTGACTTGGTTGCTCCCTGAGTAGACAAAATAAAGCATGAATTCCTTATATCAACATAAATAGAATCGCCATGTAATTTCCGGTAAATGACAATAATTCCATGTCGTGACTATTTTGAAATTGGTCTTTGTTTATAGATTACAAATTTCGTAGTATTTTTTGTAGGCTTGCCTATCATCACCTGGTTTGGTTTATCATAACGAGCCTTTTGAAGTCTTGGTATAGATTTGACTTTGGTAAAATTATTTTTCACCCCTCCGGGCGGAAAACGTCAACTTTCATCCTGCTACGCTATACTAAGATGCCGCTTTCCACCTCCGTCGAGATGAAAAAGAGTATACTAGTCGAGGAGAAAAATAGAATACCTCGGCTTCGCCCCGGCCAACAATTACATGAGATCTGAGAGCTTTCTTACTTTCCTGCCCTGGGTGTGTAATCTACTATTTCAGACGCTGTTTTCCTATACGGCGCACAATAATTGGCTATTATAGAAAATTTTAGATCCAGTAGTTTAAGCTCAGCGTAAATGATTCAGTTTATCTCAATATTGCTACTATTTAGTGAAAATTTTTTCATTCTTCACTACTCAAAAACAATCAATGACTACATCTTTTGTTATCAGGTACTGTGCAATCCAAGTTGAAGATTGCGATCCCGAAGAAGGCAGGCGATTGGATGGTTCTTGTAACAATCTTGATAAACCTACCAGAGGAACAGCTCATGCCCTTGTTCGTAGGCTGTTAGATCCTGTATTTGATAAAGGTATGTTATTATATCTTATAACGTTGATAATCAGATTGTGGTAGACAAAATGAAATGTCGAAATAAACGGATCATGTTGCTAAAAGTTAGGAAGAATACAATGATACAGTAAAAAAATTTTACTAGAAAGAAGTAGACCATCTTAATGTAAACATTTTTTCTGGAAACATTTTGAAGGAGGCCTACATTCAAAGCAATTTTTGAGTACAAATTACAGTGATTTCATATCATAATGAATTTTTAAGAAACAAATATTATATCTCTTGCATAAATGCGTATTTTTTACAAATGGATAAAAACGTTGATGTTTATGTGAAGTCCGTGAATCCACATTGAGCATCGTTGTTGAGAAGCGTCATATACCTACAAACCTTGAAATGATTGTAGGTTACCCGCACTAGGGACAATAAAGGTGGACAATGAAGGGTTTATTTATTCTAGGTTTCGAGCCAAGATTGTCCAAAAAAGGAGCACCTCTACCTGGTAGTCGTAAAGTGCGTACCACTGCCCTTGCTGAAGGAAAAGTACCAAACACCAAGTTTACGCAACTCGTCACCAACTTCTGGCTGTTCATGACTCTAGATTGCACCTTATCTGCTGACACATGTAAGTTAATAAGTTGCTTTTATTATGGTAATGGTTCCTATCACGGTGATGGCTTAGAATTTGATACCCCAAAAACATCGACTCCCATAAAGCACAGAAAAAGCCTCCCCGGAGTACACCAGGCAGTTAAAATTTGAAATTCATCTAAAGCGCCTCTCTTCTCCTCCTATTTAGAAAGCACATTAATGGTATTATTCCCAAAATGTTAGTTCTTGACAGCAAGTCGAGCTCTCATTTACATCCACCAAACCGCGCATAGCCCGCGTTGTGACTTTTGCCTGTCTGAATTGAGAGGACGCATGTGCTGGAACAAATGCATTCCAATTATTTGCAATGATCTATCTCTTTGTTTTAACATTTTCAGTAAACTACGTCATCAACATACCCTATTGCTGCACTGCACAAAGAAACAATTACCCCTTGTGCGCATCGAATCCAGTACCAGATGATGATCCAGTCCACCGTTTCTCCGAAGTGCGTTGCATGAACATGACTAGACCAACGTCTTTTCAAAACCAGGGTTGTGTCAAGAATGATACTGCACCAGATCGGGTACGTAGCAGAATGGAATACTTAAAATTAAGTTAAACTGATTGAACTTGATCAATTAAATTTGCATATCTACAGCGTCAAATATAATATTAGTTGTGGCTTGTAAAAAGTGTGAAGCTATTATGGAAAAGCAGAAAAAACCTAGTTATACTTTTGTCACAGTATAAGTAGGAGTATCTAGTACTACATGCATGTAGTAAGGACACTCCTTGTCCCTATCCAATTTTACCTTACCCTCCTCTGCTAGTAAGAAGCTTGGCAGAAAATGTAGACAACGGCATATTCCTGTCTTACCTGCACTCACTCTTTATAGCACATGCTTATCCCTTCGTTTTAATTTTTCTGTGAAGTGACAGCCAAGTGTCCAAGGAGTGGTTTTGTTAACTCGTTGCAGAATACGTATTACCGTACAGTATTGATTAATTCAAACTTCCTTAAGTATGAAGATGATGTTATTCAAAAATTTAATTATTATAATACAGAAAAATGTGATGGGATTTATGGGATAAAGTAGGCTATAGAAAAATTATTATACACCCAAATGAATAATATTTCAAACTAGCTAATTATTTTTCCAGCTCAACACAGCATCAGCACCCTTCGACTTATCCTTCCTTTACGGTACCTTCCTAAACAATTCCTTGAGTGCAAGATTAAATGAAAGCGGATTGCTGCAATATGAAGTTGACGAAAATGGCAAGATTTGGCCTCCCAGTATCAAAGATAATCCTAAATCTGTCTGCAGAACGAATGTAGAACCTGCTGAAACACGTTGTAACAATGCACGTAAGTAATTAATTAATAAACATCTCATGTAAATTTTCGAAGAAATTTGTGACTAAGGTGGATATGGTCGGTACGATAATGAAAGCAAAGTCGAAGACTACTATAAATTTGTAAAGAACGAGCTTTTACCCGCGACTTCGTCCGCACAAATTGTATACCAGATTTTAAGTAAAATCATGAGCTTTAAAATTAAAACTTTAATCGAAATCGGTTTATTAGATTTTGCGTCATGTTCGAACAAACAAACAAATAGACAGCCAAAAATTCTCTACAAAAAATTGATTTGGAGTCAGGGATACTTAAAAACCATATGGTAATCTTTTTCTTATCGTATCGTATCGTAATCTTCAATGTACCTACAGACACTCTTCTGTTACAGTTTTATAATATATTTTGGATATACATCCACTTTTATTTAGTTTTCCGAAAAATAAAGAACACAGTATCATACTTGATTATGTTTTACAGCTGTCCAAGTCACCAACACATTGCTCGGTGCTAATCTGTTTCTCATCTGGTTCTGGAGACAACACAATAAGTATGCTCAAGAACTGGCATCTATCAATCCAAGCTGGACTGACGAAAAACTATTCTACACTGCAAGAGATATCAACATCGCGATTGCCCTCCAGATATACTACTATGAATTGATGCCATTGATGATGGGTAAGATTTGATATTCGAATTAACATTTCATTTTGATATTTTATTATTTTAAAGCAACATGGAAAAATTTTGCTACTGAAATCATTCCATTAAAGAAAAATTAATAATGGCGAGTTGACTGCATAAATAATAAATATGTTTTAGTTTAAACTTCAAACGCAAAACGCAAAGTTGTACGCAAAAGTTTGAAAATAACGCTAAACTAACATTTTCATAGTCATTTTTAGCTGAAAATACTAATTTTTATAACTGAACAAACTATAAAAAGTATTTAAATGACGAAGAAAAATAATGACGTCAACATCAATTATTTAGCACATTTTTATACAAAGCTTCACGTCCTATTAAGAGTTGCTGATTTGACTAGTTGCAAACTCGCGGATTCCAGTAAACTAAATAAGTATAAATTTATTTTCAGGCAAAAAAAATTTGATAAACGACAATATTATATCAGCTCGTTCAGGATTCAGAGATATTTACAATGAAACGATGGCACCACAAATGACCCATGAGTTCCTATACGCACTCCGATGGGTGCACACAATTCAGGAGGGTACTGTCAAGTGAGTTTATAGTTCTTGAATGCAAATATAAGGCCTGGTACCTATCATCGAACAAATCATCATTTAAAAAGTATGATAGTATTGACAATCATGTTAAATCCAAAATAGGGCAAATCAACGTTGTTCTCAATGGAACATAGTAAGAATATCTATATTATCTACAGCAAAAAAAAAATGTATCGAGTCCTGTTAGGGATCCCTTTGATGATAATAGATTGTAATTTGATGGAGAAAGTATTTATGGACGAGCAGGTTTGCGTAAGCACTTATCGCAAAGATGGCAGGCGAATCCTGAGCCGAACCGGACGGGCGACGTTTTTGTTCCCGGAAGCGTGGTCAACAATGATACATATTACTATACTGCCGTCATAAGCAGAAGTGCGGCATATGATTTTTACCTAGTGTAGAGATAATGAGCCAAACTCATTTAATTGCAGTTTAATATAACGATTAAATACTGCTTGACAAGCTTAATACTCGTATTCATATGCATGACCCAAATATTTGCAGCATACTTGTTATCATAATAATATTAACCAATCAATTTATACCCTGGAATTTGTAACGATGGGGATAATATTAATCAATTATTATGTTGATTACAGGATGTACGATACAGATGGAAACTATCTGAAACAGATTCCTTATGGTAACCTTACATTCAGGACCGGTTACTTGGCTGTTGACAATAATATCGATTACTTAACTCAAGGAATATTCAGACAGCCTTGTGCCCAAAGAGACTACGTTGTCGATTCTGACGTAAGTAGTTTTAAAAACATATTCAGTAGTCATAATAATATGTGAGTTTAGAAATACTGAATGCTTTAAGACAAGAACAAGACGTCGATAGATAATTATTTTGTCCATAGCAAAAGCATGATTGGTATGAAATGACGTTTGCAAAGTGTCGATGCAAACATCGATATCTTCGATGCAGTAACATGTGATGTGTAGTGTGCAACTCACCTACATGATTACTAAAAACTTTGGCATCCTTTAATTCATCTTTGTAATTGTTGTATACACTTTCAGGTAGCAGAACTGAGTCTTGGTCCTCTTCAAAGGTCTTTAGATTTACTCGTGAACGATCACGCAAAAGCAAGATATTTGGGACTTCAACCTTACATCAAATACAGGGAATATTGTACTGGCAAAAAATACAATAGCTTTGCAGATTTTGCTGATGTCATAGATCAGGAGGTAAGTTTTTCAATAATCTTCGTATATTAATTGGTACTGATCAAACGACCAACCTTTAAATTTTTTGATCTCATGAAATGCGAAAATCAAGCCAAAGATGTAGCGCACTTGCTCAAATGGTTATTGACCAAAGAATGGTTTAGTAGAATCATCTTAGAATATTCCTATTAGTAACTTAATGGGCCGAGATAACCCATAAGTTCTAAAAGCCGATACTAATTTCTTAGATTGGTGGATATTTTATATAAATTACATAATTACAAGGGATCAACACTGGACAGAGATAAGAATCACAAGTCCATGAATTTTGATAGCCAATACGAATTTCTTTGATTGGTCGATGGATCAATTACATAACTATGAGAGCTACAACGGATAGACGTCTAGTTGTGATGAGATAGAAGATGGAATTCTCGTCCATGTTTCCATAATCCTTATTAAAATTTTATCGGAAGATAGTCTATACGATGCCAGCTTCCTGATCGGAAGTAATTTCTAGTGGGCTTCTTTATGGGTTTTATTTACTTTTATGTTTTCTGCAAAGTACTTATAAAAACCCATAACGATTATTTAAAATTTAACTACAATACCAATATGTTAAAATTTCAGAGAATAGAACAACTCCAGTCAGTATACGATGACCCCGAAGACGTTGATCTGCTGGCTGGTATTTGGCTAGAAAGAGAAATACATGGTGGTATCATGCCTCCGACAGCTTACTGCTTGGTGTCGCAACAGCTGGTTAGGAATGTAGTTTCTGACAGACATTGGTATGAGAGACCGAATAGACCTCAAGCTTTTACTGCCGGTGAGTAAAGATATACCAAACTGCCGTGATATGTTAAAAAGCAACTATGAGATCTTATAGCAATTTGTGACTTTTTACAGTTGTAAGGCGTGAGTTTATTTAGCGACGTATATTAATATACATCGTATGGGTATGTTAAGTCCGTCAATCCACATTAAATGTACTTATTTTATTATAAAGTACAACTAGATAGGAATGTAATAATGAGCAAACGTAGTATGAGGCCTGTGCTTCAGTAGTTAAAACAGGCCAAGAGCGTGTCGGACTCGTACAAGATAGGGTTTCGTAGTCATTACTTGAAAACTTAATACGATATAGCTTAAATAACTAAAGTTTTCAAAAGCAAACAATAGTCAGATTTAATTTCGTTCAGCGCCATCTACTGTCAGACGCAGCCGTCGAATGGGTTTGATTTCTCCGACACTGCTAGTGCGCTCCTTATAATTTGCATTGAAAGTACTTACGGGGATCTACATTGTCAAATAGTTTCCGATTGTTTACTATTATAGAAGTTTGAAGGGGGTACGCCCTATTTTTCACTTTGAACGCAAAACTTTGTGCGCAAATATTTCGACACAGAAGCATTGTAACGGTTTAGTTTCTGTTCTATTTTTGTTCCATTAGACAAGACCTATCCAACGACACATGATTCGATTTGTTAAAACAACATCATTTTCCAACTTCTTGCTCGTTCATGGGAATGTCGAAAAAAATTTTTTTCTTTATGACTACCTAATTTCTGTTTTGGGGTTACTGTTTTCTGTCCTACCAATCCTGTCTGTACCAAATTTTGATTCAATAGGTGCAAAAATGAGCGAGTAATCGAAGAGGGGCATACAGACAGACAGATATACAGACAGATAGATAGACAGACAGAATGGACGAAAGTTTAGGGTTCCTCGTTTGACTACGAAACCCTTAAAACTCGTGGTAGCTAGTAATCGAGACAAGGGACAATAATTATGATAAGCTAGAAAACATCTTTAAAGAACGTTTCTATAAATTTAAACTATTATCATTTCCAGACCAACTGCGACAGATAAGACATGCATCAATTTCAAGAATGCTGTGTGATGTCGGTGATGCTGTAACTCATATTCAACCTCACGGATTTAGGAGAGAAGGACCCGGGTGAGATTTTCATAAATAATTATAATGATTTTTACTTCATAAAGGTAGAAAATTTGCATAATTTTTTTGGTATGAGCTTAACGCTGTGCTTCATATCACGTGTCAAGTCATAGATGCGGATACTGTACTATAACCAACAGACTATAACACAAAATGAAAATTATATTTTAGTCACATCATGTCATATAATTTAGATGTGTTACTATTTCTAAGCTTTTTTCCTCTTTTCCAGAAACGAGATCACAAGCTGTGAAAACATCCCTAAAGTGGACATTAGTGCTTGGGCAGATTGTTAATATGTAGTTCTGTCGGCAGTACTAGTATTTGTTCTATGGTTCCCATATGTAGTAAAATTTATAAATTATATCGCCTATCGTCTCGAATGCATGATAATAATTTCATCTTGCTATATAATTATTTTAGTTCCATTTTCGGACTAAACAAGCGTTGCTTGAATTGCCATACAAATAAGTCGCATGCGTTTGGTACGGTGACAATACGATATTCAACTCGTGCTGAATCTTCAATTCAATATTTTCTATGGTACTACTGTTTTCTATCATATCAAATTAAATTTAAATATTTACAAAACAAATTATGAGTGTTTTAATTATTATGTTTTCCTTTATTAAAACTACCAATTAATGCAATACCTTGGCCAATTCGAGTCGATGGCATGAGCTTCAATTGCAAAGTGATGAAGAGATTTGCCAACCAGCATAGAGGCTTTTTTATTTCCCAGAGTGCGTATCGTAAGTGCGTGAGTTAAGGATGCTGACCCAGCATCCAGCATCCGACATCCAGTTCAAGTAAAGTAGATCACGACGGAACTGCTGATGCACATGACGCACGTTGCACCTTTGGCTATTAGTTTGGGCTAGCGTCCGATGCTTGGTTAGCATTAAAGTAGTTTCTAATTAGTATATAAGATATTGTAATCTAGGATTCCTCTCACTTTTGGCGAACGATATCCGACCCACAATAAACTTATACTCCCGTAAGTGGGCGTGTCATTCCTAATTCGTGCGCTGAAAGTATCGGCCCCATTTGATAATGATGATATATGCACGGTTTCTCTTCTATGAGAAAACCTCATTTACTACTCTCATATTGAGCGTTTAAGATCGCGCACTCATAATTTTAACTTGATATTAGTAAACAAAATGGGATAGTTATACAGGATGTATAAGTCAACCGCTCCCGAAAAGTCAAAGGGGTGAAAATACCCATCAATATGAACAACTTTTAATATGGGACCAACTATGAGAACGCAAAAAGAGTCAGCTATCTCATACTACAGGGTGTTAGGGTAGACAGTTGCATTACTTTAATGGGTCATTGTACTCGCAAATTCGTATAAAAATTCACCTTTTCATACAAACGTTCAATCAGCTGATTGCATTCAGTATGGAACGTCCACAATTTTTTTGAAAATTTCCTATGCGTTTCTTAGGGAAAGTTGTTCAGTATCATGGATATAATCACCCCTAAAGTATTGCAACTGTTTACCCTAAAACAGTGCATAATTATATACCTACCCCCGAAAATACAAGGTGTAAATGATAGTCTAGCAAATACATTTTAGTCGGATAGGTACACGGTGACAGCTGATTTTTTTCGCGTTTCCTGTGGTAGGCTCTATAGTGAATGTTGTTCAGTTTGATGGTCGGAGTTTACTTATTTATTTATTTATGGTACATCAACAGCAACAATACATTAATACAATTATAATATTGGCATGCGGTATTTTATCTGATGTCCATGCCTATAATAGATGTACACAACATTCATCAGTTTAAGATCACGACAATACATCAGTCACACATATATATAATAATATTTAACGGAGTTCACCGTTTCAGTATTTGCTAGGCTGTCACTTACATCCTGTATATTGGAACAGCAGATTTTTTGTTAAGTTCTCGTTCGGGTTTTCGGGAGCGATCGTCTTCAACCCTGTATCTAATTGGTGAAAGTCACCATGGAAACTGAAAATACTGAATTCAGATTGTGCAGTCTGAATTTGATGTGTTTGTTCTGAACCAACTACCCGCATATTCATTAGGCTAATTGTTCTGCCAGGGGCTTCTGTTGGTTCGATTAACTAATTTGTGAATTGACGGTTGAAAATGTCTGGGATTGGTTTGCTTTTTGGTTCGTTTTTAGCGATTACTATGGAAACATTGGAAACGCGTTGAGATTTGCAATTGCATTCTTGCACTGTCTCTATCTTGAAAAAATGAAAATGATTATTTATTTGCTATGAATAGGTAACATAATAGTGGTAGGTACATAAAAAGTTTCTTCTATTCAGCTAACAATGGTAACACTATTTATTAATTAATTATAGGGCACTATCATTACATTATTACAAATATTAGAGATTAGAACATGTCATAAAGTTATAGCATTATTAATTAATTACAGTACATTATGAAAGTTATCATTACATTATTACATTATCGATCTAAGAATTCTTGTACAATATAAAACCCAGACTCTAACAACAAGTTGTACATTTAACAATCTTTGGTTGGCAGTTTTTTCATCCTGTCTGGAATTTTTTTTTTAATTTTATACTCATACAGTAGCAGTTATTTTGAAACAAACTTGTTTTATGAAAAAAATCAGAAGCAAGTCTATCATGATTTCTCGTGTTTCTGGGAAATACCTCTCTAGCAGTTTTGAAAAACTCGGGGTGCTGCTTGAGAAACTTACATAATTCAAAAATATACATGCATGCATGGATATGTGTTAATATACCCAATTTGCGAAACAACGGTTTACACGAATCCCGTGGCCCCGCGCCACACATGACTCGTATGCACTTTTTAAATAAACACCTTTATGTTTTATGCATCATTTCCCCAAATGATAAGCCCATATCTAAGAACAGATGCGACATAGCCGAGGGAGGCAGACAAAGCCAGCTTCTGAGAAGCTATTTTACTTAACCTACGGAGAACCTACACGAAACAATTAATTTTAATGCAGACCTTTTTAATATGAGCAGCAAAGTGAAGGTCTTTGTCCAATTCAATTCCAAGAAATGTCACCTTATCAGTAACATTTAACAAATGTCCATGAGAGCTGGGTTTTAATCCGAACGGACGACTTAGGTATACCTATGAGTTTTTTCCCAAATTTAACCTAATTCAATTCAAATAATTTATTTCAGACAAGATGTCCATATAGTGTTAGTATACATTTATCCTCCTACTAATCAAGGCCAAGTCACAGCTAACCAGGTAGGCCACCAGTTTTTGCTCAACAGTAAACCACTTAAACGAATGCCTCGACCCGAAAAAAACCAAAACATCTGGTTAAAATAATAACACAAACTAAATAAGCAAGCCCATCACGCAAACAGAAATAAACATTGCTATAAAGGCTCTAAAGAACGAGAAGGCTGCAGGGGTAGACGACTTATTGGTTGAACAAACAAACATCTCGGCCCAGTGGCGGTGTCCTGGATTTTAATGTGTTTCAACAACTACCTTGAGACACAAAAAATTCCTCCTCAACCGTCTCACCCCGCTTATAGAGCCGAAACTCATACCTGAATAAGCAGGCTTCAGACCCGGAATAAGCTGCTGTGGTCAGGCGCTCAAGTTAACCCAGCATATTGAAGATGGTTTTGAGGCTAACAGCTTCACTGGCCTGGCTCTTGTTGACCTATTTGCCGCATACCATACTGTTAACATAAGGAAGCTCCTCCAGAAAGTCTCTGATTAAACTGGTGACTTAGGGTTTGTTCAAATTCTGGGTACACTTCTTCGTAACCGTCGCTTTCAGGTCCACCTTTTAAACGAAAGAAGTAGATGGCGCTGCCTGAAAAACGATCTTCCTCAAGGGAGTGTGCTTGCACCAACTCTCTTCAACATATACACAAACGACCAACCTAGCAGCCCATGCACATCACGTTTTCTATATGCTGACGACCTACCGTTGACAACCCAGGTACCCACTTTTGAAGAGGCAGAGAACAATTTGACAGCAGTCTTAAATGATCTAGGGACTTATTACGAGTTGAATGGTCTCAGACCGAACCCATCGAAGACTCAGACCTGCGCCTTCCACCTGCGTAACCGACAAGCCAATCGGACTCTAAATATAAACTGGCAAAGAGTGCCCATTAACCACGAATCTCTCCCAAAATACCAGGGAATAGCGCTGGACAGATCGTTAAATTAAAAACCACACTGCTATAGAACTAAAATTAAAGTCGGTACTCGAAACCACTTACTCCGTCGCCTAACATCTACCAATTGGGGAGCTCATCCAGATGTTCTCCGCACGACAGGCCTGGCGCTTTGTTTTTCCGCCGGCGAATATACGTGCCCAGTCTGGAACCGGTCTGTACACGCTAAAACCGTTGATGTCGCACTGAATGGCACGTGCCGCATCATAACTGGTTGCCTAAAGCCTACCCCTCTGAACCTAATCTACCCATTGGCTGGTATAGCACCTCCTGGAGTGTGGCGGGATGTGGCTTGCTCCATAGAAAAATAAACGCAAGAGCACGATAGCCGACACCCTCAATATGGCCACCAAAGCCCACAAGCCCGCCTCAAGAGCCGCAGGAGCTTCCAACGCTATACGTCGGCTATACATAATGACCCGTCTGCTACAAGATGCACTCTGTGGAAAGAAAGGGTATCCCCACCAGCTGAGTTCATTTCCCCACAGGAACAACTACCGCCCGGACACAATCTGCAATGGCAAGTGTGGAAATCCTTAAATCGGCTTCGCACTCAGGTCGGCCGCTACAGACTAAATCTGTGTAACTGGGGTATAGGGATCCTGCTCTGACACAGTTTGATTGCGGTGGACCTATTCAGTCGATGGGTCATTTGCTGGAATGTCCGCTGTGCCCGAACACCTGCACGAGAGAGGATTTAAATACAGCTACTCCTTACGCTGTCAGGCTTGCCGAACACCTGGCTACTAAAATATAAAAACATCACTGCAGAACTATTGACACGAAAAGAAAGAAAGATCCTGTAGCTAGTGTTAGTAACAAAACTTTTTATTTTAAAAACCCGGTGTGGAGCTTCACCCAGTGATGCAACAGAAGACCGTTAGTGCTGGCTCGGAGCCTGCCCAACATGGAGGCTCACCGTTTTGTCAATATAACAAGTCGCCCGTGTGCGCTTCCGCAAACATTCCCGACGCACTACAATGCCGTGCCAACCCCATCATTATCCTGAATGCGTTATTATACTGTACGCGTAGATCGCTGTATGCCCGCTGCGTATACCGGGTCCAAAGGCTGCACGTGTAGAAAGACTGACACCATGCTTTAAAATCAGTGATTTTTACTGGTTTCGTACATGGTGCATACCTTCGTGCCAGCAGATTACAACGGACAGTCAGCGACCTACGCTCCCTTTCAATATCGAAATTATCCCTGAGCTCCTCAGTGACCCAATGGCCCAAGTACTTGAACTTTGTCACTCATCCTAGGGGAGTGCCACTGAGTGAGACTCCAGGTACATTGAAGTAATTGATCGTATTCGTCTTAAACATCATCAGCTCACTCTTCTTGACATTGTACTTGAGCCAGTGGGCCACCGCATATGACTCACAGATCGCTACAAGCTTCCTAAGTGCGCCGATCGATGGACTCAGCAGCACCATATCATCTGCGTAGTTAATATGGTTCATGCAAACGCCTTCTATATGACTCTCAAACGGTAAAGAAAAACATAGTGAGGAAACCTGCATATGCTGAAGAAGAAATTTATATGCTAATAGGTATGTGTAGTCTACCAATCCGCATTAAGGTACGCGTGCTGAAGTTACTTTTTCTTTTCTTTAGAAGACCAACAGATCTCCTGTTGACACGATACAAATTTGGATAGCTAACAGACAACCAATTATAGTAGGTCTTCGCGTGGTTTCTTAATCCCAGGTCTCCGCTGATTAAGTGAGTAAGTTCTTGCTTCAGACCCTACTGTGCGGTGGAGTGATATTTTATTTTGTACCTATATTCTATAACACTTTTCTGTTCAGTAGGTATATTAAAACATGGTTTTTAGATATTTTGAAAAAGATAAAGATCTGTATGGATACAATGAAAATTAGACACGTTTGAATAGTTTACTCAAATGTCTTCTACAAGTGTTTGCTTTCTTTTTCCTTTTTTGGGTTCCGTTGACGGTTCTACTACCCTAAGATTATTGCCGCAATAAAATGTGGCAAAATACTACCTACGCCGCCTACGCATCAACCGCAACCGATTTGGAATTCAAGGTAGTTTGAAATTTATAATTTTTGATAGTAACAATGAAAATTATTTTCCATTTACTTCTTCTTATCGTGTGGGCAGAGCCCTGGTGTCAGAGTTTTTTCAGACCGCCTTACGGCCTCTGACGTGGTTTTTATGTAACGACTACTACCACCAGAGATAGTAACCGGGACCAACGGCTTAACGTGCCATCCAAAGCACGGAATCATCTTTCTTTTCAGACAATCAGGTGATTCAGCCTGCAATGTCCTAACCAACTGGGGAAAAACGAACAAAGTGACATATCACTAGGTGTCCCCTGAGGGAATCGAAAACCGAACTCACGACCTCCGTGTCAAGAGCCCATGCTCTTTACCATAAGACCTCGGAGGCAGTATTTATTTCTATCAAATCGAGTTCATTATACCTACCTACAAGTAAAATTATTGCAAGAAACTTGATCGCGTTAAAAGTAGATAGGTCGAAGGTCAATGCTCATTTCCTCGAGCACTGACTACCTATCCTGAATGGTCACCTCTCTGCTTCATGTTTTTCTCTCTTTGATAAATAATTGTTGTTTTTAGTACTCTTTTATGTATGATATGTTTTTGTAGGTATGAATATGTATTTGTTATAGGTATTTATATTATATATATATTTTTATATTACAGTATGTTTGTATTTGTATAACATTATTTGTGTATGTTATCTATATTGTGTTATTATGATCTACACCGCCTACCAATCTTCTTTCACTATTTCCTCTACCCTAAGGTTGTCTGGAAGAAATGGCTTTTTAGCGATAAGACCGCCTGTTTTTGTGCCTTTTGTATTTCCTGATTTTTTGCTCTCTGTGTACTCTGTTTTTTTGGTGTCAAATAAAGTATAATTGATTGATTGATTGATAGGTATTAAATCTTCTTAATAATTTTTGGTGTGTTTTATTTTAACTAACACTCCCCATCGTTACTTGAAAACAATTTTTTTTCCCATTGTGTTTCCGGGAAAACAGGTTCCAGGTTCATGGCATATGGTATTATTTATTATTCAACATTTTTTTTGACTTACTTATTTTCTAATCTACATTCATAACATAACCAACTTTATAACAGTAACTTCACTACTAGACTTTTTAAATAAATTTTCATATTTTTCCCTAAAAGTTTACGCTTCGATTTGAGTTGCAGCATTTCAGGATCTATTGTTCTTAGGTAGAGGAGTATTTTTGCGATTTCAGTTTTGCTCCCATAATAAAAGTTGTCCTTATATAGTTGATGGTCTGTACCACTCCTGAAAGTTTCGAAACGGTAAAAAAATGATACATCACGGTCGTATATCTTACATAAAAACCACGTCAGAGATCATAATATGGTATGAAAAAATCACACGATGAGAAAGAAATAACGGTCATAATGGAATGCATGTAGACAATTTTTTTGTAATCAGTTTGTCATGTTTTCTGCTTGTTTGTGCACGCATCACTTAAAAACCACTGAACCGATTTGGATGAGGTTTTCACAATAGTATAGAGCTTAGTATGGATTAACATTATAAGCTTTATTTCATCGTAACATTCAATCAAAAGTATTGAGTATTTAAATTCAATGGTATTTGGGTATGAAGTCGCGGACGCCGCTAGTAATAAATAAGTAAAAACTGTATAATAATTATTAAAGGACTAATAATGGCCGTGAGAAATGGCGCAATAAAAAGGAGGCCTATGCCCAGGAATGGGCTGATTGTGGGCTGATTGGATTGATTGAATGGGCGGTCAATTCATCCTCGCTGTCGACTTCGTACGAACTTCATTTTAAGCTAACGAGAAAACAGATTAAAATTTTTTTTGCTGTTTGGAAGCTGTTCAAAATCAATATGGAAATGATTGGACGAGGGAAAGGTCCAGCAGTGGATATCTATCGGCTAAAATAACGAAAATTACTTGGAACCCAATTCAATTTATATCGCATTTTTGGTTGCTTCTTGTTTAAGTTCAAAATAAATATCGCTGGTATTAGAATAAGTATATTAAAGTTATTCTTTAAGTTATTTCAAAATTGTTTAAACAACTGCGCTGATTTAAATATTTATCTGAATTGCTAATAATTTTGAAAATTTTTGAATAGTTGAGGTAGTGTATCAAATTGTGTTTCGAACGGTTTTTACTTTATGTTTAAAAGTAAGTCTATTAGTAAAGTCAAGGATCATTACAATTTCAATGTCAAGTCCTTTTTTTTTGCAATTTTATTGACAATACTGGATGGAACGTAACGAGGGACCCGCCCTTCAAGGGTGCATTCAGACAATAAAACCAAACAACTTTCCTTAAAGTACATGGGTCGAAAAATACACACATACGGTTATACAGTTTTAATTTGTTAGGTGTCTTTTTATTAAATTTTCAGTTTCAGTATAAACTTTACACCGTCAAAATTGGCCGTTTAAAATTTACTCTCAACTTATTCATAGATTAGGGTTAGTAAAACGTAAAATCAGTTTACTCTAGAGTAACCGGCGACTTTATCTCAAAATAAAATTGACTCGCATTTGGTCGAATCCGGCCTTAGTAGATTAGGTAATTCCACAGTATAAGAAAGAGTATGTTTGTAATTCTAAGATTAATTACATGTTACTAGAGGCTTAATTTAAACCAAAACGGCAGCAGCGGACGGCAGCTGCAGTTTGAACATTCAAATAAAACTGTATCAGCCGCTAAAATTGTTGTTGCCGGGGCGTTGCCATCTCAGTGTGAATTTACACTTTTGATATTAATATTCAAACTTCGAAAAAATTACAATTGTAAATTATTAGAAGGCACCAAAATTTGTACAACTGCAAAGATTCGCTTCGCAATCAATCATCGTATAATTTACACATATATATAAGAACTTATTTCCAAAATTTTCAGCAGTAGTTCAACCGGTAGGCTAGGGCATAAACTTCATAAGTTTTGCTCGCAGTATTGTCATAATGTTGGGACCACTAATCTTAGTGGCCTTTCTTGGGTTCGCCAAGGCAGAAGTGAGGTCATATGATACGTACACAGGCACCGAAATATCACAAGAAAAATGGAACGAATTGTTGGCTACTAATAAGACCTTGTAAGTCTTTTTTTTTCTAACTCTAGGGTAATAATTAATACGACACATCCTGTTCAATCCATGATATCTAAAGAGGCGACGAGTTGTTCGCAGTGATTTCTGACTCCATCGAATTTCTCTCTGCAGTGATATTCGCCGCTTTCCTCAGTCACCCCGTATCGTAGAGAAGCCTTGCTTGGTTGCTCCCTGAGTAGACAAAATAAAGCATGAATTCCTTATATCGACATAAATAGAATCGCCATGTAATTTCCGGTAAATGACAATAATTCCATGTCGTGACTATTTTGAAATTGGTCTTTGTTTATAGATTACAAATTTCGTAGTATTTTTGTAGGCTTGCCTATCATCACCTGGTTTGGTTTATCATAACGAGTCTTTTGAAGTCTTGGTATAGATTTGACTTTGGTAAATTTATTTCTCACCTCCGGGCGGAAAACGTCAACTTTCATCCTGCTACGCTATACTAAGATGCCGCTTTCCACCTCCGTCGAGGAGAAAAAGAGTATACTAGTCGAGGAGAAAAATAGAATACCTCGGCTTCGCCCCGGCCAACAATTACATGAGATCTGAGACCTTTCTTACTTTCCTGCCCTGGGTGTGTAATCTACTATTTCAGACGCTGTTTTCCTACACGGCGCACAATAATTGGCTATTATAGAAAATTTTAGATCCAGTAGTTTAAGCTCAGCGTAAATGATTCAGTTTATCTCAATATTGCTACTATTTAGTGAAAATTTTTTCACTCTTCACTACTCAAAAACAATCAATGACTACATCTTTTGTTATCAGGTACTGTGCAATCCAAGTTGAAGATTGCGATCCCGAAGAAGGCAGGCGATTGGATGGTTCTTGTAACAATCTTGATAAACCTACCAGAGGAACAGCTCATGCCCTTGTTCGTAGGCTGTTAGATCCTGTATTTGATGAAGGTATGTTATTATATCTTATAACGTTGATAATCAGATTGTGGTAGACAAAATGAAATGTCGAAATAAACGGATCATGTTGCTAAAAGTTAGGAAGAATACAATGATACAGTTAAAAAATTTTACTTGAAAGAAGTAGACCATCTTAATGTAAACATTTTTTCTGGAAACATTTTGAAGGAGGCCTACATTCAAAGCAATTTTTGAGTAAAAATTACAGTGATTTCATATCATAATGAATTTTTAAGAAACAAATATATCTCTTGCATAAATGCGTATTTTTTACAAATGGATAAAAACGTTGATGTTTATGTGAAGTCCGTGAATCCACATTGAGCATCGTTGTTGAGAAGCGGCATATACCTACAAACCTTGAAATGATTGTAGGTTACCCGCACTAGGGACAATAAAGGTGGACAATGAAGGGTTTATTTATTCTAGGTTTCGAGCCAAGATTGTCCAAAAAAGGAGCACCTCTACCTGGTAGTCGTAAAGTGCGTACCACTGCCCTTGCTGAAGGAAAAGTACCAAACACCAAGTTTACGCAACTGGTCACCAACTTCTGGCTGTTCATGACTCTAGATTGCACCTTATCTGCTGACACATGTAAGTTAATAAGTTACTTATATTTGGTAATGGTTCCCATCACGGTGATGGCTTAGAATTTACCCATACCCCATAAACATCGACTCCCATAAAGCACAGAAAAAGCCTCTTTAGAAATCTCATTAATGGTTATTCCCAAAATGTTAGTTCTTGACAGCAAGTCGAGCTCTCATTTACATCCACCAAACCGCGCATAGCCCGCATTGTGACTTTTGCCCGTCTGAATTGAGAGGACACATGTGCTGGAACAAATGCATTCCAATTATTTGCAATGATCTATGTCTTTGTTTTAACATTTTCAGTAAACTACGTCATCAACATACCCTATTGCTGCACTGCACAAAGAAACAATTACCCCTTGTGCGCATCGAATCCAGTACCAGATGATGATCCAGTCCACCGTTTCTCCGAAGTGCGTTGCATGAACATGACTAGACCAACGTCTTTTCAAAACCAGGGTTGTGTCAAGAATGATACTGCACCAGATCGGGTACGTAGCAGAATGGAATACTTAAAATTAAGTTAAACTGATTGAACTTGATCAATTAAGATTGCATATCTACAGCGTCAAATATAATATTAGTTGTGGCTTGTAAAAAGTGTGAAGCTATTATGGAAAAGCAGAAAAAACCTAGTTATACTTTTGTCACAGTATAAGTAGGAGTATCTAGTACTACATGCATGTAGTAAGGACACTCCTTGTCCCTATCCAATTTTACCTTACCCTCCTCTGCTAGTAAGAAGCTTGGCAGAAAATGTAGACAACGGCATATTCCTGTCTTACCTGCACTCACTCTTTATAGCACATGCTTATCCCTTCGTTTTAATTTTTCTGTGAAGTGACAGCCAAGTGTCCAAGGAGTGGTTTTGTTAACTCGTTGCAGAATACGTATTACCGTACAGTATTGATTAATTCAAACTTCCTTAAGTATGAAGATGATGTTATTCAAAAATTTAATTATTATAATACAGAAAAATGTGATGGGATTTATGGGATAAAGTAGGCTATAGAAAAATTATTATACACCCAAATGAATAATATTTCAAACTAGCTAATTATTTTTCCAGCTCAACACAGCATCAGCACCCTTCGACTTATCCTTCCTTTACGGTACCTTCCTAAACAATTCCTTGAGTGCAAGATTAAATGAAAGCGGATTGCTGCAATATGAAGTTGACGAAAATGGCAAGATTTGGCCTCCCAGTATCAAAGATAATCCTAAATCTGTCTGCAGAACGAATGTAGAACCTGCTGAAACACGTTGTAACAATGCACGTAAGTAATTAATTAATAAACATCTCATGTAAATTTTCGAAGAAATTTGTGACTAAGGTGGATATGGTCGGTACGATAATGAAAGCAAAGTCGAAGACTACTATAAATTTGTAAAGAACGAGCTTTTACTCGCGACTTCGTCCGCACAAATTGTATACCAGATTTTAAGTAAAATCATGAGCTTTAAAATAAAAACTTTTATCGAAATAGGTTTATTACATTTTGCGTCATGTTCGAACAAACAAACAAATAGACAGCCAAAAATTATCTACAAAAAATTGATTTGGAGTCAGGGATACTTAAAAACCATATGGTAATCTTTTTCTTATCGTATCGTATCGTAATCTTCAATGTACCTACAGACACTCTTCTGTTACAGTTTTATAATATATTTTGGATATACATCCACTTTTATTTAGTTTTCCGAAAAATAAAGAACACAGTATCATACTTGATTATGTTTTACAGCTGTCCAAGTCACCAACACATTGCTCGGTGCTAATCTGTTTCTCATCTGGTTCTGGAGACAACACAATAAGTATGCTCAAGAACTGGCATCTATCAATCCAAGCTGGACTGACGAAAAACTATTCTACACTGCAAGAGATATCAACATCGCGATTGCCCTCCAGATATACTACTATGAATTGATGCCATTGATGATGGGTAAGATTTGATATTCGAATTAACATTTCATTTTGATATTTTATTATTTTAAAGCAACATGGAAAAATTTTGCTACTGAAATCATTCCATTAAAGAAAAGTTAATAATGGGGAGTTGACTGCATAAATAATAAATATGTTTTAGTTTTAACTTCTCAGTACGCAAAAGTTTGAAAATAACGCTAACTCACATTTTCATAGTCATTTTTAGCTGAAAATACTAATTTTTATAACTGAACAAACTATAAAAAATAATGACGTCAACATCAATTATTTAGTACATTTTTATACAAAGCTTCACGTCCTATTAAGAGTTGCTGATTTGACTAGTTGCAAACTCGCGGATTCCAGTAAACTAAATAAGTATTAATTTATTTGCAGGCAAAAAAAATTTGATAAACGACAATATTATATCAGCTCGTTCAGGATTCAGAGATATTTACAATGAAACGATGGCACCACAAATGACCCATGAGTTCTTATACGCACTCCGATGGGTGCACACAATTCAGGAGGGTACTGTCAAGTAAGTTTACAGTTCTTGAACGCAAATATAAGGGCTGGTATCTATCATCGAACAAATCATGATTTAAAAAACATGATACTATTGACAATCATGTTAAATCCAAAATAAATCAACTCAACGTTGTTCTCAATGGAACATAGTAAGAATATCTATATTATCTACAGCAAAAAAAAACTGTATCGAGTACTGTTAGGGATCCCTTTGATGATAATGGATTGTAATTTGCTGGAGAAAGTATTTATGGAAGAGCAGATTTACGTAAGCACTTATCGCAAAGATGGCAGGCGAATCCTGAGCCGAACCGGGCCGGCGACGTTTTTGTTCCCGGAAGCGTGTTCAACAATGATACATATTACTATACTGCCGTCATAAGCAGAAGTGCGGCATATGATTTTTACCTAGTGTAGAGATAATGAGCCAAACTCATTTAATTGCAGTTTAATATAACGATTAAATACTACTTGACAAGCTAAATGCTCGTATTCATATGCATGACCCAAATATTTGCAGCATACTTGTTATCATAATAATATTAACCAATCAATTTATACTCTGGAATTTGTAACGATGGGGATAATATTAATCAATTATTATGTTGATTACAGGATGTACGATACAGATGGAAACTATCTGAAACAGATTCCTTATGGTAACCTTACATTCAGGACCGGTTACTTGGCTGTTGACAACAATATCGATTACTTAACTCAAGGAATATTCAGACAGCCTTGTGCCCAAAGAGACTACGTTGTCGATTCTGATGTAAGTAGTTTAAAAAAAATATTGAATAGTCGTATGTGAGTTTAATAATACTGAATGCTTTAAGACAAGGACAAGACGACGATAGATAATTATTTCATCCATAGCAAAAGCATGATTGGTATGAAATGACGTTTGCAAAGTGTCGATGCAAACATGGACATCTTCGATGCAGTAAAATGTGATGTGTAGTGTGCAACTCACCTACATGATTACTGAAAACCTTGACATCCTTTAATTTATCCTTTTAATAGTTGTGTAAACTTTCAGGTAGCAGAACTGAGTCTTGGTCCTCTTCAAAGGTCTTTAGATTTACTCGTGAACGATCACGCAAAAGCAAGATATTTGGGACTTCAACCTTACATCAAATACAGGGAATATTGTACTGGCAAAAAATACAATAGCTTTGCAGATTTTGCTGATGTCATAGATCAGGAGGTAAGTTTTTCAATAATCTTCGTATATTAATTGGTACTGATCAAACGACCAACCCTTAAATTTTTTGATCTCATGAAATGCGAAAATGAAGCCAAAGATGTAGCGCACTTGCTCAAATGGTTATTGACCAAAGAATGGTTTAGTAGAATCATCTTAGATTATTCCTATTAGTAACTTAATGGGCCGAGATAACCCATAAGTTCTAAAAGCCGATACTAATTTCTTTGATTGGTGGATATTTTATATAAATTACATAATTACAAGGGATCAACACTGGACAGAGATAAGAATCACAAGTCCATGAATTTTGATAGCCAATACGAATTTCTTTGATTGGTCGATGGATCAATTACATAACTATGAGAGCTACAACGGATAGACGTCTAGTTGTGATGAGATCGAAGATGGAATTCTCGTCCATGTTTCCATAATCCTTATTAAAATTTTATCGGAAGATAGTCTATACGATGCCAGCTTCCTGATCGGAAGTAATTTCTGGTGGGCTTCTTTATGGGTTTTATTTACTTTTATGTTTTCTGCAAACTACTTAACGATTATTTAAAATTTAACTACAATACCAATTTGTTAAAATTTCAGAGAATAGAACAACTCCAGTCAGTATACGATGACCCCGAAGACGTTGATTTGCTGGCTGGTATTTGGCTAGAAAGAGAAATACAAGGTGGTATCATGCCTCCGACAGCTTACTGCTTGGTGTCGCAACAGCTGGTTAGGAATGTAGTTTCTGACAGACATTGGTATGAGAGACCGAATAGACCTCAAGCTTTTACTGCTGGTGAGTAAAGATGTACCAATCTGCCGTGATATGTTAAAAAGCAAGTATGAGATCGCATAGAACTTTGCCACTTTTTACAGTTTCAAGGCAGCAATGAGTGTATTTTAACGAAGTGTATTACATGTGAAATCCATCAATCCAAATTAAATGTACTTAAGTACACACGGCGACACATCAAGCTATACGAAACCAACATAAGCTGGCCGCGCGTAGGCCGAGTAACGTATAGCGTCGCGCGTGTGCGTAGCGCAGCTTATGTTTGTTTTGTATAGCTTGATGTGTCGCCGTGCGTATATTATTTGATTATAAAGTACAACTAGATAGGAATGTAATAATGGGCACACGTAGTATGAGGCCTGTGCTTCAGTAGTTAAAACCGGTCAAGAGCGTGTCGGACTCGTCCAAGATAGGGTTCCTTAGTCATTACATGAAAAGCTAAATACGATATAGCTTAAATAACTTAATTTTTTAAAAGCAAACAGTAGTCCGTCGAATGTGTTTGATTTCTCCGACACTGCTAGTGCTACTGCGTTCGTTATAATTTGCATTAAAATACTTACGGGGATCTACATTGTCAAATAAATGAATAACGCTCACAGGCATATACATTGTAATGATCCTAAGTAAGCCTTAGCCTTTTTAGATAGTTCCCCAAAAAGTCGTGATAGCTAGAAATGGGGACAATAATCATGATAAGCTAGAAAACATCTTTCAAGAACGTTTCTATAAATTTAAAATATTATTTATTTCAGACCAACTGCGACAGATAAGACATGCATCAATTTCAAGAATGTTGTGTGATGTCGGTGATGCTGTAACTCAAATTCAACCTCACGGATTTAGGAGGGAAGGACCCGGGTGAGATTTTCATAAATAATTATAATGATTTTTACTTCATAAAGGTAGAAAATTTGCATATTATTTTTGGTATGAGCTTAACGCTGTGCTTCATATCTTAATATCATAGATGCAGCGCGGATACTGTACTATAACCAACATTCTATAACGCAAAATGAAAATTATATGTTAGTCAGATCATGTCATATAATTTAGATGTGTTACTATTTCTAAGCTTTTTTCCTCTTTTTCAGAAACGAGATCACAAGCTGTGAAAACATCCCTAAAGTGGACATTAGTGCTTGGGAAGATCGTTAATATGTAGTTCTATCGGCAGTACTAGTATTTTATTCTGTGGTTCCCATATGTAGTAAAATCTATAAATTATATCGTCTATCGTCTCGAATGTATGAGAATAATTTCATCTTGGTATATAATTATTTTAGTTCCATTTTCGGACTAAACTAGCGTTGCTTGAATTGCCATACAAAATAGTCGCATGCGTTTGGTACGGTGACGATACGATATTCAACTCGTGCTGAATCTTCAATTTAATATTTTCTATGGTAATACTGTTTTCCATCATATCAAATAAAATTTAAATAATTACAAAATATATTATGTATGTTAAAATTATTATGGTTTCCTTTATTAAAACTACCAATTGATACAATAACTTGGTCAAGTGAGTGTCGGGCGACGTATAATAAATGCATACATTAAATACATAGTCAGACTGAATCTAAATGTGAATTACACCATAACATAGCTAAAAACCATTCTATAAATTATATCACATGCTAGACATTGTTCTCACCGAACATTCGCATCTTGTTTATAAGAAAATGCATACAATTTACCAACACTATTATAAACGTCCCGGAGCTTTATTTGCATGTTCCGAATGAACACACAAACAACCTCAACCTTTATGATGATCATTTTACGGCGGGTACCTACTTAGGAAGAAAAGGAATCGGCGTCTACCCACACGTCAGTTCCTCTCAGTTATCCTTTAGCTAAATTATTGATGACATCATCGTTAGACTATACAGGGTGAAAGGAAAAGTATCATTAACCTTTAAACCACATACTCTATTGCTACAGCCCATATCATTACCTCGTACAAAAAACATGAAATATAAACTGTATTACTTAAAAAATTTGGTTACCAGTAATCCGACAAATTTTAACAATTCATTGTTCGTGTTTATTCACCTGAAGCAATTAAAACGTTATCAGAAACATGTGGTTTTATTTTCTCCTAAACGCGTCACTATTATTATAGGTTATTGGTAATAAATAAATTAGGGTTCTTCATATTCAAGTTAAAGTTAAGAATTTTTAACAATTATTTATATATGCGCATTTAAAATGTTAACATCCAAATTACGTAAAGGCATCTTAAGGCTCATAGAAAATACTTCAAATTACAACAAATAATATGTTTATTTTGCATCAATCAATGTTCATAAAATATATTACAATGGAATTACAACGTAGCCATTTTTTATGTTATCGCAATAGAAATGAAGGAAAGAGGACCTCACCACAGTATTTTATCAACAAAATCAACTTATCACTACTTAAAATTCTTGTTCATTTGTTTGTACAATAAAATTAAATAATAAAGTGCGAATACCCAGTGTTTTTATTACTAGGTAGTTGTTTTTGAACAGTTCTTTTAATGTATTCTTGTGAATAAAGATAAAAAAATATTACTTTATAAATTATACTTAATGAAAAAATTCTTTTTGAAGTGGACAAAAATCTGTATTTATAAGATGTTGCCCACGACTTCGTCTGCGTGGACATGTGATTTTGTCTCATGTCTCGTCTAAGGTCGTGAAGGTCATGGTCAGAACCAAGCCTAGGAATCCTGTCATGTAACATTAAAAAAGCCGTTAAGGAATGGGCTGATAAAAGTCATAGCCTAGAATGGTCTGGCCCTCGAGTCGGCAACGTTGCAGGAAATTCATCAGCAATATAACACCACCAATCCCACAGTTCATACTGAACAAAGGCAGGAGCAAAGCTCGTGCCATCGTCGGTGCCCTCACCGGGTACTATGCCAGAGAGCGTGCCAGAGGGTTCCGAGTGTGTGGAGAGGAGGAGGAGACAATTCCCATGGAACATTTATACTGTGTGACTGCGATGTCTTGGCGGCTATAAACGTATGTGTCCCCTGAGAGATGGTTATTCAAAACCGGGAGATTGCAGGTTTCTTCCCCTGAATGCTATTGCCTCCCTCATTTGCCACGTTTTTGAAGGGTGAAGAAAATAAATATGTAGGGGTCAACACATGAGATACCATTGGGTCGAAGTGTTGCTGGCTAGCCAGCCGCCATAATAAGATAAGAATGTCAAGAAAGTACCTAAGTAGGTATGTAGGTATCAGAAAAAAGTAATTCATTGATCCATCACTGGAATATTTCTAAATTGTTCTACTGTAAACAAATTGAACGGATGAAACTAGTAGTTTATTTTGACGTAAAACGTCATTCATTTTGGTCAGAAGGGGTCACTTGCAAAAAACCATATATATATTGTGTAACGAAATTCTTTATGACAAGATTGATTATTACGAAGTACAGCACCTAGCAGCATTATTTTATTACCATTATTTACAAGATGGAAGCCATTACTCGGCACAAGACGTTTCACGTATAGCCCAGTCATTTTACGAAGTTTTGTTAGGCGGGGTAGGGAGTAATTACTAATTGGACTTTTAAAATGTAACCGGAACCATTAAGTGACAAAAGGACTATCTTACAGCATATTAAAAAAAATCGCTACGTAACATAGAAATCAAAATTATGTGTCCCAGAAGGATTTTAAATTATTAATATTAATACCAATGCACTCATTTGACTTAGACTTAACAATATACATTATTTTTGAGCAATAAAATAGGCAATGAAATTTAAAAAACTAGGTATTTATTAGAAAATACAAATGTGTTTTTCAAAACCTTCTAAGTAGACAAAAATATTTACACCATGTTGGAAGTATGAATAATGGCCTAAAAGTATGGTATATTATATGGTATATAGTAGGTATCTATCTATCTATACTATTATAAAACTGTAACAGGAAGTTTGTCTGTACATTGAAGATATTAACAAAAAAAAGTTACGATATGGTTTTTAGGTGTCCCTGATTCCATTTCACCAATTTTTGGATTTTTTGTCTGTCTGTTTGTTTGTGTGTTTGTTTGTTTGAACGAGTATCACGCAAAAACTACTGAATCGATGTTTATGAAACTTTTTTTGTTTGATAGCTTACGATCTGACTTAAAATCTGGTATATAATTTGTGCGGACGAAGTCGCGGGTTAACGCTCGTGTATAATAAGCCTTAAATATGTGCAAAAGCATCAGGTTTTTTATTAACAAGATAACCGCTAAATTTTAAAATTGTAACTGTTACTGAAGTGATTTTTTTTTAATTGTGGCACATTTCTGGGCTCATTTGGCTCTTCAATATTATACCGAAAAAAAAATGTCAATTACTGATTAGTCCCGGCTCAAACCATAAAATGACTGGGCTAGTACGTGTCCACTTTGACTGCTGCGTCCCTGATACGGCCAACCTATTTTTTTTTCAAGCGGCGCCCTCTACTTCGTACGCGCAAACTACTTACTACTTACCTGAGTAATCTGATTACGATGAAATAAACTTTAAATGTGAATGCAAACTAAGTTATATGTTATTGTAAAAATTCAAATTTAATAAGTTCAGTAGTTTTTAAGTCATGCGTGCACAAACAGATAAACAGAAAAATAAAAAAAAGGCAAAAATGGTCTTAAAAACGCAATGCTACGATAAAAATATATCACATATTCTTAATCTCCAATTAATTATTCTGCTTATATCTTCAATGTACAACTAAGTCAAGCTTACAATTTTATTATCAATGTAAAGTTTATCTACGGAATTCTAAAAGAGACAATACAAATTACAAATCTTAAATAAATAATAGCTCGTAAAGAATATTATTGCAAACTGAAAAGTCAACCTTGAAAAATAGAAACCACTTAAAAATTTATTGTGATTCGAACTGTCTAATGCAGTGGTAGTTCATTTCGTGAAAATGTTAATTCCATTATTTTTCTTGACTTTTTTTGGAGTGGCTGTGGCCGATACCCATGTATATCATACGTTTGATAGGGATATTTTGAGTGAAGAAGAATATCAGTATTTTGAAGACGAAGGCATTGCACCGTAAGTAAGAAAATATTTTTTTTAAACAGTATGTTGCCGACTGCTCTCAAGGAAAACATCGTGAGGAAATCTGCGTACCCTAAAGAAAACATTCTGATACGCGTGGAGTCTACCAATCTCTACTGCACCGCGTGGTAGCGTTTAACGCTCTTACACTCTCATTGAAGACAGGCCTGTGATGGCCTGCTGTGCGACGTATATAGACTGATGATGATGATGTTATAATTTCGACGTTGACTGCCGAAGAAAACCATACCGATAAAAGACATATTCGTACAAATATTGAAAGCCGGCCAAAGAAAAATAATGCTAATTCTGTTAGAACTTTTCTGTCTAAACATATTATTGGTACTACCATTTATTATTTTAGCATCAAAGTAGGATTCGATGATTTATATCAATTATACGACAAGTATTGTTTTTAGAATTCCTAAAATATCAAAGTATTACCACTGGAATTAACATCGCTTAACATTTATAAATAAAATAAATAAAAAGAACTTTTTTCATCCACACATTTTACAGAATCTTATTTTATTTATTTTTTATTTTAACACTTTATTGTACACACGGAAATATAAATGAAAACAGCATAATAGACAATTACAAAGGGCGAGCTTATCTCTTATCTCTTACATAATTTAATTATAAATATATTTTACATAAAGAGTGTGCAGTTGAAAAGGAAAGAACTTCAGCATAGTTGCTGTTAATTACGGTTTTCCCTTTTTTTAAATCGCTGCATTGAGTAAAGATAGTCGACAGGAACACCATTTTCAAAGCTAGATTGCAGAGGTTGGTGGTTGGTTTGGTGTCAGTCTTAGTTTTATAGGATCCTGATGAAAGTATGACATATCCTTTGGTATACAAATATCTTTGCCTAAATATAATGTCAAGCTAATTAACACAAACGTCATTTTCGCAGCTGGCTGGTAGGGGGTTGCCCTAGGAGTGGCAAACCTAGTTTTTTAGAATCCATATGGTGTTATTACTGGAATAAATATCATCACCTAAACATGAGTGAAGATAATTGCCAGGAACACCTCTTTTGGTCGCGTCTTCCAGGGTGTTCCAAAATTCCACTGGAATATGTCTCATTGCCTAAACATGACCTGGAGAAATCTTGCGGTGGAATCTTGGATTACTGCTTGTACTGCACTTTAATGATATAGGTTTGTAGCAAAGTTTCTGACTTGTGAACGTATAAAGTGTTTTTTTTTTTTTCAGATTTTGTACAATTGAAGTAAAAGATTGTAATGCAACCGAAGGTAGACGTCTTGATGGATCGTGCAACAATCTTCGCTACCCTACAATGGGAGCTTCATACACTCCTCAGCTGCGATTTTTACCAGCTGACTTTTCCGATGGACGTGAGTTATAATTTTTGGTCTAAGTAGATGAATTAACTACAATTTATTAATTTCGGACTAAATCATTCCATGGATGAGAAATGCATAAATTTGATCGTTTAAAGGGTTAAAAATTCCTATGTATAGCTATCAAAATGAATGGTTAAAATTTTTTAGATTTATCTTTAACTTTATTTCAGTTAAAAAAACCAGAAAATCGATGTGCGGCATGCCGTTAGCCGAAGCTAGGGATGTCCGTACGAAATTCCTTTTCGAAGGTACAGTATCAGATCAAACGTTAACTCAACTAGCGTCTATGGTTTGGGTTTTTTTTGCTGCTGATACCAGTTTTGGAGCTGATACAAGTAAGTGTGACAATTTCACGAAAATAATCATCCGGCAAAAAAAAAAAACATTGGAAGCAAAACAACAAAATGCAGATACAAAAAGAGCAAACAAATAGAGCCTCCTCTTTTTTTAACATCGGTTAAAAATAACAAAGTCGTTTATTTCATTTCATGTTCTGTTAAGTTTAGTTTCAATTTGGTTTACAATTAGTTGCTTAATTGAACGAGTATTATGAATAAAGATTGCGTTAACCCTAAAAGTGGCAACCCTATTTTTAATAGGGATCTTGGAATACAACAGCAAGTTATAGGACTCCTGTTTTCAGAAAATTACCTTAAATCTTCGGTTTCTTGCTGTTCGCCTGGAGCCAATGAAAAAAACGAGAAATGTTTACAAGTCGAAATACCCTCAAAGGATCCAGTTCACAGATTTTCTGGTATTCGCTGCATGAACTTAACCCAGCCTCTTTCATATCAGAACACGGGTTGCATACAAAACGGAACTTTACCAGAAGAAAGGGTACGTTGTTGAATTGTCTTTTTCTGATCATTTTTAGGCTTTGACTACTTATATGAGGACTAGTTACGCGTGTAATTCTACTAACAAACATTTCTGCCACTTTTTGCGGGGGGCGAGGTGACATGAAATCCGCAACTTTGGATTTTATTCCCCATAACTTTAGATTCTATTTTTGAAAGTTTAAAATCATGAAAAGTAGTCTCGTCTGAACCCCAAACGTTCTAAGTTCGAAATTATTGTTTCGCAATTATAGGCTGTCTCGTTTAGTGATAAGGTATAAAATTGAATGTAAATGCACAAGATTAATTGATCTTATACCGTGGCAGAGGGGAAATGCTACCGCAAGGCAAGTCCTTATAATAAGTAGTCAAAGTTTTTAGGGTTTTACCATTGACTTTATGTAGTTTAGTACATTAGTATCGTTGGGTTGCGAAGTCCAGCAAGGAATAATTTATTAGATCATTTACTCGTCTAGTCAAAATAGGTAGATCTTTCAAACTTTCAGATAAATAAGGTCCAATGTCTGGATGTAGTAATAGATACTCTTTCTTATACTGTGGCCTGGAAATCAGATTCCGTATGAGGCCCCTGGCCAAATCTTGTAAAGGTGCCCTCGGCCTTAATCAAAGTAAAATTCAAATTGTCTAAATTTGTGTAAAAAGCTCGTATTTGTAATACTAAAGGATTGGTTATCTTCAACGATTTTAATGTACTATGCCGTTTATGATAAAATCATATATTAACATTATATATGATAATTGACGACATACATATAATAATACAGTTTTTGGGAGTTACGCGGTTGTTATTTATCTAGAAATAAACATTTTAACGGGTTCTCAAATATACCAAAACGCGGTAAGAACACGTTAAAATGTTTATTTCTAGATTATATATCTATACTATTGTAAAGCCGTAACAGAAGTGTGTCTGTACATTGAAGATATTAACAAAAAATAAGTAACGATATGGTTTTTAGGTATCCCTGATTCCATATCACCAATTTTTGGAATTTTTGTCTGTCTGTTTGTTTGGGTGTTTGTTTGTTTGTTTGAACGAGCATCACGCAAAAAGTACTGAACCGATTTTGATGAAACTTTTTTTGTTTGATAGCTTATGATCTGACTTAAAATCTGGTATATAATTTGTGCGGACCAAGTTGCGGGTTAACGCTCGTTTTTTATATTAGGATGCGTCTATGCGTTGTTTATTTATGGAAACAGTGTTATTATTATTTGTATGGGATTGACTCGGAATTATTTCGTGCTGCTTTCTCATTCTACTCACCCTGCGTCGAATAGTCTGTGTCCCGGAAAATACCACTAGTCGGGGAATTTGGGGGGTTGCACTTTTGGTGATAGTTTGAAATATTAGTAGATACATACCTGAAAAACATAAATTCGCAATAATCCCCGATTTTGTATTGTGTATTATGGAATAATTAAGACACTTACAAAACATTAAATTTAGGTATAAACAAAAAATGGAAAACTGGTGATTTTATACAGGACGGCTTCGTTCAATACGTTTTACTTATAAAAATAATAATCCCAGGTTAATATCGTAAATTTGAGTAGATATTTAATATTTTGTAAGAGTAAAAAAATTATAACCTCAAAACTTAATTATTTACTGTTTGTTTGTATACAATAAATTTGCCTTGTGATAATTAACTGTCTCTTTTGCTAGTATGCTGGAAGAAATATATTTAGAAATACGCTTGCCCTTTGTATGCCACATTTATATCGATTTTAAGGTATTTCTCAGGGCCATCAGCCTATATAATAACTACGAAATCTTGACAAAAGTGTTATAAACTAACAGTAATACTTGTTCAAACACAATTTACTAAAGTGTATTTAATGCAATCTCAAACCGTATTTTTCCTAGACTACACTGGACAGTCTTTGGATTTTCAATAAGTATGCAAAAACTTTACGCTTCGATAAAAAATTTACATGATTATAACAAGCATCATTCGGTCTGTCAAGTTTTTTTTAATATTGCATTATTGTACGTATATTTAATTCGTTTTTGCAAATACTGCTTTTTGTTAAAAAGTTATGTACCCTGTGTTGTTTATCATTATCATTGATTGGGAAGGCACTAGCTCCTAGGTTTCAGGCATCTAGATTAGGAGCTAGGGTTTTCAATGTTCTGTTATAACTGATACTTAATAAAACAAATTTTAATTTTAATTTTTTTTTTTTTTGGGAGGGTTTAATTGGGAACAACAAATAAACTAAAAATCAACTTAAAATAACAGATCATTAAGAAAAATAATATATTCAATATTGACATATTGAATATATGACATATAAAATAACGTCGTTTTTCGGTCCGACGGGTGACGTCATTCGCAGGACCTGTTAACTCCTTGGTAAACTAATAAAAATCAACTTAAAATAACAGATCATTAAGAGCCTACCGAGCCTATTGTGCTGCCCTCAATCGTATTTTTTTTATTTCTAAACAATTAAACAACATTTTCAAAAAACAAGAATGTCACATTGCAGTCCTGATTGCCTTTCAATTTATCGGTACCGTCAAAAGTGGCCACTTTTGGCGATTTTAAAGATAATAACTACAAACATCATAAAAACAAATCCGCAGTGAACCGATAAATTGAAAATCAGCAATGACTACAATGTGGCATTCTTGTTTTTTGAAAGTATTGTTTGATTGTTAAGAAATAAAAAATACGATTGGGGGCAGCACAATAGGCTCGGTGCAGCCTTAAAAAGTTTATATATGCAATATGTCAGAATTTGACATTTGATGTTGCCGTTTCTGTTTTCAGTTGAGTTAGAAAGAGAAGACAGGTGATTTTTTGTTTTTAAAATTAAGCGAAGGTTTTTGACAAATTACAGTTAAAAATTAAACTTTCATTGCAAAACTCGACGAATTGCAAAAAATATTAAAATTAGTTTCTTAAACTGATGTCTGCTATCCGTAAAAAATATAAAATAAAGAGAAAAAAACTTGACGTATCGAATTGTAATGATTATAATTATCATGATAATTGTATATTTCACAAAAAACGTGCTAATAATGCTCAGCAATGACTTGACAGATTTCAACTTGATTTCAACCGCAGTGTCCACGTCGAGAAGTTTTAAATTCTTACTATTTTAAACTTCTTGGTCTTCGTGAACGTGTTTTGGCGTATTATTGTCTTTTCAAACTACTTCTATAATAATTCTAAAAGTATAACCAAGTAAAACCTTTAAATTCCAGATTTCAATAGCGACACCTTTAATAGATCTATCCACAGTTTACGCTAACAAGCAAGATGAATTCTTAAAAAAACAAAGACTAGGTAAAGACGGTTTAATGGTATTCGAAGAACTCAATGGTTATGAATGGCCACCAAGTAATGAAGATTCATCCTTATGTTATAACAATAAAGCACCATATGAAACTAGGTGTCATAACACTGCTTGTAAGAAAATTCCTTATTCCAAATTTTTACTTTAAGCCTTGAATACATACATACATACATACATATGCTCACGCCTATGTCCCACTACTGGGGTAGGCAGAGACAACAGATCGCCACATGCTATGATTCTGACACACATCTTTCGCCTCCTCAACATCCATAAGATTCTTCATACAAGCTCGTCGGTTCCGGGTACATTTTATTTGGCCCTTCTTCAGTACGCATCCGATTTGGTCAGCATACGTGCGCCTAGGGCGACCCCTTTCAACCATTCCATTCACACTTGCCTTGTAAATTTCATACGTCAGCCTACTTTCGCTCATTCTTTCCACATGGCCAAACCACCTCAATATACCTTTTTCAATCCTAGTCACTACATCTTCTTTCAGACCACATCTTTCTCTAATCACACTATTCCGTAACCGGTCATTCAAAGTCACACCACACATACTACGCAGGGAGCGCATTTCAACCGCATTTATTCATTTAGCCTTGAATACCGGATAAAATATTAATAAACTTAACTTAATTCACAGCAGAATTTTCTTCAAATTCTATAATTGGAGTGAACTTAGGAGTCATATGGTTTAATAGACAGCATAACAGACTTGCTAGAGAGCTTAAGAAGTACAATCCTTGTTGGGACGACGAAAAGGTTTTCTCCGCTGCCAGAGATCTTAATATTGCTCTGGCTACTCAAGTTTTCTACTACGAATTAATGCCTCTCTTACTGGGTAAGATAATAAATTACTTCCTTGCACTATTTTAGGTAAATATCTGAAATGTACTGACACGCAACAGATGTGTGTCAGTACATTTCAGATATTTACATAAAAAGGTTACGATATGGTGTCTAGGAGTCTTCGTTGAAAATCATTCGAATTGTTTATCTATCTGTTTGTTTGTTTGAACATCATGCAATAACTACTTGAGTGATATTCGCTCATCATGACAGGAGATAGTGCGGATATTGAGCTTTTCGCGTGCAAAATTTAGTGATGAAATATTCTTATACTCTCGGTTTCAATTTCAATACGGTGATGTACAATACCTAATTATGATTAATGTTTATCAGGAAAAGAAAATTTGATACGAGACAATGTGATATCAGCATCTCCTGGACACAGAGAAATTTACGACGAAACCGTTTTGCCGCAAATAGTTGCAGAATATAACTACGTTTTACGTTGGGCACATACGATAATTGATGGAAATATGAAGTAAGTGGATAGAATTCCAGTTTCATAATATAATTTTAGTACGGCGAAAAATCATTTAATTGTTTTGTCAGAACTTTGTTGAAAAATACTTTGTCTCTTTTCGTCGAGTTCATGGCATGGCGTCATTAAGTTTGACTCGGTCTAATTGATCTTAAATTCTTTCTGACTGCGTCCATGCAGAGTCTTCCAAACTGGAGAATAGGGGGAAAATGATTACAATAAGTGCAGAAAGATAAATAGCCTAGTATAAGTAGAGTAATAGCAATTTGTGATCAATAGTGTACCAATACTAACCACTTTATTCTTACAGATTGTACAATACTGATGGTGACTATTATAAAAGCTTCCCAATGCTCAATGCTACATTCAGAACTGGATGGTTGGCCATCGATGATAATATAGGCGGTTTGACGAGAGGACTGTTTAGACAAGCTGCTGCTAAGGCTAACGATCCTATAGTAGACCCTGATGTAAGTAGGTTAAAAGAAACTATGATAGTTCATATTAATATTACAAGTATGGTCAAAGTCGTTATCAACGTTCCTTACCCGTGGTCCGCCTAGAGTGACTGGTTAGTCGGGTAGGTAAGCAAAATAATATTTAGTGCACAAGTGTGTGCTCTAAACAAGAATAAACTCTGGTCTTTACGCCTTTGATCTGATAGAATGGGAAACCGATACGACCAATCGGGTCGGATGTAGTAACTGTAACCGATAGAGACTGAAATCAGGAAATATTGCCATGGCTAAATAAAAGTCCTACATACGAGTACAACACTACCTTGCAAAATTTTACGTGTCTAGCATGTTGTCAAAATAAATCAGGGGTTACAAGCATCTTAGTCCGCACTCCCGAATTTTTTTATTTATGGCATGCGAAACTTAAAAATGTTGACCCGGGCTATTTCTTCTTTTTCTTACTTTAATTCTTCTTCTCCCTCTTAGACCATTATCATATGTCCCATCTGCACGGCTAGCATGGCACCCACGACAAAGCGTTTAAACGAGAAAAACTTCATGCGCTCTCTTTCTGGCATACGTAAAATAATAAAAATGGAGCCACATCTCGATTTTTATCGTTTTCTCGGGGGTGGCATGCGAGGCCTACAGGTGTGTGTGTTTCATTGTAATTATTTACGTTGCATTTTGTCTTCGTATAGATGGCAGAATCAGGATACCCGGGTGCATTACGAATGCATGATATAATAACAGCAGATCTTGCGAAAGGTAGACTATTTGGTTACAAACCCTATGTTGACTACTTAAAACGTTGTACTGGAAAAACTATCACAACATTTGAAGACCTAAGTGAGGTGATGGATAAAGAGGTAAAATTTTATTAAAAATGTAAGCCAAATTAAACATTGTAGACTCATTGTTGGATAGCTTTGATAAGGTACACTTTAGAAGGCATCGTTGGGCTTTCATAATATTATGTCTATCCATTGACTTCTTTCTCAATTTCAGAGTCTTTCAAGCTTCACAGGAATGAGTTTGTATCCTAATAGCTGTTATTTATTTCAGAGAATAGAACTTGTCCAATCGGTATACAAACACCCAAGAGACATTGACCTCTTAGCGGGAATATGGATGGAAAGGCCTGTAAAAGGAGGCATAGTTCCAACAACAGTATACTGCTTGATTGTAGAACAACTCAAGCGCAACACTGTATCTGACAGATATTGGTACGAGAGGAAAAACAGACCAAATGCTTATACTGAAAGTATGATCGTGTTTTAATTTTACGTAGCAATTTAGAAATGTCGTTCTGAAAATTTTCAATTTCAATCGTTAGAAAGTGAACCATTGAAAAAAGTTGTTGAAGAGAAAATTGTTATCTAATGCGAGTCTGTCCGTGCGTCATGAACAGCAATATGCAACGGCTATACAGGGTGTTTGCATTAATTTAAGTGGGGATTGTACTCATGAACAACATTCCCTAAGAAACCAACCGGAAATTCGCAAAAAAATGTTTCGACTTCTTATACAAAAGTTCGATCAGCTGATTGCATTTACTATGGGAAGTCCAATAATTTTTTTACGAATTTCCTATCGGTTTCTTAGGGAAAGTTGTTCAGTATCATGGGTACAATCACCCCTTAAAGTAATGCAACTGTTTACCCTCTGAATTTCTTATACCTACAGTTGTGAAAGATATAATCAAACTCACAACTACAGTCCCTTTCGGGGTGGGCAGAAACTTTGCTGCAACTATCGACTACCTATTCAAGTTAACAGTAAAATGTTCTTTTTAGTCGACCTTAAAAAAACAACACAATATAGAAAAGTCTTTATAATTGTTGCATACTCTGTGATAAAACTTACAGTTTTCTACACATCTGTAGGTTGTAAGACTGGAACTGGTGTTTAATTTCAGAACAACTTAAGGAGATCAGGAAAGCATCAATAGGCAGACTTTTGTGTAAAACTGGTGATAACGTCACCCAGATTCAACCGAAGCCTTTTGAGAGATCCGGTTCTGGGTAAGTTACAATTATTACAAAGTTACAAAGGGCTACGTGTATAATATTTTCTTTGTGAAATACCAAAAAGAGATAAAAATAGTATGTTCTGGGCCTCAAGAAAATTGTGTGTCACTGATTGGGATAACATTTCATATCAGTACCTATACTGAGACTTGTTAGAATTCAAATTATAAGTAGGTAATCATCATCATCATCATATCAGCCATTAAACGTCCACTACTGGACATAAGCCTCCCCCAAAATGGGGGGAATTTGCCATAATCGCCACGCTTGACAGGCGGGTTGGCGATCGCAGTTGGATCGAATCAATGTGTGTACTCAGAGGATGCTGCTGCCCATCCTTCAGTAGATCCCTTAGTATTGTATTATCCAATACAATTATATGTATTAACTTAAGATCAACTTTAAAAAAAATCTTTTGTTTACAGAAACGAAATTGATGATTGCGACAAGACAACGCTGAACATAAATATGAGTGCTTTTAAAGATGATTCTTGTACAGGTCAAAGCTAAAAAGTGTAAGAAGAAACAACCAACCCGGAAGGAAGTAGAACCCTTCCGAATTATAATTATTTCTCCAACCCTTTATTTTTATAATAATAAAAACATTGTATGGCTATGCTTAGAATAGTATAACCATAATTATAACTAGACTGATTCATGTATGCAGGGTGTAACAAAACACCCTTGTGATAATTAATTGCGTGGTTTATATTATCCAACTGAACAACTTTTACTATGGAGCCAGCCAATCACCACTATCACTAGATAATATAAAACGAGGTCGCTTCCCGCTGCCTGTCCCTGTGTATGCTTAAAACTACGCAACGGATTTTGATTTGGTTTTTTTAATAGATAGAGTGATTCAAGGGGAAGGTTAATGTATATAATACATCAGCATTGCAGTCGTGCGAATCCGGAGATCGTATTGAAATAAAATAAAAATAATCTACTGTTTCATACAAAACAGTCGTACCGACTCGTCGACTCAATTATCTTAACTTAATTATTACTTAATTATCAATACCAATTAAGTATAAACATTGATAATGCAATCTGTTGTCATTAACAAGTGCCTTGGTTCAGTTTTGCCACTGTGGAATGAAGTAAACTGTATTAAAAAAATTGGTTACGAAATTGTTTAACTAAACCCGCGTCCATGCGTCATGAACGGCAAAAGACAAAACCAAATTGGTGTGATATTCATGCATTCTATTTGATCAAGTTAACCGTCCGTTTTGACGATATTTTAAGAATTGCTACGCTGTCAAACCAACGACCATAGTCCCTTTCAGGATGGACAGTAACTTGAATACAACTATTGACTCCCTATTCAAGCTTACGGTTAAGGAGATCAGGACGGCATCAATAGGCAGACTTTTGTGTAAAACTGGTGAAAATATCACCCAGATTCAACCGAGGCCTTTATACCATATTATTAGATCCGTTAGCGAAATATTAAGCTTTAAAGTGAACATTTTTGTTTGAGTCAAGTGTGGTATGGTTATAAGTCTTATCTTGAGGTGGTCAGCAAAAAGATAAGCTTTCTCGAATCAGAAAATCTACCACACTATTTATAAAGATAAGAAACAAACGAGGACCCAGATGGGAACCTTGTGGCACCCAAAAGTTGCCACAAATGACTCCGACCCGAAACCGTTCAGAGGTACATATGAGCTCCTTTCAGTTATCCAAGACCCGATCCACCCGAGGAGACACCCATGCATACCAAATCCACCGAGTCTGTTGATTAGTTTATTCTGTGGTCAACTTTGTCAAATGCTTTACTGAAATCCGCGTAGATGGCGTCTTCTTTAGGCATAGTTTCAGTAATTCCGACCACCATAACTCCTTTAAACCAGATGGCGACCAATCGCAACATTAGATATTCAAGTCCAATAAGTCCGGGAGATGACTCTAATCTGTCTTGGAACCCAGAACCATTAACAATTTTAAAGTTATCTAGGTATTACTAATTTTCTTTTTTGGTGATCTGTTATCTACTTACCTTCTTAATATGGTACAACAATACTGAATAATTAAAATCTACAAATTTAGATTGTCGTTTATAACTATCAGCCGATAGGTATGTGTGATACAAATAGCATGAAAATATAAACTCTATTTCTTTAAATATTCTGTTTGAATTATTTATTTTTCATGTTTATTCACCTGAAGCATATCAGACACATGTGGTTTTATTTTTCTCTTCAATTGCGTCACTATTATATTAAGGATTATTGAGTATTAAAAAAATAAGGGTTCTTCAAGTTGAAGATACTTATCTATAAATGGTCCTTCTTAATAATATGCTGACTCTTTTTTAAGGGGATGATCAGACCGTCAAACTGAACAACTTTTAGAATGCGATAACCAACGTAATAGACAACTGATCAGTTGAACGGAACAAATGAAACATAATTGACCTACGGAATTCTAAAAGCGACAATACAATTACATTATATTCCAAATTAAACCAATTCATACCTATATTGCAATTAGTATTGTCCAATGCGGTGGCCGTTCATTTTGTGACAATGCTACGAGTATTTCCATTATTTTTCTTTGTTTTTTGTGAAGTGGCTGTGGCCGATACCAATATATATCATACGTTTGATAGAGATATTTTGAGTGAAGAAGAATACAAGTATTTTGAAGAGGAAGGCGTTGCACCGTAAGTATGAAAAAATATTTTAACCATTATATTCGTGAGAAAATTTACATACGCTGATGACTGCGCGTTGTGGACTTACCCTGCCCTTTAAATGCGTTACATATTGAAAGGGTGTCTGTATTTGGGTCAAATTGATTTGCAGTTTTACGAGAATATGGAATAGCAGATTTTTATCGCGTTTTCCACTTTGGTCCCTTAGTTGTTCAGTTTGATGGTCTGATTATCATTATAATTATATCAATAAAAACCATTAGCATATTAAGAAGGAACTTTTATGTGAACAATAATCTTACAGTTTTTGTACAATTGAAGTAAAAGATTGTAGTGCAACCGAAGGAAGACGACTTGATGGATCATGCAATAATCTTCGCAATCCTACAATGGGAGCTTCTTACACTCCTCAACTACGATTTTTACCAGCTGACTTTGCCGATGGACGTAAGTAATAAGTTTTTTCCAAGTAATTTATAGATTTTGGACTATTCAATAGTATGGTCATAGATAGGAACATTGGAAAAACTGAAACAGATGGGTATTCAAGTTCCAGATTACAATAAATTTAGAAAAATAAAGGGATGAAGACAATACAAACTTTTCACTTTACTTTTTATTTGCTGGTCCATATTACAATAGCATTAGCACAGAGTACTAAAATTACTACGGATTATTATTTAGCTTAAGACCCATTTCCAATCATAACTTCCATCTCCAATATGACTAGAATAAACTTTACTGTGTAACTATAGGATGGTTTAGGATACGATACCTACTTTATTTTTAATATTTCATTTCATTTATTCAGCCTTAAATTGCATGTAACAACACAACACAACACATCTGTACAGATGTGTTGTGTTACATTATTTAATTGGTGTCCAAGGTCCAATGCAATTTTACCCAGAGGTGTAACTTAAGAATAACTCTGTACCCTCCGTGAAAAATGCTGAGTCTTATATTAAAATTTATTTTTGTTCATATTATTGATCTGAATAAACGATCTATCTTTCTGTCTAGTTAGCATAACTCTAGCGGCTCTAGAACCGGATATAATTTTTGTGTATTATGATATTAGTACATTTTTTTCGTGGAATGTATTATAATTATACATGCGGATTCATCTTATAAAAACTGTGTGTGTAAAGAAATACAACTTCAATTGAATTATCCAAAACTCTGAACCTCAATATATTTAACTTTTTGAAAAGTGATTCAATTGAAGTCATATTAGTTCACACATCACCGTACCATTTATTTAGAACAATTATTGTACTGTACCTACATTCCTAATAATATAAGGTGTAACAAAATTGGGTGAAACTATTTTAAGGGGATGATCAGACCATCAAACTGAACAACTTTCTCTATGGGACCAATATCGAAATCGCGAAAAAAAAACAGCTGTCCCATACATTTAGGTCGAGTAGATTAGTATGGGACAGCTGATTTTTTTTTCGCGATTTCGATATTGGTCCCCTTGAGAAAGTTGTTCAGTTTGATGGTCTGATCATCCCATTAAATTAGTTTCACCTAATTTTGTTAGACCTTATATTGTAAAATAATCCTAATAAATGAAACTGAATAATTTTATTTACTTATTATTTATTAATATTGTAAAATAACCCTCCAGGTCTTTGAAAGTAACGCGGTTAATATTTACTCGAAAATTTTAACATTTTTTCTTACGGCGTTTTGGTATATATCTTCCAAACATACAAAAAACTCAAACACACTAACTCAAATATTCCAAAAAGCGAAGAACCCGTTTAAAAATGTTTAATTTTAGAGTAAATTCTCCAGATAGACTGGAAAACTTTTGAAAGTTCAAGGAAACAGCATCGCATGAGCATCGCATCTATATGCGAACTGCAAAATTAAATCGTTATGAAGATCATTGCGGAGGCCTCCAACAGTTGACGTCTAGGCTGAATTTATAAAGATGATTGTATAATTTCAAATATGATTGATTTTTAAACATGTTACAGCCATGTTGTGCTTTTTCGAATCAAATTAAAGATTGAAAAATTTGTCTCGGGCGGGACTTGAACCCGCACTCTTCCAAACCGAGCCAGTGGGATTGAAAATTTCGTTCTCTGGGTAGTGACCCAGAGAACGAAATTTTCAATCTGTTGTGTCTTAAGGGGACGTGAGCGCCATCTAGTTTCATGGTAGTTATTACAAACTAACCAACCCGCAAGTCCAGCATTACAACAGGAATTCATACGATATTATTATGATTGTATAACTTTATTTCAGTTAAGAAACCAAGAAAATCTATGTGCGGCATGCCGTTAGTCAATGCCCGAGATGCGCGTACAAAGTTCTTATTCGAAGGCACAGAATCAGATCAAACTTTGACTCAACTAGCGCCTTTGTTTTGGAATTTTTTTTCCGCTGACACCAACTTTGCACAGGATACACGTAAGTGCAACAATTCAGGAAATTATAAACTTCAGGCACACTGCAAGCAGTTCATACAACGAGCTCGCGACAAGATGATGTAATCATATTATGCGAAGCTGAGTCTGGTGCTACTGCAATTATTAACGTGAAACATCTCTTCTCTTCACGTAATGTTATGGATGCGTAGATAGAGACTGGCGTAAGCGAAAGGTCTTATTCTATGTATAGAAAATTTTGATTATAATATTGAAGTTTTCGTAAAAAAACAGTCGCCAATTTTATTTACTGCTTTATAAACGCACATTCAACATTCGTATTTAAATTCTTCATATTACCTACATTTTCTTTGTTTCGTAATCATAAACTCTTTGTGCCAACATTTACTATCGAACACATTTCAAACCACATAGGTGAGGTCTAAATTGGTAAGGAGCAGGGACGGTCCAGTGTCCATATATCGTAGTACACTTTCTTATACGGTTTGTACTTTAGGATGCAAGGAGAATGAATCAAAACTTAAAGAGAGATCGATAACTTTTTCTTTTTTAATTTGGTAAACAATTATTTGTTGTTCAAACGCCCCACCCCAATGTTGGAGGCCTTTTTGACATTGTCTTTTCGTTAGCTCCATCATAGGCTCCGATTTCACGAAAAAGTTCAATCCCCTTATATCTCGGAGAGTTGTGAAAATATAATATTCAAAAATGTCTCAAAAGATGCGTATTTACTAAAAGGTGCAAAAAGAGTTATTGGAGAAAGTCAAAAACAAAAAACGTTATGGCCGAAATAGTGAAAAAAATCAATTTTTTTCCGAATTTTTTATTTTGGCGCTCGATATTTTGGAAACGAGGAATGATATCAAAAATTTGAGCAAATCCTCTGGAAAATTGAGTCAGCTACAATTTGAGCCTAAAACGAAGACGATCGGATTAAGGGTTTGCCCTGTAGCCTAACCTTTTTGAGACTATATTTTTTCGAATTCCGTAGATTCATTTCCAATGTGCTCGATAGTCGTGTGAGGCACGAAATATATTATTTTTTGTATTTCTACTTTAACAAGGGTGTAGTAAACAAGTAATGAGATCTTGGAATATAACGCCAATTTACAGGACTTCTTTTTTCAGATAATTACCGTAGATCTTCTGTTCCTTGCTGTTCGCCTGGAGCCAAAGAAGAAAACGAGAAATGTTTACAAGTCGAAATACCCTCAAAGGATCCAGTTCACAGATTTTCTGGTATTCGCTGTATGAACTTAACCCAGCCTCTTTCATATCAGAACACGGGTTGCATCCGAAACGGAACTTTACAAGAAGAAAGGGTACGTTAATGATTAGTTTTGACCTTTTCTGCAAATTTTTATGATCCCGTCCAACAAGGACTATTATTAATTCTTCTTCATTCAATCTGATTAGTTAAATCGAAGCTATGTGGTACTTGTCTTGCAGGAAAAGGAAAATGTTTCGGTCTTTAAAACAGGCTAGGAGCGATTTCCGGTGATCAGTCGATAGATGTTAATCAATGACTTAGTGATGGCCATATCGACGTTTTCGGTAAATGTTGATAGCATGTCATGTCGCGTTGATCCGTTACTTCTGGAAGATAAAAAAACGTGTTTATTTCAGTGACTTACATAACTTTAATTTATTCTATTAGAAATGCCTTCAAATTCCAGATAAATGCAGCGACACCCTTGATAGACCTTTCCACAGTATACGGTAATAAGCAAGTAGAATTCTTAAAAAAGCAAAGACTGGGTACAGACGGTTTAATGGTATTCGAAGAACTCAATGGTTATGAATGGCCACCAAGTAATGAAGATTCTAACCTATGTTATGCTAATGAAGCACCTTTTGAAACTAGGTGTCATGACCATTGTAAGTTTTCTAGAAGATCATAAATGATCGTCATTTTTTCATATTCTTTATAAGCGTTTAGAATGATTTCAATGCCGAAGCAAAGAAGTGGATACACAAATTTTATTTAATGATCTAGACAAAGTTTGCCGAACATATTTTTCCCAGAATTTAATAACTAAACGACGATTAATTGATTAAATAATTTTTTTCAATATAGCATAGTATAGTGTCTCTAACAAGGATTTATTACTTAAGGAAACAAAAATGTCTAAAACACTAAATTATATGATTATAAGAAAAAAACACCCATTAATTTATTTCGTACTTAATAGTTATATGTATATGTTTATAATTTAATGTATAACTTATGAAATTCACAATTTTTATTTAGCAACCAATTTATTCAAAAATCCTTGCTTAGGTGCACATCTTAATCTCTGTAGGATATAATTCGTTTATATTCTAAATTTCATGTTTTGATCTTTAGTGGTTAAAGTACTGCGTGGTCTGTTAGTCAGTCAATCGAGGAATGGTTTTTCGTGTAAATAGGAACCAAATAAAACAGATGTTTAAAATTTTCAGCTGATTTTTCAACAAATGCCCTAATTGGAAGAAATCTAGGAGTCATGTGGTTTTATAGACAGCATAACCGACTCGCTAGAGAGCTCAAGAAGTACAATCCTTGTTGGGATGATGAAAAGGTTTTCTCCGCTGCCAGAGACCTTAATATTGCTCTAGCTTCTCAAGTTTTCTATTATGAATTAATGCCTCTCTTACTAGGTAAGGTAATAATTTACTTATTCAAATATTCTCCTACTCTCGGCTCTAATACGGTGATTTATCGACTATTACAAAACCTTATTATTGATTATCAGGAAGAGATAACATGATACGAGACAATGTAATATCAGCATCTTCTGGACATAGAGAGGTTTACAACGAAAGCGTTTTACCGCAGCTAACTTCAGAATATCTCTATGCTTTACGTTGGGCACATACGATACTAGATGGGAATATGAAGTAAGTTGATACAGTTTCAGTTTTATATATAAAGCAAAAAGACTTTTGCCGAGTATTGCTAGTGATCGATAGTGCCGAAATGGATAAGGCAGGACTAAGTTAAAAAATATGTTCATCTTCCATCGAGTTCATGTCATGTCATTGAGTTTGACTCGATCCAATCAGCATTAGAGGCTTTGTGATTTCATCCAGATTGCACTAAACATTATTTAAGTTCGTAATTTGAAGAGGCTTTCTTCATTCAACCCACCGTGGTAGACAAGATTCATTGAAAAATAGGGTAAAATTGGTTCCAATTTCTGCAGTAAGATTGATTGCCCAGTATTATTAACGTTTAAAAAATCCAAGGTCATACCGTTCTTCTTCTTGTGGTAACATATCTTATCAGAGGTTGGCTATCATTTGGGCTATTCGGACCTTGCAGATTGCTGCCCTGAATAGAGTAATCGAGTTCATATTGAACCATTCACACAGGTTCTTAAGCCAGGAAGTTCTTCTACCAGGCATACGTCTTCCCAAAATTTTCCCCTGCATAATAATCTGGAGAAGTTGGTATTTTTTACTTTTCATAATAAATTATGATCGAATTGAAGTCATACGAGGTACTGTAGTTTCGGATTTTTCTTGGTTTTGCAGGACTTCTAATCACTTCTTTATCCTCCTTATTACATACCACTTTATTTTTACAGATTGTACAATACTGACGGTGACTATTATAAAAGCTTCCCCATGGTTAATGCTACATTCAGAACTGGATGGTTGGCCATCGATGATAATATAGGTGGTTTAACTAGAGGACTTTTTAGACAAGCTGCTTCCAAGGCTAACAATCGTATAGTAGACCCTGATGTAAGTTGTTTATCAGACACATGACGCTAAAACAAGGCGTTAGATGAAATGACTCTCACCGAAACTGACAGTTACGTTAGTCTAATATTAAAAGTCACGTAAGTTTCCTAATAAGAGATTTTCCAAAGTCCATAAAAAGGAAAACGTAGTTCTAAATGGCTCGATAGATGGCGTTGACGCAACAGGTATGAGCGACTTTGCAGATAACAAAATATAAATAACATGAAAAAATTTGTGTTTTTAAGTAAGCAGAACAATGTGAACATATACTTTGTCAACGGTTGCGCCTTACTTAGTGACATGTATTTTTTTGCTAAATATTGAGCCATAATTTCCGTTTATTGCTCTCGCGTCAACGCGATCTTTCGCGGTTTTTTGGAACTACGTTGTACTAGCTGTCAGAAAACTCCTCATTACGAAAACAAATTCAGGCGGACAAAGAGCCGCCAGGAGTCACGTTGCTTATTCTGACTCGTGCACTTCTTTCGCGTGATTTCGCGCGTCGCGATTTGTCCTGCCACGAGGCTCCGCAATCCTTAATCTCTTCTTGTTCTTGACCAAAAGCAATCCCTGAGATTAGGATAGATTCTCCCATAAACTACTTGACACTAGCGGAAATGAAGTGCTAACGCACAAGCAAGAGTCTATTAATTATAAGTAAAAAAATAAAAAAAGACTGCGCTGCGTGTTTGTACCGAGGAGCACATTCGTACACTCGAATCTAGCCTAATTTCTTCATAATTATAGCCTGTACTATTCATCTTCGTCTCACGCGCCAGGCTATTGCGTCTTTTATTTTATAGATGTTCTATTAGCGCACGGCGTGCGTTCCGGAAAGCGCACGGCAAATCGTTCAACTTAAAATAAGCTTTAATTTCTTAAGGCGGTTGCAGAGGGGTCCATTTTATACAAAACGTTGACGCACAATACGCGTAAACAGTAGTAATATATATAACTTTTTATATATGGGAAAATAGTTTGGAATATCTAGATGCCGCGTAACGAATAACATTTGCAATTAATAAAATAATTACGAAGATATAAAGCTTTGAAGTTTTTCATACAAAATTTTAAAAGCTTTATATCTTCGTAATTATATCTAGATTCTAGATCTAGATTTTCTAAACTATTTTTCCACATATAAATTATTACTTTTATTAATTCCGTCTACGCGTATTGTGCGTCAAACGTTTGTATGGACTGAAACCACCTTAAGCATAGAGATTATGTTGGTTCCTTGTAACTTCGTAAGTATAAAATCTATAGGGTAAGGGTATTTTTTTATTCTTTCTAAAGGATTGAGATCTGGTAGTGCACTCACAGCCGCCACTGAACATAAGACCTACGGCTAAAGAACTGCATGTAATAAACAATTTGTTATCGACGACATAGATTGCAGAATTTCACCATCGTAGCTAGCATGTCGTTGGAGATAGCACATGGGATACGATATACAGGGTGTAAGAAAAGTATTATTAACCTTCAAACCACGTACCCTACCCATCAAACTAAACAACTTTTAGTATTGGAGCTAAACTGTCAAAGCAAATAAAATCTGTTGTTTCATACTAAACTACAAAAACTACGCGACTCAAATGTATGAGACAGCTGATTTTTTGTTCTCAGAGGTTTGCTCCCATAGTAAAAGTTGCTCCGTTTGATGGGTAGAGTTTAAAGGTTAATGATACTTTCCCTTACACACTGTATAGAATCTTCCAGCAATTTAAAGTTTTTTCATGAAAACTAATAATTATTATTTATTTGCATTTAATCTTGGCATTGTATTTTTGTATAGATAGCAGAATTGGGATACCCTGGTGCATTACGAATGCATGACATACTAACAGCAGATCTTTTTAAAGGCAGATTATTTGGCTACAAACCGTATGTTGACTACTTGAAACATTGTACTGGAAAAACTATCAAAACATTTGAAGACCTAAGTTCTGTTATGGATAAAGAGGTATGATTTTATTATGACTGTTACAAAATGTTTAGCTTGTCTTTTGTACGGCCCTGACAAAGATGCCAACGGTTTTAAACAAATCAATCTTTCTAGAATAAATTAAAATATATCTAGAATAGTACAGGAATACATATAATTGCCAATTGCTTTTAATAATTTCAGAGAATAGAACTTCTCCAATCAGTATATAAACACCTAAGAGACATTGACCTCATGGCGGGAATATGGATGGAAAGATCTGTTAAAGGAGGCATAGTTCCAACAACAGTCTACTGCTTGGTTGTAGATCAGCTGAAACGCAACGTTGTATCTGACAGGCATTGGTACGAGAGGAAAAACAGACCAAATGCTTATACTGAAAGTATGCTATTACTGTTTTGTAGTTTCTTATAATAATTGACAAATTTGTATACGTTGCCTTCCTGAATAAATTCCCATGTTATACATTATATTATATGGTTAAATCTAATTAGTTGGCGAAACTTAACAAACGTATTTGGTATCTGTTACTAACTACAGTTGCGTGATAATGACTTGCCGCCCGATCACATGATTACAGGTCAATATCGGCCCGCGCCCCGCCGACTGCAGCCTACGCGCACAATAATAAAAATTTGTTAATCATCAATACCAATTATAAACATTGATAATGTAATCTGTTATCATTAACAAGTGCCCTGGTTCAGTTTTGCCAACTAATTTGAGATAACCTAATAAAGGGAGAATAAAGTGAATCGTATAAATAAAAATTCGTTAAGAAATGATTCACACATTGTTTATTCGAAAGATCCATAAAATAGTAACATTGGATAAGATTATAAATAAAGAGACTTAAAACTAAACTAGCCTAGGATGTGGTGCAGATTCGGTCCTGGTGGGAGGGTACCCAAAACGCTGGCCGCATTTCCTCGCTGAATGGCTATGCTGATCCGTTGAGCGAGGAAAGAGCCAGCCCTTGGGTCTCCTGTCGAGTCTATGAGGCGGTTTGACAGGTCTTTAAAAAGCGCCTAAAGAAAGCGCGTTAAGAAATTCTTTATCTAACCCCGCGTTCATGCGTCATGAACGGCAATAGACAAAACCAAATTGGTGTGATGTCCATTTTGTTTGATCAAGTTAACCGTCTGATTCATAAAAACTAACGAACACGTTTTGTTTTTTTTCTTCATATTGCTGTCTCCCGTTTGCAATGGAGGGAAGTCGGATATTTCGTTTTCCTACTCCTCCTATCTTCTTTGATTAATTCATTGCGGGTTCCAAGACTGATTAGAGTCATCCCCCGGGCTCGCTGGACTTCATTATCCAGTTTTGTGAATGGTCGCCGCTGTTGATCCTGGCTTACAGGAGTTACAGCGGTGGGAATGTGTGGTGGGCCTATGCCCGAAATTTTTAAATTAACGACCATAGTCCCTTTCAAGGTGGACAGTAACATGAATACAACTATTGACTTCCTATTCAAGCTTGCGGTTGATCCACGGAAAAAAGAAACAGAATTCTTTGTAGCTCTGTGATGAATGTTAGCGTTTTCTATTCATTTAGGGACTTGATATAGAAATCAGATAGGGCACGCTTTCTATATCAAGTCCCTTACCGGTTTTAATTTGTAAAACTGGTGTTTAATTTCAGAACAACTTAAGGAGATCAGGAAGGCATCAATAGGCAGACTTTTGTGTAAAACTGGTGAAAATGTCACCCAGATTCAACCGAGGCCTTTTGAAAGGCCCGGACCTGGGTAAGTGACCCCTGAAACCTCGTTAAGAATAATGAAATAAAATGTCCTGGTACTCATGACAATTTTAGTTGACACAGTTATAGAGTTGTCACCGAATAGAAAAACATTTCGTATTTGGAGTGCAATTCTCTAAACGTCACATCCATAGACGAATTTTTTTCGCTTACGCTAGTAGATGTAATATCAGTGTAACCGCGTATGAGATATACAATTTATATAAAGCTTAGGAAGAAAGAAAGAAAGAAAAATAATTTATTTGGATGTCCGACACACATACAATCTTTTCAAGTATCACGGATACATTTAGCTAGCTAGGAAGCTAGTTAGGAAATGACTCCGGAGTTGAACTACAGGGTGAAATTGGTATCATTAGCATCCTTTTAAGCTAAGAGTCTACTCATCAAACTGAACAACTTTTCCTATGGGATCAAACCTATCGAGCAAAAGAAAAATCTGCTGTTCCGTACTAAACTGCACCCGCCGCCGCTGGCTACTCGACTCAAATGTATGCATCAGCTGATTTTTTTTGCTCCGATCGGTTTGCTCCCATATTAAAAGTTGTTCAGTTTGATGGGTAGACTCTTAGTTTAAAAGGATGCCAATGATATCAATTTCACCCTGTATAATACGATTACCTATTCTGTGTCCGGAGTCAGACAGCCGTCGTAGTATAAAAAAGTTGTTACGTCGATAATGTTAGCAACAAGGTAGCGATCTCCTTTTTTAACTAGAGCGAATCTGATATGTGCATCTCTTATTAAGTGAATAGAAATATAATAGAGTGAATATGACAAGACATGTGCTTCCTTCTATTAAGTTCTCTTTCTACTAATTTGAGGTTATGACGATGTATGAGCATAGAGAATTGCATTGCAGTACCTGCCTACCTAATCTGAGACTTTTTGTATGAAGTTAATACGTATTGATCGGAATTATTACAATCAGTTCTGAATTTGAATTATTTACTTGAGAACAACTTTTAAGAATTTCTTTTGTTTACAGAAACGAAATTGATGATTGCGACAAGACAACGCTGAATATAAAAATGAGTGCTTTTAAAGACGATTCCTGTTCTTGTCAAAGCTAAGTATGATACCAACTGGCTTGCGCGTAATTAGTTTTCTATCTTCTTTTTCCAATATAACAATAAAATATTTGTATGTCTGTGCTGAATTTCATTATAATTATAACTTCACTGATTAAATTTTTTAATGAGATACTCTATGGCACCAACTTCGAAATCCCGAAAAAAAAATCTGTCTCATACTAAACTACTTGAGGCAAATGTTTTTTTTGCAATTTCGATGTTGGTCCCATAGAGTTCAGTTTGATGATAACGTAAGTAAAGTTTCAATTTATTAAAGTATAAGGGTGTCTGGCATTGTCACTATACTTACGTTACAGCATAAAAGCTGAGTTTTATTCATGTTACTCTAGAAGATGTTTCCTCAGTGGCCCGACAGTTTTGATACTTCCAGCCCCTGACCAGAAAAAACATGCTACCTGCCAAAGAAACCATGACTCAAACTTCATAGTTGCCTATCATCCCCACATGTGCTGGGAGCATGCGCTGAGAAACTTTCAGCTTTTAAAATAACGAAGGTCTGATCGTCACGGACTTATAGCATAGTAACGAGATAGTTCAATTCAAACTACTAACTATTCCAGTATAAACCAGTATTTACAAGCCAACAGTTAGCACTATAATGTCTAGAATGTTCCGAGGATGTGCAATAGCTTCTAAGCCGACGTTCCTGCAAGATTCATGGACTAGTCACTTAAAATGCTGCGTGATTTATTTCACAATTCGAAATATTCTTCTAGCAAGTGGTAGAGCGTGTTTATTCAAATTAGTTCCATGGTAGAAGTTTCCTCTTGGAACTAGCTAGTCCTTTTTACCCTAGTTTTTACCCAGTGGTTCTGCGGAAATGTTTTAGTACCGTAAAATCGTTGCCGGTGGCGTTAAATTGATGAATTAGATCACGATTGTAAAATAATAATTATTTTGATCCAGGACGACGACTTTATGAACGAAAGTCCTAATTGTATGTTTTATATGACTATATTGACCTATATAGGGAATAAGTTGTCACACATGACGTTATGTCCAGTATATTTACGAGTAAATCCCTACGTAAATCCATAATTATCGAACTAGATGTTTCTAATCTTAGCCCTCTTTCGGCTCTTTAATGTTAGCGACATTAAATCTACCAAAATAAAATCTTTGGCATCTACATTATTAAGGACCTATTGGAGTTTTATTAATAGAGCCCCATAGAGAAAAAAGCTTGTATGGAATGCACAAAATGATCACGTGAAGAGCTCGCCTAGATGATCTTGTCGGTGAAAAACATACACCGCTGCGATTTGTAATAAGGTGTACTAAAGGGAGATGTGAAAAGGGGGCGGGGCCAGTGTCGCAGCAATATGCGCAAAAACGGAACACATTGCTCGCGACAGTAAGGATTCAATATATTATGCGGCTTAAAGCCAGTCGAGATATTATGTGTAAATAGTTTACAATGCTTGCGTAGTACTAAAGATTATTCGAACGTTGAGTTCTGATACCGATAATGAGCACATTCAAGCTAACAAAATACTTGCTATCGCGTGGTACTGGTAGTGATGCGACACTAGGTTTCGTACTCAGCGCGTTGGTTGGCATCTCTCTAGTTGGTAGCTGTATGAAGTATGAAGCTTAACATATAATGGTATAGCAGTATAATGTTTTTGGTCGTTGCTTAGCAGAATTATTAAAGCGTCATTTTAGCATGACATAGTGTACATTAGATTCCTCGACATGTCCGCGATATGCCAGAAGTGCACTGAGCGAGACTGTCTGCTATTTGTCGGCGACATTTCATATCGCACTGTATTTGTCTATGGTTGGAATTTAATAGGAATCAAGTCTTCAATCTTGTTGATATCAAGAAATAGATGGAAAAAATGTGTCTAAACTATATCATCTCAGCCGATAGAAATACACTGCTGTACACACGGCGACATATCAACACGCAAAACCAAAATAAGCTGGCCGCGCGTAGGTAGAGTAATGTATAACTTCGCGCGGCCAGCTTATGTTGGTTTTACGTAGCTTGATGTGTCGCCATGTGTATGTAGGCCTACCCCAATGGTCGCTGCAATGATGGGTCCTGTGCTACCCTCATCCAAATGGTTTCCGCCACCTTCACCAGGTCGTTGATCAACCTCGTAGGGTGCCTATCGCAAAAACTCTTCGGCCCCATCGGCCATCTGTTCTATGAGCAATGAGCCCCGCCTCTTGCCACTAAAGTTTAGCAAAAGATTTGCAGAAGAACCATAGAGTTCGTCCTTCGGGCTGTGTCGCGAAAAACGAACTCTGGCTCTGGTTCTTCTGCAATTTTTTTTATTTCTAATTTGATCTCGCAGTGAAACTTCGAGGATAGCTCCCTCCCCTGCTCTTTGGAATTTTAGCTTTGTATGAGGCTTTTAGTGAGCGACCACGTCTCAGTTCCGTACACACTGGCCAAAGACTCGCCTTGTGACACTGTGATATTTTTGTGGGTTTTTATATCAAAGGGGGACAATATAAAAAGCCGCTAAAATATCGCACTGAATCCCGCCTTATTTGTTCCATCCTGGTTTCTGTATGTTATAAACTAGCTGTTGCGGGGCGTTGCAATGCCCCTTTTTTTCCGACACACACTTGGCCTTTTTTTCATAGGCTAAGTTCATCACGGATAATGTAGCATTCAAATGGTGAAAGAATTATTCAGATCGGTCTAGTAGTTTCGGAGCCTATTCAATACAAAAAAACCAACAATCAAATCTTTTCTCATGACTGATCATTGAGGTACCCAATGACATTAGTAAACAAGATGGTCGAAAGAGGTACCTACTAGAGGCGGCACCTAGACTAAATTTTTTGTAACACTCGTTTGAGCTGATGAGCTCAAACTTACTTAGTATGTGCCGGGCGCGTGCTGCACCACGACGCCCCCAGTGCGCGTGCGGCACTGCTGCTGATCGCGCGGCACAGATTTTGTTCGCGTTGTTTTTCTATACATAATTATTCAATGTGACAGACATGCATTTGGTGTACAATAAAGAATAATTTATTAATTGAATATAAAATATCTATAAATCAGAAGAAAGTACTATTATTAACTGTATTCGCTTCCTGTTCATTCGAATTCAATTAAATCTCTAAAACAAAGACCAAAAACATACAGGAAACAATAATTGCTCTCATTAAGCATTCTAAATTCAATACTCAATGGTCTGTGCAAACAGCACTTTATCATTCGACGCGAGTTCAAATTTGGAACGTCGCGTCGGTAATACGTCATATCAATAGTAGCTAATGAGCTGCAGCTTGTTAATTAAACGTCATTTCACGCATCATGTTTTGGAGTATCCAATGCTGTGAGGTTGCTGTGTCAGTACAGTCAATGGTACTTTTATCAATTTACTACAATAGAAATATAGCCCAGTCATTTTACGGAGTTTTGTTAGGCGGGGTAGGGAGTAATTATTAATTGGACTTTTAAACTGCAACCGGCACCATTTATTGACAAAAAGACTATCTTGAAACATATTTTAAAAAAAATTCGCTACGCAACATAGAAATCAAAATTGTGTCCCATACCCAGAAGTCTTTTAAATTAATAATATTAATAATACCAATGCACTCATTTGACTCAGATTTAACAATATAAATTATTTTTGAGTAATAAAATAGGCATTGAAATTTAAAGAATAAGGTATTTATTAGAAAATATGTATTTTTCAAAACCTTCTAAGTAGATAAAAATATTTACACCATGTTTGTAGTATGTATAATGGTAAAGCCTTAAATAAGTGCAAAATAAAATTTACCATCAGGTTTTTTAGAACGATATAATTGCTAAATTTTTAAAATTGGAACTGTTGCACATTTCGAGGCTCAAATTAGCTTTTCAATATTATACCGAAGAAAATATCAATTTTTAATTAGTCCCGGCTCAAACCGTAAAATGACTGCTAATAGTCAGTTGTATTGTATTAAGCGATAGTACCTATAGGTACAGAGTACTATAACTATAGATAAGAAACCTACCACACAAGCTATTTATGAGTGTAAGCGACGTCGCAACTGAATCATGGCGATTTTAATTACATGCATTCACTGAGCGTTGTCACTGTGACACTGTGATCATGGTATCTCGATATTGATGATAAATATCGCGGCGATAACGCGACGATATCGATTACAAGGTGTAAAATTTAAAACATTACATATATTTAAGAGGTTATGTGAAAAAAATAGGACTTTTCAAAGCGTCATATATCATGAAGTACTAACAGTAAGAGTATGATTAGCGGATATGTGTAAATTGAACATTTTCTCGAAAGAAAAACAAGCCAAAGTAGCCTCTGTCGTTATCGATAAACGCTTGGAACTGCTAAACGGTGAATAACAGAAACACGAGACTTGATTTAAAAAAAAAGAAATTGATATTTTATAAATTTTGATTAGAGCAGAATTGAACTTACTTCTTACTTAACGTTCGACATAGGCCCTTAAGAAGGTGCTGATGCTGAAAAATGCTGAAAGATGGAATACCTTGAATACCTGATGGAATCATTATACGGTTTCTTTCTTTCACTAACCACTTTTGAAAGCTAAACATGAAAGCAACAATCATTGTACAATCACGTTCAAAACATCAAGAGTCAAATGAATATTATTGACTACCGTCGATAGCAAATGATGTCGTTTGCTCTAACACCGATGTTTGTGTCTGTCCATTTTGTAACAGAGTGCACATTTCAAATTCGAACGTTTCAAATTACGCTTGTTTCACGGAGAAAAATATCTAGTAGCCAAGGATTTTAGAATCATAAAGGATGCCACTCCTCTTTACATCCACATAAACAAGAAAATTGGCCATGGCTGTTTGTAATGTTCGACCTTCTTTCGTACGTCTCCGTCGTCGATATCTCCAACGTTTTTGTGTCCCTTTCTATCCAATGACATGACGCAATGTATGACAGCTACAATTTTTGTCGTTGGATTAGAAAGAGACAAAGTAACGTTGAAAACAACGACGGGAATTTATGAAAGAAGAACGATCATTACCGACCACCAAGGAGTATTATCATGTTTCACCGCTTGTTAGGCAGTCTTTACTCCAAAGTATAGACAATACCTATGCCAACTTCCTGCTAGCATAGAGATAGGAAGTACTAGTAGTATATTGTGAAAACTGATCAATTCAGATGCGTATTATAAGAAGACACGCGCGATGAACTGAAGACCATATAACCTCCTTGAGGATAGGCCTGCAATGCAATTCACTAAGCGCAAACATCTTCACAACCTTGGTATTCTACCACAATTTGGTATTCTCTACGGTTATGTCATGTGTCAAACTCATATAAAACCTTCGAGGATCTGAAGGATGTGTCGGTGTGACGCTTAGTGAATTGCACATCCTGTGCCTGGTAATGGGACGTATTGATGACGGCGATGTATAAAATATTCATCTTAGCAGACATTACTCGAAAATGTTCAATTCTAATATTGGCTCCATTGTAAAAAAAAAATTAGTTTGATAGCATAGCATTTGCTCACTATATTCCCCGAGAAGGTAGTCAGAGATATTCTGAAACCTCAGACCATCCACGTTTCACTAGTAGTACCGAAACTCTGTCCAGTGTGACGGGGAGTGAGCCTGTCGCCACTTGTAATTGACAGTAGGTACAATACATGCCTCGAAATTGAAGCATGCAGGTTTCCTCACGATGTTTTCCTTCACCGAAAAAGCCAGTTGCGTTACAAATCGTACATAAATTCCGAAAAACTCATTGGTACGAGTCGGCCTGGACGGGCCTTTTTTAGTTTGATGATCTTGAATAATTTCGATAATATGTATTTTTTATTTTAATTACCATTTTGACACCCTGCAAGTATCAAAAAAAAAACTCCCATGAATCGGAAGTTGACTTCATTATGATATGTAAATCGATAAAAAAAACCATTTTAATTTGATACCTGACGTTAATGTTTCAAGTTTAAATTAAGTTAGCATTCGCTAAATAAGTTCATAAAGGTTACAATAAAACGGTTAATTTATAGTAAACCGTTTATAGCTCTGAAACTAGGGATGTGAGAGATATCTGATTCGGATGTTATTATTGGCTTCGGATCAGTTCATCATCATAGTTAGCCTATATCCACCCACTGCAGGGCACATGCCAAATCAAATCAAAATTTTTTGTTCAAAATAATATCACATAGATAGCTTTATGACGTCATTTTTGGACTCTACCACCGTGTCGGAAGGTGTTCCGTTGAGAGAAGATGCGGCCAGAAACTCTACAACACACATCTTTTAAACAAAACAAAATATACAAAGTACAATTAAAATACAATATTGCATTACATAGAGTAACATTATCAAGAATCTGCCTCCTCCCTATTTTGCCATAATTATATTGCTCAATCACGTGTTATGAAAAACAAAACAAATAGAATTTATAAATATTATGATTTCATATTTTTCGCTTAACACTAGTTTAAAATCATTTGGGGGCACTGATAAGATATTATCAAATTTCAATCAATTTTTTTACCTTTTTTTTTACTATTGAACTCGTACACATCTGTTAGGGTGATCCCATTCTAGACAATATGTCAGTGTTTCGGGGAGCTGGGCTAAATCCACGACGCCTATGTATTCCATACAACACTTTATCTTTCTATATGTGTTCGAAAAACCATCCGAAATGTTAGCCAGTGAAGTTTTCGGAGATCCGAAAGTTTCGGTTACGGATAGTTACGGATACTTAGCATCACAACATCCTTACTAGAAATAAAACATGGCGTCGGCGGGAAGATGTGACGTTTACTGGGTCATAAACAATTTATGGTGGTCTTTGCAAGATTTACAATAGTGACACGTTGAATGGACAGTCGAATGTGGATTCTGCCGTTTTATGGGCTGCTTTTAAGATTTTGCTTTTGTACACAAACCCAGCATTTCTAAGTGCAATATGACTACTTACTGTTTTGTTGTTTTATTCCTATTTTATCCGGTTCAAGGTGCCTACTCAAATGGATGTTGTAATTGGCGACTAATTTCAGCTATTTGAATTAATGAATGAAATATAAGGTCTAACCAAATTAGGTGAAACTATTTTAAGGGGACGATCAGATCATCAAGCTGAACAACTTTCTCTATGGGATCAATATCGAAATCGCGAAAAAAAAATCTGCTGTCCCATACATTTAGGTCGAGTAGGTTTGTATGGAACAGCTGATTTTTTTTCGCAAGTTCCATTATGGTCCCATAGAGAAAGTTGTTCAGTTAAATAGTTTCAGCTAATATTGTTAGACCTTATATGCTTTATTTTGAGTCGCGTTGTAGTGTAGGTCTGCTATTGGGTAGTCACGTGTCGCTCGTCGATTGTTGGTTGCCCCCCCCTCCCGGGACTACAACGAAGCTCCAGTGGTGGCTCAAGATAGTGTTCTTTTCGAAACACAATCCTTGAAGTCACCAACTACCGTACAACGTCAAGCACTCTTGCCAAATAAACTAGACATTGGCAAAATCATCACAACCAAGATGGCAGCCATTTAAAAAAAAATAGAATACATTTCTTTATTTACACCAAACACATAAATACAGCACAGAGCAGGATAAACAAATTATTATGTCACAAAATAGGGGGTCTTATCGCTAAAAAGCAATTTCTTCCAGACCACCTTGGGGTAGAGGAAATATTAACTAAGAATACGGGTCGGTGGTGTTGCAAAGAAAAATTAAAAGAAAAACAATGATATAATGCCTAACAAAAATAGATAAACATATAATTCTTATTTATATGTATCTCTGTAAAAGGCTTACTCACGGGCCGTAGCCCGAACCTTTGGAAGGCTTTCGTGGGGACACAGGTCCAACACGTAGAGGCCCCTTTGAGACAATTTTATGTAAATGCGATGGGATGCACCAAGCGTGGTCTATCTCCGAATGCATTATGGAAATGCACCAGAAGACATACCACGTTCAGTGCAGAGACTATTGTAGAAAGGACAGAAAACTACTAGGGTTATGGGGGGTGAACTGGGTGGGCCGGGAAATCTAGGTTATTGCGGAGAGACTCGGGACGCCTGCCGTAACAAATGTCTCTAGTTTGTCAAAAATGGCAGACGGTGACTTGCCAACTCATTTGATGGGCCCCCCAAAAAGGCCGATCGCAAGGAGCGACAAGGCGGCAACATCTAGTTAAGGTTGTAGAGAGGTGAGTCAGCGGGCGCCGGTTCCCGGTGCTAAGCGCACCAGTCAGGTCTCGGCGTTATGACTTATTTATATTATTATTATCTGATGTCCTCTACGTGTTGGTACCAGGTAGAGGCACTGCATCTGTCCTCATATCTTTATGCTTTGGTTTCCCATTCTATCAGATTCTGGAGGAGTGAGAATGAGAGTAAATTTCACAATAAAATTCAATATTATAATTATATGCAAGACGCGGATAAGTCACATGAACATCTACAGGGTGAAATTGGTATCATTATCATCCTTTTAAACTAAGAGTCTACCCATCAAACTGAACAACTTTTACCATGGGAGCAAACCAATCGGAGCAAAAAAAAAATCTGCTGTTCCATACTAAACTGCTCCCGCCGCCGCTGCCTACTCGACGCAAATGTTTGCAACAGCAGATTTTTTTTGCTCCGATTGGTTTGCCCCCATAATAAAAATTGTTAAGTTTGATGGGTAGACTCTTAGTTTAAAAGGATGCTAATGATATCAATTTCACCCTGTATAATACTTACCATAAAATCGGAGCATAATTTTAATATTTTGTTCTTACCTAACCTTTACAGTTCATCATCATCATCATCATCATCAGCCTATAAACGTCCCACTGCAGGGCACAGGCCTACCCTCAGGGAGGGTGTATGGGCATTTGTCCACCACGCGTGCCCAATGCGGATTATTAGACTTCACATATGCATCAGAATTTCTTCTTCAGCGTATGCAGGTTTCCTCACGATGTTTTCCTTCACCGTTTGAGAGCAGTCGGTATTACGTACATAAGTTAGAAAAACTCATTGGTACATAGCATGTTGTCCGTGCGGATTCGAAGCCGGACCCCCATAATTGGGTGTTCATACCTCTCCGCAACGCGCCACCGACGCTCTAACCTGTACAGTTATCATCATGTTTTTATTCCCTAATAAATTAATTACCGAGTCCTCTGACTCGAAAACGCACCTTATTACATAATCAAAAGTTTAAATCCCTCCTGAATAAACCTAAAATTATCCGCTCGCTCTAATTACAGTAATGTAGAATCAAACCGCAAGATTATACGTATAAACTTCTTGTTCGGAACCCTTTAATCAGAGACCCCTGTATATAATCCCTAGACATCAATGGAGACTGATTGCTAGCCACCCTCTTAGTTGAAAACCGCAATTACGAGTTCATTACATTATTTTGTATATTGATATTCGAATGATTGCAAGGAAATGTTGTTTATTTATAATTTGACAACTTTATAGTACACACGGCGACACATCAAGCTATACAAAGCCAACATAAGCTGGCCGCGCGATGCTATACGTTACTCGACCTACGCGCGTTCAGCTTATGTTGGATTTGTATAGCTTGATGTGTCGCAGTGTGTACACAGATTACGTTTATACATATAGATAGATAGATAGTCTATGTCTATACATCAAATGGAGAAGACATTTTCAAATAGCGAGCTGATCACTGGAAAGATTTCTTCCAGAAGACCCGCCATATAGACAGATATTACTCACAAGGCAAACATAATGTAAGACAAACTTATTACACGTTTTCATCATCATCAGCCTATAAACGTCCCACTGCAGGGCACAGGCCAACCCTCAGGGAGGATGTATGGGCATTAGTCCACCCAACGCGTGCCCAATGCGGATTGGTAGACTTTTCGTACACATCAGAATTTCTTCTTCAGTGTTCAGTTTTCGGTTTCCTCACGATGTTTTCCTTCACCGTTTGAGAGCAGTCAATATTACGTACATAAGTTAAGAAAAACTTATTGGTACATGGTATTATTGGGTTCGCAAATAATGAAATATTCTATCGAAAGATGCGTTGGCATCATTTTGATCACCTTTTCCCTCTTCATTATTTTAAAGATATGCTTTTTGTAATTTTGATCTTTATTCGCACAGACCGTAGCGCCATCCATCGATCCCCTAGAAAACCAAAAGCAAAACGCTCATTATTATTTTTATTATTAACTGATTGTAAAGTAATAGGTTAATACTGTATATATCACGATATCCACGGGCCAAAAAAAGAGAGAGCAAACCCAGAAACCTAACCACTACCATATTTAACCTGTTTGAAAGGTGCAATACAATAAAATCTTGAAAAGAAAATTTAAAGTTAATAAAAAGATAACTGGATGGCGATTCAACGCAATAAAATCATGGTTCACTGCTTCCTAAATCACAATAATTCGACAAACTTTTTAAATACGAGACTCTTTTCCCCATCCCTCCCACTACACCCCTACACTGGTAAATAACGCCACGACAAGCAACGGAACTGTTGGTACCAAATAAAATACTAATTCTTCCTTTTTAAGGTACTGCTATAGGCAAAGCGAAGCGATTATACAGAATTCCTTCCTTACCACTGGGCATTGTTCCGGACATTCAACGTATAACAGAACTAGTTGATAAGTTGGTATGATTTTAAAAATGTTCCTTTGTTACAGATTCAAAGTTCTTTAGTGCTTTATAAGGGACATTGAGCACAGACGAATGTCAGATTCTAATTTGTATACTTTTACGTCATTAAAGAACCTTAGAAGCATTGATCAAGAAGGTTCACTTATGCTAGCTCTGAAGTTTTAAAAGTCTACAACTACATACATAGCATACGATTAGGTCGTCCCATACATCATGCTCGTCGGTTTCGGTGACAATAAATTTATTCGTAGCTCTTAAATTTTTTATTGTTCACAATAACATAAGATTAGCATAATCGATAATCACAAGACTCTTCTTAAATACGTTTCTAATTAAATCAGTATACATGCGTCTCTACCAGAGCAACACCTTTCAACAATTCCGTTTTAACTTGCCTCCTTAACATGCTTCCATCTTAATTCACTTCAATAAGAACCAAACGTCCTTTCCATATGACAAAACCTCCACAATATATTTTTCAACACACTTGCTCATAAAATGGCCCTTATTTCACCGCAATTAGGCACATAATGACACCTATAATCAAACTGTGACTTTTCATTACTATTATTCACAAGTGAGTTATAGGTTTTTTATAGTAGGTATCTAAACTTCTTGGTTGAGTTCTTGAGTTGCTTTGTTCTTAAAAAAGTTTCGATACAAAAATGATCATATTCAATAGTACAAATAAATTCTCTAAATAAACTTTTTATTTACTAAATAAAATGATTTTTATTATTATTTTCTTCACAAGTGTGTTGAAAAACGTCGTATGATACACGTGTGTATTGATGATTACCGTCCTCGGCTCTCTTAAGACTCTCGCCTACGGCTCGGGTCTCAATGGCGCCTCAGCGGTAATCACCAACATTACATACTTGTACCATAATGTACTATTAATTTAACTCTTTTAGTTCATTGGTAAAGATATATAATAATATCGTTCATTATATGAATCAATCATCGGCGAGCAATCGTAATAACTTTTTTGAAGTTCTGCAAATTATAAGACAAAGCCGGTGAATAGGTGTTCATAGCGTTGTCGGCTCGGGCGAACATGTTGGCACGTAGTGGCCGGTGTTCTACTCGGGCAGCCTATGGGTTTAACTATACCAAGAAATCGTACAACGCCTTGCGTGTTCAATTCAACAATGCTTTCAGGGCACTGTTGGGGCTGCCCCGTTTCTGCAGAGCATCACAGATGTTTGCGAGCGCACAAGTGGATGGCTTTCCATGCCATACTCCGCAAAAAATCAGCTTCATTGCTATGCAGGGTACGTGCCAGCTCCAATGGTGTCCTGAGAGAGATAGCTGATGGTGGAGACTGTCTTTTTAAGCCACATGTGCCATATTACTAAGTCACTTCTGCAAATTAAATACTAACGTAGACCCAATTTTTGTATTACCAACCCTCTGGATCATGAAGTCTTAAAAAAAAATATTTTTATTTTATTAATTTATAGCTTAAAGCTTCAACTGCAAAACACACTGAACTGTCGTCGACTGGACGAAACAGGAAATTAACTTTCTCCCTTTCGCGTGACAAGTTTATTAAGAATACTTTTGTAATTTAACTGTTTTTATTTTTCTTGTAATTTAAACTCGTGCCGTTTGCTTTAAGTGGCTGATTTAGAATTTGCCTCTAAGGTTCCGTACTAACCAGATAAAATCCTTATTACATTTTTCGTCCTGAGGGTCATCCTGCGCCAAGCAGGGTTATCGTTATTAACTCGGAATCAGACGCTACTTTGGAATTAAATTATAATTATGTCTTGCACCATCCCGTTTTAGGGGCTAAACTTGTGTTATATTTAAACCACCGATGTGGTAGGTTTAAATCACTAAACTATGTGCTAAATATCAAAATTGAGACAACAGTTGTTTTTACAGTTTTGTTGTAGGCTCTTGCAACTCTCTAACAAAAGAAAATTTATATGAAACGTGCACCGAAGCCATTTAATTCCTTTGAACGGTTACACACGTGTCATATATTCTGGATAATCGGTCACGACCAGTTTTTAGTATGGAAGTCCGACTCTTATAACGCAGTGTGTTACATTCTCTTTGATAACATGAATGAACAATGAAAACGAAATGTCATTGCCAAAATAAAACAAATGAGACAGACAAATACAAAGAGATGCAGGGTGAAAGAGACGTTCATATAATATTCATTCATCATTCACTTTTCATATTTTGTCGGATAACATAAACTCTATGGTCATTTAGGATATTGCTAGCGAAAAGTAGAAAACTGTCAGGTTAGTTAACTATAAACTAGTTTTCATTGGCGCAAGACAATCTTGTGGGCACAAGTGGGCCTTAGATACTTAGATAAGAAAGGCTTTTTGGGTTAAATTGTAAACTATACAGACAGATCGGTGAATGACTGACTGACAGACAACACACAGACTAAACCACTAAAGAAAGAAATTTTTAGAAAATCAACTCCTAAAGAGGTTTAACCGGATGTTAAAGTTTTCCTGAACCCACGCGGGCAAAGTCGCGAGAAAAAGTGAGTTTCTAATCATGTAATTAAACCACAGTTTTTTGCGAAAATACTACTCTACACCTCTGACATTATGCAAGAAATACTAGATAGAAATGCTGAAAATAAGACATAAAAGTAAAAAAGTAAAAAAGCCATTTATTTCCCAAAAATTTTTAGCGTACAATAAATTGATTATAAGTAAAGGATTTAATTTCAAATATACAAAAATTATATTAATACATTCGCACACAAAATAATTTAGCACACTTACAAATTTCCAATTTTATAATATAAATAGGTTACCTCACAACTTACTTTCAATTTCTAATTTTATATGTTACCTAATTTATAATATTAAAAATTATATTTCATTCTATATTTTATATTTATAATTATATTTTATATGTTACCTACTTAATAATATTAACAATTATATTTCATTCAATTAAAATAAATAAGCACAGGTCGTAGTAAACTTACAATAAAGAAATACTTACAAATATTTTCTAAATAAATTACAATTAAAATTGTTCAAGAATGTCATGCTAATTTGCTAATTTAATTTAATAATAATTGCCCTAAATAATATTTTCCATTCACAATATAATTAAGTACGACCTGACAGTAAATGTAGATAACATCCTATCATATTTGGGACACCCAAAGTCGGGTATAGGCCTTCTCCATCCGTTGTCACGTCGGTCGGTCTCCGGTCAGGCGGGTCCAAGTGCGGCCCGCTACGCGCGCTATGTCGTCATCCCAGCGGCGCCGCGGCCTGCCTCACGGCCTGCGCGCCTCGCCAGGGTGCCAGTGCAGCACTCGCTCGCTCCATCGCCATCGGCATTTCATCTTCAATGCATCAATGAGTTTAGTTTTACATCGAATTTGTTCATTTCTAACTCTATCTTTTAATTTCAGCCCTAGCATGCTCCTTTCAGTAGCTCTCTGGAAGACCTGTATTTTATTTGTGATTTCTTTTGTTAGTGGCCAGGTCTGGCAGCCATATAGAAGAGTAGGTAATATAACAGAGTCATATGCTTTCTTTTTTTTTTCTTTTTTTTTTTTACACGTAAGACATGGACATTTAAAATACATATCAAACTGAACAACTTTCTCTATGGCAGCAACATCAAAATCGCGAAAAAAATAATCTGCTGTCCCATATAAAACTGCAAACCTACTCGAGCTAAATGTATGGCACAGAAGATTTTTTTTTCGCGATTACAATGTTTGTCTCATAGAGAATGTTATTCAGTTTGATGGTCTGATCATCCCCTTAAAAAGTGTCAGCATATTATTAAGAAGGACCCTGTATATTCTATCTATATCTATACTATTATAAAACTGTAACAGGAAGTTTGTCAGTACATTGAAAATATTAACAAAAAAAAAGTTACGATATGGTTTTTAGGTATCCCTGATTCCATATCACCAATTTTTGGATTTTTTGTCTGTCTGTTTGTTTGTGTGTTTGTTTGTTTGAACGAGCATCACGCAAAAACTACTGAACCAATTTTGATGAAACTTTTTTTGTTTGATAGCTTATGATCTGACTTAAAATCTGGTATATAATTTGTGCGGATGAAGTCGCGGGTTAACGCTCGTAAATTTATAAATATCTCTGATAAGTTAGGATACAATAGAAAAAAACGTATTTTCGTCAGTTCTATTTATTTGGGAGTATTTAGTCCCAAACCCGAACAGAAAAACCGAAACCGAACTGAAATGGTTTAAAATTTCAGTAAGGAACCCTCTTCTCCCGATTTCTAGTCTCACTTCACGGTCTTATTAATTTTTCTTTGCACGTTTTCAGGGAATGTGTTCTTAGGTTGTTTTCTTTTCAATTGAAAGAAAACCTTTGTTATATTTATTTTACAATCAATTTATTCTCAAAATATAGTTTCAGTATTAATAAGAGTAGTTCGGTAGGTATTTACTTTAATTGTACATTTTTAAAACTTTACATCCTGTATATTCGTGAATATACGGGGTGTAAGATTAAATGCGTTACATACTAGACCATAAAACTAAACAACTTTTGCTATGGGACAATACAGCATTATTGCAATACAGGCACTGCAAAAAAAAATGTTGTGATGGGAGGTTGTTTTTCTCTATTTCAATGTTGGTAATTTTGGGACATTTTCTAGTTTACAGCTCAGATATAATAATTCTCCATCAAACGACTACTGAAGAACAAAGGGCATATCTAAATGAAAGGAAATCGCAACAAAGCGAACAAACGAGCATTTTAGTAGAAATGGTAGAAAATAGTAGAAACGTAAGTAGTAATCTTGGAAACGTAAGGCACAGCTTCCCGGTAACTCTCAAAAAGAGACGTTAAACTGATTTATGATACGGAAGCGAGCCACTTCGCGAAATTCTGCAGAGAATTGTCAAAGAATAACTTTGGTGCAGAGTAGGCTCATTTTCCGCCAATTAGGTAGACTACCTGATTCGTGTTCGGTGGAAATAAAGATTATATATTTATTGTGACCATTATACTAAGTGGGAGGAAATACGTTGTACCTTTTTTGTACTTTCTATAGATTGCTAGACCCAGAGGTGAAAATAAAATCAAGGTATTTTCCTGAAAATGTCGGAATATTTAGATTTTGTATTTATTTTACCTCTAGGAAGTATTTTAGTATTTTTATTCGTCTTCAAGATAACATTAGTCTTACTGTAATACGTTTATAGATGCAGTCATCAAAACAACCTCGGATTGGACAAGCCTCGGAGCATCGGAACAGTGATGTAGTATCGCACTCATTTTCCACTTGCTGAATCTTCGAGCTATATAGAATTTTCTTTTTTTGCTAATCTTCGTTTATACGTACTTATTTATATAAAAAAAGAACCAATCTCAAGGAGTTGAATATCAATGATCTCTCATCGATTCTCTACAAATAGTTGTGCCCACCTGTAACTGGGTTATGTATCAGAATTATACCAAACTGAAGATGTAAATGTGTGGCACGTTCCCTTAAGACGCAACAGATTGAAAATTTCGTTCTCTGGTTAGTGGGCTCGGTGGCGAAATTGGATAACGCAGTTCCCCGGTTTGGAAAAGTGCGGGTTCAAGTCCCGCCCGCGACAAATTTTTCAATCTTTAATTTGATTTGGTAAATGTGAGTGTTATAATATGTTATCTGTTGGTGAGCCTAAATAAATAAATAAATAAAATAAATATAAATAGTGTTCAGGTCCACCCTGGGCATTTAAAAAATAAAAAAAAATAAAATTAAATATTATTTATTGTCAGGCAAAAAATAACCCATACATATATAATAATACAATATAATACAATACAATCCCAGTAAAAAAGGGATCGCACTGATAAGACAAGGTTAGCATGGCATTCAGAGTAAGTGCGAGTGGGAGAGAATTACACCACTTCTTACTGTCTGCCGGTTATAGTACCACTGAGACGAGTTTAGACAAAATTGGTGGAGAGTAGGCAGTGTCCGTACTGTACTTAGTTGCATAGTTTTTCTTAGGCTATGGTTCGGGTTCTGTGGAAATTTGCTAATACCTTGTATTATACCTATTTGCACGTCTACCCAGCTTATCTTTGAAAAATTATAGATTTCACAGCAAAACGTTTACGTTGACCATATAATATTTTGACGTGAATGTCAATACAACAATGTAAGCTAACTATCACAGGAAGATGTGCTTTATGACCAATAAATACGGTTTATTTGTGGTTTACACCCACACAAAGGGCATTGAATAGCTTGCAATATTGTAAATAAGGCACTTATTTTTGTAACTTTAGTGAAAGTCTGTTTTTATGGAACTTAGAAAAAATCGTATTTGAGAAAGAAAATTCTAAGAATGGTTAATTGTACAGGTACAGGTAGGTAATATACAGGGTGAAATTGATAGCATTAGCATCCTTTTAAACTAAGAAACTACCCATCAAACTGAACAACTTTTACTATGGGAGCAAACAAATAGGAGCAACAAAAAAATCTGCTGTTCCATACTAAACTGCAATGCCTGCGCGATACAAATGTATGCAAAAGCAGATTTTTTTTTGCTCCGATTGGTTTTCTTCCAAAGTAAAAGTTGTTCAGTTTGATGGTCAGAGTCTTAGCTTAAAAGGATGCTAATGATATCAATTTCACCCTGTACAAGTAACGCGTTTGTCAGTCTGGTCACGTCAGACTGAAGAAAATTATTAAAATAATAAAAAATCCTCGACTGATGGAACAGCAATGCAATTCCATAAGCGCAAACATCGTCACAACCTTAAATTCGTCGTTCAAACATCAGCGAGCTTTGAATTCGGTATTCGCTTTTCAATTGTGAAACTAATGAGGATGTTACATTTGTGAGCTCATCGATGTTTTTGACAGCGACTCCAGACTGACGCGAGAATTTGCGTGTAAGACCCGTCTAATATTAGTATTAAGTATTGGTGCTCAGCGATTGGCGATCATCGGTGGCGCGTTGCGAAGAGGTATGGACACCCAATTATGGGGGTCCGGGTTCAAATCCGCACGGGCAACGTGCCATGTACCAATGAGTTTTTCTAACTTATGTACGTAATACCGACTGCTCTCAAACGGTGAAGGAAAACACCGTGAGGAAACCTGCATACACTGAAGAAGAAATTCTGATGTGTATGTGATGTTTACCAATCCGCATTGGGCACGCGTGGTGGACTAATGCCCATACACCTTGACAGTAGGCCTGTGCCCTGCAGTGGGACGTTTATAGACTGATGATGATGATGATGATTGGTGCTCAGAAAACATATTGACGTTTCGAGTTTCGAAGACGGTTTCACCCAAATGTACTAAACAGCTGATTTCCTTTCGCGTTTCAGATGTTAGCTCCATAATTGAAAATTTGTTTAGTTTGATCATCTGAAGCACCCCGTTTAAGATGGAAAGCGATAAATTTTAGTCACCGTATAATTTTTATAGATCCATAGATTATTTATTGTACACAAAAACATAATTATGAAAAAAATTACAATAAGTCGTGATGTACAAAGGCGAGCTTAACTTAATTTTATTAAGGTAAACACATTTTATTTACACCCTGTACAATATTATTTTTTCTAGATTGATGAGTTATCGTAGAAACGATATTTGGGTCAAAAACTAACAGCGTATGAAATGCACTATTTTTTTGTTAGAAATGAGAGAGCACTTATGAAACGTGAACTAACAATTAACAATAAAACTTTCACGAAATTTTAGCATATACAAGTTTAATAAACAAATCACGCTGCGTGCTAGATATGCAGGTTATTTTTGGTATACATACCTACGTTTCCTAGTGTAGGTAGGAACTAAGTAATGTAATTAGTGTGTCGTATGGTGTATAGTGTCCGAATAAAAAAAAATTCTAAATTAAAAATAGTTTTTTTATACTGAATGGGACTTGAACCCTGCAATGCCCTGCATGCATGTTGCATGCCATTCCAGGCCTACCGATACTATACCGAAATACTAACTACTTTTTATACAGGGTGAAATTGATATCATTAGCATATTTTTAAACTGAGAGTCTACCCATCAAACAGAACAACTTTCACTATGGGAGCAAACCGATCGGAGCAAAAAAAAAAATCTGCTGTTTCATAGATTTGAGTCGTCCATAGTGAAAGTTGTTCAGTTTGATGGGTAGACTCTTAGTTTAAAAGGATGCTAATGATATCAATTTCACCCGGTATATTATGTATATCAAAACACATAATTTTACATCGTTTTTTTCAATCTATAGGTAGGTAGGTTATCATGCTGCCATCAAATAATCTGCAACATATGTTAAGACCTGTGATGCTGATGATGATGAGCTATTCACGCTTCAAAAGGTAAGGGGTAAGCTTTAAAAAGATAAGAATAATAATAAATAACACTGATAACTTGCGACGTATTTTCCAAAACAGAACAAATCCAACGTAATACCCAAATTAATATCAGTGAGGTGGTAATAAGGACAGAACGCATTCATTTGTTTCACTCTTCTACGCAGCTGGGCTACGGTGTGGATCGCGGAATAAGATTTACAGAACGTGCATTTTTGACTAGACTACAGACTCATAAAAATACCGAGCCTATTGTGCTGCCCTCAATCGTATTTTTTTATTTCTAAACAGTTAGTAGTAGTAGTAGTTAGTAAAGTGGCCACTTTTGGCGGTTTTAACGATAATAAGCAAAGGTTTTGTCCACAAAAACACTGCATAAGAAAACCGTAGTAGTGTTTATGGTGTCCTGAATAAACGCTGCTGGATGGCTTCATTCTTTAGTCGCTTCATACCACATTCACGCTTCTCACCGATCGCCGTTACTTAATCCGCCGCGTAACCCCAGCAACGTTATATGCCGAGGTTCGTACCTAATCTGGGTGCCCCTAAGTCGGTTAAGTAAAGTTACGTTCATTCATTGGCTCGGTAGACCCTTCGTGGTAATAAGCAATAGCTTCTCTCTCAGCAATACTGGAAAATTTCAATACGAAAAAAAATACAATCACGGAAAGAAATGTGGAAACAACATGTCATTCCAGATCAGTTTAATCATCAAAGTTAAATGCATTTGAAATGGAACCCAAATTCCGGGTACCAGAATTCACAATCCAATTATTAATTGTATCACAAATAATTATTATTTTCATGTTCCGCGAATATCGTTCTCTATAATTTCATGGCTTCCGTCATGTCGGGGTTCTCCCCTCTTACTGAATTGGTAGAAGCTTTTATTTTACAACCTATAATTTTAAAGTTGACGAATATTATCGTAGCAAGGGCTTTATTTACAATGGTATGAAATTGTACACCTTTAAATGTCTTCTTGAATTCAGATGAAGTATAGTTATAATTTTTGTGGAAATAGCTGTAGACCCTCGGCTTCACATAATGGCTCGCCACCAACTAGACAATAGCGGACCACTAATGAAATGTGGATTTTTAGAACATGTTACAATTTAGAATATCCCTGACATCTTTGCCAGTAAGATAACCACGGTCTAGTGGCGAGTAATCATGCCTGCCGTTCAGGAGGCAATGACTGAAATCGGGTTTTCGCTGAAGAAAAACATTGTGAGAAAACCAGCATGCGTCAATTTAATTTTAGAGGTATTGTTTATTATTAGTGGCGACGAGCTCACCACGCCCGTCACACTGGACAGAGTTCAACTACTAGGGTACGGTAAATAAATAAATAAATATCTTGGACATTGTCACACAAATTATCTAGTCACATTTAAAGTACCTGGACTTGAATCATGATGACTAGATGGTAAAGTTTGCTACTATCAGTGAAACGTGGATGATCTGACTTTTCACATCTCTGACTATCCCTGCGGTAATGCCAACAAAATCACATACTTTTAATGAACATAATATACATTTTCAAATAAAGAGCAAGCATCGCCAATCAAAAAGGGAAAGGGGATGAAAGCAAATAGTGGGGAGCGCGGTGCGGGTAATTTAACAATTTACCCCGATAGTGCTGAGCTCGGGGTAAATATTGAATTTTAACGATTTTACTGCAGCTTTTAATGACGGTCATTTCATTGATGCCATTGCAAATAAAATTGGATTGGAAATCGCTTGATTAGCGACAGCTAATAAGTATTATGGGTCTAAATAAATCTTTTTCATTCATAGTAAATAGTTTTTGTTGGTACAAAAAAAACTTCATTTACCTACACGGCAGGTTCGTAATATACTTTACAGTTTAGCCACGTAGTTTGGTTATACGAGGTCGGTGTAGAACCTTGAAAACGGTTTCCCTTCAGGAACGCTGCTGAACTACCAACCTCCTTGTAAAGTGATTTTTTTCAGCTCACACATCGTTCCATCTTGTGACCTTAATATGAATGCTAAAAGTGAATTAATGAAAAAATATTCATATTCATATTCATTTATTCGCATTCATGTACAATTAAAATAAAATTAAAACTATTATTATATTATTAGTATGTATCTTTGTAAAAGGCTTACTCACGGGCCGTAGCCCGGAAGACCTTTGGAAGGCTTGCGTGGGGACATAGGTCCAACACGTAGAGGCCCCTTTGAGACACTTTTATCTAAATGCGATGGGATGCACCAAGCGTGGTCTATCTCTGAATGCATTGTGGAAATGCACCAGAAGATATACCACATTCGGTGCAGAGACTATTGTAGAAAGGACAGAAAACTACTAGGGTTATGGGGGGTGAACTGGGTGGGCCGGGAAATCTGGGTTATTGCGGAGAGATTCGGGATGCCTGCTGTAACAAATGTCTCTAGTTTGTCAAAAATGGCAGACGGAGACTTGCCAACTCATTTGATGGGCCCCCAAAAAGGCTGCTCGCAAGGAGCGACAAGGCGGCAACATCTAGTGAGCGGCTAAGGTTGTAGAGAGATTAGTCTGCGGGCGCCGGTTCCCGGTGCTCCACTCCTGGCCGGCCGGTTAAGGCAAGACAGGAGGTGAGGGCCAAGTCAATCCGGAGATCCGGGCCCTCTAGAGAATCGGGTCCGTGGTGTCGCCAATGACCAACAGCTCGCCACAAGCTGCCCTGCGGGCTTATTTTTATTATTATTATAATTATATAATTTATTATTTATTATTATATATCTCTGTAAAAGGCTTACTCACGGGCCGTAGCCCGGACCTTTGGAAGGCTTGCGTGGGGACCCAGGTCCAACACGTAGAGGTCCCATTGAGACACTTTTATCTAAATGCGATGGGATACACCAAGCGTTATTATTATTAACATTATATTTATTGCGATAAATTTGGTGTGAACCTTGGTATAATTGCAAGTTTAAACGTCCTTATTACTTGTAGCTAAGCTTCTGGCCACTTTAATATGTGATAATATGTAGAATTTCATTATCATAACGTTTCACTAGCTAGCACTAGCTTAAATCATGAAACAAAATGTTTCCTACTCAAAACAGTAAAACTCAAATTACCTACTACTAACTACTACTTTGATAATGTACTGTAATAATGCTATAACTTTGTGACATGTTCTAATCTCTAATATTTGCAATAATGTAATGATAATGCTCTGTGATTAATTAATTAATAATGCTTTTTACTTTGTGACATGTAATCTCTAATATTTACATGCTACCATTGTTAGCTGAATAGAAGAAACTTTTTATGTACTTACCACTATTATGTTACCCATTCATAGCAAATAAATATTCATTTCATTTCATTACAACGAAAAATGAAAATGTGAAAATCCCCTCTGAACGGGTATATCAATAGAAGTTTCGCACATAGCGTCATTTCCGTCGCATGGCGAACTTCCGGTCGAGCGGGCGGGCGGTCCGCTATGTCATTAATGCATAGGAAATGTGGTTGCAATAAAACTGAGAATTGTCGGTAAGTGTTGACAGCTGTTAGATTGCGTTCAAAGTCTAGAATGTCAGTAATGAAGTTGAAAACGCAAACACAAAATCATTGGAAAATCTGTAATTAATAATCTTCCTATCTACAGGGTGAAATTGATATCATTAGCATCCTTTTAAACTAAGAGTCTACCCATCAAACTGAACAACTTTTACTATGGGAGCAAATAGATATGAGCAAAAAAAATCTACTGTTGCATACATTTGAGTCGAGTAGGCAGCGGTGGCGGGTGCAGTTTAGTACGGAACAGCAGTTTTTTTTGCTCAGTTGTTCAGTTTGATGGGTAGACTCTTAGTTTAAAAGGATGCTAATGATATTAATTTCACCCAGTATATTTTTAGCCGATTTTTGTGTTGACGCAATTATTATGATTTTGAAGTTATATACTTATCTCACAATACCTTCTTACTTAATTTAAGTTAACATGATAGGTATAATCCTTATAAAAGACGAAAGAATTTACGAGAGTCATTCAAAATAAAACTCTTAAAAAAACATAAAATAAACTCAACGAAACAAGATTTACCGAATCAATGTCAGAAATAATTCAGATTTGTCGTCTGCAGACTCCCCGATGCCAAAACAGTTCACACTGTATATAACGTCACGCCCCTTTCTTAGTGGAGTTGGCAGAGACTAGGGCGTGCCACTTACGGTCCTTGAACAGCGCTTTCGCATCATTCACATCCATACATTTTTTCATGCATACCCGTCGGCTTCGAGTAAACCGCGCCTCTCCTGTCTGTAGGACGATACTGATCGATCGATTTGATCATAGTCCTTCCTACGAGAGCGCCCTTTGCCGACAATTCCATCCAAATTCGCGCAAATGAACAATTTTGCGAAAACACAGTTACCTAACAATTTTCTTTTTATTTATTAAAATTAGAGAGAACAAATCTGCAAAATACACCGTGACATTATAGTGGTTTTTTTTCTTGCTACTATAAACGTCACTAACTTTTAAATCTCGAGGAAAAAATAACTAAGATTATGGGTGCTAAACAAAAAAATTAGGAACACAGCGAGCCTTGGAACGGGCATGCTATAGACATAACACTAAGTTCTCAGACTGCATCACAACCGTCGATATCCCTCGCTTGAATTTTATCATAAACGTCAGGGATTAGCTAGACGGCAAATGAAGCAAAGCCTTGACTGAGTGGTGGCAAAGATTAGGTAAGAGAGGAGTTTTTCATCCAGGCGTGCTGAAGACATTGCGGAGATAGTTGAAAAGATCTGGAGTGCGATTTTTGAATCTCATATGTTGAACTAAGCAGTTGAAAATGTATGGAGATATGCATCTTTCTACTGCTGATTTGACTTTCAAAAATCGCACTCCTGGAGTATGAATTTTAAAAGTCAAATCAGCAGTAGAAAGATGCATATCTCCATAGTAATATTGACATTTACAACTGCTGAGTTCAAAATATGAGTTTCTAATATCGCACTCCTGGATGCGATTGGCATGAGACCAGGAAGAGTGTTATAATGGAGACAAGGCGTAAGCCCTGCTGATGAAATCAGGAAAAACCAAAGAATACCAAGGATGTAACTCACTACGTTATAAGAGTTGGAACTTCCATACTAAAAACTGGTCCAGATACATATCCAGAATGTATGAAACGTGTGCGAACTTTCAAAGAAATTTAATGGCGCCAGTGCACGTTTCATATAACTATTTTTTGTTAGAGAGTTGCGCAAGCCTCGGCAAAACGTTCAAGAATTCAATAACTTTAATACAAAACACCCTTATCTGCCGTTCTACTTTATAATCTCCGGAACGGTAGGCTTTTGTTTACGAGATAGACGAAGCAAAAATAAACAAAACGTTATTCAATCTACCCTCCTGTTGTAAGCAATCACTTTGGTAGGGAGGCGTCTGATCGTGGGGCTACGAGAAACGCGACTAATATACAGTGAACACTTTCCCAATTTTCAATTAAACTGAACAACTTTTACTATGATACCAGACATGAATCGCTTAAAAATCTGTTGTTCCATACTTCTTTTTATCGTGCGGGCGAGCTCTGGAGTCAGAGTTTTTTCAGACCGCCTTACGGCCTCTGACGTGGTTTTTATGTAACGACTACTACCACCAGAGATAGTAGCCGGGACCAACGGCTTAACGTGCCATCCGAAGCACGGAATCATCTTTCGTTTCCGACAAACAGGTGATTCAGCCTGCAATGTCCTAACCAACTGGGGGAAAACGCACGAAGTGACATATCACTATTCCCCGTGGGAATCGAACCCACGACCTCCTTGTCGTGTGCCCAATGCTCTGAACCATCAGGCAACGGAGGCAGTATCCTAAACTGCCTACTCAAATGTATAAAACAGCAGATTTTTTTGACTAAGAATGTGTTATATAAATGAGCTGGCTTATCGCCCTTTCTCTCATACCTACTGTAAACGACTGTTACTTACATTTGGGTTGAGTAGGCATTTAAAAGGAGTCATTTCAATTTCATCCTGTATACGTCCTACTTCAGGACACAGGCCTACCCCCAAGGAAGGTGTATGTACACACGGCGACCCATCAAGCTATACAAAACCAACATAATCTGAACGCGCGTAGGTCGAGTAACGAATAGCATCGCGCGGCCAGCTTATGTTGGTTCTGTATAGCTTAATGTGTCGCTGTGTGTACATCACGCGTGCCCATTACAGATTGACGGACTTGAACATACACATCAGAAATTCTTATTCAGCGTATTCTTTAATAGTTACATAAACTGTGGTATAATTATTTACGTAACAGAATTTTAACAGAGCAGGTCCATAGTTTGATGGTACTTTTAATTCTTAGTCATTCGCGTTTCTCCTAGCCCCAACCTCCCCTGTACTGCTTTCTACGTGACGTGACAGCTACCGCCGACATATCCGAAATCGCTGTGACATTCTTACTCTGCCTCTCCTCTCCTCTCCAATGCATTGGGGTACAATAACGTAATACACTCCAATTTGATATTAAGGTAAATAGATTAGAGATGGTTTTAGAATAACATTGCTAGCTTTTTCTTCAGCTTTTGGAATTGCAGTCTTAGGAAGATGTCGTAGGGATAGTTTTTGAGGTTTAAAGTTGAGTTTGAGATTGGTATTTTGGTAAGTTTCAGTGGTTTGTGACGGATTTGATTTTAAATTGTTTATCGTTAGACTGTCTTGTTTGTAAAGGGGTTGGGTTTCAAGGCAGTCATGCGTAAGTATTAAAGAGATTCTCGTTTCAAGGATATGTTTGAGATTCCGAATTTTGATATTATTTTTATTGATATTTGCTTGGGCGTTTTAAAAAGGAACTTATTTACCTACACTTAGGAATGGTAAAGTGATCTTCATTTGGCTCATCATCATTATCATCTCAGCCGATAGACGTCCACTGCTGGACAAAGGCCTCCCTCAAGGATCGCCACAGCGACCGGTCCTGCGCTGCCCTCATTTAACGAGTTTCCGCCGCCATTTTTTTTTCGAATTACATTTACAGCTTTACTCAGGGAGCAGCTACTGCTTATTACTGCGGACTATGGGGGGACCATACTAGTGATGGCAAAGCGCCTTGGTAAGTCTACCGAACCAGTGAATGAATCCTTTGGGCAATCGGCCCAAGGGGCACCCCTAAGGGGTACGGACCTCGTCAATGGGCGTTGCTGGAACTACGCGGACTTCGGTCCGCGGGGATCGGTGAGAACCGGCCAGCGTTATGCCGGTGGCGTCTGCAGGCGCCGCCAGCAGGAAAAGAAGTGGGCAGAGAATGTGACTGACCCCCCCGGGGACGAGGGGGATTTCGATTTTTACGCCGACGCAACATAGATTTCCGCCGCCGCCTTCACCGGGTCGTCCTTGTGGTGTTCCATTGGTTCTTATTTCCAAATTGTTTCCAGCTCTTGGGCAATCTAAATTGACTAAATATTTCCTAATCAATTAACTTGCTTCGCATCCTCTTTGCTGGCTATATTATACTTATAGCCAGCCACTGTTTGATACTGTTTTAAAATCGCTTGTAAAACGCTATGGTTTGATGTAAACAATCATATAAGTAGCAGTGCTACAGCAATCAGTGATTGAAAAAATTTTGATATTGGTTTGCACCATACTATACAGGGTGTAAGGAAAAGTATCATTAACCTTTAAACCACATACTGTACCCATCAAACTGGACAACTTTTACTATGGGAGCAAACCGATCGATCGGAGCACAAAATATCAGCTGTCCCATACTAAACTGCATTACCTACTCGACTCAAATGTATGCAACAGCTATTTTTTTTTTTTGCTCCGGTCGCTTTGCTTCTATAGTAAAAGTTGTTCAGTTTGATGAGTAGAGTATGTGGTTTAATGGTTAATGATACTTTTCCTTATATATATATTATTATAAATAATATTTATTATAAATATTATTATAAATATTTATAGCATATATATTTGTTATAAATATTTTTTAAAGAATTTTGTGATTTGCCCTTAGGGCTTGACTTATAAAACCACCACTTCTGACGCTACGGAAATCACATATTGCAAAATTGATACCGTTCATGCCTTAGTAGACATCTGTTCTGAAATCGCTCGAAAGACCCTTTTAAACCAGAAAGGGGACAGGCCCCTTACTTCACTGTACACTTCAGTTTTCCTCTCAAATGCTACCAACTGTTAGAGGGTGTTATAAGTACCCATAGTACTTAATTTTAAAAAATGTTGAGAAATTCTTTTTTTTTTTAATTGCGCGATATTTTATCGTAGGCGTACTTGCATAAAAAAGCATCACTGACTGTACAAAGCACAGATCACAAAAACTAAAGGGAGATGTGAAAAGGGGGTGGGGCCAGTGTCGCAGCAATATGCGCAAAAACGGAACGCATTGCTCGCGACAGTAATGATTCAATATATTATTATAAGGCTGAAAACCAGTCGAGATATTATGTGTAAATAGTTTACAATGCTTGCGTAGTACTAAAGATTATTCTAACGTTGAGTTCTGATACCGCAATGGATAATGAGCATATTCAAGCTAACAAAATACTTTCTATCGCGTGGTACTGGTGGTAATGCGACACTAGGTTTCGTACTCAGCGCGTTGGTTGGCATCTCTCTAGGTCTCTATGGTACAATGTCTTTCGATGGGTGGTAAATTGTTAATAAAGATCATATCATGGTCATATCATCTGTCCAAAGAAATCTGTATTTTGTTCTTTTAACACCCAAGTGATACTTAAGGGGGTGCTTCAGACCATCAAACTGAACAACTTTCACTATGGGGCCAACATCGAAATCACGAAATAAAAATATGATATTTCATACAAAACTGCAGTACCCGGCTCGACTCAAATGTATGAGACAGCAAATTTTTTTTTATTTTTTCTCCGTGTTGGCTCCATAGTGAAAGTTGTTCAGTATGATGGTCTGAAGCATCCCTTAAGTATTACTTGGATGTTTTGTTACACCCTGACTCACCCTGTATATACCTAATTGGTCCTGGGTAACGCTAAGAGTCAGCGGCAGACAAAAGCCCATCCGGATCGAGGGCTGTTTCCTTCTACACCGTCTGGCAATGAGAGAATGCTTCTGTGGGGACTTGCTACAGATGTCAGCACCCACAAGTTATAGCAAAGATACCAACAGATGGAGATATCGTCGCCCTCGGAAATATGCTCCATACATAGACAACGTTCACCGTGAATACGTAACTCGTAACCTACTACAAATAAGGTTCTCATTCGAATGCAAGATATACAATGCGCAAGAGAAATAATCACAGAGATTCGATACATATACAAGGTCCAACTAAGAACTGTAGGACAACGGCCGGTCCCCAGGCTTCGCACATAGCCTGGTGGAAGATTTTCCCTTTTCAATGGAGGAACATTCCCAGTAGCAGCTCATACTTCCAGCCTTGGATATAGTATGTCAAGATTGACAGTCGAAGCTACGAAAAAGTAGAAAACAATTGCAACCAGTACTGGCCTCTAAACCCTATCCATATACACGCACACATACATAATTGTTGTGACGCCTCTCGCACACAAACCTAAGAAAGTTGGCCCCTTTTGTTTTACACGGCAAAAACTTGAGGCTCCTTCTAGACATATACTTTTTCTAAACTTCCAGCCTTCGAAGAACCGTAACGCAGAACGTATGTTTCGAAAAATATATAGATGTTTTGTTACCTTATATACTCGTTAGGTACACATTTTAGAGCAAGTGAAGCTTTTTTCATGCCAGCATAATGACCGTACCTGATATTGTCTTTGACTACTTATATAGGGACTAGTTACGCGTGTAATTCTACTAACAAAAATTTCTGCCACTTTTTGCGAGGGGCGAGGTAACATGAAATCCGCAACTTTGGATTTTATTCCCATAACTTTAGATTCTAATTTTGAACGTTAAAAATCATGAAAAGTAGTGTCGTGTGAACCCTAAACTTTCTAAGTTCGAAATTATTGTTTCGTAATTATAGGCTGTCTCGTTTAGTGATAAGGTATAAAATTGAAACATGATTAATTGATCTTATACCATGACGGAGGGGAAATGCTACCGCAAGGCTAGTCCTTATAATAAATAGTCAAAGCATATTGTAGCTTCACTACGTTATAAATGTTTATCTGACAAACGAATGCTTTTCACAATAACATCAATGAAATCTTCACAATTCTCATTTCAGACAAAATGAATGTTTTGCATGAAATAGAAACCTATAAAGCAGCGTACATTTAAACAGTTGTACTTGAGTGCAATGGAAATGGCACGCGTTTCCACCATTCACCAAGATTGAATGGGAGGAAATGCATACAAATGCATGTGTTTACAGTCTCGAGCATTTAATGGATCTTTTTGTGAAGCTTTTGAGACTGAGACGTTTTGAGGGGGAATAGAAGCCTGTCAAAATAAGGGAAATTGTTGATATAAGTTTTCTTTGTATATTTTTTCGAAGCTGGAAACACAATGACGATTTTAGTTTAGGAAATCTTGTGTTTGGCTTGTTTAATGTTTTACTGTAATAATTATTATGAATTAATCGAAATAAAATTTTGAATTTTATGATTTATATTATCACAGCTACAACTAGTACAATAAAATAGAAGTGAAAAAATTTAAAAAGTACAAAAATGAGATCTTAGAGATAAAAAAGGTCGTCGGGTGCATCCCCGCGAGACATGGTGCCAAGCATAGAGAAAATTTTTCTGCCATTTTTTGCAGGGGGGGGGGGAGGGAACGTTGCTATGACAATAACAGTAAAACGCATCGAATTAAGTAGCCAATCGGGGCTAGGTCGGGGCCGTCGCGGGGGTGAGACTTTGACAGCGGGGAAAGTATGGGAAATAATGCGTAAGGCCACTCCTCTCGGGGTACGAGTAACGTGTTTCTCTATGGTGCCAAGCATCGAAATACTTAAATAAATAAATATTTTGGAGATAGTCACACAGACTATCTAGTCCCATTGACAATAGATACCAAGGTACCAGGAGTGCAATTCTCTAAGCATTACATCGCTGTCAAAAACATCGGGGAGCTCACAAATGTAACATCCTTTTTGCATCTTCCAGATTTTATATAAATTTGACACGGGACAATAGACAAAAGTCTAAGCGAATACCGAATTGACAGTTCGCCGATGTTTCAACGACGAATCCAAGGTAGTGACGATGTTTGCGCTTAGAGAATTGCATTGCAGAATCTAGCCCGGACCTGTATAATCATGACTAGATAAAACGATATAGAATACAGTATAAAAATAGCGACAAACATCCATGACTCCAACAAACATTCATATTCATCATACAAATAGTTACGGTATTCGAACTCGCGACCCTTGGCACTGCATGCAGGTTCACTACCGACTGAGCTGGAACTATCCTCTACCGAAGATTCGACGGGGGAATCCGGAAGTTAAACGACTTAAACGAGCTAACCCCGAGAGCCATAGTTTATGGCTTGAAACCATAGACATCAATTTGTAGTCTCCGCAGGAATTAAAAGAAAAAAGCCATATGATTATTATTATTACCGACTGAGCTATCGAACCATCAAATGGCTACATCATTTCCAGTACACGGGAAAGTAATATACTATACTAAACTAGGTAATTTTTATAAGGTATATTTTGAGCTTGGAATTTTTAAACATAATTATCATAATATATGAATAGATGAAGAAGAGTCATTATTTTAATGTAAACATGGCTTACTGACATGCAAACAATGTTAAAGTGACAGAACACGCAACCTTACTAACAAATAAAAGTCTAAAACAAACACTTATAGTTAACACTTCTTAACCAAACTCAAATGCTATATAATTAAATATAAAAAACACCCATCAGATAATTGGTTAGCTTCCAGGCAAACTGATCGACTAGACTCAAACGCAGCCTTGCGACATTACCTATTTGTGGCCAGCAAATTGCCGAGTACTGCTAATTAGCGTTTGCGATAGCATTTTGGTTAGGGCTATGAAACCAACGAATTCCAGCATAAGAGACTGATAAAAATGGTTTCTTGTTTATTAGTCTAGGAAAAATACGGTTTGAGATTACATTAAATACACTTTAGTTAATTGTGTTTGAACTAATATTACTGTTAGTTTATTAACACTTTTGTCCAAATTTCGTGGTTATATAGGCTGAGGACCCAGAGAAATACCTTAAAATCGATATACATTTACGAAAGGCAAGCTTATTTCTAAAGATATTTCTTCCTGCATACCAGCAAAAGAGACAGTTAATTATCACAAGGCAAATTTATTGTGCACAAACAAACAGTAAATAATTAACTTTTGAGGTAATTTTTTTTTATACTTAAAAAATATTAAAATCTACTCAAATTTACGATATTAACCGGGGATTATTATTGTTATAAGTAAAACGTATTGAACGAAGCCGTCCTGTATAAAATCACCAGTTTTCCATTTTTGTTCATACTTAAATTTAATGTTTTGTAAATGTCTTAATTATTCCGTAATACACAATACAAAATCGGGGATTATTGAGAATTTATGTTTTTCAGGTATGTATATCTACTAATATTTCAAACTATCACCTAAAGTGCAATTAATGCAACCTACTCCATACAAAAATCCGTAGATTTCCCCGACTATATACCCACGACGGAAAGGAGAAAGTGTATGCGTGGTAGTGTAAGGTGTACGTAAAAGTGTAAGGTGTGTGCAAACGAATTTTCCCATTTATTTTCCGGTAAAATTGGCGACTGGGCTTGGTGTGAATTTTTGACTTGGCTCGGTTTCATGTTCTCTGTAGATGCGAATGTACCTACTTAAAAGGCATTTGGTTACATTATTATTTTCAACTAAGTAGCTTTGAAGTCAGTTTTGATTATAAGTATAAAAAAATTTCATATTTTTTCGGAATATGGTAATATATAATATAAACTTGTAACAAGCATTCGTTAAAAAATGTAAAACATATTTTTTAGCATTATCTACTTTTTAGTTCTTCTTATTCTTCGGGTCCCTCTCCATTACTGGAGGTCGGCAGTCAGCTCTGCATATCCCTGTCTATCTCTCGCCAAACGAAACAGCTCTTCGATGCTGGCGATGTCTGTCTACTTTTTACTAGCAGCGCCAAAATGATGTCCACTGACAAACAACCACGTGTAAGAAACCCTACAGGTCTCAAAATGGAAGGTTGTCTAGGAATGATGGTAGGATTTCATACATTTTAAGATTGAGGTACTGTAGGAGTCAACGACTACATACAACTACAAATAAAACAGCTACGACTGAAGCCCAACCGGTGTCACAGTAATTGATAGCTCCCGGTCGTTTCTCGTTGAGACGCATTCCTGCACTTTAACTGTGGCATGCTGTTATTTAGACCCGACACACTGACAGTTAATGAAATGTCAGAGTTTTTAAAATAACTGTGTTTAGTTGCGTAGGAATGACATTAAATTGTTAGTTCGCGGTTCCACGCCATGTGTTTTTGAATTTGTGTTCTTTGTATATGCCCACGACTGTATTCCCCGAGGGGGTATTTCGAGATATTTAAATAAAAATAATACCTACCCACATTCAACAAGCACTGTCCAAACTATGTCCAGCATGACAGGTAGTGAGCCAGTAGCCACACCTCGATGTATTCTTTCATCGACAACCGTACTTATAATATATAACTGCCTCCGTGGTCTAATGGTTAAGAGCATTGGGCTCTCGATGCGGAGGTCGTGGGTTCGATTCTCACGGGGGACACCTAGTGATATGTCACTTTGTGCGTTTTTCCCCAGTTGGTTAGTGTTAAACAAAAGATGTGTTAATTCTAAACCGTATATTTCGAGACTGCGACGCAAGTACTCACATTGACAAACCACGATACAAATATCGATATACCTTCAATATATAACAGTTAGGACATTGCATGTCTGAAAAGAAAGATGATTCTGTAATTCGGATGACACGTTAAGCCGTTGGTTCTGGCTACCATCTCTGGTGGTTAATACCACCAGTCGGTACACTAAAACCACGTCAGAGGCTTTAAGGCGGTCTAAAAAAACTCTGACACCAGGTCTTGCCCACACGAAGAGAAGATCAACAACCCAGTGGTGCTACAAATCGTACAATAAGTTCCAAAAAACCTTCAAGTAATAATTCTGCTTCGTGTGATCAGAATGGACTAACCTGACATCATGCATCCTTGTATGGGCAATTGCAAAAATAGGGTAGTTTCGTGTAACAATTACAAAATATTCAAAGTAATATTATGACAACTCGAAGTAATTACAAATAGCGCAGTTAGCAAGATAAAAAAAACTATCTTTCCACTGAACAAGTTCCTTTAGAAGTAGGTACATTCAATAGCGCGGGACAGCGCACGGGATTGCGAGCGATAAAATTAATCCAAACAATTCACCAAATACAAATAACATTTAGAATTGAAATAACAGAAATAAACTCAACTGTCGAAACGCAATGGTTTCGAATAAAACTAAGGGATCAGTATCGTATAATCGGCTAAAGCGCCGGTAATCCGTTAATTGATGCAATCACAATGAAAGCTATTGCAGTGGGCGTTGTTCCCACAGACGTTTAATGCTACGTGTAGAATGGGTTGTGGACACGCTAAACAATGTAAAACCTTATTATTGTGCAGAACTTTAAGATAATAAACTCTATACATAACCTTTTATTAATACGCCAAGTAATAAATAACCTTTTTTTAATACGCCAAGAGAATTAAGTCAGTACAGTAGCTAATCTTTGATGTAAGTTCCTTCTCTTTACCTCCTTCCAGAGTAGGCTTCGCATGCCACCCTCGAGAAAACGATAAAAATCGAGATGTGCCTCCATCTTTATTATTTTACGTAGGCCAGAAAGAGCGCCCATGACGTTTTTCTCCTTTAAACGCTTTATCGTGTGTGGCATGCAAGCCGTGCTGGTAAGACTAAGACAAAAATAACGATACAATTGATGATGATAGCATAAGCATAGCATAAGCATATGCTCACAACTATATTCCCCGAGGGGGTAGTCAGAGATATTCTGAAACTTCAGAACATCCACGTTTCACTAGTAGTACCGAAACTCTGTCCAGGGTGACGGGGATTGAGCCCGTCGCCACTTGTAATGGACAGTAGGTACAATATATATATACGAGTGTTAACCCGCGACTTCGTCCGCACAAATTATATACCAGATTTTAAGTCAGATCATAAGTTATCAAACAAATAAAGTTTCATCAAAATCGGTTCTGTAGTTTTTGCGTAATACTCGTTCAAACAAACAAACAAACACCCAAACAAACACACAAACAAATGGACAGACAAAAAATCCAAAAATTGGTGAAATGGAATCAGGGACACCTAAAAACCATATCGTAACTTTTTTTTTGTTAATATCTTCAATGTACAGACAAACTTCCTGTTACAGTTTTATAATAGTATAGATAGATGATGATTTCCTTAAATAATAACAATTAAATTATCTAAACATGACGCATGGGGCACATTGCTAGCAGAACGGATGGCCGATGGAGAGAAGAGTTCTCGAGTGGCGACCGCGTACTGGAATGCGCAGCGTGGGTAGGCCCCCCAGGTGGACCGGTGGACTGACGACCTGGTGAAGGCGGCGGGAACCCGTTGGATGAGGGCAGCGCAGGACCGATAGTTGTGGCGATCCTTGGGGGAGGCCTAGCTGGCTGAGATGATGATGATGAAACATGACGCTCGTTGGCGTAGTGGAGCTTCGGTATTGGAAAGAATCACCGAAATCAAGCAAAGAGAGGTCTGATCAGTCTTTAGGTGGTTCACCGTTTAATTTTAGTGATATTTCATCTCAAAACTCCCCGTGCTTCGCAAGACACATTAAGCAGCTGGTTCTGGATAATTCCGTCAGATCATCATCATATCTTATGGCATTATATAGGGTAAATTTTATATCACTGCGGATAACTTCAGCATTTATTCTGCTTATCAAACTGAATTTTTTATTTTATTTATTTTAACACACACGGAACATTGTACACACGGAAATATAAATGAAAACAGCATAATAGACAATTACAAAGGGCGAGCTTATCGAAAGAGAGAGAGCATATTAAGTGAGGCAGGCATAGTGTGCACATTTAACAAATAAAAGAGTATTTAACACTAATAAATAGATATGATTATATAAAGAACGAGCGTTAACCTGCGACTTCGTCCGCACAAATTATATACCAGATTTTAAGTCAGATCATAAGCTATCAAACAAAAAAAGTTTCATCAAAATCGGTTCAGTAGTTTTTGCGTGATACTCGTTCAAACAAACAAACAAACAAACAAACAAACACACAAACACACAAACAAACAGACAGACAAAAAATCCAAAAATTGGTGAAACGGAATCAGGGACACCTAAAAACCATATCGTAACTTTTTTTTTGTTAATCTTCAATGTACAGACAAACTTCCTGTTACAGTTTTATAATAGTAATAGATAGATATAGATAGATAGATAGATGATAAACAAATAAATATACTAGTTTATTGAATGAAGAGAGAGATAGTGATCTTTGACTTGTTTTTTAAATGAAGCAATTGTTTCACAGACTCTTTTATATTAAATGGGAGAGAGTTCCAGAGCCGGACTGCATGGACAGTGAAGGAATAGGAATAGAAGTCAGTAGTGTGGGATGGGATATTAAGGAGGGTACGGATGTGGGATCTACAGGGTTTGTCAGAAGGACGGGAGAAGGAGAACAACTTCTACTATGGAGCCAACATCGAAAACGCGAAAAAAAAGCTTGTCTCATAATGTGAAATTAATTGAATCTGGCGTTAGGCGTCATACATTTGGGTATAAGGTATGGGTTTGCTCTTGACCTCAATCTAGTCCTCAGGAGCACGCTCGAACAGCACGCAGAAGCGAGCTCACCCAGAAGAAGCTTATTCACTTTAAAGGAATTCGGGTTGTAAGCGCTCGGAAATACTGACGCAGTTTTGTATGGGACAGCCGATTTTTTCGATTTCGAAGTTGGCTCCATATTGAAAGTGGTTCAGTTTGATGAGAAGAATACATGCTAAAGTTATCCGCAGTGATATAAAATTTACCCCGTATAATACGAAAACCGACCGACGCTTAAGCTATTCACAACTGACGCCAAAATTCCTAAAACAACATAAAGGTGACACCACATAAATACACCACGTCAACACGACAAGACGTGCAAAATAATTGTTTACATTACAGTTGAACAAACGAGAGCGTAGAAGGAAAACATTGCACAGGACTGGGACATCTTCACTTGAGGGATTTATTGCGGACCATAAGATAACGGAAACTGCAGAGAAAATATCAACTGCAGATATTTCATTGTAAAGGTTACGGTGCATTGGTTTACCTATTTCACGACCAAGGTACCAAAAGAATAAAAAAAATTTTTCCTTATCATCAGCTTCATCACAAAAAATACAAGAAGCACAAAATAAGGCTTGAAATATGGTTGCAGGCCATAAAAAATCTCGGTCGTAAATGGATACAAAAATAATTAGTAAATCCTATATTCCTACACACGAGTAAAACGTGGATGTTCTGAGGTTTCAAAATATCTCTGACAACCCCCTCGGGGATTATAGTCGTCGCGTAGTGTCGTGCTATGCTTATGCCTACACTGCTACTACTTTTAAAGACGATCTTTAAATTATCGATTGTAAATGTTTACAAAGATAAGTATGAAGTCCTCTATCACAGATTACGAAGTTACGTGTAGTAAAAATATTAAATGCTCATGGGCAGATCACAGAGCTCTATCTTAAACACTGTTCAACTCCTTAATAAATTACCTGTGTCGTACTAAAATCTTTGAAGTTGTACATTTCAATTCAAAGTAGAATTTAAACATCTCCAATAGTAACTTTCTCCTAAAATAATCGGAAAATCCTCCAACACAGTTCCGTAGGCTGACGTGAAAATTCTCGATCGAAACTTTTTACGAAAATAATCAAATCTAATAAACAAGTCGAAACTAATAAAGTAAAAAAACAAATCTCAATCTTTGCTAGAATTATGAAATAATCCTAATAAGCACCTGGATTCGTAGAACGTAAAAATCCTTGATCGTAACGGGTTGCGAAATTCGGTTGCGATGGTAACCGAAGACTCACTGGGCACTATGCTACAGGCGCGATGATGCACAAAATGATACTCACCCTGGATCCCAGCTGCAGAGCATGCGGAGAGGATGAAGAGACTATGGAGCATGTTCTTTGTGACTGTGATGTCCTGGCGGTAAAACGCATGTGCCTCCTCGGAGATGGATACCCGAAACCGGGAGATCTTAGGTTTCTTCCCCTCAATGGTGTTGCCTCCTTCATTGACCATGTATTTGAAGGGTGAAGACAACAAAAAGTATTGGGGCTAACACAAAAGATCCCACTGGGTCGAAGTGTTGCTGGCTTACCAGCCCCCACAACAAGATAAGATAAGATAAGATAAGATAACCGAAGAATTCTCTTCAGTGTAAAAGCAACTTAATTCAACATTGACTCTAGTGGAGCACAATTCAGTTAGTTGTCTCGGCACGCGATTTATTCTCATAACAGGACATTCTGTGCAAAAATAAGCTGAGAAAGTTAGTGAACATACTTGTAGGTATAATTATACTTAGTTTTGTAATAGAGGATGGATTTAACGAATACAGATGTATCTACATAATACACAGGGTCCTTTTTAATAAGCTGACACTGTTTTAAGAGAATGATCAGACTGAACAACTTTCTCTATGGGACCAACATCGAAATCGCGAAAAAAAATCTGCTGTCCCTTACATTTGGCTCGAGTAGGTTTGCAGTTTTCTATGGACGAGCAGAATCTTTTTTTCGCGATTTCGATGTTGATCCCATAGAGAAAGTTGTTCAGTTTGACGGTCTGATTATCCCCTTAAAAAGGTGTCAGCATATTAAGAAGGACCCTATATGCATTAATAAAAAAAAAAAAAAATAAAATTAAAGTCTTAATAATGCATTCGAAAATTATGGGCCAAAATCATCACAGACCGGAACCAAAATCACTCCCGGTCAAGATCGAGTCGAGGTCGAAAACTGGATACCTTCTTAGAGAGTGGACACGCAGCAGTGGACATATTTATTTATTTATTTATTTTATTGAGTTGATTAATAGTTGCAAACAATAGAACGAATAGTCTTTGTCCAAAAGTGGGACACTGAACAGGCTATGTAAAATAATTATAATGTATTTAGAAATGTTTCTTTATTACGTTTAGAATAATTTAGGTTTCAGGATGAAATAACGTGTTTAGTAGGGAGTAGTTTTTCCCACTGAATAAAGAAAACAATTTGAAAATAAAAACAGTCAAATCTGTTCTGTTTCAATTAATTATTTTTAATTTCGTTCTCTGGGTAGCGGGCTCGGTGGCGGAATTGGATATCGCGATAAAAATATTTATAAGAAACGAGCGTTACCCGCGACTTCGTCCGCACTAATTATATACCAGATTTTAAGTCAGATCATAAGCTATCAAACAGGAAAAGTTTCATCAAAATCGGTTCAGTAGTTTTTGCGTGATACTCGTTCAAACAAACACCCAAACAAACACACAAACAAACAGACATACAAAAAATCCAAATATTGGTGAAATGGAATCTGGGACACCTAAAAACCATATCGTAACTTTTTTTTTTGTTAATATCTTCAATGTACAGACAAACTTCCTGTTACAGTTTTATAATAGTTTAGATTATAATGTGTTTATTAGGGAGTAGTTTTTCCCACTAAATAATGAAAACAATTAAACAAAAATCAATAAGATCTGTTCTATTTTAATTAATTATTTTTAATTTCGTTCTCTGGGTGGTGGGCTCGGTGGGCTCGGTGGCGAAATTGGATAACGAAATAAAAATATTTAAAATAAATACTCCGGATAGATAGACAGGGATGTTTATCAGATTGTTCGAGCATCGGGAAAAACTAATGAACTGATATCGATGCGTTTTTCACTATTCAATAGCCTATGGTCGAACATTGTCCAACATAAAAACTATTATAGGTAATTTTTCCCTGACTACGAAAAAGAGAATAAATGTCCCAGAATCACGACTGCGTAACCGTTTCCACGCTGACGAAGTCGTTTGCAAAACGATAAAGTAATAATACAAACGATGACTAAATAATACTAAAGCCTTCCATTCACACAAGAATATTTTCCGAAAACATATTTATTCTACATACCAAAATAAATCTACATCAAACAAAGTTCTTATTCTCAAAGTGATAACTACTAAATTCCTTTAAAATAACTTCATAAAAATTTCCGTCTAATATCCGTATCCATGGTTACGTCACGGACTGAAAACCAAATTAACCATACCAATGTAACAATCCTTATTTCTTTTTAATAGAGTTTAAATTCGTAAGGTGCAATTGAAAAATGTACGTTGGTTTCCAAATAACAATGTAGAGCGAAGTGGACAATGCTGTAAAACTGTTTGCTTCAATTTCGATGGGACTTAAGGGCTGTTAGAGATGTCTACGAGTCCGCACGAGTCCATTCTTTTGAGCATTGGAATGACTATTCTTTTTACTTTCAGTTATTTGCTATGAGAAAATGATTCAAGAATACGTCTTTGTCAAGATAAGTTGTTGGTTTATATTTTTATCGATGTATAGTAGCTTAAAAAATAGATCATCCGCATTTCTTTTCGTGGGTGTTGTACAAGGTGACTAAGGGATATAACAATGCCAATCGTTCTGTAAGTAAGTATCTTTACAGAACGAAAGCAGTCAGCGAACAAAAAAAAATCAGCTGTTGCATACATTTTGAGACGAGTAGGCGTTTCAGTTTATTATGGAATAGCAGATTTTTTTTTGCTCCGTTCGGCTTGCTACCATAGTAAAAGTTGTTTAGTTCGATGGGTAGACTCTTAGTTTAAAAGGATGCTAATGATATTAATTTCACCGAGTATATTTTTAGTAGATTTTTGTGTTGACGCAATTATTATCATTTTAAAGTTATATACTTATCTCACAATACCTACTTACTTAATTTAAGTTAACATGATAGGTATAATCCTTATAAAAGACGAAAGAATTTACGAGAGTCATTGAAAATAAAACTCTTAAAAAAACAAAAATAAACTCAACGAAACAAGATTTACCGAATCAATGTCAGAAATAATTCAGATTTGTCGTCTGCAGAATCCCCGATGCCAAAACAGTTCAACTGAGAATTTCCTTTTTTTAAAACGCCCGCTTTTAATTAGAGAGAGTAAAACCAGAAGTTTTAGAAACTTCCGAGAAAGATACGAATTTAATTAAAGTTAATTATTGTTTGGAACGAAAATAATTGGACACGATTTTGTTTCATACGTTTTAGATCATTTCTGTGACAGTTATGCTGTAATTTTTTAAAAATAAACATAACCTAATTTAAAGTTTAAGAATAAATAATTTTTAATCTATTCTATACTATTATAAAACTGTAACAGGATGTTTGTCTGTACATTGAAGATATTAACAAAAAAAAAGTTACGATATGGTTTTTAGGTGTCCCTGATTCCATTTCACCAATTTTTTGATTTTTTGTCTGTCTGTTTGTTTGTGTGTTTGTTTGTTTGTTTATTTGTTTGTTTGTTTGTTTGTTTGAACGAGTATCACGCAAAAACTACTGAACCGATTTTGATGAAACTTTTTTTGTTTGATAGCTTATGATCTGACTTAAAATCTGGTATATAATTTGTGCGGACGAAGTCGCGGGTTAACGCTCGTTATAAATAAATTTAACTTTTAAATCAAATAATGTAGACGAATTATGTTAATTTGTAAGTAGCTAAGTGACGTTCTTTCTTTTCTTGTTTTATTGTAGATTCAGTGATAATTATGTACCTTTATTACATTTATTTTTGTTTCTTAAAAAAAAAAATTTAAGTACATACTAAGTATTGCTACCAAATTAAAAAAATATTTGGTATGTAACATTTTCCCAATATTAGTCCGTACTATAATGTAATTCTCTAAGCGCAAACATCGTCATAATCTTAAATTCGTCGTTGACACATCAGCAGGTGTCAATTCGGTATTCGCTAAGGTTGTGTCATGTGTCAAACTTATATAATAACTTCGACGATCTGAAGGATGCAAGAATGATGTTACATTTGTTAGCTCATCGATGTTTTTGACAGAGATGTGACGCTTAGAGAAATGCACTCCTGAAGCAGCGGCCGCGTGGTGGAGTATAGACCGCTCCTTCTATTATACGTAACGAACGATACGTACACGTACGTGGTCATACGTATTGATAGATGAAAAGGCACCAATCCGCAATAGGCCTACGTGGTGCATAAAAATCGTTGCGATGGCAGTACGGCAACAAATTGACCCCTAACTTGCCTCCACCAATCCACAATGGCACAAGAGGTATCAAAAGTCAAATATAGGAGCTTGAAGCCCACTTATTAAACGTCAAATATTTTTTTAAAGCTACCACCGCATCGGAACGTGTTGTCGCTGTAGAGAAAATGAGGTCAGAAACTCTGAAACATAACACGACTTAGCGCTCTTACAGACGAGCGACACTTTGCGGTCGCCGTGGGTCGTGCGACCCTCTGCGACCGCAAAGAGTTTCTCGTCTGTAAGAGCGCTTAATAACAGTGTCATCATCATCATATCAGCCATTAAACGTCCACTGCTGGACATAAGCATCCCCCAAAATGGGGGGATTTACCATAATCGCCACGCTTGGCAGGCGGGTTGGCGATCGCAGTTGGATCGAATCAGTGTGTGTACTCAGAGGATGCTGCTGCCCATCCTTCAGTAGATCCTTTAGTCGCCTTTTACGACACCCACGGGAGGAAATGGGATGGTGCTATTCTTAGCCGACACCACAAATAACAGTGAAATAGCCGAAATAACAGTGTGGTGGCATAATAATACACGTTCCTCTGAATCCGTACCTACTGATGGTTCTGCCTTGCAGTGAAATCTTCACCATCATGATCATCAGCCCGTATCCCGTTGCCCGTATCAGTGACATAAATTACTTATTCTCTCTCATAAAGCCAAACCAATTTATAACCAGAAATTCAATACCGCCTCTTCAACTAAACGCATGTCAAAAATATCAATTTCAGCAATTTCCTTTAAACAAACTTACAGTACGAATGCGCAGGAGCACGGTACGTTTGCCAATTAGAGGGGAAGAGTGACAAATGTGTATGACACACGAAGCAACGTCGGATGTAAAATTAGATTAAATGCGATTTGTAAGAGGAAGCTTCGAAAAGAATAAAAGGTATTGAAACAATTTATCTTAGATATTGTGGTTTAGTGTACAATATCCTTTGTGTAAGATTTGCCAGAATAAGTAGAGTAGCAATAACTTTCCCTAAGGAATAATGGGTTGAAAAACAAGAAAATGTTTAGATCTTCCCCAAAAATTGTCCGGATCTACCGATCGATTTTCCAATGGAGGTCAAAAAAATGCTCCTTATGTAATGTTGTCTAATATCTGAATAGACCTTTAAAAATTTTCTAATAATTAAAAAATAAGAGTGTACTAAATAAAACTGTCACCACCATCATAGCGACGATGGTTTGGGTTGACTTAATATTGATAAAATCGAGTCTTAATTTGACCACGAGTGCAATTCTTGAAAGTCGTACGTTACTCAGAAGTAGAAAATGTCAAAATTTCTATGGAGGTTATGCGTAACTTGATCATATTCGAAACACTGCAAAAAGAAATTTATTAGTTTCTCTGCATTTTTAATAATGTACCAATCTAACTTTTTATGTACTTATTCTGTGAACAAAATAAAATGTTTAATGATTTGTAATAGGTACTTCTTCATTTATTTATATACGAGCGTTAACCCGCAACTTTGTCCGCAAAAATTATATACCAGATTTTAAGTTTGATAACAAGCTATCAAACAAAAAAGTTTCATCAAAATCGGTTCAATAGTTTTTGCGTGATGCTCGTTCAAACAAACACGCACAAACAAACAAACCGACAGACAAAAAATCCAAAAATTGGCGATATGGAATCAGGGATATCTAAAAACCATATCGTAACTTTTTTTGTTAATATATTCAATGTACAGACAAACTTCCTGTTACAGTTTTATAATTTTAGATTAGAAGATTACAGAAAACAATAAAAAATTGAGAAAAAAATATATTTTTCAAATAAATCGGTTACGATTATCGATTTTGTAAGAGTTTATAAAATAATAATAGCAAAAGTTTATCAGCTACTATATTTCTGTATTTCTATGGTTCACACCCAAACAAATGTGTTCATTGAAATCTTTAAGCCATGGTTGTACATGCAAATGATTCAAAGTAAACACGCTACGTTTAATTTGACGAATGGGCAATTCTCCTTACTTTCACTTTTTGTTCCACAAATAATACTAAGGCGGTAATGCGACATTTAGTTTTAATTTAACATACTTCACTTTTGAAGATGTCTTAATGAATTGAACGCGAATTCTTTTAAAAGGAAATGACAAGGGATGGTTCATTTACTAACTTATTGTCTCTTTTTATGATACACGAGCGTTAATCCGCGACTTGGTCCGCACAAATTATATACCAGATTTTAAGTCAGATCATAAACTATCAAACAAAAAAGTTTCATCAAAATCGGTTCAGTGGTTTTTGCGTGATACTCGTTCAAACCAACAAACAAACAAACAAACAGACAGACAAAAAATCCAAAAATTGGTGAAATGGAATCAGGGACACCTAAAAACCATATCGTAACTTTTTTTTTGTTAATATCTTCAATGTACAGACAAACTTCCTGTTACAGTTTTATAATTATGATACATGATACATTTATACATTAACTCACGACATATTTTAGGGGATCGGAAATTTTGCTATAATTACGCTGGCTTACTTACAATGTTCATTTTCAACTTATAAACGTCAAAAAACGCGGGGCTATCTATACTGTAACAGAAGTGTGTCTTTACATTGAAAATATTAACAAGAAAAACAGCACGATACTAATGGTTTTTAGTTGTCCGCGACACCAAATCAACCTTTTTAGAAATTTTCTGTCTGTTTTCTCGCAAAAACTACTAAACCGATTTTAATTAAACTTTCTTTTTTTGATAGCTTAAATTGTGATATGACTTAAAATCTTGTAAATTCCAGTAGATAAAAAAAATCGTTTTTCTTAAAAATTATTTTTACTTATTTTATTTACGCTTAACACTAATCTAAACTATTATAAAACTATAACTGAAGTGTGTATGTCTGTACATTAACGATTTTTACATGAAAAAGCTTACGATATGGTTTTTCGGTGTTCCTGGCCCCAAATCAACCTTTTTTAGAATCTGTGTCTGTCTGTTTCTTTGTTTGTTTGTTTTTTTTTTGTTTGTGTTTGTCGCATCACGCAAAAACTACTGAACCAATTTGGATGGAACTTTTTTGTTTGATAGCATACGATTCGACTCACATCTGGTATACTTATTTACATTTGCGGACGAAGTCGCTGATTAACTCTAAGTACTAAATAAATGTGTTATTTATGAGTGATCGCAATTGTTGCTTATTTATTTTGACCACCCCAAATGGGTTGTGCGTATTTTTAGCACACATTTTCAATAAAATGCTAGTTTTAATGGTTTTAACCTAAGGTTTTAATATATTCGATACACGATGTGCTAAAAAAGCTACCCATCTTTTTCGTTTTTCCCGTCCATACCTAAAACATTTTACAACAGAATTCACAATTGAAAATCAAACACCGCTCTTGTTTGAAAAGTGACTAAAACGAAACAGCCAAAAGCAGAAACGTGATATCTCTGAAATTCGAGAACGCACGTGTCCAACATGACGAACAAACGGACAACACCCGCATTTATAACAACCATCTATTTTACTATTCCAGAAAAATATTCACTCTTTAACCTAAAGTTTTAAGACTCAAAATTCCTCAGCGATGGTTTTCGTAAGAGTAAAATAGTAAAAGTGAAGTGTTAGACCTGTTAGCCTTTCCCACGTTGACTTATATTACATCAAACATTCTGCCACGCGTATTATGGTAATAGAAAAAGAAATTATCCATTGCTACTTTGCATAATCCACGAATGACAGCGTGACATTAAGTTGTCTTGTTATACTACCGATTTATAAAGACGCTGTAGTTTTGGAAAACTAACTTTGTGCCTCTAAGAATAGGAGTGAAAGTGAGTGAATGATTTAAAGTTGTAAGATATTAACGGTCACGCAATGTGATGTGACAGTGTAAAGCGGACGAATTTGTTTATTTTTACTTTTTATTGTAGTTAGAGTTACTGTGTTTTGGTTGCGGTTATAAAAGATGTTAAGGGGCATAATATTTTATAAAACTTAGCGACATATTTGCAAAATTATTATATTTTCTAATCTATTTCTATAGATGACTTTGATAAAATGTAAATATAGCGATATGGCGAAGTTTGCATTTCAGTAACATTCAGTGTAGCAAAATGGTAACTACTATGAGGAGATCAATATAGGGATGTGACCTTTCTTGATCTATTTCCCACGTCGAAAATATTTTAGATTTGAAATTCATTTAATGATTTACATAAAATTAGTGGCATCATATTGAATAATTTTAATATTCGTTGAATTTGAGATGATATTAAATAATTCTGTTAAAATTAACCACATTTATGGGCTATTTCTGGGCTGCAATCGCCGTAAATATTTGGTGATTGACCCGTTATCGGACTACGTACGAACCATAACTTTTGACACATTTGGTATTGCGCTAATCGCGGCGTACAGCCATTAGAGCCGTTTTGACAGATCGCTCAGACGTTATTGGTTGTCAGTTACAATAGAGTTTAGCGCGATGCGGAATTCAGCACAGTTGAATAGTAATTGGATTGCAATGTGATTAGAACTGAAATTGGATAAGAATAGAACTTCGATGTTTTGACTTAGCGCAATCGGGCACCTGTTCTTTGTCTATTATTATTTCTACAATTTAGTTTTCTTCAGAATTAAAATGTTATGCAAAAAAGTTCAAGACTTTGTATGGCATGGCCTTAATAATGTTGTTTTTAATGAGGAATCTTGAACTTTACTAAAAGCTACTGTTTGTTTTTTTTTGCTCTGCCTTCACATACAGTTATTTGCATTATGATTTGCAGCTTTTTGACATCTCTCTAAAGGAGTCAATTTATTGTAGGCCCACAAACGGTTACGTTTATTTATGGTATTACACTCTAAAAACATAATTTTAATTTACTTTATTAATCGGACGAAAGATAAGGTAAAAATGCAAACGGAGTTATGAAATAAATATAAAAAATGCACCGTTTTGACTTTTATTACAAAATTATTGTTTCTATTAAAACGGCACAGGCAATGCGTGAATAGGAACGTCTTAGATGTTAATCCTACTTAATATTATAAACGCGAAAGTTTGTAAGTATGGATGGATGTTTGTTACTCATTCACGTAAAAACTACTGAATAGATTTTAATGAAACTTTACTATAATATAGCTTATACATCAGAATAACACATAGGCTACAATTTATAAAGATTTGTGAATTATCCAGACGAAGCGCAGACGAAGTCGTCAGCTAGTACGAAAAAAAACCATTATATCTTACCGAGACAAGATGTGCGCCAACTGCAATTACGCGACACTCCGTTTAGATGAGGTATAGCTAATATAACCATTATAATCTAGAGATCATGAGAAACAAGTCGACATGAGTTCCATAACTATACGCCAACTATACGCTAACATTTTTATGTTAGCCTATTTCCCATACTAAGATTGACGATCTCTGTTCATTGGTTGAAGTGGTTTATACGAAGTGGTATATACTACATACCTACTATAACTTTTTTTAAAGTTTCCTAATTTGTGATCATATTCATAATTTGTAATTCATTTATTAGTTAAGTATTTGTTTTATTTATTAAAATAATAACGTTTTTGAATATTTTTAAACACAGTTGTGTTTATGGCAACCGTCGGCATCCATATGGGTTTAAAATGGTTTAAAAATTATTATTCTCATTTTTCTACGCACTGTACTTATAATTAAAAAAAAAGTTTATTTATTAATAATTAATTTTTTAACTTCCACTATTACTCTCAATAATTAATGTACTAACTGCTGTCCACTTTGTGCTCCTCTTGTCTATTTTTGCAAATATTTTTTTAATTTTTTTTTTATTATTAACAAATAATGTGGAATCTCTTTGTTTCTTGCGGGATTCAAACTGGGAAACTGGGAACCCTTGGAAAGCCAAGAACCTGCTTGCAAAGGCAAACAGGATCTTTTTTACCAAGATCAAAAAAATAACAAAGCTTACAACACAGAAACATTTCAGCACTAAAAACAAAAGACCGAAAATAAATAAAAATCGTAAAACTAAACCGTGAATTTGGAAGCGTTCAGTTTGTGTTTATTGTTTTTAAATGCATCTCTAATGGAACTAATGGCTTGTGCCGCGATAAATGCCAGCCAGTGCAGTCTAAGAATATTATTTATATTTATTCGAAAACCAAGGTATTTACTGTTATTCGAAAGATAACTGAACTAGTTTTGTATTGTCTTGAAACTGTACGATGAAATATAAAAGAGACGCAACACTCGGTTTCCGTGCGTGAGCTTGCAAATATTCCATAGATAGTTTTGCTACATTGATTCCTGTAGACACGCCTTGCTTCCAATCATCGTCCACTGCTGATCATAGCTCTCTTTCAAGGTAAGCTACAAAGTTCTATCTTCGGACGAAGTCGGTACCGTGAACAGGTAAGTCGGTACTAGGACTCGCTCCCCCGGCCCCCGTACACCGCGCACGATTGACATATCGCGACCGCCGAGCTGAACTACTAGTTTTATTACACTACTCGACTTCGTCCGCACAAATTATATACCAGATTTTAAGTCGGATCATATTTAAGCTATCAAACAAAAAAGTTTCATCAAAATCGGTTCAGTAGTTTTCGCGTGATGCTCGATCAAGCAAACAAATACACAAACAAACAGAAAGACAAAAAGTCCAAAAATTGGTGGTATGGAAACAGGGACACCTAAAAACCATATCCTAACTTTTTTTTGTTAATATCTTCAATGAACAGACACTTCTGTTCAATCAAATATTGTGTTATTCTTCATGGTCCTGCTGTGATAATTTGAACAATTTCTGATTCGTGCCCCTTAACCTTCTAGCGATCTGGCCCTCTCTGTTCACTATTCTGATACTGCTTTGTTCCATCCGCCTCCTTCTCTTCTAACTTAGTATCCCGCCAATCTTATTTTTTACTGTGTGATCCGCCATGGTGTCGTGTCAAGCGTAAGCATGTCGCGTTAGTAGGGTACAAAAAAAAATTGTAGTCACTATAGCCCATACCGGCAATCTTCACAGAGTGAAAAAATTCGCGTTTAAACTTACCACGAGGTCCGGCCGTCTTATCTCAACTGTGTTTTTGCTCAAAAAACAAGAGAGTGTGATCGTCGGCAAACTAATTGAAATTGGCAGAAATGCAGAGTGCTAGTCAGAAGCAAGCATAAAACAAGAGAGTGTGATCGTCGGCAAACTACTTGAAACTGTGTTTTTCCTCAAAAAACAAGAGAGTGTGATCGTCGGCAAACTACTTGAAATTGACAGAAATGCAGAGTGCTAGTCAGAAGCAAAATGCAATTAGTGTCTAAATAAAAAAATGTTGACTCTCTTCTTAAGATTTTAAATTAAAACTAATAATTTTTAATTCAATTATATTTTATAATCATAATAAATTCAAAGAACCAACATTTAATACCTACCTTTACTCATAAATTTTTAAAGACACGAAAAAAACAACTCAATTTTGTCATACAACGTCTTGTTTATTCTGGAACATCAAACGTCTCAAATTTAATAATGCATCGCTTTATTACTGCCGCTATTTATTATCTGCAAAAAGAAAGTTTACTTAATGCGTCCGAGTGTACATTTCAAGGGGGATCAGAGCAATTTCCTTCGGAAAACAAGGGGTTGCAAAGAAACGGCATAAAATTTTAATGTTTCGTGACTTTTATGTACGAAAAACTTTTTCGGTTATTGATCTGTCTGAGTGGAGTCAAATGTTTTAACTGCTGACGTAGGGGGTCTTGTTCTTTTTATTGTGGTGCCATCTCCTATCGGAGCTTGGCTATCAATGGAAGGGGTCTTGCAAGATTCAAATACGTACAAAAATACGTACACAGATTTAAAATTCGTTTTAATATCATAATTATAACATTATTATTGTATATGTCAGTCATATAGGTTTTATCGCATATTCATTTTCTTGATGGGCGTGTCAGCTCGAAAAGTCGTAGGCAAACACTCAGTTGCAGAAACGCTTATTAGAGTTAATCCTCCATTAAATCTCTTGCTAGCTTTAATTACGGCAACAAGAAAAAAAGTGACAGCAAGAGATTTAATGGAGGATTAACTTTAATGAGCGTTTCTGCAACTGAGCGTAAGTCTCCACTCGAAATCAAACAAATTCCATATACGTAGAATACAAGTCCCGTGAAATAAAAGTTTAGAACCATTTTAAGATCATTGTTCAATCTTTTTTGGAACAAGATTTATCCTTCCAAACATTGATATCCATATCGAAAGAGGTTTTACTACATTCATCTATTTTATTCCTGAATACAAAAACTAATAAATATGCACCATTTTAGTAGGATTTGACAGGCACAATCATATATAGGGCAGACTCATACAATACCTTATACAACTTCCTGGGCACAATTTAATAATTAATAAGCGGTGGTAATAAAGCCATGATCAGATGCAGCGAAGACCCAGGACTGGGTAACTAGATGAGTAAACCGCTGATTTGGTATGCGACCTCCAGAGATTAACGTTGTACGTACTCTTCGACTTAGAGGTAGATCTCGTCTAGCAAGACTGAGCTTTTCTGGGTTCTGTCACTGAAAGCATAAAGTTGCTGGCTGTGGTGTACTTTTTGGGTTGTTATTGTTCTCTCAAAACCAAGAGAAAAAATAATAGGGCTAATCCCTATAATTTTTTCTGGTGTCGTCAAATTAAGGAAAGCCACATTTTCACTTTAGGTGTTAACTTTTCAAGTGTTAAAATTGTATTTGCAATAAACTGCGTGATAATTATATTAAAATTTCGTGTAATGTCGATTCTTTCAGGTTTTCAGCATGATAAATTGTTTTTATAAAAGTATAATTAAAACAATTAAACATGTCTATTTTTAAATTTGCGATATACTAATTAAAATTTGATTACCTTAAACTACGTCTACTGACCTTAAATCCTTTATATGTTGATTAATCAGGGAAAACGAGAAAGTTTCTCGCGCTTTTGATATTGTTCCTGTAAATAGAGTTCTTCAGATCATGTTAATGGTCTACCACTAATATAGGTAACGAGCTTTTGACCCGCGACTTCGTCCGGGTCGATTTTCGAAAAATCCTTTCTTAGTGCACCCCTACATCCTCTGTAGAATATATACTCCTAATCTTCCACGGTTTTGTCTGTCAGTCTGTCAGTCACTGAACTTATTTTATGAGTATAGATAAATCACTTATTTTATCATCTCCATGGAGGATAGGTGGTAGTTTGTCGAAATACCAAATACATAACTACTCGAATAAGCAACGCTTTGTTAATTGCCTTCAAAAATATACTAAAAATGTAATGAATAATTTTATTTAAGAACATTACACGTCTTTTCTACATCCTTACATTTTATAATTGGGCAGATGACATAAACAAAGATGAAAGACGCTTCGTCAACATTTCCTAGAAAATAACCTTGTATTAAAATATTCCACAGTAATAAGAATTTCATTCCATTAATCTTTCATTCGCACCAAAGATATGAATAATAGCGATTCCTCGGAAAATTATTCTGTAACAATTTGCGACTTTAGAGAATACGAACCTTATGGCGCAGACATAAAGTTTATAATTTCAAATAGTAATTTTAATTAGTTCAGTACAAATGCTAGTTTGTACTTCGCTTTCATTTGTCTTTGAATAATGGTCGAGAAAAATTCTACGAAGCTATTCAGTACTTTACCTTCTAAGAAACTGAAGATACGAACAAGGTGTCCCATACACGGACATTAACTCTTCGAGGACTAATCAGTATTCCGTATTTTGTTGACAGTTTTTAATGTTTTTATAATTATCATAGTTTTTAACTCATAAAAATCACACCACAAATATAGTAGTTTCTTATGCAAAATGCAACTCAGCACGGCTAAAAAAGTAGGCTGTTGACCACCACTCTTCATCATGGTGGTCATCTTTCAGTCAGCATACGACGTGTTAATGAATAAGCGCATTAATTTTTACATGTGTGGTGTTCACTGCGTGAGGTGGGTAAATAATTACACAATAAGTTATTAGTTAAGTTACACACGGCAACTGGTGGATGCAACGTCCGCTCGGTACGAGGAGTAGACATGTACTTACTATCTCTATGGGAGTAGATTAGTAATGATGACGGGTGTTGCCCCCACCACTTACAATGCATACATTTATTTAAGATCAATACAATAACTATTATTATCACAATACACTATTATTAAACGTAATATATATTTATAATTAATAATATATATTTATTTAAATAGCAGAACACCACAACATGAAACTTAAAATGCGAATAAGTTTAATTAAATTATTTAACGAATATTCAAACGCTGACAGAAAGAAGGCAAAAAAAGCATGCACCAAAGGTAGCCGCTCAGCTTTGACATATCGTTTCGTGCACCGTAGCACGACTACCTCCACCGAGCATCTCTTACGACACAAATCAAATACCCAGTCAACTGGACATCACAGGGCCATTACTTCGTACGCACATTGAAATCACATGACGCATCCCATTTAGTGGCGGAACTTCGAGCCATGTAACACTCCTAGACATGGGTATGTTAATTTCCGTTTAGGAGATCTGATATGATTTAGGAACATACATCTGTCTGACAGTTTTATCTATGTATCTCTATGTGAGGAAAGTCTTTTGGTATGTAAAATCTTTTAGAAACAACACACGTCAAAATACCCCCAAATCTTGTAGCTGCATTTCTGACCATTCGACAAAAACCATGTTTCGTGGTTTCCCGGTATGCGCCTTTCGCGTTTTGCATGGTCTTTGGCGAATGATCAGAAATGAAATATTAAAAATCTAAACAATTAAAGGCACATATATTACAATATTTTATAGTGTGGTTAGGTACTTTTGAAGAATGCTGTAATTAAAGGTGACTTATCTCATTAGGCATCATTATAGCTACCGGACAGAGTTACTGCATCCTCATGCGAAAACACCTGCAAAAGTTTGTTTGTACTTTTCTTTTAACATTTATCATCTATCCTACCCCACCTCTGATTGTAGCGGTTCCTTTTCTATATGATTCAAAAGAGTAAGGAGGAGACATACTAACAGTGCATCACTTTTAAAAATCATAATTATGTACCATAGTGCTTTCTAAGAAAATTATTGTACATAGTTGAAATCGGCAATAAGAAATCATAGAGTGAAGCATCCTGGATTTTAAACGTCAAAAATTGATACATATGACATGTTTTAGAACCATACTGGTTGATGTCGCCGCTAGAGCCGCTAATCTAAATTGGGATAAATAAGTATGTCGAATTTAAAATAACGTATGGTCCCAAATCACTACCCCAAAAAAACAAAATCGTCATGAGGCAGACCTAGAAGCAGGTGGCGAATCCATGTACTTCTTACTAGACAGACCTATCGAAGCTGAAAAACCTGAGACGCATGGAAGGAACGGATGCCTTTCTAATTCGTCCTTTCTAGATACATAACATATCTTAAGGTGGTTTCAGTCCATACAAAACTTTGACGCACAATACGCGTAGACGGAATTAATAGAAGTAATATTTTATATATGGAAAAATAGTTTAGAAAATCTAGTTGCCGCGTCAGAAATAACATTTGCAATTTATAATATAATTTTTACGAAGATGTAAAGCTTTTCAAATTTTGTATGAAAAATTTCAAAGCTTTATATCTTCGTTATTATTTTATAAATGGCAAATGTTATTTGTGACGCGGCATCTAGATGTTCTAATCAATTTTTCCATATATACAAAGTTACTTGTATTAATACCGTCTACGCGTATTGTATCAAAATTGACCCCTCTGCAACCACCTTAACCAAATCATACAAAGCTTCAAAATACTTACTTGAAGCAAATTGACGTATCAACAAACACAATAATTCATGCGAGATCAATAGCAAAGTAGGGTAAACGTTCCCGTTACGGCACGAGTTACGAATTAATACTCATAAACGGCAGCAGGTGCTTTCAAAAGCTTCTATGTAATCGAAGTTTTCTATTAGTTACCTTGCTTTGCTACGTTTATGTGTGATTTATGGGAGGAAACGTTATTGGGGATTGGAATTTGAATGCTACATTATTTATGTTAGGAAGAAGTTAAATAATATTGTGCGAAAAACAGTTTATATAAGGTCTAACAAAATTAGGTGAAACTATTTTAATGGGATGATCAGACCGTCAAACTGAACAACTTTCTCTATGGGACCAATATTGAAATCGCGAAAAAAAATCTCCTGTCCCATACATTTAGGTCGAGTAGGTTTGTATGGAGCAGCTGATTATTTTTTCGCGATTTCGATATCGATCCCATAGAGAAAGTTGTTCAGTTTGATGGTCTGATCATCCCCTTAAAATAGTTTCACCTAATTTTGTTAGGCCTTATATAGGCTCTTTTGACCCATAGGTATGTATGGCCTGTAAGTTTGCGATTTTGACAAAATATTGCACTGAGATGATTTCAATACACGAACGTTTACAGGTGGCGTCAAAAAAATTTAGTCTCAAATAAGCCCGATAAAGAATGAATGTTCATTTAAAGAATGAACGTGAACAAGAAACTCAAAATAGTGACCCACTAGAAACCGCAGAAACAGCCGCGTGAGAAACCAAGAGATGTTAGGGCTATAAGCAAGTTTAACATCTAGAGAAGGAAAACCTGGAGCCGAAGTGGATGGCATTCAATTGTCGAAGAGGCCAAGATCCAAAAGGTTGTAACGCGGCAGAATGTAAAATAAATCAATTCAATTAATTCTCTAATTCGGAATTTCTGGCATATACGAACCAGTATTTTTATTAATTCTCATAATACATTACTTTGATTATAAATCAAGCATCGCCATGCACAGCTCTACTCTATGACTATTTATTATAAGGACTAGCCTTGCGGTAGCATTTCCCCTCTGCCACGGTATAAGATCAATTACATTTTATACCTTATCACTAAACGAGACAGCCTATAATTGCGAAACAATAATTTCGAACTTAGAACGTTTGGGGTTCACGCGAGACTACTTTCATGATTTTTAACGTTCAAAATTAAAATCTAAAGTTATGGTGAATAAAATCGAAAGTTGCGGATTTAATGTTACCTCGCCCTCCGCAAAAAGTGTCAAAAATATTTGTTAGTAGAATTACACGCGTAACTAGTCCCTATATAAGTAGTCAAAGGCTCTACTACGTGTTAGTACTGGACAGGAGTGCAATTCACTAAGGGTTGCTAAGGGTCACATCGCTGTCAAAAACATCGACGAGCTCGCATCTTTCAGATCGTCGGAGATATTATATGAGTTTGACACATGAAATTGAAAGTTCGCCGACGTTTCAACGACGAATTGAAGGTTGTGACATATACATATTCATCTATGGTTGTGACGATGTTTGCGCTTAGTGAATTGCATTGCATAACTTCAAAGAACCCATTATCAATAACTTCCTATGCACAAAAGGCCAAGACCACAAATCCATAATGATATAGACGTCGATTAGAGGCAAGTTTGTGCCGATTCAGCCGCAAACAGAGTTCGCAAACTGCGTAGAATTAAGGGCATTCATACACGGGGGCTAGCGTCGGCAGTTGTTACGAGTTCACATTGTGATATTGGATTAGTGGATTACTTTCTATGAGAACTCCACTTATTCTTATTCCACGTAATTTTATGGATCATTCCCACTAGATCAATTGGACAGTGCCATCATGGAACTAGTGAGATTATTGTTCGTGTAGGTAGGTACCCACGTTTTTGTACAGGATGTAAATTTAAATGGGACACTTACTTACTGCCTCCGTGGTCTAATGGTTAAGAGCATTGGCTCACGGAGTTTCCCCAGTTGGTTCCCTGGTTTTGGTTCCCCACTATCTCTGGTGGTAGTAGTCGTTACATAAAAACCACGTCAGAGGCCGTAAGGCGGTCTGAAAAAACTCTGACACCAGGGCTCTGCCCACACGATAAGAAGAAAACTAAAGGGGTGCTTCAGACGATCGAACTAAACAACTTTCCCAATGGGACCAATATCGAAATCGCAAAAAAAAAATCAGCTGTCCCATACATTTCAGTCGAGTTATGTTTGCAGTTTTGTATGGGACAGCGAAATTTTTTTCGCGATTTCAGTGTTGGTCCCAAAATAAAAGTTGTTCAGTTTGATGGTCTGAAGTACCCCTTTAAGTAAGTGTCACATTTAATATTACATCCTGTATACATACATACATTAACTCACGACCGTTATTCCTTTCGGGGTGGTCAGGAACATTGCTATAATTACCAACTTTCTGTTCAAGAATGGAGTTGGAGAAATTTTCACATTTAACAGTAAGTTTCGTGAAGGAATTATGTGTCAAGTTGTGAGAGTCGATTAGCCTTTCGCCCACATAAAAACTGTATAAGAAACCTTTAATCCCTTAGTCGCCTCAAGCGACACCCACGGAAAGAGTTGGGGTGGTCTATTCTAAGCCGGAATCACACGGTTCAACAACCACGTTTTTATACTGAATAAATGTTTATATAGTCAGTATGGAAACTTTAACCACGCATTCTACTCCTTGAATCAGCTGTTTCATACAAAATTGCAGTACCTACTCGACCTAAATATTCCATACATTTGGGTCGAGTAAAAGAAAGAAAGAAAGAAAAATCTTTATTCACCATTAAAGGCACACACACGAAACAACAGAGTACATCAAAAGAAATAATAGGTAGTAGCGGTGTGTGCCGCTACGGTGAATAGGACACGACTCAACGTAGTGCCTTACTCGGTAAGCAAGGCGTTGATTTTCTGCCGTGCCTTACAGAGCAGGAGTGCAATTTCCGTATGTCACACTTTCAAAATCATGATCAAATAATTTCCATAGTAACTTTGACAGTTCTCATTGCTGATTTGAACGTGTGGCTCAAAAATACCACTCCTGTGCTGTTGCTCTCCGCAAACTAACTAGGTAGTAAATGCACCACATAACTACGTACAAGACGTAGACGACGACGTATAAGATACTTGCTGGATCTTATGATGTCCAAGGAATTCAAGATATATACCGGATGAACCAGAACCAAAATCTCAGAGGTCACTCTCTCAAAATTGATGGCACGTTTTGTACAAGCAACCCCCGGAAACATTTTTTGCCCAACCGTATAGTTCACGAGTGGAACAAATTGCCTGAGACTGTAATAAGTGCGCCTTCAGTGAACTCTTTCAAAAATAGACTGGACAAATATTTAAAAAACTAAACAAGTGCAGTGATATACACGCATCAGCTTTGAGCTGCTGGTGTATCATAAATAATAATAATAATAATAACTTAACTTTACTATAGTGTTAGATATTATTGTTTAGTATTTTAGAACGATTGTGTATCTATCGATCTTGTTATTATCATACAACTGTTCTCATGTAAGTGACTGTATGTTTTTAATGAGAATAAAATTCTTTAAACCTAATGCAAACAGCAGATTTTTTTCCTGATTTCGATGTTGGCACCACGGTGAAAAAAAATAAAAAGTTTTTAGTATATTTTGTGTACCGTTTGGTATTTATTTAAAACCAGCAGCTCAGTCAGAACACGGATAAAGATGAAACCATCATCAACACATTATTGAACTCTCCCTAACTTGAGTCTTGTGACTTCAAGCGAGCGTAATTTGATAAATTATTGACTTTTCAACTTGCCGGCTACACAAAACTTTGTTATGCTAAATACACATTTTCTGCTATACAAGTTAACGTTATAAAACTTAATTTCAGTAGGATTTTTTGATAAAAATTATATTTCTGAAGTAGGCACCATTGAAATTTTTTTTTAAGTTATAGCTTGTAGAATGCTACTGCCATGCAAAGACTTTCTCTCACACATATTACATCTATTGGTGGAGGCAATTTAATCTTGCTGTTAGAGATATTTCAAGCCGCCTTAAGGTGGTTGCAGAGGGGTCAATTTTATGACATTATAAAATATTCTTAGATTCTTTATTGTACACAAAAACATAACCATGAAAAAAATTACAAGTCGTGATGTACAAAGGCGAGCTTAACTCTAAAAGAGTTTTCTTCCAGCAAACCGTTGAGTGAGAGGAAAACTAATATTACTTTTATTAATTCCGTCTACGCGTATTGTGCGTCAAACTTTTGTATGGACTGAAACCACCTTAAGAGGTCTCTGACCTGACATATTAAAAATAATTATAATGTTGGTTTTACAGAGAAAGTTGTTCAGTTTGATGGTTTGATCATCTCCTTAAAACCGTCAGCTTATTAAGAAGGACCCTATAGTATAAAATCTAAATATACCTCCAGCTCCATACTAAACAAATCACAAATATTACCGTAAACATCTCAACACCGACTGTTAGCATAAAACAAAGTATTCCACTGTCATACTCCATCAGATGCATTCGTGCCGTTGCCGTGACAACCGCATCCCCCGACCTACCCTACCATGGAAATCTAATAAAAATACTCCACTACCAACATAAGTTATTCCTTTCTTACCAATTCTATTTCATTAGCTTTAAAGGTAGTATTCGTTTGGAAGGAAAGCAAAAGTATATTGGTAAGTATTTGAAACTAAACGTATGGATATTGTCACAGTTTTTCTCCCTTGCTTATTTAGTAATGCAACGCTTTTCTTATTCAAAGGAAATGTGTGTGCTTATGTTTTATATCCAGGGATATAACGACGAAACAATAAAAGCTACTTTCATGTTAGTAGGATTGAATTTCGACGTCTGCCGCTGCTGGTAGCGCAGTTCAAAACATTTCTGTTGCATATCTTTGGATGGGTGGCCAATTTAGTGCATCTTTAGAAAGCATTCTCGGCCCCCATGATATCTTAACGTGGGGTGTCATACAACACGAGGAGTTGATATAAATGTATTGTAATTTCTTTTACAGTTGCGGCCACCAATGAAAGTATTGTATAATTATACGAGCGTTAACCCGCGACTTCGTTCGCACAAATTATATACCAGATTTTAAGTCAGATCATAAGCTATCAAACAAAAAAAGTTTCATCAAAATCGGTTCAGTAGTTTTTCCGTGATACTCGTTCAAACAAACAAACAAACACCTAAAAACCATATCGTAACTTTTTTTTTGTTAATATCTTCAATGTACAGACAAACTTCCTGTTACAGTTTTATAATAGTATAGATAAGGTCTAACAAAATTAGGTGAAACTATTTTAAGGGGATGATCAGACCATCAAACTAAATAACTTTCTCTGTGGGACCATTAAATCAGACCATTAAATTGAACAACTTTCTCTGTGGGACCAATATTGAAATAGCGAAAAAAAATCGGCTCTCCCATACATTTAGGTACTCGAGGTTTGTATGGAACAGCTGATTTTTTTTCGTGATTTGAATATTGGTCCCACAGAGAAAGTTATTTAGTTTGATGGTCTGATCATCCTCTTAAAATCGTTTCATCTAATTTTGTTAGACCTTATATACTTAGAAAAACAAACATGTTTAATAAATGAAACGTCTGGAATTCTTGACAATACTAATTACAAAATTAAGTAAGTGATAGCCTACAACTACAAGAACCCGCCGCATAAGGCAAAGGCTCTCATAAAAGAGGAGATAATACTTGTAAAAATAGTTCAATAAGAAGCAATACGTCGAATAATAATAACAGCGATGCTTGCAATTAACATTTAATTGCAAAACTCAGCGACAAGATCAACAAATTAAACAAAAAGGTTTTAGTATAATTTCAGTTTATTATATACTGAACCGTAGTTATATAGCTTTTAGTTCGATATTTAAATATACATCCACCGAATATAAAAGAGCATACACATTGGCATATACACATAATCATAATTCGCATATTCACAGGGCATGGAATTATTATTTAGGATTTTGCGTAAGTACATAATATTATTATGCTCGAATATTTTGTATGATTCGCTAAACACTCTTATCATTTTAGAAAAAGCTGCTTGCTTCCCAGTATTTCCTTCGTAGAAAAGACCACACCCTGTACTCTTTGGGTATCGTACAAGGCGGAATGATAGATTTCCTTACGTAGTATTCAGCTTTTGCTTATTTCAGATTTTTGAAAATAACTACATGGGTGCTGATAGATTATGGTCAGCCTAATATAATGCCAGCAAAACACGGCAAAAGACATTTTATTTCCACGAATTACTTATAGCCCAGTCATTTTACGGTTTGAGCCGAGACTAAATAGTAATTGGTTTTTTTTCGGTATAGTACTAAGAGCCAATTTGAGCTTAGATATATACCAACATTTAAAAAAATATCACGACAGCAACAGCCCAAAATTTAAAATTAAGCATTTATCTCGTTCTAAAAAAACAAATGGTAAATTTTGTTTGCAAGCTTTTAAGGCTTTACCATTATATATACTTCAAACATGGTGTTAATATTTTTGTCTACTTAGAAGGCTTTGAAAAATATATTAGTATATTCTATTAAATTTCATTTTTTTTTTAAATTCAATGCCTATTTTTTTGCTCAAAAATAATGTATATTGTTAAATCTACTTAAAATGAGGCGGCCAGCCTCCTAGGTACTCTGCCTCAAGTGTGCGCTTTGGAGGACATCTTTTATTTGTAATTTGTGTTTTAGTTTATTAAGGATTTTTTTTTGTTTTTGTCTGGTGTTCTGTATTTTGTATGTGTTTGTATTAATTAAAATGAGTGCATCGGTATTAATATTATTAATTTAAAAACCTTCTGGGAGATACAATTTTGATTTCTATGTTGCGTAGCGATTTTTTTTCTAATATGATAGTCTTTTTGTCACTGAATGGTGCCGGCTACAGTTTAAAAGTCCAATTCATAATTACTCCCCACCCCTCCTAACAAATTCCGTAAAATGACTGGGCTATTACTGTTCGATAAAGTGACGACACTTTGGTGCCCTTATAAGCGAATAATCGTCTCTCTCAGAACACGTTCGTAAGTGTAAGCTCATCGTAAGAACGTGGAAGTAATTTTGGTCTGATCTTAATGGCACAAAATTGGTACTAAACGACTCGTAATATTTATGAGGTAAAGTTGATCTTCTGCTTATTTTTTAAAGGGTTCGGTATGTCCTTTGACGTTTCTTTTCACGATTATTTTCTTTGAGGTTGTCAATGTTATTTTAAATATGACTGGGAGTTGAAGGTGGTTTTAAGATACCAAAATTTTGGTTGCTGTGGTGATCAACTCTTCAGCTAGTTGTAATAAGACGCCAATGATCACCCAAGTGATATCATCCAAGTGATTAGTGTGGAATAAATTAATTCAAAATATGCACATTTTACTACCAAACCTCAAAGTTCCGTACAGTGTAACATTTAATAATGTAGTCCGTCGCCAAATTTAATGGGTTTTATTTATTATTACCGATGGGTTTGCTTTTGCCCTCAATCTAGTCCTCAGGACGAAGATGGGGTCGAAGATGTAGCGAGCTTACCCAGAAGAAGCCTATTCACTCGTACTTTAAAGGAATTGGGGTTGTAAGAGCTCGGTAATACTGACGCAGTCAGGGCATTCCACTCCTTGCCTGTACGCATTATAAAAGATTCAGAAAGGTTATATCAGTGGATAAAAAACATGCACTGAAATTGAACCATGTACGTTTTAATTTTGTTATTAATTATAAAACAAGAAATGTGAACATTATTGTAGGCCGTATTTTCATTGAGAGGTGCGTCGCTTCGTTTTGCAGAAAGAAATTAAATTCATAATTTGACATAAAAATTTTAATGCATAACTTTTCAATCATCATCATCAGCCTATCTTCCTCTTCTATATTATAAGAACAATCTCCTACTTTGAAAACAAAAATAAGGTAAAGAGAATGAACCAAATGTAAACTTCATACTACGGATCTTCAAAAAAGGGCAAACCACAAAAACTGAGTGCTTCAAAAGCGGTTTTTAAACTTGAATTTTATTTTTAGGCCACCTAGGTTATAAGTAATACACATCTTGCCCTTTGCCGGCTATATTCATAAGAATTTTATAGCGAATACACTATTTTATAGAAAGAATGAAATTAAAGTTAGTGAAATGATTAAATTGTTCACGTTTATTGTGATTTTTGTGGTGATAAGGAATGCTGAAGGAAAAACTGTTTTTTATGACTCGTTTTATGGAACTACGTTGACTAGTGAAGAAGTGAAACGTCATGAAAAGGCTAATACCACATTGTAAGTTCCTAATGGTAATAAACCGTATTTAGTGTCGTCAGTCGTGCATAGTTATAGAAACGAAATACATTTTTTTATTTTTTATTTTATTGAACAAAGAAATTTACAATAACACAATACAATGATGAAACCCGTGCCACGAAAACCTATATGAGTTTATCTGGGGAAGGGGCGTTCACGTTCGCGGACCAAATAGGTATAGGTATGTCTCATTAAATATTACATTTAGTTATGAATTTTAGGTAAGTTAATTTTGTATACTTAAGTTTCTTAACTTTTTAGGTAGGTATGATACACACAAAAGATGACTAGTATGAGCATTGTCACAATCAGCGGCCTAGCAGTGAGTTGGTACTTGTGGCAATGCCTGTGACCTCCCCAAAAGGGATCGGATACAGTCATGACTTTATGTATGTCTGCACCTATCCATACACACAATGCATACACATAACTGCAGAGTTAATGAGATGATTGAGCTAAACTCGTTGATCTTACATTTTAAAAAACTCCCTGTATGCATAAGAAATATAGAAAAAGTATCATTGTTCTACAAAGCTTTAAAAGACTTCAATCAATCAAATGTTTATTTTGCATATTAAGTTTACAATTTGATCTTAAAAATAATGTTACAGTGCACTTACAACTTAGCCACCTTTTAAGGTATTGCAAAAGGAGTTAAAGAAAGAAAGAAATAGCTAAAATAGCATTCAGGAATATTTTGAATGCAAAGACTAGAATAGTTGCACCAGAATGCAGAAAAATGTTATAATTTTTATATGATTTTTAAAATTTTTTGTTTTTAGATTTTATGTGCTGTTTTCTTTTATTAGTTTTAAGATATTGCCGTGCCCTTTCAGGGTTTGTTTGTGCTATACCATATTTATAAGATCTTTTGTAACTACATAACGCAATAAATGATATGATATGATATTATTATTTGCTTTCTTGCTTTGTTTACATAATAAATGAGGCAATGTATGCCGAAATCAGGCTGGACGAATTGGCAGTCTAAGCGCTGCATAAGAAAGATTTTGTTCGAAAATTAAGCTACTCTACGAGGTGACATAGGGTGTAATCATTTCTAATCCACGCGGTCGAAGTCGCAGGCAAAAGCAATTATAATATAATGTTTTGTTAGCTACGACTGACCAAAAATTGCGTTCTACAAATGTGTACAATATTCTCAATATGCAAATCCTTGAAATTCCAGTTGGTGTGTGAACGAGATTGAACCGTGTGACCCTAATGAAGGTAGACGTCTGGATGGATCGTGCAACAACCTGAAACACCCAACTAGAGGAGCAACTCACACTCCCTTCTACAGGGTCCTACCGGCTAATTATGATAAAGGTATGCTTAATTTAAATAAGTCCGTTCTAGATTTTCGTTCCTTCTCTTGCTGATTTTAGCTATTTTTTTTATACATTTCCATCTGCTGTTCTAGAGTTATAATTTCTCATCAGTGAATATTTATTTTGTATCCTTATAATTATTGTGAAAATCTGTATTCTTTAAGGAAAATCTAAATTACTACTAACTACGCACCCTTTTGAATATATTTATTTTAATCTTAGATCTTCGAAGTTTAATAAAGTTGTTTAAAATACATTTTACAAAAAGGTTTTTTACTAGTTGCAATACCCTAATATTAATTATTGATAAAATTTTTGTAATTTGAAATACAAGTAATGTATGTAATGTAATAAAATTGTCAGACCGTCTGCAATAATATTGCCATGCCCTAACAGGGCCTCACAATAATTAAATACGATCTTGTTTTACTCTTAAGCATGCACTGTATTATTTGTGGTACCTACTGCAATAAAATACTGAAAAATACTGAATGCTAATAATCTTTGACTTTGACTTCGAATTTAAACATAAACGTTTCCTTATTAGAAATATTTGGTGAAAGATATCCACTGACTAATTCAACACATTAAAAACACTGTACCAACCTAATATCTACAAAAGTTTAAAATATATATTTTTTTTAAAGATTTCGAACCAAGAAAGTCAAAATCCGGCGACGACCTGCCTCTCAGTAGATTTTTGCGGACAAGTCTTCTATCAGTAGGAAGAATACCAAGCAAGAGATACACACATCTTGTAACAGCTTATTTGGTGTTTATGGCTTCAGATGTTACTGGTCCTCATGATACTGGTAACTATGAAAATTTTAATTTTGACCGTATTTTACAGATGTATTTCTTGTGGAATTTGAAACAGCCCAATAATTTCTTTACTTCTGAATTCGGTTCTTAATAGACAATAACTATTTATTTATCGCTTCGTAATATAATATATCTTGGGCAAATTATAAGACATTTTGGATATTTTCCTTGAACAAGTTCAGTTACTTTTTGGACTTGTAACAATGATTTTTGTTTAATAAAAATGAGTCTTATGTTTACCTATTCACTACAAAACTCTACTTACTTTTCAATACAAAACTCTGTTAAAACTCTCTTTTCAGTAAACTATATACATTGGACAACCACCTGCTGCACTCCTAAAGGTAAAACAGATCCCATGTGTGCTCCAAACTATATACCAGAAGATGATCCAGTTCATCGCTTCTCAGGAATTCGCTGCATGAATATGACTAAACCGATTTCTTTCCAATCTTCTGGATGCATTAAAAATGATACAGCTCCTGAAAGGGTACGTTAAATTATTGTACTGATGTTTCCCTTATTCTACAAGATTATTGACTCACCGTTATTTTTTTGTTCTAATTTTCATCTTCCATTTAAATACTTAAGATCTAATACTTTAATAGATCATCATTATCTCTAATATGTCAGTGTTAGTGAAGCAACCACAAACTTAATATTATTACGATTGTATATTAAGTTTATGGTAGCAACGCTTTTGGTTCGAAATGGAACTCAGATGTATTAATAATTAATTACTGTGATGAAAACTCATTTGAAACCGATAAACTACAAGTATCTACTTAGGAAAGATCAATTTAATGCTTTAATTAAAAACGATTACATAAGAATTAATTATAAAATTGGCAACATGCCTCGTCCACAAAAGAGAACAGTCAAAAATCCACAACAGGCTTTGTCACAAGAGAATATAAATAAAAATCCACAACACGTTCAGCAAAATAATAAATAAACCTACACTAAACGGCATCGTCATAAATCGGAACAAAGGATCCCGTCACACTAGCTGCGTTCCCGCGCTGGATAGCTAACGAAATCCTCTGCACCAGATACGACCCTGAGCGGACATCGTTGCCATCTACTTAGTTATTATGATCTTCCATTGACTTATTTGGTTTTTCATTTTCTGTAAATTATGATTTCTTTGGATTGTAGCTTGATACTGCTACACCTACTCTCGATCTATCAACAGTGTATGGAAGAGACTATGAGGCATCTAATAAAAAAGCAAGGCTGTTTAAGGGTGGATTGCTAAAATATGAAGAGGAAAATGGAAGGGTTTGGCCACCAAGTACCAAAGGGGATCTTGATGTCTGTTTTGGAAATCACAAACCTATTGAAACTAGGTGTCATGCTACACGTAAGTATAGTTCTGTTGACCTGTTAGATATGATTCTTCTAAAACGCTACAGTATTGACACTTCAGCCTTACACAGATTGTCGCTCCATCTAACCAGCTTTTTATTAATATTTTTTTCGTTTATTTCCATTGCAGCCGACGATGCCACAAATTCCCTACTTGGAATAAACATATTTTCCATATGGTTTTGGAGAATGCATAATTACATTGCCACAGAATTTGGCAAAATAAATCCATGCTGGAGTGATGAGAAGATATTTAACACAGCAAGGGACATCAACATCGCGTATGCTCTTCAAATTTACTATTATGAGCTCATGCCTGCTTTGATGGGTGTGTACATTTTCAATTTCCATGACAATATATATTTTTGGATGATAACCTCGTGTCATTATGCGAGTAGTACTTGTGATGCTTTGCAACAACATCTTATACAAGGATCGACGGTTTTTAAGGAGATAAACACCATTAACAACTTAACATAGAAATCGCGAAGCAAAAATCAGGTTTCCTCTACATTTGGGTCGAGTAGGTTTGCAGTTTTGTATGGGGCAGATTTTTCCACAATTTCGATGCTGGGAAAAGTTGCTCAGTTTGATGGTGTGATCTTGCATTTGAAATCCCTCAGGATGTCAACAAAGATCCTATTTAGTAGGGACTTTTTATTTATCTCTTCCAAGTCTTTTAATTTTTACGGTAATGGGAAACATTTTTTTTTTATTTTCATCCCATTTTTCTGCAGGTCGAAAGAATCTTGTAATAGATGGCGTGCTATCCCGAACAACTGGATTTAGAGATGTTTATAGTGAAGCTGTAATACCGCAAATCTCTTTGGAATACCCATTTGTACTGAGATGGGTACACACGATGCAAGATGGTGTAGTCAAGTTAGTTTTTGTTTATTAATATCTTGCCTGGCAGTAGTGTGTGACTTGCAAATTGTTGAACAATTTATTTCTATAATCATCACCAAAGTCATAAATAAAGAATCGCTTAGAATTTACTTAGAACGTATCGATCTAATCGAGGGATGATCACAAGTTTCATAATAGCTCTAATTTTTTTAGAATGTATGATACTCAAGGTAACTATCTCAAAAAGTTTCCGATAGCAAATATGACTGTGAGAACTGGATACTTAGCTGTTGATAATAACATAGACTACATAACTCAAGGCATGTTCAGACAAGGATGTGCTAAAATTGATAATGTCATTGATCCCGATGTAAGTATATTTTGTTCTATTAGTTCGTGTTTTATGATTATCCTTACTATTATTTTAGCTTTGATAAAAGTTTTAATCAGCTTTCAGAACGTGCCCTCGGAATGTTCTTGAAACTTCTGGATGTTACAACATACGACCTTGCTAAAAATCGTTGGTTTGGTTTTCAACCTTACGTCAAATATAGAGAGATATGTTTTGGAAAACGTTATGAAAAGTTTGATGATTTGATTGACGCTATGGATCCTGAGGTATAACATAAATCCTTCTATTGTATTTGATTTATTTGGTTATAAGGGCTTGGTCAATGACCAAATAGCTACTGCGACCTAGATAGATCTATTGTAGCTGTCACCCTAGACCTAAAGGTCATTTCCTAGGCCCACGGAAATGACCTTTAGGTCTAGTCTATCCTTCTATTGTAGCAAAATTAACAAAATAATGTACCCCTTTATCGATTCTATTTTTTTAGAGAATAGAACAACTTAAAGAAGCATACGAACATATAGAAGACATTGACTTGTTAGCTGGTATATGGATTGAAGATCCAATTAAAGGTGGTAGTGTTCCATCAACATTCTACTGCTTGGTTGTCGACCAACTGATCCGAAATATGGTTTCCGATAGACATTGGTACGAGAGACCAAATAGACCGAACGCTTTTAGTGCTGGTAAGTATTTTACAAATTCTACCAGCTCCTTGATTATAGTTTCATTCATCAACATCTCAAGATGCTTGTACATCAATCACAACCCTAAATTCAAATTCAATTCAAATTCAAATAATTTATTTCAGACAAGATGTCCATATAGTGTTAGTATACATGTATCTTAAAGCTAGTGTTAGTAACAAAAAACAACAAAAAAAAAACATATTATTTTAAAAACCCGGTGTGGAGCTTCACCCAGTGATGCAACAGCGGGGAGTCCCACCGGTCTTTGAACACATTCAGGAGACCGTTAGTGCTGGCTCGGAGCCAGCCCAACATGGAGGCGCACCGTTTTCTCAATATAGCATAGAAGTCGTCCGTGTGCGCCTCCGCAAACATTTCCGACGCGCTATCGGAATGTAAATGCATCTTTACCTTATTTGTCAAGCAGCCAAAGCAGTTTATGAAAGTATAGCCCAATAGTTTTATTTTACTTGGTACTGACATAATGTAACTCCCTCCATGAGAGTATGTCTGAGGCCCGCAGGTTAATAATATACAGGCTGATGATTATGATACCGTAGCTATTTATTTATTTATACTTCTATTAATAAAGTAAATAAAATATTTGTATTATGAATTTTTGAATATTTGTTCCCGAGTCATGGATGAATCTATAATTATGTATTCCATATCGTTATCTAGTCATCTTAATAAAGATCCAGGCTAGATTCTGGTACTTTAAATGTGACTAGATAATTTGTATGACTATGTCCAAGATATTTATTTATGTATGTAAGAAAAATCTAGGAAGCCGCTTAGAACTTAGCTACTTCATTTCGACGTATCGATTTCAAACTTTACAAGCGTATGCCATTTCAATACAATAATTTGGTATCATCGAGAGATTTGAAGGTGGAGCCCGGAGCCAGGAGGCAGATAGTGTAATTATTCAATGGCTCCTAGTAAGCCCCTTAAGTTTGGGCTCATTCGTTTTTTTAACGAGTCTTTAGTACTTTTTACTGGCAAAAACGTTTGTTTTGGTTTTATGAAACTATTTAATTATCTTTAAGGTGGTTGCAGAGGGGTCAATGTTATACAAAACTTTGACGCACAATACGCATAGACGGTATTAATATAAGTAACTTTCTATATATGCAAAAATAGTGTAGAAAGTCTAGATGCCGCGTTACAAATAACGTTTAAAATTTGTAAAATAATTTTAAAAGCTTTATATCTTGGTAATTATATTATAAATTGCAAATGTTATTTGTGACGCGGCAACTACATTTTCTAAACAATTTTTCCATAAATAAAATATTACTTTTATTAATTCCGTCTACGCGTATTGTGCGTCAAACTTTTGTATGGACTGAAACCACCTTAAGCTGTTTGTATTACCCCTGTACTGCTTTGTTGTTTTCATTAAAAACTGAATTTATTTTGAAACAACATTGATACATTGGCGAAATATTTATTTTAATTACAGTTCAATTAAGTGAGATAAGGAAAGCGACCATAGCTCAAATGCTGTGTTATGTCGGTGACTCAGTGACGCACATACAACAACATGCTTTCTTTAGGCCCAGTGAAGAGTAAGTGATTGATTTGTCTTTTATAATTATGTATTTTATATTTTAAGTATCTAGTTTTGTTGCTGGCTATTACGTGTGTATATTATTCTTTTAGCTTTCAATTATTTTACTCTATCGTTGCCATTGTTGTGGTGTTTGCGTCGGTGGCCCGTTACGGAGAGCGATGGAAACTCAATCTTGAGGCCCAGGAGTGCGATTTTTGAAACTCATTCGCTGAGCTCAGCAGTTGAAAATGACTAAATTACTATGGAGATATGCATCTTTCTACTGCTTATTTGACATTCAAAAATCATACTCCAGGAGTGCGATTTTTGAATGTCAAATCAGCAGTAGAAAGATGCGTATCTCCATACATTTTCAACTGCTGAGTTCAACGTATGAGATTCAAAAATCGCACTCCTGGTTTGAATCCGCATGGAAGAATTAATGCCTTGTACCAATGACTTTTCTAACTTATGCACGTAATATCGACTGCTCTTAAACGGTGAAGGAAAACATCGAGAGGAAACCTGCATACGCTGAAGCAGAAATTCCGTTGTGTATGTGAAATCTACCAATCCGCATTAGGCGTGGTGGACTAACGCCCATACACCCTCCTTGAGGGTAGGCATGTGCCCTGCAGTGGGACTTATATAAGCTGTGATGATGATATCGTTGTCTAGTCACCATTATTCAAGTCCGGTCTATATTCCGATACTTTAAATCATCATCATCATCTCAGCCGATGGACGTCCACTGCTGGATATAGACCTCCCCCAAGGATCACCATAACGACCGGTCCTGCGCTGCCCTCATCCAACGGATTCCCGCCACCTTCACCAGGTCGTCGGTCCACCGTGTTCGGGGCCTACCCACGCTGCGCTTTCCGGTACGCAGTCGGCACTCGAGAATTTTCGGCCCCATAGGCCATCGGTTCTGCGAGCAATGTGCCCCGCCCACTGCCACTTTAGTTTAGCAATTCTTTGGGTTATGTCAGTTACTCTGGTTCTTCTGCGGATCTCTTCATTTCTGATTCGATGTCGCAGGGAAACTCCCAGCATATAGCCCTCTCCATTGCCCTTTGGGTGACTTTCAGCCTTTTTATGAGGCCTTGAGTGAACGACCATGTCTCTGTTCCATATGTCATCACTGGCAACACACACATGGATCTTTTGAAGATCGATACTTTAAATGGGACTAGATAATCTGTGTGACTATGCCCAAGATATTATGCATTTATTTTAATATCGTTCTATGTTTCAGGAACATAATTGGTAGTTGCATCGAGTTGGACCCGATTGATTTCTGGGCTTGGGAAGACGATGGATGCTTCGAGAAATGAAAATGATAGACTAATAAGTAATGAGTTATTAATAACAGATAAAATGCAATAAATTTCATAATCTAGAAATAAACATTTCAACGGGTTCTTACCGCGTTTTGGTATAATAAATAAAAAAATAAATTAAAGAAAAAAAAAATACATACAAAAAAAAATACATAATAATTAGAGATTAAACGAACTTACCTGTTAGTGAAGTTAATTAATTTCACAATAACACTATTTAACCTTACAACACCTCTTTTCCGTTATAATCGCGAGCGCGTTGTGGAACGGCGAAGCACTATGAAGCGAATGAAAAATGGCGAGCGCATGACAGTAATACCGTCTTAAAAAAAATATATGTTAAAATCCTCAAAGGAGTGTGGAATGGTAGGTGCTAAGCGTTACTACATGTGTCTTTTTGCTAATCTCTTCGGACGAAGCATGAAGTATAATTAATGATTAAACGAACTTATCTGTATGTGAAGTTCTATCATAATTAACTCGATCTATCTAACTTTTTGATTTTGTACACAATGTAATCTTCACCATCTTTATCCGAGTGCCTTCTTTTCCTCATTTTGCAAAAGAAATAGCACTAGACGAAAGCTGTAAAAGAAAAATATGTCTACTGGCGAAGCACTGAAATGTGAATGATAAGTTGATGATAAGCTAGCTGTCAGACACTAAGGACATAAACAAAATTTTTATATTTTTTCTCAAATTCAGTGCTCTCTGGCGACACCGTATGTGCTACTACAAGTATATTTATCCTAATCTCTTCGGACAAAACATGAATATAATTATACAAGATTATTATTAAAAACGCAACTTGTTATCTTGTCAAAATAGTCTTTCAATTCTCAAATAGAAACAAATATATTTATATAAGATTAGTCTGCTACTATTGACCAATAAATACAAATTTAAATATGAAGTGTAATCATATCGATTTCTCGGATGTCAATAATCTATAGCATTCTATCTTATCTCTTTGACAATTTTATTCGCAATAAAAAAAACGCCCTTTGTTAATGTATAAGCAGCGAAAAAATGTTCTTGGACTAGACAAATGACCAAACAGGTGCTGATAGGTACATTACGTTAAACAGGGTGCAATTGATATCGTTAGCACACTTTTAAACTAAGAGTCTTACCATCTAACTGAACAACTTTTCTATGGAAGCAGCGAGCGGAGAAAAAAATCAGCTATTCCATACTAAACTGCAATGCCTACAGTACTCGACTCAAATGTATGCAACAGCAGATTTTTTTGCTCCGATCATCGGTTTGCTCCCATACTAAAAGTGGTTTGATGAGTAGACTCTTAGTTTAAAAGAATGCTAATGATTATCTGTATACAGTATGTAAAATGGACATCCAATCGGCTGACATGATGATGATGATGATGCGGGTGTAACAAAACACCGTAGTAATAATTAAGGGGGTGCTCCAGACCAGAAAACTAAATAACTTTCTCTATGGAGCCAACACTGAGAAAAATAAAAAAATAAAAATGTTTCGTATGAAACAGCAGATTTTTATTTCGCGATTTCGAAGTTAGCTCCATAGTGAAAGTTGTTCAGTTTGATGGTCTAAAGCACCCCTTTAAGTATTTCTAGGGCGTTTGGATACACTCTGTATAAATACCTGCAATTCAGACTTCTTATTTTACTCTTCCCATCTGTTTTCCATAATGTCGTTGCCATGGATTTGCAATACGTTGGAAAAATCTCTTTCCAAAAAATCTGTCAATTCAGTTTTTTCATAATAATTTAAATACTTAGCTATAAAAATAATCATTTGTTTTTTTTTCAACTTTTACTTACATCATGGATTTAATTAAGATTAAAACAAAATCAAGTCTAATTCCAAAACGTTCTTAAGTGTTCTTAAGTCAACATAAAGTCCATCATTCTTTATCTGAGTTCGAAGTCATTAAAAATTAATTTCGACAGGAATCTTATTCAAAAGGAGAATTTTAAAAAAATCCCAGAATTATTTTGTTCGTTAATGAATTCCTTTCAATTTCACACGTGAACGATCAGACGGATTCCCTCAACCTTGGAAATAAATTAATTCCTCTTTGGACCCAATTTTAACCCTGTTTAGGGCCATCTCATTAAGGAGTTTTTAAAGTAAGGAAATTGTTCGAAATTTTTATACAAAAATTGTTTGATCTGAGGAATATTTTTTCATTAATTTTTGTGTATTCGGGCTTGTTTATTCAAAAATCTATTCAGATCTATGTGGACGGTTGGTATTAACCGTTGCACACGTTGTTGACGTTGCAGCCTCAAAGTAATCACTTCATAATCTCAGCCGATGGACGTTCACTGATGGATAGGTATAGGCCTCCCCAAGGTTCGTCACAACGACAGGTTCTGTCCCTGGTAAAGCAATCGCTTCATCATTTCAGACTTTTTTTTATACGTTCATTGCTGGACATAGGCCTCCTCTAAAAGGGAGGTTTTGCCATATCAAGCATCAAGTATTCGCTTATTGCAAGATAAGAATCGTAACGTGTGAATTGGACTACATTATTCGTGTCTGACCACGTTGTCACCGAGGTCTGTTTGTCGTACAGTTTCTCTTTCTATAACTTCTGGAACTTTAAATTTACTTGGCATTTCTACTGTAAGAAATACTAGCGTTAACCCGCGACTTCGTCCGCACAAATTATATACTAGATTTTAAGTCAGATCATAAGCTATCAAACAAAAAAAAGATTCATCAAAATCGGTCCTGTAGTTTTCGCGTGATGCTCGATCAAACAAACAAACAAATTTTTTTTTTAATTAGAGTTTTATAATAGTATAGATTCCTTTTGCAGTTTGGCTACTAAAACCAAATTAAGTATAGTTTTAGTGTAGGTACTTTGGATAATATTAACGTGTGATAAAATTACCAATAAAGTTGGGAGTGAGACTACCCGGGCCCAGAGGGTCGTGGTCGGTCGGTTCCATACAACCATACAATTTATATCTGCCTCCGTGGTCTAATAGTTATGGTTCGACACAGAGGTCGCGGGTTCGATTCCCACGTGGAAAACTGCACAAAGTGACATTCCACTAGGTGTCCCTACCTAGTGGAATGTCACTTTGTACATTTTTCCCCATTTGTTTAGGACATTGCAGGCTGAATCACCTGATTGTCCGAAAAGAAAAATGATTCCGTGCTTCGGATGGCACGTTAAGCCGTTGGTCCCGGCTACTATTCTCTGGTAGTAGTAGTCGTTACAATGACTTTTTATAGTCGTTACATAAAAACCACGTCAGAGGCCGTAAGGCGGTCTGAAAAAACTCTGACACCAGGGCTCTGACTACACGATAAGAAGAAGAATTTATACACTTAGCAAAAAAAAAGTTTTTTCCGGAACCCTTAGCGCAAGACCAACCCACACTTGGCCAGTTTTTAGTTAAGGTGTAGTTGCGTTCCTAAACTCATTCACATACTTTTAAAGATAAAAACAAAATTCTTCTTAGTTTCGCTGTAGGGAAAAGACAACAAACTTTAAGTCATCTCCAGTTTTAAAATATGACGCATAAGGAATCTAAAAGCGTGAATATGGCGTATAAATTATAATACAATAATTATTACCATGCAAAAGCAATACAGACGGACGGATATGTTTTATGGCTTACGACTATTGCAGTTTGCATGTAACATGAATTTATAGCTGCAATATATGTAAATGCATCCGATAGGAAATTCGCCAGACAAAGAATGCAAAGATATGGTGTAAATCAGATAAAGCAATGGCACAGTGTCAAACTGTCTTTAATGTTTGTTGCAGACGAGCGTTTTTTAGAACTTCTGTTTTGGACAAAAACTGATTTTCAGGGAAATGTGCGCTCTTAACATAAATAGATAGACTTCATAGTGATTACTTCCCTGAATCTGATAGAACAGAAAACAGCTAGACCAAATAAATTTTTCCTGGGTCGGAAGCATTCAGTGACTCTAACTGGCACAAACACGCGCGTTTTATCCTCGACCATGACCTTGCTTATTTTTTTTGTTTGTTTTGGACATGACTATTACAGCTCTGCTCAGGTAGCAACTACTGCTTTTTACTGCGGACTATTGGAGGGACCACGAAGGGTCTACGGAGCCAAATGAATGAACCTAAGCGACCGACCTAGGGGCACCCAGAGGGGTTGGCATAGGACGTTGCTGGGGCTACGCGGCGGATTGGGTAGCAGGGAACCGGTGAGATTGACCTTGTTTATCATCAGGTAACTGCGACTGCCTGCTTTCCTCCCGTGGGTATCGTAAAAGGCGACTAAGGGATCTACCGGAGGATGGGCAGCAGCATCATCTGAGTACGCACATTCAATCCAACTGCGATCGCCAACCCGCGTGCCAAGCGTGGCGATTATGGCAAATCCCCCCATTTTGGGGGAGGCTTATGTCCAGCAGTGGACGTCTGTCGGTTGATATGATGAACTGCGGCTGCGGTCAAACCGACCGGATCATTGACACCGCGGAAAACGCTGGACACTCTGGTTTTAATAATGAGGCATTTTCATAAAAAAAATAAGTTCAGTGACACTGGATGGATGGCGTTCTACTCTTAAAAATTTAACTGTCATATTGATAGTCTTCCGTGTTTGTCTCCATTAATTTTGAAATACTTGAAATTGATCAACTTGTCAGATACCTAGTTAATGTTCGTTTATTTATAACGGAATAGCATTTTCGATGCTTTTGCGTATTTATTGGTAATTAGCAATATATCTACTGTCAACACCAAAAAATCCTAACGTCAGTTAATAAACAAACCATGGTGGGTATCCCTACAACAACCTTTTTAACCTTTAAATTAACAGGTTTTACTATCTTTAATACTGCGGCATCTGCTAATTTTTATTTTATAGTGCTCTTGGAAAACGAAACCAAATTAAATCAAATATATTTATTGCCAAAGACTTAATATGTGACCGGCGTTTAAAACCCGCAGCGTGTCAAAAGCCCGTCTACACATATCTATACTACGAGTATCGCATGTGAAATGAGCCGTGATTGAGTCAGCATGTGCGTTGCGGAATGTTGAGCGATTCCGAAGATTCCTATCTTTATTGCGATTAGATCCATGTGTCAATTCTCGAAGAAATCCGTTTCGATGTATTGATTTTTAAAACTAGCTACGTAATACTCGTAGGAAATTTTATTACAACTTTGTTACATATTCAGAGTTAAGTTGTAGAAATGCTAAAATTCGGGGGATATTTGAAATAGACTAACTACGTGCAATGACTTTTTTTAAGCAAATTATAAGGTTTCGCGATAAAATAACACAAGATACATGGCAACCCTATTTTTAAGGATATACGATATAAGGATAACTATGAGATTTTCACTGGAATATGGTTATAGTCAAAAATAATTGTGTGTAAAAGACTTTAACTGGATCTTAGTCGACAAAATATAAAAGGTTGCTAGAATTTTGACCACTTGAACACTAAAAAAACATCAGCTCTAATTTCCCCCAAACAACAATCTAGGGCCTAGATCTAGGCAAAGCAACACACCATAAAGCTAATAAAATATGCAACCACTAATTTATATTCCAATTTCTATAAATTATAATCATCTATTAAACTTGACATTAACGCTTAATTGAATCTAACTGGGAACTAGACTCTAAGGTCTAATGTCGACGTTGCAGGGGAGTAATTAGTGGCAGGCAATTAGAGGGAGCAGACCACAAATTGGAGTAGGTAAGACGGATACAGCCCGCAAGATTGGGGACCTGGAATGTTGTTTGTAGCACTTTGTATAGCTTTGCAACACCTCAGAATCACTTCTGGTTACGAAGATTATGTGATTTGCCAACATGATTTAGCTGACTCCAAAAAGGGAATGTATGCGTTATCAATTCTTCTTAAAGCTTAAACATCGATTCGGATGATCAGGGGTGCGATTTTTGAAACTCATACTTTGAATTCAGCAGTTAAGAATGTCAAAATTACTATGGAGATATGCATCTTTCTACTGCTGATTAGACTTTCAAAAATCGCACTCCTGAAGTATGATTTTTGAAAGTCAAATCAACAGTAGAAAGATGCATATCTCCATACTAATTTTGAGATTTTCAACTGCTGAGTTCAACGTGTGAGTTTCAAAACATTCATTGGGATGTTAAAATAAAATCAATTCAATTTTACCCAAGGGTGTAACAAATATATGAGTACATTTAGAGCAACAAGACCAAAGAAAAGATAGATAAAAAGATATGTACTAAAAGGAGATAATTAATTAATACTACTAACAAAAAATGGCAACTGCAAGAAAGGAGTGAGCACTGAAATGACAGGTAAAGGAGACATTTGGCTTCAAATCCATTCCTCAATTGCAAGAGAATGATGATGATTTATGGTGAATCCAGAATGAGCTGTTGAACTCTCTCCATGACATCCTTTGTGTGAGTGTTGTGAATGCCGTGACCTCCATCCAGATATACGTGCACTCTGAAACATAGGTACATTGCGCGCGCTCCATACAAACGAAGTCTGGTGATATTTTTAATACTAACCAATTAATGATGAATAATTAATGATATATATATGTATATATATATAGAAGATTATAATACAAACAAAATACCGTTGCAGTCGGTTTTATGTTCTTCTTAATAATTGTTTAAATACATACTTTTATACAATTCTTCCTCATGAGGCAAAACATGCGTAGACGCATTAAGAAGTATCATGGTCTCCACGTGATCCGGGTGCTGAGCTGCCAGCATCATTGGAGGAGGAAGCTCCTCCACAGAAGCCCAGCACAGAATACAATGGAATTCGCAATACCTTTAAAGAAGATTTCGTCAAATTATAGAAAATATACTTTCGAATCATCCACAAAGGCGTAGAGACTTTTTGACTGTCTTTATGATATTTTAGGTCAATTAATGCGTAGGGGACCGCTGCCACAGTATAAGAAAGAGTATCTTTCCGCTGCTATGCTATCAATATCAAATGACCATTGATTTCTTTTTCGACAATCACTTGCGGTCCCCGACACATTCATTATTGATCTAGATAATATTCTAAACAGAGTTACATAATGAGTAAAACATACATTTGCTTACAGAAAAAATGCTATAGGTGACCGAATTATTTTTCACTTTTTAAATGGCTGTTGGGGTTTTTTAAATTTGTAATTTTTAAAGTTACTTGAATACTGCTGAACCGCTTTTCATGAAACAGAGCTAAGAACACTTATTAAAAAAAACAGCATCGAAATCGGTCCACTTTTGGGAGCTACTATGCCACAAACAGAAAGACCGACAGACAAACAGACCGACATAGGTGTCAAACTTATACCACCCCCCTTTTTCCGTCGGGGGTTAAATACTATAGACTCCATGTCTCATATTATTTTATTTTAATTTTAAAATTATGGCGTCCATATTGGTTTTCGATGATTTAGTCAATGTCTAGTTTTGTAGCAAAAGAGCTTGACGTTGTATGGTTATAAATTAATTTTGACTTCAAGGGTTGTTTTTTAGAAAATCTAAGCAAATTTTTGTCCGAATCTGACATATCAACACAATCAAAGTATGCATGGGTGGCAGGATATGTTGTTTTTAACCGACGAAAACAAAAACAATGAAGTCGGTTAAAAAACGGAGGAGGTTCTCAATTTGACGCGTATATTTTTTGTTTTTTTATATGTATGATCACGCATAGCTTTCTACAGAATAGTCCGATTTTAAAAAATCTTTTTTTATTGGAAAGGATATACTCCCGAAATGATCCCATTTAAATTCGGTGAAGATGTGATGACGCACTTCGGAGCTACACAATAGAACTCCTCAAGAGTTGACAGCAAATCATCGGCGATTGAAACGTTTGCTTCGTATCGATGTACCTTTTGCGTGTGCTGATATCAGAATCCAACTAATGTATTTCACCACTAAAAATTATAAAATATTTTTTTTTACAAGAAATTTAAAACCGACTTCAAAACTCAAAAAGTAAAAAATAATATTGCAGCCGATGAATTTTACGTTAGCATCTATAAGAATATTAATTTGTTTTATTGGAGTCGGTGTCAAGCCTAGCCAAAAAATTACTGCAAGCTCAGTCTCGAATCGTACAGGCTTGACAGCGGCTTTGATAAAACAAATTAATATTCTTATAGATGCTAACATAAAATTCATCGGCTACAATATTATTTTTTAGTTTTTGAGTTTTGAAGTAGGTTTAAATTTTTTGTTAAATGATTCATAAACTTAGAGCTTAGAGCAGAGGGTCGGGCTCATAGACTTTACGGTCGCCGTGGGTCGCACGACTGTCGCGCCATACATTTGGCTCGAGCAGGTTTTTCGCGATTTTGATGTTAGTGCCATAGAGAAAGTTGTTCAGTTTGACGGTCTGATAATCCCCTTAAAAAAGTGTCTGCACATTAAGAAGGTCCCTATACAATTGCCAACACCACCAATACCAAACATCATCAGATGATGCAAATCATAGACTAACAGCACTTTTTTCTTTCAAATGAAATTTTTTGTTATTCGACTTGCCATCTACAGATTTTTTGTTTTCCTAGTCTTGGAAAACGCCTCATTACCAAACTACTGTGACTAGACCTAAGACCAAAAAGTGACTTCATTAAATTTCATACAAATATTACTTACAATCTTCAGTTATTTTTAGCAAGAATATTATTTAAACATAAAATAAACTATAAAAAGTACTTAATGACACTTAGGGTACGTACTTAAGTCACGACTCACGATAGTCACGAATGCACCTATTTATTAAAAATTTTTATACAAAATGCGTGTTTTGACGTCCAATAAAGAGTTACTGGTTGCAAAATAGCCTAACGTAAGGATTATAATTGACATAATCTGCGTTTCAAACATTTTTGGTCCAAATATGAAAGTGCAAGTCAACAAAAACAAATGTATATTATATTCAGACAGTACACCAAGAATGAATAAATAGTCAGAAGTTTCAAACATAAATAAAACCAAGGATAATGGCCTACAGTCTTTTTCCTTTCCTACACCTTGTATCATCATTCATCATCAGCCAGTAAACAGTAAACTTCTCACTGCAGGGCATAAAAATTTTACCTCCATTCAGATGTTGATGAAATAATGCGATTCATCAATCTGTCAATAATTAAATAGGTGAAAATACTAATCTGGAGACCGACGCGCAGCCAAGTCATTTTACGGTTTGAGCCGGGACTAATTAATATTTTTTTCCGGTATAATATTGAAGAGCCAATTTGAGCCTCAAAATGTACCAAAATTAAAAAAAAATCACGTCAGCAACAGTTCCAATTTTAAAATTGTGCTATTATCTCCTCTAAAAAAGCTAATGGTAAATTTTTATAAATACATACTTCAAACTTGGTGTAAATATTTTTGTCTATTTAGAAGGTTTTGAAAAATACAATCGTATTTTCTAAGAAATACCTCATTTTTTAAATTTAAATGCCTATTTTGTCGCTCAAAATAATTTATATCGATAATTCAAATGAGTGCAATAGTATTAACATTATTAATTTAAAAGCCTCCTGGGACACACAATTCTGATTTCTATGTAGCGTAGCGATTTTTTTAAATATGTTTTAAGATAGTCTTTTTATCACTAAATGGTGCCAGTTATAGTCTAAAAGTCCAATTAATAATTACTCCCTACTTCGCCTAACAAAACTACGTAAAATGACTGGGCTAGCGGTAATGTGCGACGAATCAAATGAATACGTTACTTCTCCTCTACCTTATGTCGTACCGTATTTTTAAACAATCATATTATTTAGTTCTTATCATAGTTAATCATAGTTTGGTTAGTTTGTAATAACTACCAGTAGATAGCGCTCACGTCCCCTTAAGACGCAACAGATTGAAAATTTCGTTATCTGGTTAGTGGGCTCGGTGGCGAAATTGGATAACGCAGCAGTAGGTTTGGAAAAGTGCGGGTTCAAGTCCCGCCCGAGACAAATTTTTCAATCTTTGAATTGAATCATAATTTAGGTCTAGAAAATAAAAGTATTATCTATTCGAATTTTTTTAATAAAATGTGTTCGTGAAAAATTGACCTTTTTTACATTTGAGTATATGGCCCTGCTACTTTAGATTTTATTAATACGTAGGTACGCATATTTCATCGATTTCGTCAATTCAAATGGGATTCTTATTTACGCAGTTTCAAAAATCGTTGTAGTGAAGCACGCTGCTGCGAATATTTTAACCACATGCACTTTATATCGGCTAGGAATCCATGATCAATCAATGAATCAAATATTCTTTATTTTACACCAAAACATAAACAGTAAAATACAAAAAGGTAGCGGGGAGCGACTGGATGAGGAAGGCCGAGGACAGAGTTTTGTGGCGCGCCTTGGGAGAGGCCTATGTTCAGCAGTGGACGATGATAGGCTGATGATGATGATGATGACGATGATGATGATGATACAAAAAGAATTAAAATCCATTTAAAACAATTTCATGTAAAGTGCAGTTGCATTACTTTAAAGAGTGATTATGCTCATAATACTGAACAACTTACCCCAAAGGAATCTTTATGAAACTAGCCAATAAACTAGCAAATAAAATTTGGAAAACGTTCATATAACATTTTAAAAGTAGACTATACATGGTGTAAGCGACAGCCTAGCAAATACTGAAACGGTAAACTTATACCATCAAACTGAACAACTTTCACTATGGAGCCTATATCTGGAAAAAAAAATCAGCTGTCCCATACAAAACTGCAGTACCTACCCAACTCAAATGTATGGGACAGCTGATTTTTTATTCGCGTCTCCTGAGTTAGGCTGCATAGTGAAAGTAGTTCAGTTTGATGGTCTGAGTTCACCGTTTCAGTATTTGCTAGGCTGTCAGTTACACCCTGTATAGGGTGTTAGGATATACAGTTGCATTATGCCGTACATACAGACTCTATTGAATCGGTTCAGAAGCGTTTTCTGCGACATCTGTCGTCGAGATTTGGTCAGAGAAGAATATTACCCACTTATGAGGACCGATTGCGTAAGTTCGAACTGGACAGCTTGGAGATTAGAAGATCCTTTAACGACTTACTAATTCTATATAAGATACTCAACTCGAAGCTCGATACGGACATCCTTCACCAAATTTCACTGAGACCATGTGCTCGATCCAGTCGTTACCAAAATCTATTTGCTTGTTCCTTAGCTAGAAATAACATCTCTCATAACAACCCTTTGTTACGTATGTGAAGAACATATAACGAACACTGTCAAGATTTCGATATATTTCATCAAAATCAGACTCAATATGTTAACTCTATTAGATGCATTTTAAAAACATTTAAATAACAATTTCCTCAATTCCCAACCATAATGTTTAGATTTTAAGATAATGTTGTGCGCAGTTGTTATTTAGAGGCAATTTTAGCCCTATTGTAGATATAATATTTGTATATAGCATATGTTTTATATTGTCTTTTGTTACTGTGCCTATTAAAATAAAATAAAATAAAATTACTTTAAGGAGTGCTTGTTTTGTTTCTTAGTGAAAGTTGTTCAGTATCGTAAAAAAAATGTCGACTCATCATTGAAACATTCAGTCACCAGATTGCATTTAGTATGGAAAGCGCAATTTTTTTTGAGAATTTCCTATAGTAGGTTTCTATTCTATTCTTGTTCAGTTTGATGATCTGATCATCCTCTTAAAAGGTTTTCCTTTAGCTCGACCCAAATGTATGGAACAGCAGATGTTTTTTTTTTCGCGATTTCGATGTTGGTCCCAAAGTGAAAGTTGTTCAGTTTGATGGTCTGATCATCCCCTCAAAAGGTTTGCCTTTAGTAAGTTTACATACTGTATTTTACCTACATAATCGAGTTCTCGGATAGATCTTATATGGAACTAAGCAATATGACTAAGAAAATGAAGTGATTCTATTGGTGGATTTTTTCCTCGCGCACCGCTTAGTTTCCTCGCACAAATCTCTGGTGGAAAAGCAGCCTAAGCGTAGGAGGTGTAGCGGGTCGCCGATAGATGGCGGTGTTTAAATTAAAATAAAAAAACATCATCGCCCTCGCGGCACGTGACGCAATCATTAGAAACAGATGCTGGGGGGTCATTCCGCATTCGTGTGTGAATAATATCCATTGGGGTTGACTAATTGACAGGTCGACGGGTTTTGACAGTTCCGCTGGTCCCTGGAAATGAGGCTGGTGTTGGTTATACAAAGTGTAATTGAATTCAAACAAAACCTGAAAACCATTCTCTAAAACCGATTGGCTTTTTGAAAATATAATTTTTTACATCTGTTGCGCTAACTATGTGTTTGACTTACTTGTAGAATATGCTGAAGATTTTTTAAGGAGATGAACATACTATCAAACTGAACAATTTTCTCTATGGACCAACAACAAACTCGAAAAAAAAAATGAGCTATTTCATGCTAAACTGCAATCCTACTAGACCCATAAATGTATTTGACAGTTTAATTAATATGCTGAATATTTTTTAAGGAGATGAACAGACTATCAAACTGAACAACTTTCTCTATGGGACAAACATCAAAATCGAAAAAAATATCTGCTATTTCATACTAAACTTCAATCCGACTCGACCCAAATGTATGGGACAGCAGATTTTTTTAACGATATTTTGATGTTTGTCCCATAGAGAAAATTGTTCGGTTTGGTGGAATGATCATCCTCTTTACAATCGTCAGCATATTAACTTGGATCATACGTTTTATTTTAAATATTTAGACTAACTATACTTTTCTTGTTAAAAACAACCAACAATTAAATAAAAAAAAAAATAAAAAAATATCTACGGTCAAATTGAGAAACCTCCTCCTTTTTTGAAGTCGGTTCAAAATAGGTACTTGTTGATCATTGTCAAAGACATGAATTGCCATTAAAAATATGCACCCGAAAGTTTTCGCCAATTACGCCAAAATAGAAACATCGATTAGCCATCAGGTTTAAAGAATAAGATGAGAGCGGAATTTAAAAATAAGTTATTAGTTTACATACACACCATACATATAATATAAAATACACTCATGACCATAAAGCTTTTTGGGGTGGTTATAAATATTGCAAAAACCACCAGCTGTTTTAAATTTAATCAAAAAATTTAAATCAATTATTCTTCGTTTTCAGAACCTTACGGTACACTATATTATTATGAACTATAATTAATAAACTGAGCTATGGGGCCGACAAAAAGCATCCTTAAACTACGACTTTTTCCATTTGGAATATGTATCATTAACTGAACTTCAGAGATAGATATAAGTAATATTATGTAAGTCTCGGTTATATAATAAATAATTTTTCATTTTTAATTTTTTTTCAGATCATACAAGTGATTTTTGTTTTAAGGGAACGTCGCAACTGCACCGGCACGACGTCGAAACTGCATCGCCGCCATTGACTGGGTGCTATTGCTGCGACATCGCCGCAATTACGTGACACTGATCGATATCAGAAATATCGCGATGATAACTAAATTCATTATAATGATAAAAAAGATATCGTTCTGTTAAAGCTTATGTACAAAATAGCCCAGTCATTTAAAGTGTAAGCGGCACCATTTAGTGACAAAAAGACTATCTGAAAACATATTCAAAATAAATTCGCTACGCAACATATTAACCAAAATTGTGAGTCCCAGAAGGCTTTAAAAGCCTTCTGGTACTGAGATTTAAAATATTAATACCAATGCACTCATTTGAACTAGATTTAGCAATATAAATTGAGCAATAAAATAGGTATATCAATAAAAAAAATTTTAATTAGAAAATACGAATGTATTTTTCAAAACTTTCTAAGTAGACAAAAATATTTACACCATGTTTGAAGTATGGATAATGGTAATATCTTAAATATGTGCAAAAAAAAAACCATCAGGTTTTTTTATAACGAGATAATAGCTAAATTGTAAATTTGAAAATGTTGCTGACGGTTTTTTTAATTTGGTACATTTCGAAGCTCAAATTGACTCATAAATACAATACCGAAAAAAAAATTCTATTGTTAATAAGTCCCGGCTCAAACCGTAAAATGACTGGGCTAAAAATCGCTTGAATAATACGCCCATTATGAGTGTAGAAAACTTGAAACTGTATCATGTAATAAAATCGTTTAAAAATAGTTTATCGCTACCTCTCGCAACTTAACCATCAATTTCACGGTCAAAATGAAGGGTCTGAAACTAACGAGGCACACGTGTCTAGCAATAGTTAGCTGTAATTAACTGTTTGCACGTCAAACGCAATATGTGGTCTGTGGCAGTGGTAGTGGCAGTGGCAGTGGCTGTGGTATGAGCAATTGGTATGTATTGGTTGTATGCATGATGAAGTAGTACATGCGAGATGCGTGCGGGTCTAAAATGTTAATTAGTGGTTTATAGCATTAAGTACATAGTATACAAAATTAAATAGGAATAAAATATTTATTGTACTAAATCTGTATACGTGCAACAAAACACTAAGTAATATTGAAAGGTATGGTTCAGTCAAATATTTTTTTTATTTAAGGGCTTATGTAAAAAAATAATTGAAGCGAACACAGTACTCACACTTATGCAATTTCACTATACAGGATGTTTAAAAATAAATGATTTTCAAATAATTGATTCATAAGTGTAGACTAGAGTTAGTTTTTAGTAAAATGGGTGCGTTGTAGATAAATAAATACAAATATATGTGTTACTTGTTTTTATTATGATTATTACATTCGCGTCGATCACATGTGACTGACTGACGCTAACATTTAACATCACGCTGTATTTATAAACAGTAGCAAAAGAAAAACAATAACTGTCCCTTTCACGCTCATAAGATAGACCGCGCGCGAGAGAGACGGGCAGACTTTTCATGATGCGTATGCAGTACGACGTCACGCCGCGCGCTTATTCACAGACACTACACAAGCGCAATGTGTAAATGCGTTGAAGGCGCCAGCTTTAGTTAACAGACCTGTAGCTTATATTACTGCCTGATGCGAGAGAAAGAGATGAGACGGCGCGAGCGCCTGAAACGACGCAAGCGTAAAACAAACTTTATTTAATTGTGATTGTATTTATAATGTAAGTTTAATTCTGCTCAATTCACAAATATCCGCTAATCATATTCCTAATGTCAGTATTTCATGATATATGACGCTTTGAAGAATCCTATTTTTTTTCACATAGCCTCTTAAGGGCCTATGTCCAAAAATAATTGAAGCGAAATGGGCGTGTGATAGCTTATATTACTGCCTTTTTATGTAAGTTCAATTCTGCTCTAATCAAAATTTGTAAAATATCAATCTCTTTTTTTTAAATCAAGTCTCGTGTTTCTATTATTCACCGTTTAGCAGTTCCAAGCGTTTATAAATAAAGACGGAGGCTACTTTGGCTTGTTTTTCTATCGAGAAAATGTGTCTTAATTGTGTTTTGGCTCTTCTCAAAACTTTAATTATATGTTCAATTTACACATATCCGCTAATCATACTCCTACTTTTAGTACTTCATGATATATGACGCTTCGAAGAATCCTTTTTTTTCACATAGCCTCTTAAAGGCCTTTGTCGAAAAATAATTGAAGCGAAACGACGCAAGCTTAAAACAAACTTTATTTAATTGTGATTACAATTACTACTTACTTTTACTTTTACTTACAATTAGTATTATGTACTTTTTATGTAAGTTCAATTCTGCTCTAATCAAAATTTGTAAAATATCAATCTCTTTTTTTTAAATCAAGTCTCGTGTTTCTATTATTCACCGTTTAGCAGTTCCAAGCGTTTATCGATAAAGACGGAGGCTACTTTGGGTTGTTTTTCTATCGAGAAAATGTGTCTTAATTGTTTTTTGGCTCTTCTCAAAACTTTAATTATATGTTCAATTTACACATATCCGCTAATCATACTCCTACTTTTAGTACTTCATGATATATGACGCTTTGAAGAATCCTATTTTTTTCATATAACCTCTTAAAATGTATCGCTAATGAACAAGCATACTGTTACAGTTTTACAGGGGTTGTGCAGACAGTTTAATTTTTACCCGAAAAGTGAAGCATTAAAATCATTTAGAGGGTACCGAGTCTTATGTGCTGCCCTCAAACGTATGTTTTTAATTTCTAATAACTATACAACATTGGCAGAAAACAAGTACTTTAAAACTACTTAAAAGTGAATATTTTCGGCTGTTTTAAAGATAGTAACTTATCTATCTATATCTATATACTATTATAAAACTGTAACAGGAAGTTTATATGTACATTGAAAATATTAACAAAAAAAAAGTTACGATATGGTTTTTAGGTGTCCCTGATTCCATTTCACCAATTTTTGGATTTTTTATCTGTCTGTTTGTTTGTGTGTTTGTTTGTTTGTTTGAACGAGTTCACGCAAAAACTACTGAACCGATTTTGATGAAACTTTTTTTGTTTGATAGCTTATGATCTGACTTAAAATCTGGTATATAATTTGTGCGGACGAAGTCGCGGGTTAACGCTCGTACAAACATAAAACATTAGCAAATGTTTTGATAAATTTTATTGTGAACCAACAATAAATAAATAAATAACGCTCACAGCTCGCATTGTAATGATCCAAGCAAGCACTATAGGCTGTTTATTATGGAAACCATACAACAACGGTACAAAAATATAAACATCCATGACTGAACCGGGATTCGAACCCTGGAACCTGGTTTGACAGTCCGGCGTGGTAACCATTACACCAACCGGGTCGTCAGCAAAAACTATACACCACAGAACCTTATAAGAGGGGTAAGGAGTGCAAAGTAGGCGTGGAACGTGTCGCCACAGGTTATGCATTCATTTGCATAACACCATAAGGCACGCGGCGTGGTGCGAACGAGAGGGCATGAGTGATTGTAGATTGTAATATCCGTAGCAAAAACGCTACATTGCATTTCTAACCTCTCTTATAATGTTCTGTGGACTATACTATGTGACACGACGCGGTGTATACGACGCGGTGGTAGAGTCAAAAAATGACGTCTAAAAGCTATCTATGTGATATTATTTTGAATAAAAAATTTTGATTTGACTCGATTTGAAATTCTTGTTTTTTGGAAATGTTGTATATTTGTTTAATAATTGTAAAAATTTGATTGAGGCCAGCAGCACTAATAGAGGCTCCGAAACAAAACAAATACCTAGGTAAATAAGACAGGACAACTCATGATCGTATATACCTAGCTACTAAGAGAACATAAACTCTTAAATATTTCTTCATACAATAACATTTCTCTTGAAAAGTGCTTAGAATCACAATAGAAAGCAATATTGTGCCAGAGTCGCAATATCATGGAAATGAAGGCAACACTGCTTTTGAAACTGCATCGTTAAAGTTGAATTTCTGTCTTTCTGTGTTTGTATTGAAGTTTTTAGAAATATTTTTTGCTCGAAGAGGTCGCTCTAGATGGTTTTTATGCAGACCTAAAGCTTAAATGAGCTTAAAAAATTAGCCTAACTTTTTCAGTTTGAAATTGACGACCCGGTTGGTGTAATGGTTCACGCTGGACTGCCAAACCAAGGTTCGAATCCCGGTACGGTCATGGATGTTATATCTTTGTACCGTTGTTGTATGATTCCCATAACAAAAAGCCTGAGGCTTACTTGGGATCCTTACAATTTGTGTGCCTGCCACTCAGTTGCAAAAACACTCATTAAAGTTAATCCTCCATTAAATCTCTTGCCTTCACTTTTTGTTTTGTTGACATAGCAAAAGCTAGCAAGAGATTTAATGGAGGATAAACTCTAATGAGCGTTTCTGCAACTGAGTGTATGAGCGTTATTTATTTATCAATTTTTTTTATTTTTTTTTTTATTTCAAATGGGTTTGCTCTTGACCTCAATCCAGTCCTCAGGACAAAGATGGGGCCGAAGATGTAGCGAGCTTACCCAGAAGGTGCTTATTCACTCGTACTTTAAAGTAATTCGGGTTGTAAGCACTCGGAAATACTGACGCAGGCAGGGCATTCCACTCCTTGGCTGTCCGCATTATAAAAGAATCATTAGAATTTTGAATTGTTTAATTTTAAAATTATGGCGTCCATCTTGGTTTTTATATGATTTAGCCAATGTCTAGTTTCTGTAGCAAAAGTGCTTGATGTTGTACGGTTATATAGGTAGTATTTTGGTAACTTCAAGGGTTGTTTTTAGTAAAGAACATTATCCTGAGTCACCACTGGAGCTTTGTTGTAGGCCTGGTATGGGGCAACCGACGACCGACGCGCGACGTGACCTCCCAATAGCAGACCTACAACGTGACTCCTTTGAATTGCTTGTTGGTACTTATTGCAAGGTTTCTGACCAACCCGAAAGGGAAATTATGGTTTTTATTTCATACGTTTTTACATACTTACAACTTATTTAATAGGAGCGTTAACCCGCGACTTCGTCCGCACAAATTATATACCAGATTTAAAGTCAGATCATAAGCTATCAAACAAAAAAAGTTTCATCAAAATCGGTTCAGTAGTTTTTGCGTGATACTCGTTCAAACAAACAAACAAACAAACACACAAACAAACAGATAGACAAAAAATCCAAAAATTGGTGATATGGAATCAGGGACACCTAAAAACCATATCGTAACTTTTTTTTTGTTAATATCTTCAATCTACAGACAAACTTCCTGTTAAAGTTTTGTAATAGTATAGATGTATACGTCCAGAAGAACGATTGTGCTAATTTAAAACATTTAAGTTCAATCCTAATCCAATTTCAGTTCTAATTACATTGCAATCCAATTACTACTCATATTTAACTGTGCTGAATTCCGTATCGCGCTTAACTTTACTTGTTTACTATGTGCTGACAGCCTTTAAGATGGTTTCAGTCTATACAAAAGTTTGACGCACAATACGCGTTGACGGAATTAATAAAAGTAATATTTTATATATGAAAAAATTGTCTAGAAAATCTAGATGCCGCGTCACAAATAACATTTGCAATTAATAATATAATTACGAAGATATAAAGCTTTTAAAATTTTGTATGACAAATTGCAAAGCTTTATATCTTCGTAATTATGTTATAAATTGCAAATGTTATTTGTGACGCGGCAACTAGATTTTCTAAAAAAAAAAATCCATATATAAAATATTACTTTTATTAATTCCGTCTACGCGTATGGTGCGTTAAAGTTTTGTATAAAATTTACCCCTCTGCAACCATCTTAACGTCTGAGAGATCTGTCAAAACGGCTCCAACGACTGTCAAATGCATAGCGCAATACCAAATGTGTTAAAAGTTGTGGTTCGCACGCGGTCCAATCATGGTTCAGTTGCGATTTATTTAGCGCGATTGCTCTCTTAGCTTTAGTAGTCTTAGCAGAAAGAAAAAAACAACTCGTCTTTTAAACAAACTCAGAGTTTAAAATACCTTGTAGCAAGATAAGATGAGGCAGAACTTTAAACGGCGGTACTTCCAACAAGTTTTATTAGTTCACTTTAAATGCTAATGACTCTCGAGCAATTACAAAACGTTGAAGACAAAAAAACACTATCACTTTGAGAACGCTTTTGTTAATCGAATTTCGGTAAAAGTCATCTCATCAGTTTTCAATGTAATCCTACTAATTGTAAAATGTGAAAGTTTGTGTGTATGTTTGTGAATCAATCACGCATAAACAGCTGAACGGCATTAGATGGATACAAAGATGGAATGCGTTTTGGATACTATATTTTTGGCCGCGGCTTAGGCTGGATTCGACCAAAATTTGATTTATAGAAGAGCAACTATACAAAGAACAATTTTACTTCTAGTGTTTACTCCGAAATAACTTCATTTGCCTTCTACCACACTAAACCCACAAATGTATAATCCACCTAAAGAAAGAGGTCATTGTATCCATACTTATTGCAATGTGAGGTTACACAGTTTCAATTTGTTAGGTTTCTTTAAATTAAAATTTTTTATTATGTGACATTGACATTTCATTAGTCTCGGTATAAGTTTTACACCGTCAAAATTGGCCGTTTAAAATTTACTCTCAACTTATTCATATATTAAGGTTGGTAAAACGCAAAATAAGTTTCCTCTAGAGTAACCAGCTACTTAATCTAAGAATAAAATTTACTCGCACTTGGTCGATTCGGGCCTTATTAGTCTGCAAAATCTATAGACTTCCTAGGTACCTTAGGTAAACTATTTTAATAAATTTTAAGAACTATGCAGAGAGTGATGAAAAAAAATTAAAGTGTTCCACATTGAGCATCTATTTTCAGAGCACCATATTTATTGTACATTACAATACAAAGTATTTTTAAAATTGTGTTAGATTTTGTTCACTTTTAGATTATCTTCTTGATGCTGGTTAAATGATGGTACCTAATTGTGATAATGTGATAATGTGTAAAATATCAACCTAAATAAGGTTCAATTTAAATTACCCCTAAAATCCCACAAATCAAACCAGACTGCTATGAACTAAGACTTTGAGTAACTTTATACACTTCCGTGCAAAATAAGGCGTTGATCAAATACTAATTGTTATAATATATTTATAGGCAACATATATTATGACTCTGGGGCAATTACAAAACTATGAAGACAAAAAAAAACACCTTTGTGAACGCTTTTGTTTATAGAATTATTGAGCATTGAAAATGTTATGGGGAATCAGTCATTCGGGTACTGTATTGAATTAAATAATACTAAGATTATGTATTTGACAACCTATTTAATATTTTGTCTGTCCAGTAGATAGCATATTATGATTATAAATCATTGAGTTTGAATTGCCAGCGTGCTAAAAAGATTCGTGTTGATATTTCTACATACATACATACATATGCTCACGCCTATGTCCCACTACTGGGGTAGGCAGAGAGAACAGATCACCACATGCTACGATTCTGACACACATCTTTGGCTTCCTCAACATCCATAAGTTTCTTCATACAAGCTCGTCGGTTCCGGGTACATTTTATTTGGCCCTTCTTCAGTACGCACCCGATTTGGTCAGCAAACGTGCGCCTAGGGCGACCCCTTTCAACCATTCCATTCACACTTGCCTTGTAAATTTCATACGTCAACCTACTTTCGCTCATTCTTTCCACATGGCCAAACCACCTCAACATACCCTTTTCAATCCTAGTCACTACATCTTCTTTGAGACCACATCTTTCTCTAATCACACTATTCCGTAACCGGTCATTCAAAGTCACACCACACATACTACGCAGGGAGCGCATTTCAACCACATTTATTCTAGATTCATGCTTCTTCTGCCATACCCAACTCTCACTTCCATACATTAAAGTTGGTGCCAACAACCGTCGTTGATATTCCTAATAAACTAAATAGTATAAAAATTTATAATGATAGCGTTTAGAGACCTAGCATACAAGCTACTTTTGAGCGTAGACGATAGTACCTAATAAAGCAACTGCATCGCAACGACGTCGTAACAGAGCTGCTCGGCCGCGACGTCGCACTGTGGGCTGAATTTCGCGTTTCATAGACATTCAAAATGTTTTTTTAAGTGTCGCTTTTTTTTGCTTGGAAACGAATGGGAATACGTACTTTATGCCTTATATAATGAACTTTCAGGTTTATAATCATAAACAGCGCAATCAGAATTTTTTTCGAAAAAATGTGTATGGAGTCGGCCTGATAAATGATGATATCTCCATTATCGCATAATTGCGCCTAATATCCTCTTAGGTCATTAATATATGAATTATTTTGGATTTTTCGACATACTCCATGCTAAGGTCAAACTTGCGTTTTTTTTTTAAATCATTGATAATTTAGAATTTTTTTTAATGTTTATTTTTTCGTTTTTAAGTAATATTAAGCCTAACAAGGATGTATATAGACATTTACGCAAATCAATTATGTGCCTTATTAAAAAAGTGGAATTCGCTTAAAAACTTAAATTTTATTTTCTAATATGGAATATAATTGATTTGCGTAAATGTCTAGTCTATATACATCCTTGTTAGGCTTAATATTAGTTAAAAACGAAAAAAACAAACATTAAAAAAAATTCTAAATTATCAACGATTTAAAAAAAAAAACGCAAGTTTGACCTTAGCATGGAGTATGTCGAAAAATCCAAAATAATTCATATATTAATGACCTAAGAGGATATATTATTAATCGTTTCCAAGCAAAAAAAAGCGACACTTAAAAAAACATTTTGAATGTCTATGAAACGCGAAATTCAGCCCACAGTGCGTCGCTAATCGAAGCGTTGACTGAGCGATTCCATCGCGACACTGATTAATTTCAGAAATGTCTCGGCGATAACACGGCGATAACGCGGCGATGTCGCTTAATGCCTTCGCTCAAAAATTGCTTGTGAGACACGGTCCTAAATATTTAAGAAATTACAAATAAATAGAATAGTACCTACCTAAAATTATATTTATTTTATTTACGGACCTAAAATTATCGAACATTTTGACACTGTTACCTAAATGCCCATAGATGTATCACGCTATTTGGAGGAAAAAAGTCAGAATACTCTTTTGTTGTTTTTTAAAGCGAGTCACTACAATCCACAAAATAGCTGTGCCACTTTTATTGCAACCCACAATACTCAGTGAAAACCGTCTGTGTTGACATCGACTTAATCCCTTGGCTACTGCGCAATATATTTCTTTGGACCAAGTTTAATATTTGGCCTCAACGTGGTTTTGAATACGGGACTTGCTTTAATAACTGCGTGTTTTGAGAACGGATTTAGAAGCAAATCTGAGTTTTATTAACACGTTTCTACTTACTTATAGATTTTACTTTGGCAAGTTGAAACTTGTTTGTTGATCTGAATCGCTAAGTATGGCGTTACTTTACTTACTCCATTGACGCGGAGCTAGCTAGCGAGCGGAGTAAAGAGTAATCTCGGCCAAGATTTTGATTGGTTAATATTTCCTTGTTTCTCCACTCCTTTTTTTTATAAGGATGGGTTTGCTCTAGTTATCATTCCAGTCCTCAGGACGAAGTTGGGGTCGAAGACGTAGCGAGCTAACCCAGAAGAAGCCTATTCACTCGTACTTTAAAGTAATTCGGGTTGTAAGCGCTCGGAAATACTGACGCAGGCAGGGCGTTCCACTCCTTGGCTGTGCGCATTATAAAAGAGTCAGAAAGGCGCTTGGTGCGGATATGTGGGATGTCAATAAAGAAGGGGTGATATCCCGCGGTGCGTCTGGAAGTCCGATAGTAGAAAGGGGAAGGTGGGGTGAGCTCATGTAGCTCTTGGGCACACTCTCCGAAGTACAATCTGTAGAAGACCGACAAGCAGGCGAATCTGCGGCGGTGGGCTAGGCTATGAACCTTGGTCTCCACCAGCTTACTGTCACCAATAACCCTCCCGGCTCTGTGTGCAACCAAATCCTAGCTCCGCGTCAGTGGACAGAAAGGTACCCGAAAGGGGTTTTAGCCTCCGACAACATAAACGCCATTCATCTTTTTTATGTGTCATCTCATCTGTCTGTCTACAACATCACGCTTCTTTGCCAGTGAAGTAGGCAGAGACCAGGGCGCCCCATCTGCTAGGGCGCGCCATCTACTACTACTACTTACATACCTTTTTCGCCTCATTCACATCAATACATCTCTTCATACATGCCCGTCGGTTTCGATTTCGAGTACCACCCGGTTCGGTTTCGATCTCACCTTTTTGTTGTAGGATGTACCTAAGCGATTTGATCATAGTAATTACGAGGGCGCCTTCTACTGACTCTTCCATCTCATATCTGTAAGTTTGGCGTTGAAATCGTAAAAATATTAAACGTAATTTTTAATTTTGAAGCATTATACAGGATTTGACAGCTTGGCAATTACTGAATCGGTGAATTCAGATCATCAAACTCAATGATTTTATATGTTACTTCATCAAACTGAACAACTTTCACTTACAGCCGATCTCAGGAAACGTGAAAAAATCAGCTGTTTCCATACATGTAATATAATAACGTTAACGTTCACAGGCACATACATTGTAATGATCCCACATAAGCTCTAACAGGCTTTTTGTTGTGGAAACCATACAACAACGGCACAAACATATAACATCCATGACCGAACAGGGATTCGAACCCAGGACCCTGGTTTGGCAGTCTGGCGTGGTAACCATCAGACCAACTGGGTCGTCAAAAGTCGAGTAGGCGCAGTTTTGTATGGCGCAGCAGATTTATTTTTCAAGTTTCCTGATTTTGACTTCAAGGGAAAGGAAAAGTTGTTTAATTTGATGGTCTGAATTCACCATTTCAGTATTTGCCAGGCTGTCACTTGTACTTGTAAGATATAACGTTTTGTTGTCGGTATTTTGCATAAATCGAAGTGTCGAAATTTTACAAAATATAACCGAGTTCGTTCACTGTTAACCATGTGTATTGCCTCGATACTTTAAGGCGGTTGCAGAGGGGTCAATTTTATACAAAACTTTGACGCACAATACGCGTAGACGGTATTAATATAAGTAACATTGTATATATGGAAAAATAGTTTAGAAAATCTAGATGCCGCGTAACAAATAACATTTGCAATTTATAAAATAATTACGAAGATATAAAGCTTTGAAATTTTTCATACACAATTTTAAAAGCTTTATATCTTCGAAATTATATTATAAAATGCAAATGTTATTTGTGACGCGGCAACTAGATTTTCTAAACTATTTTTCTATGCATAAAATATTACTTTTATTAATTCCGTCTACGCGTATTGTGCGTCAAACATTTGTATGGACTGAAACCACCTTAAATCTAAAACTTCTTGTCTAAAAAGTCACAATAAACATAATAATTTATTCTCACCAATTGTTATTTATCTGTCTACCATGTAAAACAAGATTTATAATTCAAATCGCGACCGATAGAAATCGGTTCACATTTATGGAACGTAACATGTTGGTACGTGAGGGCGTTTCCAAACCATTGGACAAAATGATACTCTAACCTTTGTCAAACAGTCGTGAGCTGCCTTATTCCGGATTAATCCGGATTATTAAACATATATTATCCTGATAAATATTTTTTGATCAAATAAGCTAATTAGGTTGGTACATCGTTGTATTCGTAAGAATAAGTCCTGTGAAATGACTTAAATGATTATGAGTTCCTTCTTAATATGCTGACAGGAGATGAACAGACCATCAAACTGAACAACTTTGTCTATGGGACAGACATCGAAAACGTGAAAGAAAATCAGGAGGATAGGAATACTGAACCATAATGCATGGGCCAGCAAATTTTCTTTTCGCGATTTTGACGTTGGTCCCATAGAGAAAGTTGTTTAGTTATTATGTTTTAATTATCTAGTCATCATCATTAGCCTATCATCATCCACTGCTGAACATAAGCCTCTCCCAAGGCGCACCATAAAAGACTATCCATCTCTGCCCTCATCCAGTAGTACTCCTCTACCTGCCCAACGTCGAGACAGTGTCATAGACTACGCCTGCCAGCCTAGAAATTGATCTCCCCATCGGGGAGTCTCAGTTCTTTGGATGACGTGACCAATCCATTGACACTTCAGCTAGCAAATTTTTTGAGCTAGAGAGTAACGTAATTAAAAAATCGATTTAAATGACAATATCGTCTAGGAATTAGGGTAAGTACGGTAACGTCTACGTATGCCCATATGCTTCTGGTCCCATTGAATGAGTCCGGAAGGAACAACAGTGGGTATGGGCCAGTGCACCCTGGGCGTCCTTCAGCGACTTCTTGTGGTATTTCCCAGTGGTAAAGTTTACTCTCACTCAGTACAGCACGTGTTTACCTCTTCTTGCCAGTGCAAGTCCGTTTATATGAAGTATCAAGGTTCTGGTGTGGGCTGTTTTGTTCGCCACACCGCATCATAAAGCCAGAATAAGGCTGTACTCGCATAAACCTCAGCGGACGTCCAGCAGCGCGACAGCGGGACACTCCATTTATCCTTATCATTATATCTTCTTAATGCCCGTGCAATATTTCAAATGTCATCACTTACAGGACTATGTTGGCGTAAGGTTACGGTTAGATAACAACTTAAACCGTTTTGACTTATCGTAGTAGTACCACAATACCTTCTAATCTTCAAGCGAATAGTGCCAAGGGTCGCAGGTTCGAATCCCGCAAGGAGCAAATATTTATGTGGTCTCTTTCTTATCGTTCGCGGGCTGAGCCCTGGTGTCAGAGTTTTTTCAGACCGCCATACGGCCTCTGACGTGGTTTTTATGTAACGACTACTACCACCAGAGATAGTAGCCGGGACCAACGGCTTAACGTGTCATCCGAGGCACGGAATCATTTTTCTTTTCAGACAATCAGGTGATTCAGCCTGCAATGTCCTAATCAACTAGAGAAAAACGCACATAGTGTCATTACACTAGGTGTCCCCCGTGGGAATCGAACGCACGACCTCCATGTCGAGAGCCAATGCTCTTAACCATTAGACCACGGAGGCAGACCATTTGTATGGTGAAAACGAATATTTGTACCTACCCAAGTCATCGATGATTGTATTTGTCTATGTATATCATTGTCTGGTCATAATAATTTTAATATACAAGTCTGAACTTGATTTTTTAAATGGGATCAAATAATTTGTGTGATAATGCCCAAGATATTTATTTATCTCTTTTTTTAGCCTATTTCATCCCACTGCTGGGCAAAGGCCTCCCCTTTTATCTTCCATGCAACCCTGTCCTGAGCCGGTTCCATCTACTCTTCGTCGAATGTCTTACCAAACTTAAACTTAGTATGGGAAAGGAGGGGCTATACCCTGTCGCATTCCTAACCAGGTTTTAGACCTTTACTGAACTTCTCTATACGGGGTGGAAAAATTACAGAACAAAAAACTAAAACCTGGATTCAGTACAACTAACTCTAACAACAGTAAGAGATAAGGAGAGATTTAATATGAAACGGCGCATTGTAACAGCAAAGATAAGGCATCGCTCGTAATAACATAAACAAAACAGTTCCACAGTGTCCGCACAGAATTTAGAAATATGCAAATCGACTGCAAATCCCTAATATCATAGAATAAAATGCCGATGAAAATCAGATACGTCAACATTATTTTGTCAATTAAAATTTTGTAAAAGGTTTATTATGATATTTTTGCTATTTTCTGTTACTAATTGACTATGGTTAAGGTACTTTAGTATATAATATACAAACTGTTGATTCGGAACACAATTTCAAAGTAAATAAGACCGATACTGAATTTTCACTACGGGACCAACACCGAACATGAAAAAGTAACCTCTTCCATACAAATATTATTATTAATTACAATGACTTTCGGTTATAAAAAGTCATTGATTGATTATAATCATGTTACAGAGATTTTGTGCTATTTCAAATCAAATTAAAGATGGAAAAAAATTCGTTTCGTGTGGGACTTCATCCCGCAATCTTCCAAACCGGGGAAGTGCTTTTTGTCCAATTTAGCAACTGAGCTCACTACGTCAGAGAAGGAATGTCTTCCATGCATTTTGAGTTTGAGGCACAGACGTTTTCTGTGAAACGGGAAGAATAAAATATAATAGAAAAAAATATTTGTTGCCTTTTCAAAAATATTTACAGCTGCATATTAAATAATTTTAATTTTTACTTATCTGGGTACACAGGCAACTGAAATGTATAGAAACAAAATTTGAAGACGAGGCAAAAGGTGGGTGACGTCTGGTGACGTCAGCTGTGCTATTCTGGGACCACTCAAGGTCCCGGACAGCGCTGTTTTTCAGCCACCACCTTCTCCCTGAGATCATATGCGGACAACCTAGCGTCTGGGCCTTATGTGCGAGAATTTAAGGTCTACCCCACCTTCTGTATCGAACGTGCGTATATTTAGAACTAAGGCGTGATATCGCGCTGCTATACTAGACAAAAATTTCGGTGTTTGCCCCTAGTGAAGGTGTCATTTTCTTTAGTATTCATCATCATCGGCATCAGCCAACCTATGTTATATATCCAACTGCACGTCACAAGCTTTTCTCTCACAAATGAGAGGGCCATAGTCATCAAGGGCCCAGTGGGTATATAAAGTCCCAGTAGCCGGTCAACTTGCTGTGAATGATCAGGTTAAACATTTATCCCTACTAATATTGGACAATCTACAGTTATGGCAATAAATACCTTTAACCAAATGTAAGTAATGTCCCATCTAACTAATTTATCATATTAGTCTAAGCCCCCCGTCGTCAGTTTTAATTAATATTTCTACTCAAAACGTATCTGCATTCGCTGAATTAATTCCAAATATAATACTTTGCGGGAAATATGCTAATAGTCCGAGGTTTATACGAGATGGTAATTTTGGGAACTGTTCGCAGTAAATTTTCTTAGTAAAGAGTTTTATGGGACAAGATAATATTATTATTGCCGTGTGGTTCGAATATGAAAAACACCTGTTTCTTCTTTTGGTCGCAAGAGGTGACTAAGGGACACGAAATTTTTTAAACTTGTTCTAATGTTTTTGATATCTTTTCGAAACTTTGCTTCAATTTCGTGGCGTGTTTTAGTATCCACTGTCCATTAGAATATTTTTAAAAATAAATGGTAATCAATGGCATCCTTTTAAACAAAAAAAATATATATTTTGTATTCTGCGCTTTAGTGGAAATGCGGTTTCGTCGTTTTAAACTAAGACTCTACACAATATAAAACTGAACTACTTTTACTATGGGCGCAAAGATAAAACCGTAAAAAAATATGCTATTCCATACTAAACTGCAATGCCCACTCGACTCAAATGTATGGTGTTGGTAAAGTCTTCAAATAAAACCGGCCACTTGGCCACGCGAAGTATAGGGATCCTTAGATGACCGTATTTTACTTTATCACTTTGTAGTCATAATTAATATTAATACTCATTCCAAATTACAACGTAGTATATTCACGTCCCAAATACCGCAGTTTCTTAAAACGAAAGTCTTCGATCAGTGTGTGTTGCCAGTGATGACATATGGAACAGAGACATGATCGTCACTCAAGGCCTCATAAAAAGGCTGAAAGTCACCCAAAGGGCAATGGAGAGGGCTATGCTCGGAGTTTCCCGAGATCGAATCAGAAATGAAGAGATCCGCAGAAGAACAAGAGTAACTGACATAGCCCAAAGAATTGCTAAACTAAAGTGGCAGTGGGCGGGGCATATTGCTCGCAGAACCGATGGCCGATGGGGCCGAAAAGTTCTCGAGTGGCGACCGCGTACCGGAAAGCGCAGCGTGGGCAGGCCCCTCTCACGGTGGACCGACGACCTGGTGAAGGCGGCGGAAACCCGTTGGATGAGGGCAGCGCAGGACCGGTCGTTATGGCGATCCTTGGGGAGGCCTATGTCTAGCGTCTGACGTCCATTGGCTGATATGATAATGATTCCAAATTACAGCGTTCTAGTTCTAAGAGTCTCCGAGCTTAGCCGCGGACAGATAGACGGACATGACCCAATTTTTGAGGGTTCTTTGTTGACTACGGAACCCTACAAAGATGCAAATGATTGCAATTTCACCCTGTAATAGGTAGATATGTGGCAGGTATATTTCCGAAGCTGTAAAATTATAGTAAATTTTCTTAGTGCCTACATTAGAATTGTCCGGATTATTGTCAATTCACTTCAGTTCTCACAATATTTGCGTTTCAGCTGTGTCAACAGAGTTACAAGAATTTATTATGAAACAAAGCCCATGTTCTTGAAATTAGCCTTGAAGTTTTCAAGCTGTTTGTCATATCGCATAACTTTATTGCGATATGTGCCCAAATTTTACATACCTACATACATAGCCGACCGTAATCCCATTCGGGATGGTCAGAAACATTGCTACAACTACCTACTTTCTGTTTAAGAATGTAGTTTTAGCAATCCTCACATTTAGCAATTCAAGTTCCAAGATGGAATGATCTTCTTCTTATCGTGTGGGCAGAGCCCTGGTGTCAGAGTTTTTCAGACCGCCTTAAGGCCTCTGACGTGGTTTTTATGTAACGACTACTACATTTCACTAGGTGTCCCCCTTGGGAATCGAAACCACGACCCCCGTGTCGAGAGCCAATGCTCTTAACCATTCGACCACGGAGGCAGTTCAGGAGGCAGAGGAAGATGGAATGATGTGTCAAGTGGTGAGAAGTGACTAGCCTTTCGCCTACATAAACACTCACGAAACTTTTAATCCCTTAGTCGCTTCGTACAACACCCACGGGAAGAATTGGGGTGGTCCATTCTAAGCCGAATCCGCTGCAGCGCGAGGGGATATTTAGACATATTCTGAAAACTTAGAACACCCACGTTTAACTAAGTTGTACCGAAATTCGGTCCAGTGTAAGGCGCAATCTTTATATTATTATGTTTTAGTTTGACGTTGCTCTTTAAAATAAGTTAAGAGGATAATCCTTACAGGGCATTCCAAAATAAGGAAGTATGATTTTATTTTTAACTGACTTTAACATCAAAAAAAGGAGGAGGGTCTCAATTCGACAAGTGTATACATTTTTTTGGTTCTTTTTGCGATTACTCCGTGAATTAGGAATTGATTTTGATGATTCTTTTTGTATGCCTGTGGTTTGACAGATCATATTCGTGTCACGTACACATGCGAGCGTGAAACAACGGGTGGTCACTGCCCACGTGACATCACTCAGGTTTAGTTGGACTGTGTATGTGCTATAATATAATTCGATCGGCACTCCATACAAAACGAAGTTTGAACATTTTGATATCATCGTCATCATTCTCTTGTCCATTTCCCATTATTTGGTGTCGGCGCAATATGTCATCCTTTTCCATTTATCTCTCTTAGCCGTCGTTTCAGCAGTCACTCCTTTCTTACACTTATCATCTTTTACACATCCATCCATCTTTTCATCGGCCTGTCTCTCCTACCACAGCCATCCACATATTCATATTTTAACACTCTTCTCGTAACATGACACTCGTCTCTCCGCATCACATGTCCATACCACGATAATCTATTACCGTGCAATTTTTCCAATTCGATATTTATTGTTGTGAAAAAAATTTTGTTATCACAATCTACAAACCAATATCTGTGCAGTGTCAGATTTCCGTTAAAATATAAAATTTTAAAGTTGTCGAGGCTCAACATTTTTCATACAAATCTTAAAATGATCATTGCATCGTAACATTGAAACTAATATAATTTAACGCAAATCTGACAAGGTACCGACACAGACATTGCTTTCAAGTTCGTGTTTAAAAAAAATAGTAGTTAGAACTTTCAGTAAGGAAATAAGTAAGTGAATTTGTGAACTGTAATATTACTTTTGTGTGTTACTTATGCAAATAAATTGTTTATCTATCTATCTATTTATCTATTTAATTTAGCATATGCTCACGACTATATTCCCCGAGGGGTTAGTCAGAGATATTCTAAAACTTCAGAACATAAACGTTTCACTAGTAATACCGAAACTCTGTCCAGTGTGTCGGGGAGTGAGCCCGTCACCACTTTTAATGGACAGTGGGTACAATACATGCCTCGAAATTGAAGCATGCAGGTTTCCTCACGATGTTTTCCTTCACCGAAAAGCCAGTGGTGTTACAAATCGTACATAAATTCCGAAAAACTCATTGGTACGAGTCGGCCTGGATGGGGATCGAACCATCGCCTGCTGCACGGCAGACAAGGTTACTCGCGACCGACTGGACCAACACGGCTTTTTTGAATTTCAAATTAACTCCTTATTACAAAATTTACATCTTCATTGATGTAATCGCTGATAAATAGTTTATAGATGGAAATGTATGTGTACATTTGCATGTTTCGTCATTGAGGCGACCACGGTAATTACAGTACGGTAATTATGCTATCGGTAATTAGCATCACTACGGAGAGTGTTCAATTAGCAAAGGGTCTAGTGTGGTTGCGGCCTAGGTTATACAGCACTCCATTTCTTATAGTGGGTGAAGGAGGCTACTAAGAGATACATTTGTGTAATTTGTTTTTGTGGACGACAGGCTAACCAATTATCATCACTTAACCAAACCCTGGATAATTCATACAAACTGGCATTTACAAGCAGAGGTTAGCACATGCCAAATACAGGATGTTACAAAAGTAAAAATAAACATTTAAAAAGAAAATTGCTGTCAGCAGTAACGCATTAAATTTTATACCATGTATTAACATGAAACCTTCGAGTAAATTACGAACATAGTTATAGATACGTGTTAAATACAAAACCTTCCTTTTTGAAGTCGGTTAAAAAGCACATGCATCATTACTACGATGCCTATCTTGTAAATCGATTATTTATTAACATATTCATAACGTATGTTTAAAATTCTAGTGAATACCATCACAAATAGTATGTAATGACAAGCCTTAGCGCCGACTTAGCGCTTCTAGTTCCATTAACGCATATTTTGCTACTTTAGTATTGTTCTTAACCACATTCAAACAATCTCTATTTGTTTTGAAATAGAAATTAAAATTGCACTTAAACAAATTTTCTAACGGAAAAATTATCTTTGCATTTGCACAATCTTTATCACAATCTTATTTTTGCGCGTACGTTACATTAAAATTATAGAAGTGTGAATCTTATTTTCTAATGTGTAAAAGTTACATTTTCCTTCGTCGAGTGTAAAAGTAAAATGTTGATAAAAGCCTTATGAATAGTCAATAAGATATCCTAAGGCGCCTGGCGCAATGCACCGCATAATGACAGTTGTAAGGAAGTCATGTAAATAAGTGCCAATTTTGTTGTTACACTTATAAATATAAGGCTGGAAATGTAATAGATTATGGTACATTATTAGATCTAGGACGAAAAGAAGTAAAGGGAAGGCGGAAAGGTGGAGAGTGACAGGTAAGGCCGAGTATAGAGTTTTGTGGCGCGCCTTGGCAGCGGTCTACCTATGTTCAGCAGTGAAAACCAGGTCAACGATAATGATTAGTTCTAAGGCCATAGAGACATTGTCACTAAGGTAAGTATTTCTTCCTTTAAAACTGACTTCAAAATGGGAATTGTTTGACCCTTATGTAGGTACCTTTGTGTATACAGGGTAAATTTGATATCAGTGCGGATAACTTAACCATGTAATCTACTCATCAAACTGATCAACTTTCACTATAGAGGCATCTTCGAAATAGCGAAAAAATTAATTAGCTGTTATAAATAAATAAATTACATTTGAGTTGAATACATAGAATAGAAAAGAATATAATTTATTTGCTTTGAAACAGGTAAATACTGCAGTTTTGTTTGAGACAGCAGTTTTAACTATGACAGATAGGGTTATGATTCTCGAACAAATGTCATACAGGATCCTGGTCAGATTTGGTTGGCGGTGAAAAAAATCAGCCATCTTTGAAAAACGATATCAAAGATGGCTGCCATGGAAATTTCAAACCACAACGCAACAACCGACTGAAAATTTGTATCCGGGGGTTTTAGAGGTCGCTGATTAAGATATGATATAATTTTGTTTTTATTTTCAACTTTCATAAGGGTCGCCATACATTATTTTTGAAATGCTGTTACTTTCTAGGCCCTGTAGCCCTCAAAGGTTAAGTCCTATGATAAAAATGCATACTACTTGTTTTGTAGGAATTTTTTTCAGGTTTAATTTGTTGATACAAATATTTCGATACAACTTACAGATTTAGAGAAATAAGTGAAAAACTGAAAAAGTCACCTTTAGGGAACCCCCCCCCCCCCCCTCCCTCCCCACCAGAACCTTTTATTTTCGACAACCTTACGTACCTAGGGTGCGTTTAAACCAAGTTCCAAAACTCCTGAAATTATTTCTTCTGATTTATCTAATTTTACTGGGTTATAAGGTAAAGTGACAGAGTCAATATTAAAAGTTTCAGGGTGGAATGACGATTTTCACAATATAAAGGTACGAGATAAATAAAATAATAAAGTGAACAAATAAAATAACCATTGGCTTCAGCAGGCGAATTGAAACATTTCTCGGATCATTTTGTGTGTAATGGAGTGTATTGTCAAATGTTGCGTGATCTGTCTTACGTCCGGTTTGGTTAAAGGACCCTCGCTTTGTTTTACACCGTACTATGCATGTACTATGCCTGCCTGCGACTTCGTCCGCGTGGACATTAATTTGTTTCTGAAATCCAGTCACTTATTTATTTATTTTAACACTTTACATACAGATATTATGCAAATAATAATAATAGAAGACAAGATTTATTGGTATTAGTTGAATCACTATTATATCAGGTGATTCAGCGTGCAATGTCCTGTCCAACTGGGGAAAAGCGCACAAAGTGACGTATCACTAAGGTGTCCCCCGTGGGAATCGAACCCACGAACCCCGTGTCAAGAGCCCAGTCCTCTTAACCATTAGACCAGGGAAATAGAGTGTAAAATTATTATGTTTTACATACTTTGGAGCCTACTTCAAATCGTGAAAAAGAATTTGGTTATGAGGGTTATGAAATAGGTAATTAAAAAAGATAAGGGTCGATAAGGTCGCTTTTTAGCGGTAAGACCGTCTGTTTTTGTGCCTTTTGTATTTTCCGATTATTTGCTCTCTGTATACTATGTTTTTTGGGGTCAAATAAAGTATAATTGATTGATTGATTGATTTTATTTTATTTTATAACAATATCAATTTTCTTTTCTTTATTCCAGTATAAATCGTTGTACTCTATCAACAGCGTCCGCGGTGTAACTAAAATGAACGCAATGACCACCCTCCTGGTACACGTGCAACCTGAAACATAATAAATATCAATGTCACTTTTACACAACAGTATTATACACGGTGGAAAATATTAAACAGGGTGCGTCAGACCCATAGATTAATATGTATATTGGATATAGATAGGTAACTCGCCTTGAATTTTAGGACGTCCTAATTGCGTTGCTGCTTATTAGCACTAGGGGGCGCCACATTATGAAATAAATTGAAAAAGACGATCGGCCGACGCGAGGAACGAACCTTAGCTACCCGGATCGTGAGCCGGTTGCCTAGACCGCTAGACCAACAAGACAGTGATTGATATGGGCGAAATCTCTCACTACTACAGCGCAGCGCGTGAGGTGTATTGCGCTGTTACTCCGATATGAACCCTAGTGCAACACATAGTGCTTCGATACATCACCGATAGATGGCGGACGCTGTCCGTGGAAAATCAGCGATCCACTTATTTTGTACTAAGATAACATAGCATGGTCAGACCATCACACTGAATAACTTTCATCATAATTGAAATCGAGAAAAGTTGTTCAGTTTGATGGTCTGAAGCACTGAAACAGCGAAGACAAGGCCGCAAGTGCACCTTCTTGCACTCCTCCCAGCGAGCATGCTGTGGCGTCGTAGGCTAAGACAAGACGATGATTTCTGATCCTTAAGGTATACAAGGTGAAATTGATATCATTAGCATCCTTTTAAACTAAGAGTCTACCCATCAAACTGAACAACTTTTACTATGGGAGCAAATCGATCGGAGCATTGCAGTTTAGTATGGAACAGCTGATTTTTTTTTGCTCCAATCGGTTTGCTCCCATAGTAAAAGTTGTTCAGTTTGATGGGTAGACTCTTAGTTCAAAAGGATGCTAATGATATCAATTCCACCCTGTAATGTAGGAATTAAGAAAAATTTACGTTGTTTTACCTTGCATTTTTGATCCTGGTGTTCAAATAATTTACATGACACTTGTCCATAATGTGGTCTTTAGCTCCACCTAAAATAAGTGTTTTACATTCGATCAAAGGCAGGATTTTGTTGCATACATCATTATTTCTTTTCCTATACAAATTGAATACAGCATTGAACCGATGTGTTATCAACGCCTGAAGTTCTTCGTCGCTGAAATTGTATAAACTTTTGAAGTTCTCCTTTGTTTTTAATGACCATATTTGAATATCGATGTATTCTGGAAAAGGCATAAAAAGGTTGTGGTTACAATCAAATGAAGGTCTTTTCACCAAAAACGATATATAAATTCTATTATGAGAGCAATGGTGGCGCAATGTGGAGAGGTATGGACACTAAAAAAATGAGGTCCATCATCATCATCGTCCACTGCTGAACATAGGCCTCTCCCAAGGCGCGCCACAAAACTCTCTTCCTTCCACATACAGTCGCTCCCCGCTCCTTTCTTTCGGTCGTCTGTCCAGTGGGCAGCAGGGCGTCCCACACTACGTCTACCAGTTCGCGGTCTCCACTCCAGAACTCTGACACCCCACCGGTTGTCAGTTCTTCGGCAGATATGACGAGCCCATTGCCACTTCAGCTGAAAATGAGGTCCGGGATATGCCAACTACTAATGAGTTTTTCTTACTAATTTAGGTATGTAGGTATGTTTCTCTTAAACGGTAAAGGAAAACATCGTGAGGAATATTATTTACGCTGATAGCCCAGTCATTTTACAGTTTGAGCTGGGACTAATTAGTAATTGACATTTTTTGCGGTATAATATTGAAGAGCCAATTTGAGCCTAGAAATGTGCCAAAATTAAAAAAAAATCACTGCAGCAACAGTTCCAATTTTAAAATTTAGCTATTCTATCTCGTTCTAAAAAACCTGATGGTAAATTTTTTTTGCAAATATTTAAGGCTTTACCATTATACATACTACAAACATGGTATTAATATTTTTGTCTACTTAGAAGGTTTTGAAAAAAACATTCGTATTTCCTAATAAATACCTCATTTTTAAAATTTCGTTGCCTATTTTATTGCTCAAAAATAATTTATATTGTTAAATCTAAGTCATATGATTGCATTGGTATTAAATATTATTAATTTGAAAATCCTTCTGGGACACATAATTTTGATTTCTATGTTGCGTGGCGAATTTTTTTTTAATATGCTTTAAGTTAGTCCTTTTGTCACGTAATGGCTTCGGTTACAGTTTAAAACTCCAATTAGTAATTACTCCCTACCCCGCCTAACAAAACTCCGAAAAATGACTGGGCTATGAAGAAGCAGTACTGATGGGGGTGTGAAGTCTACCGATCTGAATTGGGCTCACGTGGAGTACTAACGCCCAAACACCCGCCACGAAGGAAGGCATGTGCCTTGCAGTGGGACGCATATAGGCTCATGATGATGATGATGAACGTTTTGAACCCTAGTAATATAAGACAGTTTGTATGCTTGTAACTCAATCACAATTAACGGATTTGGATGAAATTTGGCACACAGATAAAATATGTTCTGCATTAACACAAAATTTAAAGACAACGCAGACAAAGTCACGGGCAAAAGGTAAGAATCAAAATAATTTAAGAATTTTCAAGTCTAAAAGATCTATGCCTAATAGCGGTCTAAAGCAAGAGTAAATTCGCTTAGATTTTTTTTAATACAGGGGAGAACTTTGCCCATGCTTTGGAGATGATGTTATTTGCCCAGCTGTGGGATAAAACAGGTTAGAAAAACATCTGTTACTAACGGTAAATACATACTCATCTGTTTCTCTATCTCATGAGGGAGAACATACGAAGATGTATTGACTAGGATCAGACTCTCCACCAGGTCAGGATGTTCAGCTGCCAGGATCATAGCAACCCTACCTCCTCCGCAGTGGCCCATCACAGAATAACTCGGAATTTTTAAAGCCTGAAAAGAATTTCATGTCAAAATTCCAAGACTTGTTTTGTAGTTGACAGTTTAAAGAAATTGGGATAACTTTGTTTGCAATAATTTCTTCAGCTGAACGGATTTGGATGAAATTTTACACGCAGAAAGAATGTTCTTGATTAACACAGGATTCTTTTTAAGGTCGACTCAGACAGAGTCGCGGTGTCTTTTTATAATTGCCACTCAAACAGCCACACAAATGAAAATTGTAAAAGCTGTATTAAAACTTACCCCATATCATCTCTTTTGCAAATATTTTCCAGGTTTAAAAAAAAATTATATACAGGGAGTCCCGTAAACCGACGTCAACCCGGCGGGTGCTGTTAGGTTAGGTCATGACTAAGCTGAATATTAAAATTTGACTTTAGCAAAAGTGTCTTAGTTTTCGAGATATTGACAGTTTTCACACAGATACTGCGTAGAACATTTGTAGCCATGGCAATCAAAATAATGACTAAGGTAAAGAGTTTCACGAATTTCATAAAACTGTCCGTGTCTCGAAAATTAAGAACCTTTTCCAAAAGTAAAATGTTGATAGATTGATTGATTGTTTGACTGTTTTTTTTTATTTTTTATTTTTATTTTAGTATATTCTGGTCAGGCATGAACTAACCTATTAGCATCCACCGGGTTGACGTAGATTTACGGGACACCCTGTATGTATTATATAATTTTAATTACCTTCATAAACTCGTATGCGTAGTCTGCATCCTCTTCGTAGAAACTATCAGACAAAACACGATCGGGCGGTCTGCTCAACCCATACCCCGGTGGATCCCAGGCAATGGTAGTAAACTTGTCCGGGTCGAATCCTTCTTGTACAGGTATCATCGCTAATCCATCGCCTAAACCACCAGTTAGTATTAACACATGTCTACGCCCACGTCCAAATTTGGTGTAATGTATATTCCATTCTTTCACTTTCACTTTGTTCTCCTGGAAATATTAATAAGAATTAAAGATACGACGCTAAAGGGTGCAGTGGTTAAAATAGCATCTCTAACATAATTTCATCATAGATTTAGACAATAATTTGTTATGGCCTGTAGGATCCCACTGCTGGGCAAAAGCTTGCTTTCACGAACAAGAGTGCAATAGGGGATACTCTGATAGTAAGTTGCCCACTTACTTGCATCTACAAATTTAGACTTGCGAGGTGGAGGTTCAATTCCAGTAAATAATATTACAATATAAGGTCTAACAAAATTAGGTGAAACTATTTTAAGGGGGTGATCAGACCATCAAACTGAACAACTTTCTCTATTGGACTAATATCGAAATCGCGAAAAAAAAATCAGCTGTTCCATACAAACCTACTCGACCTAAATGTATGGGACAGCAGATTTTTTTTCGCGATTTCAATATTGGTCCCATAGAGAAAGTTGCTCAGTTTGATGGTCTGATTATCCCCTTAAAATAGTTTCACCTAATTATGTTAGACCTTATATATTTTTTTTTATTTTTTTTTATTTTTTATTTTGGAAGAATTTACAAAAAACGAAGCAGATCCAACACTAAAAATACAAAGTGGATAGCAAAAAGATAACCAACGTATTGCTGCTTCCATCACAATATTATAATACGGTTGTATAATGAAGACAACTTATTAGTGAATCGAACACACAAATAGCCCAAAATATTCATTATTAAAGGCTGACACTCAGTTGCAGAAACGCTTATTAGAGTTAATCCTCCATTAAATCTTTTGCTAGCTTTTACTACGTCAACAAGACAAAAAGTGACAGCAAGCGATTCAATAGAGAGTTTCTGCATCTGAGTGTGAGAATCGTATTGCTTAGAAAATGATGTACCTCCATCGTAACTGCAGCCGCTTGTCAAATATCCTATTGTTTTATTGAGTCCAAATTATATAAAGAATAACTTAACTAAGAGATGCTCAAAAAGAGAGAACCGATGGTCATCTCACCCGCACTTATACTAGGTATTTATTAGCACAAGACCGAAAATATAAATTAGTAAAATTGATTTGTAATCACATTTCCGGTTCATTACAGACTATTAATATCTTGTAGAATGTTGACCAACGTTATCTTAATTGATAAACCATTTAACGGCTGCAATTTGCAGTTAGAGTTTTAATGCACTACATCGCATTTAGGGAAAAAAAATATTTGTTAAAAAAAAATTTAACTATAATTACATAATTTGAGTAAAAATATTCAAGACATTAATTTATTTATTGTTTAAAAAAAATACAAAAAATAAACAATTTGACGAAGCTGATACAATGTACAAAAATTAAAAAGGTGTAATTTTTTTTTAAACCTGTTATGAAATTTGGATCAGAAGCCGTATAGCCCAGTCATTTTACGGAGTTTTGTTAGGAGAGGTGGGAAGTAATTAATAATTGGACTTTTAAACTGTAAGCGGCACCATTCAGTGACAAAAAGACTAACTGAAAACATATTTAAAAAAAATCGCTACGCAACATATAAATCAAAATTGTGAGTCCCAGAAGGCTATTAAAATAATAATATTAAAACCAATGCACTCATTAGAATTAGATTTAACAATATAAATTATTTTTGTGCAATCAGATGAGGCATTGAAATTTAAAAAATGAGATTTTTATTAGAAAATTCGAATGTAATTTTCAAAACCTTCTAAATAGACAAAAATATTTACACAATGTTTGAAGTATGTATAATGGTAATGCCTTAAATATGTGCAAAAAAGAAATTACCATCCGGTTTTTTATAACGAGATAATAACAAAATTTTAAATTTTGGACTGTTGCTGACGGGATTTTTTTTAATTTTGGTACCTTTCTAAGCTCAAATTGGCTCTTAAATACTATACCTACCGAAAAAAAACTCAATTATTAATTAAACCCAGCTCAAACCGTAAAATGACTGGGCTAGTAGTATGATGTGCGTGATAAGGCTATAGGTATCACGCCTTTTATCTCGTTCGATCGAGCGCAATTACAAAAACAGCGAAGGTGCGATAACCAGATTTTTCATTTTGAACACACATTGTATGAATCCTTTATATAAAAAAAACAATATTCATATTATTATTTGTTACAATCGACTTACCACTTGTCACTTTCACCGTATATTAATTCAGCCATCCAAGCGTACTTGTACAAAAACTGTGTTTTTCCCCCCATTCGATTCTCACCCATAACTCTAAAACTGAAGGTTTATAGTTCACTGGCAAAAACTACGAATTTGTAGGGCAATAAGTGGTGATCAAATTGAGATACGATGCGACACGTGCAAGTTATTGGTTCCAAAGTGTTTGCACAAACTAGGATATTGCTTATTTGGGCAGAAAATCTTTCTTTATGGGGGACATACGATATATGGGGCAAGTTGATAATGTTGGAATGACTAAGCGTATAATTCCGAAAGCTTCAAAGCGCGCGCGCGGCATACAAACAAAAGAAGTTCCGTGCTATCTAAACTATTATAAAACTGTAGCAGGAAGTTTGTCTGTACATTGAAGATATTAACAAAAAAAAGGTACGATATGGTTTTTAGGTATCCCTGATTCTATATAACCAATTTTTGGATTCTTTGTCTGTGTGTTTGTTTGTGTGTTTGTTTTTTTGTTTGAACGAGCATCACGCAAAAACAACAGAACCGATTTTGTTGAAACTTTTTTTGTTTGATAGCTTAGTGTCTGACTTAAAATCTGGTATATGATTTGTGCGGACAAAGTCGGGTTAACTCTCGTTATCTATATTTTTATTAACATTGTATTTGTATTGTATTTAAATTATGTAATGTTATCTATAGATAGCATGGGTTATGCTGCACGAGAATAAAGAATATTTTTAATTTTTTTTACTAATAAATTAAAGTCGGGCTCGCGCTAAGGGTCCCGGATAAATCACAATTTTGTTGGTAAGCTATAATTTTTGTCGGTTCCGAACCTCCGAACTCGGTGCGCGATTCGGACTCGCTCTTTGCCGGTTTTTAATTTTTACTATGCAGAGTGTTGGGGCAAACAGTTGCATTACTTTAAGGGGTAATTGTACCCATGATACTGAACAACTTTCCCTAAGAAACCTATAAGAAATTCGCATTTCGACTTTTCATACAAACGTTCGATCAGCTGATTGCATTTAGTATGGGTAGTCCAAACATTTTTTTGCGTCTTTCCTATAGGTTTCTTAGGGAAAGTTGTTCAGTATCATGGGTATAATCACCCCTTAAAGTAATGCAACTGTTTACCCAAACACCCTGTAGTAACACATGTGTAAATAATCCGTACCCAAAGACATAGAGACAAAGTTTCTATTTCATATTTGAAGTAAATTTCGTAACTTTTATCATTATTTAAGTAATTTTCTGAAATACGCTTTCAAAGGATATAATGATTCACAGTTGTCAGCACACACGTCGGTCACAGCCCATTGCTGGCCTTTGAAACTACGCACAGTTTCAGTCAGTAATGAACTGAGAAATTGTTTCAAGACAGCCGACTTGAAACGTGCGCGATTAAGTTTTGAAAACGGATGTTTTTATGGACTTGGCATGGAATTTCGTGATATGATTAATACATATAAAAAAAGGGGATTTTCTGACCCATGTTACACCTTGTATGTGTAAAAAACAAATTTCGAACTTTGAAATTTTTTGGCAATTTCGATGTTGGTCCAATAGAGAAATTTGTTCAATTTGATGGTCTGAACATCCCCTAAAAAACCGTCAATATAATTAAGACGGACACTTGTATTTATAAATAGCATTTTTTCATACGGAAATATCAAATCATTTATTTCACAGAAATAAAGTCATTCTAAAGAAAAATGTTGATCTATAAATAAAAAAATAATCTACCTTTCTTCCTTTCCTAATAGGTACACTGCGTTTAACAAAAAAAAATAATTAACGAAAAAAAATGTTAATAAAAAAATAATAAATGGGTTAAAACGTGGGTTAGGAACGTTTTTGCTTTTTGTAGTGAGAGTAATATTAATATCATAGTAGTTGAGTTAAGTAAAAAGAAGGTTCATGAGATTTTCTCCAAAACATGTCATAAAACAAACCATCGAAATCACGCAAAAACCCCCTAACGAAGCATCCTAAAAGCGCGCAGTCAGAAAAAAAGTGGCGAGTAATTACACACTGTGCGGCAAAGGGTGGAAAATGGAAACAAACGCGCGACAATGTGGGGAAGTGAACAATAGAGTTTTGTTTTACTTTAATATTTCACTCGTGTCATCGCTAAGATTCACTGTGATTAAAATGTTTTTGTTTTGTTATTTTTTTGAAGCCTTATTGTACCTTTTTTACTACTTAGGTATTATACCTACTTCGCTTCTGTCCGAACAGTGAAAGACGAAGTGAACAGCTCTACCTAGGCCTACAGAGGTAGGATCACTAACATTGTAAATAAGCTTGCTTTGCCTCTAAGTAGACCTCTCAGCATTAGACAAATCGACAACACATTTAGGATAACTTATGACCTTTAGTGACTAAATGTAGGCAGACTGATAGTGGAAAGGAATGCCTGCAACCATCGATTTATAACAAAGCAACTTCTCATGGTCCTCAAACCGATAGCACGTAATAAAAAAATATATTAAATAATGTCAAGGAATGTAAAATTTGGAGGGATAATTAAATGCTTAAAATAGTAGCATTTTCCCTCCCTATAAAACCCTTTTGGTCAGCAAAAACAACACTAATGTCTCGGTTAGCTTAACGGTCGATGACCTTTCAGTAATTAACGAGCATTAATTAAATGGCTCTGAACAAAATTGAGACAATGTAACGACCTGCGGGATTTAAACAAAGGAATTGAGTGAGAAATAGGAAATCAAAGCAAGCAGTTATATGGTAATATAAAAAAGTAAGCATAAAATATAAAATGTCTCACTTAAAAAAATACTGAATTAAAAATTATTTAATACAAAATTTAGCTCATTCAATGATGAACAGAATACAAAAACAGCAGGTATGAGAGAGTAGCCATCGAAAAAATCTATTTATATCTAAAAAAATCATAAAATATTATTGTTATTTTTACGTATAAAGTTAAGGTCAAATAATACGGTCAATTTCCATTCAAGAATCAATTTAAATCAGTCCAGTTTATTATCCCTTTATAAGCTGCTAAACAATATATGCATCTTCTACATCAGACAGTCATCCTTTTTCCATGTAAGAGTCAAGCAGAGTCTGTTTGGATAAGACACAAACTGTGAATTTTGGCTCCTTTGATGGCAAAAAATTTAAACCAGACTTCATCGTGGGTTGCGCAACCAGCTAAAGCCTTTTATCATCACCATTATGATTATTAACTTGACGAGATGGATAGAAATAATTTGCAGTGATATGACCGAGATAATGTCTCAGATGAAGATGTCAGAAATAGGGCGAAGAAGTGGAGAGAACAGACGCGGAAGGCCGACTACGTCATAATTATGGATTAAATGTCAAGAAGAGAGAAAGATTATGATTATTGACTAGTATGTCCTTTGCAGTACCTACGTACTATCACAAGGGTTAATTTACCGTTCAACGCTCTACAACACTTCAAGCTAATACTTCCTTCTAATTTATCAATTCGTTAATATATAATAGGTAATAAATTCCAACTGAAGGAAATACGAAAGAAAAAAATAAGCACCCAATTCAAACCTAATGCACCTTAATTTATAAAGTCATCGCCATAAACAATCACATCAATGGGCAATATTTCACGGGTCACAAGTCACGGGTAAGGACTGCGCTAATCTTAGCTTGCTCGCCCTGAATATGAAGTCACGTGAATCAGGTTAGTTTATTTCTTATGTTGTTGTTGTTAAGAGTGCTGTTAGGGAGCTTGTTAAGTGAAATGAACAAGGTAATGAGGTGGAAGGAGCAAACGTTGCGGGTTGGGCGAATAGAAGCGCATGACCCGGAATCTCTGTTTGGATGATTCGCGGTTTTGAAGAAAGTGATAATACTCTGAGACTATTTATTAGTTAATGACTTCTGGTACAGCAAGCAGAAGAATTTAGGAGAATCATATAATTTTGCATATATTCAAAGCGGCACGTTTGTAGGAAAATAAGATGCAAATTGGTATTGTTTTGGTTTTTGATATAAACGTATACTAGAAGCACACCCATCCATCATAAGAGGTGAACCCGAGCAATAATGAGTACGAGGGAGAGAGGACTACAACACTGCTTACTGGTTCTCTTCCCGTACCACCAAGAGGGGGTGAGGTCAAAATTGGTGGAAGGGGCAGGGTGTCCATGCTGTACGTATATGCAGTACTTTTTCTTACACTGTGCTAGAAGATTAATGAAATATTTTACGGCATAAACCTTATTGACAAAGCTACAGAGAATAAATTTCCGAACTTTTTGAAAGGGGCGTTAAGACTCATAATCATAATTTAGTTAGGTACTAAAGATCCCATATAAAATTCACCAATTAACATAAATGCAGACGTATGCAAACAACCATCCAATTCATGATATTGCCGATTGTCAATCAGAATTGAACAGTGATGTTTGATCTCCAATGTTTGCGAGCACATTGCTAATTATTGATTCGGATAATTGATTAAATATTAATGTGATTGCTGTTTCCAGTCCAGCTTGTTTAAAGTGATAACATTTTCGCAATTATGAATATAGTAATGAAATCGGAATTTCGTAATTTTTGGAATGAAATATTATTGTTATCTCCTCCATCTATCTGTATTTTATCATTTATTTTCTATTTATGAAACCAAACTATACAACTTAGTAATGACATTTTAAACAGAGATTTGAAATTAGTTTTGTGTTACAAGTAAATACAAAGTTATTATATTTATAGGTAATCCGGGTCTCTTCAAGGATCTTCTTGTTTTCATTCATTGTTTACTTTCTTTCTTTTATTTTCATAAATTCTCTTATAATTATTTTCTTTCTTTTCTTGATAATAAATAAATGAACTATTTAGTAGGCGCCAGGCATTCTTTGGCTTCATGTGCATCAGCCTTCACCAATCAAGATGTGCCTTCATCTTTATTATGTTACGTAGGCCCGAAAGAGCGTGCATGACGTTTTTCTCGTTTAAACGCTTTGTCGTGGGTGGCATGCTAGCTAGGCAGGGGATAAGAAGGTAAGCCGATCTAGAGAAAAAACTCTATGCAGACGAAATGATTCTAAATTCAGTCCCTAAAGGTAACGCTCAAATTTTGTGAACAAAACCTTCAGCCCGATTCCACATACTGCAGGGTAGCCCCTGCCAATTATGCCATCCTTCCGGTCCAGTTACCGCCAAAGTTAGATGACTCACACCTCTGCTGCGTAAGGTTTTAAGCAGGCACAACACTCTCCCGAGAAGATCATGGCGAGAATTCTCGGCAAAATTACAACTGAAAAAATTTCTTCCAAAGAAAATCACTTCAGCTCACGACACCGCGAGAACAAGGAACGGGAGTATTCCTGTTGTCGGTCTTTCTCGTCGAGATACTTTACATTGGTAATAGATACAGAGCAGGTTTCATAGAAAGAGATCAGCGCGATTTTTATGTGTGCACTGTGTGTTTATATGAACAAAACAACAATCTGGCAACCTGGGCTGTGGCTGTCGTTGTGTAGCTCAATGCTGGTTATGTATAGATTGACGGCTTACTCTGTGTGCGTAATTAGAAATCGCTCCAATTTATACTTTGTCTTTGCTTACTAGCACCTATCATAAATAGGCAATAGTATATCTAGTATCATAGTTTCAATATAGAGCTCTGCTTTCCAATAGGGCAATTGTGTTACACGTTAGAACTATAGGTAACATAGTTCCTAACGTTTAATATTATGTATAACGCCCTACATTTGCATGGTTGAATATTCATAGAGCTTACGAGTCCGGTAATGGTATCTGTCCTTTCATTAGCTATAACTTCTGATGTCCGAGCCAGCAGGCAGTAGACAGCAGTGCCACTTAAACTTGGATGTATTCAAGCTACTCTAATAAATATAGGGGCTTTAAAATACCACCCAGATAAATTTTCCATACCTTTTTGGACCTTCCATGGAAAATTAACTTATCACTTTTGTCCGGAGGATACTAAATAATTCCTCGTTTTTGACCATCAAGTTTCATTATCTGAATCTTATTCTTCGGGTTCCTCTCCATTACTGGAGGTTATCAGTCAGCTCTGCATATCCCTGACTATCGCTTGCCAAACGAAACAGCTCTTCGACACTGGCGATGTCTGTCCACTATTTTAGGTTCGCGAGCCATGACATTCGTGGCCTACCGATGCTTCTTTTGCCCTCTACTTTGCCCATTATTATAGGCTGGAGCAGTTAGTATCGCTCATTCCTTAAAATATGACCAAGGTAAACGACTTTCCTCCTTTTAATGGTTTGCAACAGCTCCCGTGACTTCCTGACACTTCGTAGAACTTCCTCATTGGTGACTCCTTGAACTCTATTCTCATCATTTATAACTAATTCGCATCATTCTTCGGTAGAACCAAATTTGTATAGCCTATTTTTATTTATAGGCTATATTATCTGAATTCAAACTTAAAATAATTAGGGGTTTATTAATAAATATTATTAAAACAGTTAATATTTAGTTATAATTATTACCACTTTTTATTGTATTCAGATTAAATAATGAAAAATTTTGTTGCGGGTAATGACATAATTAAATCCGTATAGGGCGTGGCGAGACCCATACAGCCTCTCTGAAGGAGATCGCGCTAATTTAAAACATTCAAGTTCAATCCTAATCCAATTTCAGTTCTAATCATATTGCCATCCAATTACTATTCAACTGTGCTGAATTCCGCATCGCGATATGTGACTGACAGCGATCAGTCAAAAATACCGAATATGTTAAAATGTATGGTTCGCACGCGGTGCAATCATGGTTCAGTTGAGATATATTTAGTGCGATCCCCCTCCTGGGGTAGGCTTGTACCCTGCAGTGTGACGTTTATATAGGCTGATTATCAGGTGACAAAATTAATCAAAATCAAATATTCTTTATTTAATCGCCAAAACTACACGAAAATTGATCGTTCCTATTTTTTTGTGAGTCAATTCATTTGAAAATAACACAGAGGACGCATAAATAAAGAAATTACGCAACAAAAATATTTCTTTGCGGCATTTTGCTGCATAAAACAGTTTGTAAATGTGTTTCTAGGTCGTATCTCGGATGTGAGGGAAATACGTGAACAAGTACGCAGTTGTTTGCCAAAAGTATTAAGCGGTCCGCTAACTCAATTTTATGGGAGAAACAAGTTTAGTGAAGAAAAATAGGGGATTCGTGCTTTAGCAGAATCCAATGAGATTGGCTTTTCACTTCATAGGAAATGAGAGAGGTTTGTAACCATTGTCGGATGCGTGAATTGAATATTAGGTTCTATTTCCTGCTTGAGTTCAATTCGATTTTTAAAAGTGATTTCGTTCTGGATAGTCACTTTTCACCAGCTAATGCACATTTTTTTTTATAAATACTGGTGGGTTTTCTCGTGTTCTCCGTCCAGGCCTTAGAACAAAGATGGGGTCGAAGATGTAGCGAGCTAACCCACAAGAAACCTATTCACTCGTACTTTAAAGGAATTCGGGTTGTAAGCGCTCGGAAGTACTGACGCAGGCAGGGCATTCCACTCCTTGGCTGTGCGCATTATAACCAAAAGAATCTGAAAGGCGCTTTGTGCGGATATGTGGGATGTCAACCAACAATGGGTGATATCCTGCGGTGTGTGTTTCTCTTTATAAAGAAAAGATTTTTTCGCAATAAGAAGTATCGGTAGCGCGTTGGGGAGAGCTATGGAAACTCAATCTTGAGGTCCGGGTTCGAATCCACATGGAAATGCCATGACCAAATGAGTTTTTCTAACTTATGTACGTAATACGACTGCTCTCAAACGGTGAAGGAAAACATCTTGAGGAAACCTGCATACGCTGAAGAAGAAATTCCATTGTGTACGTGAAGTCTATCAATCTGCATTGTGCACGTGTGGTGGACTAACGCCCATATACAGGATGTTACAGAAGTAAGAATAAAAATTGAAAACTTTCAAGGGGGTGGTAGAGACCAACAAACTGAACAACTTTCACTATGGGACAAACATCGTAATCGCGAAAAAAAAATGTTTTGTCCCATACATTTAGCTCGAGTCGATCTCTAGTTTAGTATGAAACATCGCAAACGCATCGCATTATGGTGATTATGGCAAATCTCCTCATTTTGGGGGAGACCTATGTCCAGCAGTCGGTCGGCGTCTATATCTCGGCGGCAACGTCTATCGGCTGATATGATGATGATGATGATGGAACGACCGATTTTTTTCGCGATTTCGATATTGGTCTTAACCACCCCCTTAAGTGTTTATTTGTATTTTTGTAACACCCTGGATACACGTTCCCTGATGGCCTATGCCCTGCAGTGACGTATGCTGATGATGATGTTTTTGTAATTTTAATTGATTGATTTTAATTATTTTATAGATTGTTTGTAATTTAATCATTCTCATGTTGAAACTAGGTACGAAACGTCATCTGATTTAGTCAGTGAGAGCCAAACCTTCACATTTATGGGTATTTCAGTCTCTTCTTCTCTTATCGTGTGGGCAGAGCCCTGGTGTCAGAGTTTTTTCAGACCGCTTTACGGCCTCTGACGTGGTTTTTATGTAACTACTACCACCACCAGAGATAGTAGCTGGGAGCAACGGCTTAACGTGCCATCCGAAGCACGGAATCATTTTTCTTTTCAGACAATCAGGCGATTCAGCCTGCAATGTCCTAACCAACTGGGGAAAAACTCACGAAGTGACATTTCACTAGGGGTCTCCCCTGGGAATTGAACCCACGACCTCCGTGTCGAGAGCCAATGCTCTTAACCATTAGACCACAGAGGCAGTTAAGTATTTTAGTTGGAATCCTCTTAAAAAATTGTTTTTTGACTTCGCATTTTAGTATCTTATAATATAATAACCTTTCTTCAAATATCAAAACAAACGAAATTTAACAACTCTCGTTCAAGATAGAAGCACACTTCAGTTTTGTGCTTACATGATTTTTACCAAAATAAAGGTTTTTTCCTCGTACGTACTTTGGCCACTCAGCTATCGGAACTGAACTTGAAAGAAAGTACTCCAATCCTCGTATCCGTTGGAGCACCCTTTTGATGACTCACATTCTTTATAAAGTTCCGTAGACACACAGCAAAAATGGAACGGAACTTCTATACATTCGCCGACTATCAAGTGCTAATAACGGGAAAAGGTAGTGGGTAAGATAATACGATATATTCTAAAAATAAAAACCGAAATACCTGTCGAGACATAGGAAGAAAGTTCATAATCATTTTTTCGATATTTGGTGATAATTAGTTTTATAAGTCTTTCTATAAGTGCACATTGATATGTCATAGTTATGGACAGGGTATGATCCTTGGTCTTGTGCGCCCGTTGGTTTCGGGTAGTTCTGACCGGGCCCTTTTTAAGCAAGTTTTCAATTTGATCAGTGTATGTATGTCTAGGTCGTCCTCTTACAACAATTCCATTGTCTCTATCTACTACATCCTCTTTCAGACCAAAATGTTCTCTAATTATTATGAAGAATTCATGAGTATATACATAGAAAGTCATACGTGCGGAATAGAACCTAGAAGCTCAACCGAACATTAATCAAGTTAAATTTTCCAACCATTTGAAGTTCGAAAACTAGCGACTGCCACAAAGCGTCTAAAAGAATATGAATTTATAATAGAATGCTTTAAGCTTTGTTCTGCAAAAGGGTATTCAAAGCGAATAGTTAAAAGTGTTCGCTTCACTGCTTCCAACTGAACTGTACCAATAAACGAAGGTTTTACTTCGGAGCCGTCTTTTTGTACATTATTTACTTCGTGGACAATAGTTAACTGAACTGAACGTTATAGTTTTGGAAACGAATTTTGATTATTCTGTGCCGATATCGAGCCGAAAAACATACTTACGTACATCAAATGTGAATACGTGGATTAACCATTGATCAAATATAAGACGTTTCACGTCGCTTTAGCGATTTGTGCATTACAAATTGCTTTTAAAAACAACGTTTTATTAATTAATTAATGCGAGAAATGTTATGCTAATCTCGAGCCAAAAAAATACTCTTAAATACGTGGATTGACCATTGAACTAATATAAGACATGTTTGACGTAGAGTCGCTTTAGCAATTTGTAATGCGATTTTGTAATTTTTTTTGTTCCAGCCTATTTCATACCACTGCTAGGCAAAGGCCTCCCGTTTAATCTTCCAACCATCTCTATCCTGGGCTTTTGTAATATACAGGGTGTAAAATAAAATAGGACAGTTACCTATACGGGTGCTGCAGACCATCAAACTGAACCACTTTTACTATGGGACCAACACTGAAATCACGAAAAAAAACCGCTTTCCCATACAAAACTGCCATAGAGAAAGTTGTTCAGTTTGATGGTCTGAAGCACCTCTTTAAGTAACTGTCCCATTTTATTTTACACCATAAAAAGTGTGACATCTATTTATTTTAGCAGACCTTACTAGAAATTAATTTGTCTTTTCTCTAATTCTGGTAGATTTTATGAAAACTGTTTTCTTTATCTTATTTTTTTGAACTTAATAATAACCAAGGTAATTATCGTTAGGTACTCATTTTTTTCTCCATGTTTTTACCGCAGCGAGATAGAGCAATACACAGACAGAAGTGCAATCAGAAAAAATGACCAATAGATGTGAAATGAAAAATAAAACGACATATTTCCTCTATAAGAGTACTGTATCAAACTTCTAGACGAAAATAGACTGTTATATTTACTAGTAGATGGGCAATACGATGTTTTGACCACCTTTTACTTGCGTTACTCTTAACTCTTATTCTGTTGTGTTAAAGTTGGTTATCGAAAAACCTAGTTATAAGTTATCATTGTATTTTTCAGTTCCAAGCTAGCCTTTGTTGGATACTTTAGAAACAAAGTGATGTTCTACAAAAGGCAGTCTCTTTTGACATTTTCTCGTTCGTTTAGATTTCAAAAGATATTGTTAGTATCTGGAAAATGTTTCGAACAGAAGACCGTTTCATTGGTTACTTATTAATAGCTTTCAGAAATGTAATTAAAATTGATTTAAATATATAAAAACAATTTTGTTGTCAAATTCGACTTCTTCTTATCGTGTCGACTTCAAATTCTGAACAAAGTCGCTAAACAGTAGCTTGCCAGAATCGACTAAACTACAGGGTGAAATTGATATAATTAGCATCCCTTTAAACTAAGAGTCTACCCATCAAACTGAAAAACTTTAACTATGGGAGCAAACGGATCGGCGCAAAAAAAAATCTGCTTTTGCATACATTTGAGTAGAGTAGGCAGCGGCGGCGGGTGCAGTTTAGTATGGAACAGCTGATTTTTTTTCGCTCCGATCGGTTTGCTCCCATAGTAAAAGTTGTTCAGTTTGATGGGTAGACCCTTAGTTTAAAAGGATGCTAAAGATATCAATTTCACCCTGTATACTGATGCCGTGACGCTTGCTACGAATTTGATACACAGAAACTCGTTTAATTTCAGTTAAAATTCGTAAAAATTTGTTTATACCGGACTTTCGTCGTTAAGTTAAAGGAAATGTCCGCGATAGTAGGTACATAAGTATAGTTATATTTTTGAATGTAAAATACGTTTAAGCGATGCGAATACTAATACCTACTTAACATGGTGTGGTGCAAGTCAACCTAATATATCAGTTAAGGTCACAACACACGGAAGTGTTAAGTATAGTGTGGTATATTAAATTCGAGCTTGTACTCTTCTAACGCACGCAAGATTCTAATAACTTCTTCTAACTTACACCAGTCACAAAGGAATGGAATGTGCCTATGTAATTTTAGATACCGCACAACATTTACAAACCACTGCCGTGTGTTTTGACCTTAAAGGCCAGGCCACACAGAGGCGGTTTTGCGGGAAAGCGGGCCAAATCAAATATACCTATACATATACATAAATTCCAGCCTTTTTTCCGATATGCGTAAACAGAGACAATGGAAAATATAAACCAACGTTAGTCAAATGGAAAAAAAAAACAAAGAAAATAATAATATAAAATGTGCCTTTCTAAACCACTGTTTTTGTGAAAATTTGTAGTAGAATTAGTAAGTTCTACGAAACATTAATTTGCGGCGAGTCTTTTAAACCTGCCCTTTATAAATATTTAAGTGGAACGGTATTATTTCAGGGGAAGGGGTGGTATTACCCGTAATTATGGGGATTCCCTCCCAGACTTTGCGGCGACTCACGATTGGAACGGAGGTGAACCATAGGATAATTTCAAATTCTAAAGTTCTATGTTTTACTATTGTGTGCAAAATTATACCTTTTTAATATCTATGTGAATAGAATAAGGGAAAATGCTAAAAAACAGCACTGGTTAGTGTGTTTTATCACACTACCAGCAAATGCGGAAGCCTAGTCCCTATTTTATGTCAACTCGATAAAATTATGATGTAACACTTACAGTGTTGTGACAAAGAACCTAAAATAGAATAAGTTGAAATAACGCTACAGGTGTTGGCGGGAGACGTGGCGCGAAAATCTAAAAATGGTGCTTACTCATTATACAGTGTGTGTACTTATCGTGTCCACTATCCATTAGAAAGTGGTGACTGGCTCACTACCTCTAACAGTTTGGGCAGACAGAGTTTGGGCACTGCACTGCTAATGAGACGGCCCGGTAGCATAGTCTGTAGTGAACCTGCCTGCTGTGCCGAGGGTCGCGAATATTTATATGATGAATATGAATATTTGTACTCGAGTCATGGATTTTTTTATCTATATATGTATTCTATATCGTTGCCTAGTCATCATAATACAAGTCCAGGTACTTTAAATCTGACTAGATAATTTTTGTGACAATGTCCAAGATATTTATTTATTATTTATTTAATTAATTGTAGATAAGCTGAAGATTGTATAGCAGCGGTAGCAACTTATTTGTACGTTGAATACGAATAAATTTATGCCCAAACCAAGGATGATTGTATACAAGGTGGTATATAAGTAAAAATAAACATTTAAAGCTTTTAAGTAGGTTGTTTAGACTATCCAACTAGGCCAACATCGAAGTGGCGAAAAAAAAAAACAGTTGTCCGGCCATACATTTAGCTTGAGTAGATTTGTAGTTTAGTATGGAACATCCGATTTTTTTTCGCGATTTCGATGTTGGTCCAATAGTGAAAGTTGTTCAGATTGATGGTCCAAACCCCCTTTAATGTTTATTTGTATTTTTGGAACACCTTGTATAAGGCTTAGGTGGCAAATCGGGCACAAAAAGATCCACAGATCAGTAAGGCTAGTCTGCGCATTTTGGTCCGACGGGCACACGACCGCGGTTGGTTAATGGCGCAATAAAAGGGAGGCCTATGCCCAGCAGTGGGTTGGTGTGGGCTGATTTGATTGATTGTAGGTTACATAATACAAATCTACACTATAAAAGCCTGGTACTTTGGCTCATTTTCAAAAATATGTGTAATAATATCCAAGATTTTTATTTATTCGTAAAAAAATTTAGATTTCCAAAAAGAATATAAAAACATGTTTCTTTCATTCCTTACTGAAAAGTTTCCGAAAGCAGTTGGCGTTGACAATATTTCTTGTAATTTACTCTTTTCTGGGACGGAATAAATTTGCTCCGAAAATTTTCTCCGATCGGCTGTCCGCGACAGATGTTCGGTTTGCTTCTTTTTGGCTGAAAATTTTCCCCCGTAAAGGTTTATGGATGTGTCATGTGCCGAACGTGTTTTCGATGACTTGTCATGTAGTAAAATGTTCCCTTTCGAAGTCAAATATTGCGGATTCCAGACTACGTCATTAATCTAGAAATAAACATTTTAACGGGTTCTTACTGCGTTTTGGTATATTTGAGTTCCCGATATTTCGGCAGTGTTACAACTGCCATATCACGGGATGACTGAGGAACTGCAGGTAGATTTTTAAGAGCAGACAAATCTGTCTACCTTCGTCTCTTCGTCGTTTGCTCTGCCCATCACTATAGGAACTCACTCGATTGTCATTGTCACTTTTGTCACTTGGTCCAGCCCGACAAAATACACTGACTGTGTCACTCCGACGTTTGTTCGAACCCGAGTATGACGGTGGGTCTCGAGGCGGGCTCCAACCATTGGATTGAATTGCACAAACCTCTCTACTGACCCTCTCTACTGACCGCCATTACTACCCAAGAATGGTGAGCGAAGCGATTGAAATTAAGAAACATCGAAATTTCAACAGAGAGGATTGTTTCAAATTGTCAAGTACGTGGAATCCAGTGGTTATAGGTTTTGTTAGTGCTTCACCGTGACACAGTTAGTGTATTTTGTCGGGCTGGACCAAGTGACAAAAGTGACAATGACAATCGAGTGAGTTCCGATAGTGGTAGGCAGAGCAAACGACGAAGAGTAAGGGTAGACAGATTTGTCTGCTCTAAAAATCTACCTGCAGTTCCTCAGTCGCCCCATGATCATGGCAGTTGTAACACTGCCGAAATATCGGGAACTCAAATATACCAAAACGCAGTAAGAACCCGTTAAAATGTTTATTTCTAGATTAAATAATAACCGCATAACTCTCAAAAACTGTATTACGTCATTAAACTTGTTGAAACCTTTACAAGAATTCAACTTCAGTTCACTTTCTAAATTACTAATATCATTGGTCTCAATTGCCAATGAAGTATAAGAATCGTTTACCAATGCATATACTGTGAGTGACATGCACATTCATCATGTTTTCTTTGTATTTAAAATTATACTCATGTTCGTTTATTGTTAACTATCTGTGCCCGGCATTATTTCCCGACACACACTTGGTCGTTTTTTTTCTCTTAAAACCGCATTCGAACCAATACCAACGTGTTCAAAATAATGTTATGCCAGATCTGTCCAGAGCCGTTTAAAAGTGACGCACTTACCATTTAACACCATTTTGTAGATTGTTCTTGGCTTTCAATTTTCTTGGATTTAGTTAAGTGATACGTTAGACATCCAAAATGGTTGACAAGCTCTTAAAATGTTCAAGCTGAAGCGGCAACGAACTGACAACCGATTGGGAAATTTCTGGAATATCTTATTATTTCTGGACCAATAACCTGTCTCAACAGGTATCGGAGAGCAATTAGATGAGGAAAACTCTGGGGGTAGAGTGGTGATAGCGTGCTTTGAGAGAGGCCTATGTTTAGTAGTGGATGATGGTAGGCTGATGATGACGAAAAACAAAACAAAAACGAAATAATTCCGAAGCTTGACCTGAATGTAACACACCTAGAATTTCTTACTTCTTTCCCATTTTATAATCTCATAGAAAACCCTTTTCTCCCAATATCTATCTTATATATTCACAATGTACTTTCATTCTGAAGCTCGTCTACGAAACACAATAGTCTCTTTGTGCGTCTCCATTTTAACAAGAAAGGGTCCTATCGAATGCCTCCGTTTGCTTTGTGAAACTTTAGCCAGCTTTCTGCAGGGAAATGACTAGACGCTTAGCTTTGCTGTTAGAAAAATGTAAATGTTCTTTGATAACTGAATTAAAAAAATTAAACATTTGAGATTGATTTTTCAGGAATTTTTTATTTATTTTACAAAAACAAAAGTATTTTAAATTAATATTATTAGAATAAAATTAATATTTAAATAGAGCTATGGTATGAGAGGAATTTTGTAAAGATACTTCTAATTTTACTTTAAAACAACGCATAATTTTACTTTACTCGAGCATTACAAACTAATCAACAAAAAAAACATGAATAACAATACAAATGAGTAGTATATCTATAGCTAATATCAAGACGCCAAATTCTAGATAATCGCTAATAAAAGGTTATCGGAAAGAACGGCGCATACCTATAACGCAGTAGCAAGGTCCAATCTATCTCTAACTCTATCATTATTTTCTTTATAGTCAATCTTTCACAATCCTTCTGTCCAATCCTAGCTATCTCCGTGATCATTTCTCCTTCTCCCGCCCTCCTGACAAACCTTGTCGATCTCATATCCGTACTCAACTTAGAATCCCGACCCATTACACTGACTTCTACTCCTACTCTTTCACTATCCACGCTGCCCGGTTGTGGAACTCACTCCCCGCCGATATTTGTGATTGTCAAACATTTGCTTCCTTCAAAAAGCAAGTGAATAAACACTATCACTCTCTAAAATAAGCCATAGTTTATGTATGTTTATTGTATCTAATTGTTTATGTATAATTATATTTATGTATAATTAATTATATTTATATAGCATAGCATAGCATATGCTCACGACTATATTCCCCGAGGGGGTAGTCAGAGATATTCTGAAACCTCAGAACATCCACATTTCACTAGTACCGAAATTCTGTCCAGTGTGACGGGGAGTGAGCGGGTTATATTTATATATATATATATATATATTAATATATACATAAATTAACGTCCATTCAAGTATCTAGTTTTTATCATGCTGTACACATTTTGTCTGCCTCTCACTTTAGAACTGTATCTGTTGCGGGTTTGCTGGAAAAAATCTCTTTAGAGATAAGCTCGCTCTTTGTACATGTATACTTTAACTGTTTTTTCTATAATGTAATGTGTACAATAAAGTGTAGGAGGAAATTAAGTTCAGAAAACATGACTAAAAAGAAATAATGATTATTAGGTACTAAATATTGCTAAAGTAAATCATAAGATATAAATATCTATAATGAGTTAATAAATTTATTATACACATATTAAAGCACTACATCAATTGAAGTGTTCACTACACATAAAGTGTTAAATAAAAAATATGCCAACATATCTCATTGCGACATCCCAGGCTCCTCTGTGCTCTTTATTGGGAATAAACTCCCTTTGTCATGCGTAATGGAATGCTAAAATGCTTACTACGATGCAGGATGGATCGCCTATTATAGTGGCAACTGCGTTCGCTTCTGGATTTTGGATGCCGGAAAATATAGTTTGGTCAATTTATTCGTGCATAAGCCTATGAACGTATGAAGCTACTTTTTAGACTGAATTCCATTTTGAGCAGGTGTTTATACTTAAAAAGTTTTATTTTTCTCTTTTGATATTGTCAGGGGTGGTTCAGACCATAAAACTAAACAACTTTTACCATGGGAGAAAACCTGAAATCGACGAAACAAAAAAGCTGTTTCATACAGTTTACTATGGAACAGCAGAAAATTTTTTTACGATTTCAGGTTCGCTCTATTAGTAAAAGTTGTTCAGTTTGATGGTCTGAACCAACTCTAAAAAAATTGAAAGTGATTGAAAATCACACAGTATTATGAAGTCTTTTAAATTTAAAGTAACCCAAGTGAGTAAGAGAGCACGTGCAGCTGCAGTCAAAATCACAAGCAAATTGCATTTTAGCTTCAATGAGGAAAAATTTCATAAAAACGCCTTTTACGAGGAGAGTTATGAAAAATGCATCCAAGTGCAATAACAACTATAGAAAACTGTTCTCATAAAACAACCACATCTCAGAACCAATAAACTATCCAGACTAAACTTTAATTAAATTTTGTATTGTCTTTAATAGTGTGGTGTATAGCACAAGAAATGGCGGTGAGCAGAGAAAAATACAACGTATATAACGCCATTGAGAGATATGTTGAAAAAACATGGTCCAGTACAAAACTAGAACAAAGTAAGAGTATCTACACTAGACAAACAAACTGTCCGGGTCCAAAAGTACAAAACTTGAATCAGGACTTTTTTGTTTAGTTGCTATACCAATATTATGATAATATTTGTGTAACGCTCATACCTGCTAATCTTCTTATCGTGTGGGCAGAGCCCTGGTGTCAGAGTTTTTTCAGACCGCCTTACGGCCTCTGACGTGGTTTTTATGTAACGACTACTACCACCAGAGATAGTAGCCGGGGCCAACGGCTTAACGTGCCATCCGAAGCACGGAATCATCTTTCTTTTCAGACAATCAGGTGATTCAACCTGCAATGTCCTAACCAGCTGGGGAAAAACGCACAAAGTGACATTTTCACTAGGTGACCCCCGTGGGAATCGAACCCACGACCACCGTGTCGAGAGCCAATGCTCTTAACCATTAGACCACGAAGGCAGGCCTGCTAATGAATCTTTATCATCATCATCATCTCAGCTGTTGGACTTCCACTGCTGGACATAGACCTCCCTCAAGGATCGCCATAACGATCTTATTGATATTTATTATAACTTCTCTGTTTTTTTTTAATGATAAAAATTAACACTGTAAATAATTATAATTTTAAAACTTAACTAGTCTTTGTGGCATTGTGATGTGATGATACTTCACATTTGGTTTAAGACACCCAAACTAAAATGAAACTACAAAATAAAACGAAAACAGCCAAATTTTGCAGATCAAATTTTCTACACAAAAGTTTATGACATTACCTTATTCATTCATGGTAGGAAATATTTTAATTGAATATTCTTTGAAGATATTTTCATCTCTTAAAACGCTTTTAACTTGAGTCATAGTTAAAGTTATTGCTATACTTTGAGAACTTTGAGCAAACTCTTTGGCTTCAGCCCGCTTTAGCCAACTGGAAGCGTTAAAATTTAAATCGACGCCAACGTTTTCTGAGTGATTCTCTCTTTCGTAATTTATAATTATTTTAATAAAAATGAACCTTCCTAGGTAAGACTCGCACCAATGAGTTTTAAGGAACTCGTATACCTCCGATAGGAGATGGCACCACAAGAAGAAGAAGAACCTACGATTCGTAACACCACAACAATTCTTCTTCTGTGTCATAGAATTTGACTTGCCCATGTAGAGCCTGAACCCTTGACGCTGCCGGAGAACCCTAGACAATAAGCAGGCTTCTAATGCTGGTTGCCAAATCTCGAAATCTCTTCACCACGAAAGTAATTGGAGACTTCCGTGGATTGCAGCCGATGCGACAGATACGCGTGGCCGACTGTCAACGGCTGACGGCCTATAAAAGTATGGAGTTTTGAAGGCGATAATTCAAGGCACATATTTTTCTGACACTTTTAGTTGGGAGTAAGGTAAAAATATACTTTAACGAAAAATGAGTAACACGCACAGATACAATCTTAATAGTAACTAAAAATACTCATAAATCTATATATTTTATAATGCTCTAAGCTGACGGCTGACGACAATACTAGACGCTATGAAAATGTATTGCGTCACTTCCGTGCCAACTTAGAAAAGAAAGTTCAAGTTATCATCTGCCGCGCACGTATGTCGATGTCACCTCGCCTCGGCCGCACGCGTCTGTCGCATCCACCACGACCTACGGAAGTCTACCTTTCAGTAAAACTCAATTGGCACTGCTAGTTGAAAGAATACCTCTGATAACAAAATAACATATCTTTAAACTCGCTTATTTTTTATTCCAATAAATATATTCGAGAGTTTAAAAATAGTACAAATAAACAAAATCCATTTTATAAAGGCAATTCCTAAATTTATCAGACCCGTCCTAAGCCCAGCCATTTACTAACTATACATCTAATATAGGTTATGTCTATGTTTACATCAGCATGGTGTCACTAAACCTTGTCTTATCTGTATTTATGGGGGCTTACCATCGCCCAAGGGTTTATGAGATCATCAAATATGCATTTGCTTTAATATAGTCCCTTCTGTTTTGCTTTTGGACCCTTTTATTTGGTCAGCTTGGGTGGATGTTGGTATTTTAGATGTGGTGTTGAATCTGACCTTAAGTCGACTTAGAAAAGAAAATGGTTTATTTTGTTTAAAAAAATATATCAATACTATATTGATTTGAAAATATTATACGAATAACGGATAAAATGTATAATTCCATTAATTAAGCGGTTGAACCTCGATGCGTAATATAATTTGCAAAATTATTTATTTTATTCTTGAAATTCTGATTAATTTTAGTCTCCGTACCAGAAGACTAATTAAGCGTTTGTATCGATCCAAACGTATTGTAGCGATGCAAACACATGTTTGTATTGATGCACACGCGCGTGTGCATTGTGGCAAAGACGGTCCACGAATAACTGATCAAATATTACGAAAGTTTTGCATGGCGTTTTGCCTGTATCGCGTTTGTATCTATTTTTTATCGCATTTGCATCGCGTTTTTTGCAGCACTTCTGCGCTGCAAAAAGTCGCAGCGTGTAAATGGCCCTAATCTAATTACCCCAGTGCTGCTTACTCTAAAATTTGATTTCCCTATTTGTCATCAGATTCTGGTCCACATATACATACCTATAGTTAAATATAATCCATCCATTTGATTGATTTTTTTTTTACTATAATTTATATATCTGTGTACTTATTACCTTAATACCAGTACAATATCATTATTTATCAAGTCTATTTGAGGACCAATAATTGGCTTGTCATTATTTCGGGGCGGAAAGACAGAATAGTAAATGAACGGCTGTTTACTGTAAGAAATTTCCCAGGGTTATTATTATGGAAATAAAATTCCTTTAAATGTGTCTTCAATTAATAACGAATTGAATTGAATATCTTATGTGATATGAGTCATTTCAGAAGTATTTACATGCGATATATTCCTTGAGGAAGTTATCCAAATAGGTGCTTTAGATCAACAAACTGAAATACATTTGAGTCGAGTAGGCACTGCAGTTTAGTATGGAACAGCTGATTTTTTTTTGCTCCGATCGTTTTGCTCCCATAGTGAAAGTTGTTCAGTTTTATGGGTAGGCTCTTAGTTTGAAAGGATGCTAATGATATCAATTTCACCCTGTATACCTATGCACTACGGGACAACATTGAAATTGCGAAAAAAAAACATGAACATGGTGGTGACAAAATAGTTCATTAAGGTCGATTTACACATCCATATGTAAGTAAGTAAGTACAATTACCACTTTCTTGCTTACTTATGGCCTATTTACACAATCATAATTAAGTAAGTAAGCAAGGAAGTGGTAAGTTGGACTTACTAACTTACTACTTACTTCCGGATGTGTAAATCGACCTTTAGTTCAACTGCCTCCGTAGTCTAATGGTTAAGAGCATGGGCTCTCAACACGGAGGTTGTGGGTTCGATTCCCACGGGGAACACCTAGTGATATGTCACTTTGTGCGTTTTCCCCAGTTGGTTAGGATATTGCAGGCTGAATCACCTGATTGTCTGAAAATAAAAATTATTCCGTGCTTCGGATGGCAAGTTAAGCCGTTGGTCCCGGCTACTATCTCTCATGGTAGTAGTCGTTACATAAAACCCACGTCAGAGGCCATATGGTGGTCTGAAAAAACTCTGACACCAGGGCTCTGCCCACACGATAAGAAGAAGAAGTTCATGAAAAATTATGATTGTATTCAAATCTACAATGTCAAGTTTGAAAGAAGATAGAATTGGTTATTTATGACTTGCAGTGGACCTAGCATGCCTCCTTCGAGAAGTGGATAAAATTGAGATGTACACACGGCGACACATCAAGCTATACAAAACCAACATAAGCAGGCTCCGCGATGTTAAACGTTACTCGACCTACGCGCGGCCAGCTTATTTTGGTTTTGTATAGCTTGATGTGTCGCCGTGTGTCCTTCTGTCTTCGTTACTTTTGCACTTGCAAAAATAAGCGAGCTCGATTTTCTCATTTTTTGAGTCTTCGCTTTATTATCATGCATTGTAGCCGTGTGCTGATCCCAGTTGGGTGGAGATAGGATAAATGTTGCTGACCAGTTTTCGACACCCAGGTCTCCCAGAAGCATCGATGGAAAGCTCGATTCTAACCCCCAAATATACTTTAAGATGGTTTCAGTCCATACAATACGCGTAGACGGAATTAATAAAAGTAATATTTTATATATGAAAAAATAGTTTAGAAAATCTAGTTGCTGCGTCACAAAAATAACATTTGCAATTTATAAAATAATTACAAAGATATAAAGCTTTGAAATACGTCTACGCGTATTGTGCGTCAAAGTTTTGTATAAAATTGACCCCTCTGCAACCACCTTAAGGTGATAGACCAAACTAAAATGTATCCTGTTTTGTGTAAATAAAGTGATATTTCATTCATTCATGCATTCAACCGTAAAAAGTAGCAATAAGCAGCGAACCACAAAACAGCAACAAAAGCCAAATGGCCACAACCTTATACAGAATTTAACGTAACACCGGTTCGTTGGTATTCTATGCCTGTACGAATCGTGACCCGAATTAATGACCGGACGTCGATGACTTTATCTGGTTTGAAGGAAAATACTGGACCTGTTTTTCGGGATGTAACGTAGAAATTTGATGAAATCCGGTCTTTTCTGTCTCGATTTAACATTATTAGCAGTTTTATTTTGTCTCTCTTCCAAAAATGGTAAATGTATAATCATACTCTATCATCAACTACCGGAGTATGGTTAGGGATTTTAAGTACTTACTAAAATTCATAAATATACGATATAAAAGTTAAATAAATAAGCATTCCTACATTTAGGCTCACCAACTCACTATGTGTTGACCATCTTAAATGCAATTCACTAAGCGAAAACATCGTCACAACCTTAAATTCATCGTTGAAACATAAGCGAGCTTTCAATTTCATGTGTCAAACTCATATAAAATTTCCGACGATCTGTAGGATGCGAGCTCGTCGATGTTTTTGACAGCGGTGTGACCCTTAGTGATTTGCACTCCTGTACAAAAATAGTTAAAGCATCTTCATCGGAAGATTTCTTCATCTTCTATTTTATCTTGCATATTTCATAGTCGATCTTGTAGTCTGCAATATTATTTTCGTTGAGTTTCTGACCTCTCCTTTTTTGCAACCATAACCTTACGAAATCGTGCAATAGTAGTCTTCGTAAGGAGCTTTACCTTTGGATAAAGCGCTTCTTACTGCACTATCAATCTAGTCAGAAACCTCAAGGGACGTCGTGTAACACAACTGTATAATAATATCATCCAAATAAAACAAAAAAACTATTCCCACAAAACTAACTTTGGTAACAATCCATGCCCAACTTGCAACTAATTCAATCACGCCGGTGAGTGTTGTCCCTATGGACTGAAACTTGTAGGTAGCTTTATTTTCTTCTTTAGTTTCATATCAATTGATACAAATAGCTTGAGGGGATAAGTTTGTTGCAGACTTTAATGTGAGAGAGATATTATGAGGTTGTTTGTGGTTAATGTTGGCGAAATATAATCTAAACATGAGGGAATAACGGCGCATTATCCTTGAATGGTTTTTGTTTGCTACACCATAATTTAGTTTGGTCATTATAATTTAATTTATTTCTTACCTATTTCATTTTTTTAATTTAATTTAATTTTCTATACTAGATAAATTGTGTCATTTAAACATTAATATTTATTTTTTAATTTTAATGTAATGTTCATTCTACTTACCTAATTTAAAAAAAGTCTATGTTTTACTTAACAAAATGTTTTTTTTGTAAACATTTCTCGTTGTATGTATGGAGGTGCTACTGGGAATGTTCCTCCATTGAAAAGGGAAGATCTTCCACCAGGCTATGTGTGAATTCTGGGGACCGGCCTTGGTCCAACAGTTCTTAGTTGGACCTTGTATATGTATCGAATCTCTGTGATTATTTCTTTTGCGCGATGTATGCCTTGCATTCGATTGTGAACCTTATTTGTAGTAGATTACAAGTTACGTATTCACGGTGAACGTTGTCTAAGTATGGAGCATATTTCCGAGAGCGACGGTATCACCATCTGTTGGCATCTTTGCTATAACTTGTGGGTGCGTACATCTGTAGCAAGTCCCCACATATGTTATGTTCAGTGTTGCATTTTAGGTATGTTTGTCTTAGTCTTAAAGTAACTCTTATATTAGTGTAACAACTGTTGGGGAATCTGAACAAATGAAATATATGAAAATATAATTATAAATAAATATAAAATCTAACACATTGGTACGCAATGTGTTTAATATCTTAATGATGAATATGAATACTTGTACCCGAGATATGGATATTTGTATTTATAATGTATACTATCAATATGCTATTTATCGTTGTCCAGTCATCATGATAAAAGTCCAGACTAGATTCTGGTACTTTCCATGGGATTACGGGACTAGATAACACGTGTGACAATGTCCAATATATTTATTTATTTATAATCAACCAAAGCTACAAGCCAACCTATCATTATTAGGTATCAGCATTTCCGTTTCAGGTGAACTTTAACAAAGTCGTATAATACCCGGATAGATCCCTTCGAGTAGAAATATCCGGGTCAATTGCTCGGGGCCCGGTGAGTAAATAAATTAACCGGTATCGGATATCCGTACTTCCCTGGTTCTTTTTAAAAAGTCCTGGTTATGTTTGAGTCAGAGTAGAAGTTGGAAGGTTCCGTAGCGTTTTTACTACATTATTGTAACACAAACATTGAACAATTTTCGTCTCGAAAGATATTTATGAATCTCTGCCAACACGATATGACATTAGTCAATAGTATAAGTTTGGTAAGAATGCCAATCCAATGACTTTTACTGCCAATCAGTTTTATTACTGGTGCTGATTGAGGGTAGGCTGGTGGATAAATAATAGAATCTCCTCCTTTTTTGAAGTCCGTTAAAAATAACGCTTTTCATAGTTATGAACGAACTTAAACTGGCTAAAGGGTGGCCCTAAAGGTAGCACATAAAAGACTATTAAATATTGTAAGAACACGACCTGTAAACTATAATTTTATGGTAAAAAAATATCATTATCACTATCCTTATTGGAATGGTTTCTGAACGTGACGAAAATTTTGAATTGTAAAACAGTTTTTTTGTCTTTAATACAATCTTTACCAATGTGGAACCCTGAATAAGTTTGGTGGCTGACGTAGCAATGTCTCATGAAAAGGGTTACGAAGGATTCGGGTTCGATTGTTGTTTCGCTAAGGATATGTGTAAGTTGCGGGGCAAATTGAAAAGAAAAGGTTACAAATGTATAATGGGTAGGTAAAGTCCGATTTGATAGTGTTGGTATATAAATGTGGTTGAAACAGCCAGAAAAAAATATTTATCCCTTCTTGAAATAATAATTTATTTATTTTATTTTATTTTAACACTTTATTGTACACACGGAAATATACATAAAAAACAACATAATAAACAATTACAAAGGGCGGTGAGGCAGGCATAGTGTGCACATTTAACTAATAAAACAGTAGGTATTGTAGGTAGGTAATAACGTATTTCTTTGCCTAAAAGTTAGAGAACAACTCCTAATACTTATAGGTAATAATAATTTTATTCTTTCAGTAATAACAAAAAATATTTTCGTATTTTTTCAAAAAGTATATCTTCATTAACTCAGCGGAAAAATAATAATAATATATATATATCTAAACTATTATAAAACTGTAGCAGAACGTTTGTCTGTACATTGAAGATATTAACAAAAAAAAGTTACGATGTGGTTTTTAGGTGTCCCTGATTCCATTTCACCATTTTTTGTATTTTTTGTCTGTCTGTTTGTGTGTTTATTTGTTTGTTTGTTTGAACGAGTATCACGCAAAAACTACTGAACCGATTTTGATGAAACTTTTTTTGTTTGATAGCTTATGATCTGACTTAAAATCTGGTATATAATTTGTGCGGACGAAGTCACGGGTTAACGCTCGTATATTATATAATAATAACGCTCACAGGCACATACATTGTAATGTTCCCAAATTAAGCCTTAGGCTTTTTGTTATGGGAACCATATACAACAATGGCACACACATAATGAAAAATCCATGACCGAACCGGGATTCGAACCCAGGACCCTGGCTTGGCAGTCCGGCGCGCGTGGTAACCATTACACCAACCGGGTGGTCAAAAGGTTCAATGCTGAGACATGGTCTAAGATTTCAGATGGAAAATGTCGACTGCTGGGTCATAACCATGATAGGTACTGCGTTCACGAATACAAGGGATTCTTACCATACCTTGGACAAATTAAATGGAAAATTAATTACCTCATTACAACTAGTTTTCCAGTGTCGATTCTGGACACTGTTTTCAGATTTTGCTAGACATTATTACATGTCGTCGTAATAATTTTGTTACATTGAATTTTGTCATTTCGAAATAGGTATTATAGTATCAAATTAAAGATTTAAAAATTTGTCTTGGGCGGGACTTGAACCCGCACTCCCACCCAAACCGGGGCACTGCGTTATCCAATTTCGCCACCGAGACCATTACTCAGAGAACGAAATTTTCAATCTGTTGCGTCTTTAAGAGGTATTATAGTACCAAAAATAATAACGTTCCGTTTAACCTACCTACGGCTAATCTTCGAAAACGAAATCTCCTTTTGTAACCAAGGTGACTCCGTAAAGGGGATGGAAAGGAAACTATTTATTTCCCCGGGGAGCGAGTCCAGAAAGAAATTCAATCAACCATTCATTCAATTAGTTGGTTGATTGACGTGGCATTGGCAGGGAGCTATTATTAGCCATTGAAGATTTTTATTTGCAAGGTATTTTTCTTTTATGATGAAGATGGTTATTTCTTTCTCACTAACTAACTGCCTCGGTGGTCTTATGGTTAAGCGCATTCGCTCTCGACACGGAGGTCGTGGGTTCGATTCCCACGGGGGACACCTAATGTAATGTCACTTTGTGCGTTTTTCCCCAGTTGGTTAGGACATTGTAGGCTGAATCGCCTGATTGTCTGAAAAGAGAAATGATTCGTGCTTCAGATGGCACGTTAAGCCATTGGTCCCGGCTACTATATCTTGTGGTAGTAGTTGTTACATAAAAACCACGTCAGAGGCTGTAAGGCGGTCTGAAAAAGTCTAATACCAGGGCTCTGCCCACACGATAAGAAAAGAAATTTCTTCTCACTTGTCGTTTGTTAAAGGTAGTTTTAGTAAAGTTTCCGTCCACCAAAACAACATAAGAATTCATACATTAAGAATTAGGCGATACCGCAGAGGACTTAAGTATTTTATTATTTTACAATCAAAATGGCAAAGGGCTTATCTACCGAAAACTGTCAACCGATAGCAAGTCTGAGTTTTAGAATGTATTATATAAATTCAAACTGGCAGGTGTAGTGTGGGATGCCGTGCTGTTCGGCGGTGGCCGAAGTCTGAGATGCGAAACTGGGAGCGACTGGACGAGAAAGACCAAAGATTCAGTTTTGCCGCGCATCTTTGGAGACATTGTAACTTAATACTTAACGTGGAGGTGCTTTAGACCATCAAACTCAACAACTAACACGTGGGACCAACATTAAAATAGCAAAAATATAAATCTGCTGTTCCTTTGGGTCGAGTAGCTATTAAATTCTGTGGAACAACCAAATTCGGGTTTTCAATGTTGGTCCTGTAGTATCGTTCAGTTTATTGGTCTGAAGCACCCCTTTAACTATGTATCTCATTTACACTTTGTATTATCAAGAAACCACAAATACCAATTTCACAAAACACGTCCAATAGCAACTGCTAATAAATAAAGTTAGCCGCGACAAACTGTAAGCCGCTGATCCCGGCAGACTAACTCTTTAACTCGGCGGCACCTAATTAAATGATTACCCGACTGTGCCCGGCTTACTGCGAGTTAGCGGCAATGCCTTTTGTTCCGTGACTGTATTGTAGGACTAACATTTTTCTGTCAACTGTTTTGCTGAGCTTACTTTGGTTGTAAAACAAAGACAATTTTTATGAGGCGATGCAGTATTGTTGCCGATCTATAGGCGACAATCGAATGTATTATTGATAGCAAGACTATCGATCGGTAAAAGAATAGTATCGATATTAGAGTCGAGCCTCATCTGGCAGCACCACATCGCATTTTTCACGCTCTATCATTTTCTGTCGCTCAGGAACGTCATTGGCTAGAGCGAGAAAGGTCGCAGCACTGCCGGTGCTGCCACGTGCGGTCGCATTCGCGCTATCTTTCTCGCCCTAGCAAATGACGTTCCTGAGTGACAGAAAAGGATGGAGCGACGGAAAAATGCCATGCGGTGCTGGCAGATGAGGTTACCCTTATTGATACCTAGTCCTTTACAATCGAATGCAAATAGCCGATGTTAGTGAGAAAACCGCCAAATTGAAATAGGATTGGGCCTTGGAATCTACCCAGAGAGATGGTCCAAAGTCTTCACATCTTGGATCCCGGAGAACGGACGTCGCCATCGTAGTCGACCCTGGAAGAGATTGAGCAGACGACTTGGATACCTTTAATGAAGGGTATGGATGGCGCTGTCTCAGGACAGGGATGCATGGAGGATAAAGGGGGAGGCCTTTGCCCAGCAGTGGGATGAAATAGGCTAAGGAAAATTTTACAATCGATACTATTGTTTTTCAGAACTTTATCGATAATAATCTTTATCATAATACAAGAGCAGCAATACTATAGCGGACAATCCATATTCTATAGGATCAATGGATGAAGTTCTAAAAGACTGTCTCTGTTAATAGGCCAGGAGCACCCAAAGAAAATGATCACAGATACGCTTGCCCAATGTCTCCCATAGATTGTCCACTACCGCGATTGTGTCGAAGCTGTCTCTCTGTGGGGTACTCATGTGATCTTACCCCTGGTACATGTGCCTCATAATTTGTAGTCATTGGGACGTTACGATCCTGGCACTCAGTAATTTATTCATCATCATCATCATCTCAGCTGATGGACGTCCACTGCTGGACATAGGCCTCCCCCATAACAACCGGTCCTGCGCTGCCCTCATCCAACGGGTTCCCGCCACCTTCACAAGGTCGTCGGTCCACCGTGTGCGGGGCCTACCCACGCTGCGCACGCGGTCGCCACTCGAGAACTTTTCGGCCCCATCGGCCATCGGTTCTGCAAGCAATATGCCCCGCCCACTGCCACTTTAATTTAGCAATTCTTTGGGCTATGTCAGTTACTCTGGTTCTTCTGCGGATCTCTTCATTTCTGATTCGATCTCAGAAACTCCGAGCATAGCCCTCTCCATTGCTCTTTGGGTGACTTTCAGCATTTTTATGAGGCCTTGAGTGAACGACCACGTCTCTGTTCCATATGTCATCACTGGCAACACACACTGATCGAAGACTTTCGTTTTAAGACACTGCGATATTTGGGACGTGAAAATACTACGTACGTACGTAATTTATTAGTTTTACCTAATATAATATCTCTCTTAAGTCATTTAAGAAAGCAATCGACTATACACAAATCACATTTAATCTAAATCCAATATTTTGAATCACCTTCTCAGAAAGCTTTCCTAAAAAATACATCTTTACATTTTTGTATCTTATTCCTTTGAGATTACCATCCAAAATGTACGATGGAAAAGATAAATGCCTCTCTGGTACAGAATTAGGGGTGCAATCGACTGCACGGAAGCGGTTGTTTTTCAAATCCTTACCTTTAATAGGGTTGGCAATTCTTGTAAATGAAAGTGGGTAAACCCATCCTGAGTTTCTTTTGATTAACTAAACTGGACTCTTCACAGGGTGTAAGTGACAGCCTAGCAAATACTGAAACGGTGAACACAGACCATCAAACTGAACAAAACGTGAAACTAAATCTGCTATCCCATACAAAACTACTGTATACCTTACCTACCCGATTAAGGTGGTTGCAGAGGGGTCAATTTTATACAAAACTTTGACGCACAATACGCGAAGACGGTATTAATATAAGTAACTTTGTATATATGGAAAAATAGTTTGGAAAATCTAGATGCCGCGTCACAAATAATATTTGCAATTTGTAGAATAATTACGAAGATATAAAGCTTTAAAAATTTTGTATGAAAATTTCTATATTATAAATTGCAAATGTTATTCGTAACGCGGCAACTAGATTTTCTAACCTATTTTCTATATATAAAATATTACTTTTATTTATTCCGTCTACGCGTATTGTGCGTCAAACTTTTGTATGGACTGAAACCACCTTAAAATGTATGGGACAGCCGATTTTTTTTTCGCGTTTCCTGAGGTAGGCTACTGAAAGTTGTTCAGTTTGATGGTCTGAGTTCACCGTTTCAGTATTTGCTAGGCTGTCACGTATACCCTGTATATTATTGTTTCGCTGCTGTGTAGTGCAGGCCCTTTGTTTCTGGACACTAAAAACGATTTTTGATAATCAACTGGTTTTCTAACAACATCTTGTTAGGAAACCAGTTGTTTCTTAAATAACAATTATATCTACACACAAACACAACACCTCACAATTATATCTACTCACAAACAAACACATCAAATTCAGTTTCTTACACCGAACATTGTAACATTCTATTTCCCCTACAATTTACGAATATACGCCCTTGAAATTCTAATAAATGACTTTTCTAAATAACAACAACACTATTTAGGCTGGATTCGACCAAACTTTGATTTATAGAAGAGAAACTATACAAGGAACAATTTTACTCTTGTTATTTACTCCGAAATAACTTCATTTGTGCTCACTAAACCCATAATAAAAGAACGAATGTATAATCCACCTAAAGAAAGAGGTCGTTGTATCCGTACTTATTGCATTGTGATGTTATACAGTTCTAATTTGTTAGGTTTCTTTTTTTTAATTTTTTTTTATTCATGTGACATCTCAGTGTGACATTGACATTTCATTAGTCTTGTTATAAGCTATACATCGTCAAAATGGGCCTTTTAAAATTTGCTCTCAACTTATTCATAGATTAGGGCTGGTAAAACGCAAAATCAGTTTACTCTAGAGTAACCGGCGACTTAATCTAAGAATAAAATGTATTCGCGTTCGGTAAGACACAAAAATAATTATCTAAGATACAATTTGTGGATACAATAGATAAAATTCCAAAAATAATTGCGACATTAAAAAAAAGGAGAACCTTTAGAGGTATAAAAGAGTCTTTCACAAACGCTAATCTTAAATAATTTCTACTTTAGATTCTAAATGCGTATCCGATATTCGTATCTTAATAACCGACAAGGGACATCCTTACTGCCTAAAATACGGAGTTCGATGAATGGGAAATTGCTTTCGTAAGAACGTAGAGAGCGATATTATAATATAAGTACTTATAGACACGATTTTCTTATACAAAATACAGGAATTGTTTTACTTTATCCTCTTTTGTATTTCCAGATGAATGAGCAGGGGAAGGAAGTTTTGTTTACTTTCCAATAGCTTTAAAATGTGTAAATTAAAATATATGTGATTAATAAACAGAGATCGGATATTCGGATGCATATTTACCTAAACTTCATTTTTCACAAGAATAATGTGGAGAAGTAATAATTCATTAATTTTATGAAACGATCCCAGGATCGATCGTTCCGAAGTCCCGGGATTGCTAAACGATTTATCGACATTCAAAATATTACAGAACTTGGGCATTTGAACAACACGGACAACACGAACAACTCGGACAACATGAAAAACGCTGACGATTTGGTCAACTTAAACAGTCTTGTCTGAGTTTTCAGAGTTGACCAAGTTGTTCATGTTGTCCGAGCCGTTTTGCTGTCGTATGGACAACATGGAAAACTTGACCAAGTCAAATTAGTTGGCCAAGTTGATCAAGTTGTCAGAGTTGTTCATGTTGTCAGTGTGTTTTTTTAAATAACTTTATTCAGAAATCCATATTATGTTCTTCGTCCCGAAAGAAGTGAAGTTTAGGTAAATATGCATCCGATTATCCGATCTCTATTAATAAATCACTTTATGGGCTTGTGTTTCTACTCTACAATTTCTACAATATATTCATATTCATATTCATATTATCATTCAATAACGGTTTGATTGAACATTGGAGCTGGAAAACTAGTATTAATTTCCTGGAAAACTATTCGGACTTCACTTAAGGGGATGCTTCAAACCATAAAACTGAATAATGTTACTATCCTACATGACTGTGACAAACTTTTAAATCGCTTAAAAATCTGGGTTGCAATTGCGGTAAATACTCGGTGATGGAACCGTGATTGGATTACGTACGAACCATCACTTTTGACACAATTGGTATTGCGCTTATCGCGGTACACACGGCGACACATCAAGCTATACAAAACCAAAATATGCTGGCCGCGCGTAGGTCGCGTAATGTATAAGGTCGCGCGGCCAGCTTATTTTGGTTTTGTATAGCTTGATGTTTCGCCGTGCGTACATCTCATGACAGCGGTTAGAGTCGTTTTGGCAGATCGCTGAGACGTTGAAGGCTGTCAGTTACATAGATTTTAGCGCGATGCGGAATTCAGCACAGTTGAATAGTGATTGGATTGCAATGTGATTAGAACTGAAATTGGACAAGAATAGAACTTCGATGTTTTAAATTAGCGCAATCTGGCTCCTGGTGTTCACTACATTTGAGTCAAGTCACCGTCGTTGACGTTTTTCTATGGAACAGCACATAACTTTATTGTTGGTTCTATTGAAGATATACATTGAAGATATTAACAAAAAAAAGTTACGATATGGTTTTTACGTGTCCCCGAATCGATATCACCAATTATTGGATTTTTTGTTTGTCGGTTTGTTTCTGTGTTTGTTTGTTTGATCGAGCATCACGCAAAAACTACAGAACCGATTTTGATGAAACTTTTCTTGTGTGATAGCTTATGATCTGACTTTTAATCTGGTATATAATTTGTGCGGACGAAGTCGCGAACAGAAGTAACTATTATAAAACTGTAACAGAAGTGTTACAGACACACTTCTGTTACAGTTTTATAATAGTTACATGAACTTTTCTTGTTTGATAGCTTATGATCTGACTTAAAATCTGGTGTAAAACGTGTTAATGAATAAGCGCAAAACCTCATACACCCCAACTGATTTGTAACAAAATAATTAGATTAAAACAATGATTTCATTATTTTGATAGTTAAAATTTAAAGTTATTCGCATTTTCAGTTTTATGGCAAAAATGATTTGTTATCATTTCAGCAATCAATGAAAGCGCTAACGTACTCATGGATACATTTTAATAATCTTGTTTTGGTAGTAAGTAGGGTGAGTATGCCCGTGCGGTAGGTTGACATCGGGGTCAGAAAATTAAAAAAAATTTAAAATATTGTAAAAAATTACCTATGTTGAAACCATGATAATTCGATTCTGCTCTCGATTCTAAACAGACAACTTTCTAGTTTTGCGTTAACTCAGTAACACGCTGTATAATTTGTGCGGACGAAGTGACGGGATGACTCTAGTATTTTATAATTATAAAACTGTAACATGAACTTTGTCTGTACATTGAAGATATTAACAACAAAAAAAGTTACGATATGGTTTTTAGGTATCCCTGATTCCATTTCACCAATTTTTGGATTTTTTGTCTGTCTGTTTGTGTGTTTGTTTGTTTGTTTGTTTGTTTGAACGAGTATCACGCAAAAACTACTGAACCGATTTTGAAGAAATTTTTTTGTTTGATAGCTTATGATCTGACTTAAAATCTGGTATATAATTTGTGCGGACGAAGTCGCGGGTTAACGCTCGTATTTTATAATACTCATTAACCTCGTTCATTCAAGCAAAATTTCTTCAGGCACTCTTCTTAATAGATAACTCGCAAAAAATTCATTTCAATAAAAAGGATTACAAGAAAAATACTCAAGAACATTACTTTTCATCCTTCCTAACCGAAAATGTTTCAATACGAAATATTCTAATATTCGTTGCCCACTGAACTGTGTTACCCTTCAGAGTATGAAATATACTTTTTATGTCTACATAAAGCAATATGCGAAGATTAATATTTTACTTTGTGGATCATCGGGAGCGCGTTTCCGATAACATGTACCTACTTACCTACTTTCAATCCTGATGGCCCGGGTTTAAATCCAGACGCTTTTTCATGAGTTTTTACCACGTTTTTACTTACTAATTAAATGGAGGACCACTGAGGTTGAGTCATTAATAGTAATGGTGGAATTTTATGTCCTTTTCTTTCATTTTTGGTGAAGTTTAGAATAGTAAAGGATAAATACATTGTGAGGAAACCTACATACGCTGAAGAAGAAATTCTGATGTGGATTTGAAGTCTAGCAATCTGCATTGGGCATGCGTGGTGGTGTAATGCCCATACACCCTCCATGAGGGTAGGCCTGTGCCCTGCTGTGGGACATTTATAGGCTGATGATGAGGGTAAACAGTTGCATTACTTTAAAAGGTGATTGCATGATACTGAACAATTTTCCCTAAGAAACCTACAGGGAATTCGAAAAAATAATTTGGACTTTGCATACTAAATGCAATCAGCTGATCCAACGTTTGTATGAAAAAGTGTTTATTTTTTAATTTCCCTTTGTTTTTCTGGGAAAGTTGTCCAGTATCATGAGTACAATCACTCATTAAAGTAGTGCAACTGCTAAGCTTAACACCCTGTATATTAGTTTCTCGAAAAATAATGGAACGCTTAATCGTTCTAAAGCGACAGAATACCTTTTGCAGCTTCCTGTTTGCGAGCTACATTGAGTTGGACAGGAAGTATTGGACATTTTTGACTGACAACTTATACCTTCTCAGGTATACCTCGACTATTAAAATTTTGTATAAAAAATTTCAAATCTTCGTAATTATTTTATAAATTGCAAATTTTATTTGTGACGCGGCATCTAGATTTTCTAAACTATTTTTTTCATATATACAAAGTTACTTATATTAATACCGTCTTCGCGTATTGTGCGCCAAAGTTTTGTATAAAATTGACCCCTCTGCAACCACCTTAATAGGCATCTGATTTGACTTGATATTTTTAACCTCAGATACCCCAAAATTTTTGTGTCTCATCAATTTTTATCGAGCCACAGCAATCTGGAAAAGAGTACCAAAACGAAAATTGCGAATCTGTCCAGCCGTCATGCGGCAAATGAAACAGACTGTATTGGACAACTGAGTGACGGTAGCCCTAGTTAACTAGATTGCGTACCGATTTAGCTGTTATTTTAACAATTTTTCTTCTGTATTTTATTTATAACATTGCACACAAATTCTGTATAAGAAGATTTTTTTAGTCTCTTCTTTAGTATCTCATCGTACACTGACACTCGTCATTTTATATTTTACGAGTTATGCCACTGAAAGAAATTTTTAGCTATATTATATTATGCTAGTTCAAATGTAACCGAACTACATGGTGACTACCGAACTACAGGGGTTTAGGGTAAACAGTTGCATTACTTTAAGGGGTGATTGTACTCATGCTACTGAACAACTTTCCTAAAAAACCTATAGGACAAACGTTCGGATTGAAAGTACAAAAGTTTCTTTTGCGAATTTCCTATAGGATTCTTAGGGCCTAGGGAAAGTTGTTCAGTATTATGGGTAGAATCACCCCTCAAAGTAATGCAGCTGTTTTCCCAAACACCCCGTATAATATAATTGCCTTATCTAACTCCTGGTTATAAATATCAAAATAGTTTTTACTGTAGTGTACTTTATCATTCGGTTAAATAGTAGGTTAAATATAACAAAAATTGCTTATTCGAACTTTCGTATGTAGAATCTACTTTTCCGAATAAATCTAATTTGAATCGCATTCGTTTATAGTCCAGCCGTTAGGCCTTTTTATTATGTTCCAGCAATCTAGCATTGAAAGTTTAGATAACTGTGGACATTTTCACACAAATCACCATTCTCTATTTTCTAGTACATTTGAATGAAATGAAAAAGTTTTCTCATTTATTTCAAAATGTTATATTTACAAAGTATTGTATGGTCTGGTGGTTAAGTGTGAGAAACCTATTGCAAATTATAACATTCCACCTATACTATGTAACCATACTTACTGCAAATAAAGTTTCTATTCTATTCTATTAATAATTATCTATGGTTTAAAAACCTCATATTTTGCTACTTAATAATTTCCCTTCTATCAAAAATATTTCTTACAATAAATAAACACCCACAATTGCAACGAATCATGCAAATATTTCCAACATTTGCATGATTCGTTGCGAATGAACAAATTAGGTAGGTACTCAAGAAACAATCAAACGTCATTTCCAATACAAGCCAATTTACCTGAAAACTAGTTGGTGCTAGGGTTGCCGAAATTTGGCTTGAGGTCGGGTCTAGCAAAACATTTACAAGGTCCGGCCTGTCCGATGTAATAATGGTGATTAGATTTGCACGAAATAACGCAGAAGAGAGCGAGCAAAGCATGGTTACAGTACAAAGAAGGTATGTGCTAACCCAGCAAACAATTTGGTCGTATTAGGCCCCCATTTATATGACTATTTTGACTTATACAAGTCATATTACGGTAATTTCGTCATATACTGGTGCTTTATGCGTCTTATGTTCGACTATACGACAAATATACGACCAAATTGTTAGTTGGGTTAATACTATTGAAACTTCCTGCCCCCCTATAATTTTAACCTTACCGCTTTCGGTGGTACGGTATGGGAGGCGGAAGACAGTAACAGTGGTGTATTCCTTCTCACTCGCACTCACTCAGAATACTATGCGCTTGCCTCTTTTTTTCTGTGCGAGCTCTATTATATTAAGTGTCCAGACTCTATCGAATCTGAAGAATTTAACAGGATATCTTAAGGGTTTTAACAAGACGTAAAAATTCGACCACCTTTTTCAATGGTGATCATCATTATCTCAGCCGATGGACGTCCACTGCTGGACATAGGCCTCCCCAAGGATCGCCATAACGACTGGTCCTGCGCTGCCCTAATCCAACGGGTTCCCGCCGCCTTCACCTTCAATGGTAATGTCAGCTGAAAAATCACCTGGCAACCCTAGTTGTGGCACCTGTAATTGCCGGTTATTTACCACAAGCGAGTCGAGTCGAGAGGGTGCCTAATTCATTGGAATCGACGACGCGACAAATTCGAAGGCAGCCGAACGTATTGCCTTATTCTGTCGGTGGAAAACTTTTTTGATTGAAGAGTTTTCGCTGATTAAATGTTCTGCAGTGTCCACATGTCCACAAATAAACAGAAATTTATGTAAATAATAATTTAAAAAAATAATAATAATGTTGCCCCCTTGTCGCTCCGTGCGAGCGGCCGTTTTCGGGGGCCCATTCGTTTTGAGTTGGCGAGTCACCGTCTGCCATTTTTTCCGTGTTTATATATTGGTCAGGCAGGCGCCATAGTCCCGTTCAAAACCTTGCCTTTTCCATTTCCATTTCCAGTTACCTGTTCCATTAGCACCCTACCCCAATATTATAGCCCAGATTTTGTTTCTTTCCTCTCCTTAAAATAGTCCTACACTGACCGGTGGCTGTTTTGGATGCACTTCTATAGTGTATACTGGGATAGTTGCCGGTTGGTGTCACATTTCCATTTCGATCAAATTGTCTGACGGGCCTCTACGTGTTGGCTTCGACCCCACGCACGCCTCCCAAAGGTCCGGGACACTTATGTCCCGAGATAAGGAAAAGACACAATAATGATAATAAAAATACTATAATTTAACCTGGGTATGCAAAGTTTCAGTAATTGAACAAAACCGTTATATTAAGAGTTAACACCGAATTGATTAGGCACAGATTAAAATTTTAGTGTGTAAAGTAGGTAAGTGATAAATACACGATAAGGAGTCCGTATATATGTCGGTAAGTAAACGTATTTTTTGTATTATAAGAACGTTTTGTATTTCTAGCATTGTAGAATGTCCTATTTTGTATTTTGTGTTGTGTTTTTATGTTTGCTACACCCGTAAGGGTAAAATTGTAATTGCACTCTAAAAACTATGTTACCACCTATCCATGTACATACAATTTATGGCAATAAATGAAAAAAAAAAAAAGTAAGAATTTCGATCGGCCATAGATGCTGCCTTTTGTGTTTCAATGAAAGTTAAACTTTTTAGAAGGGCACAGAAGTACACACGGCGACAGATCAACCTACCCGAGGTAGGTAGGTTGATCCATCGCCGGTTAGTTGCATAAATTAATATGTATTTGTCAGCTGGTTGTTACTTATATCTTAGGAAGATATTAATGCTAGGTATTTCGATTCAGTCGTCAGCATTCAGGAAATCCTAGAAATTATGATATTTAAAAACCTCACGTTTCAGTAGTATTTCAGCATAAAAGACTCCGTTTTAAAGAGGTTCTTAATCACACAAAATTAAGCCACATCGAAACCACAAAGCTTCTAACTGAACTGAATAAGATAGAGAACGAGTGCTGTGTGAAATGCAGCAATTACCTCAAGAGCACCATGTCACACATCCTGCTAACACTCCAGCGAGCTAGTGTTGCGCTGTTATTAGAACATCGATAGTCGATAGTTCTTAGACATTGTAGGTAATTAGATAAAGAACGAGTGCAGTGTGAAATGCAGCAATAACCCCAAAAGCACTATGTCACACATCCTGCTAACACTTCACGAAACTAGGGTTGTGCTGTAATTATAATATCGATAGTCGATTCTTAGATATTTAGGATAATTAGATAGAGCACGAGAGCCAACCGACTATCTAGGAAATATACCCCTGCACCTATCGATTCCAAGACAGAGACCAAGAGGACGACCGAAGACTAGATGGATGAACAGTTTGCATTGATAAATAGGGCAAAATGGAGAGAACAAACGTGGAAGGCTGACCATACCACGATATAGATTAACAAGCCAAGAAGAGAGACATAGAGATCAAGAGCAATGTTTAAATCTTTATGTTGGACTTTGAATGTCAATTCGTGAAATTTTTTGGAATGTCAAGATTCGGTCGTAGAAATAATGTTCATATTTAATGTTTAAAATCAATTTGCCAACTAACGCAATGCTGAAAACGCTGCGTGGTTAAAGATGTTTCCAATAAGAGAGAAATATTTAAGACTGAGATTGGTATTAAGTTACTGATAAAATCTATCAAATGAAGTAACACTATTGATTAAATATGCTCTGGAGAACGTCTCATAGCAATAATTTTTTTTAAATATGCTGCAGTCTTATGACGTAATATGTGTATGATAAAGTAACTCCATAAATAAAAATATCGATACCTAGAATAGTGCCATCACCATATTTACTCCAGTGCTTCTGGAGACCGTCTCAGTGCGACGTCCGTTCTCAAACACGCTGTGGTGTAATGACCCGAGAGCACTATGACGTACTGTGTGTTTGACAATGGTTAATTTCATATGAATTTACATAAAAAGTCCTGTAAATTCTAAGAAAGGGTAACTTTTGAGTGCCGTTGTAGATAAGTTGAGCTTTTACACATTAAAGTTTCAGGGTTTATACACATAATAATAAAATGATGTGGGTGATTTTCTAAACACTTTATGTATGTACGGTGTAACCGTGAATTTTTAACCCCCAACGCAAAAAGAGGGGTGTCATAAGTTTGACGCCTATGTCGGTCTGTCTGTGGCATCGTAGCTCCCAAACGGTGGATTTCGATGCGGTTTATTTTAATAAAAAGCAAATTTTTTCAGAAGTGTTATGTTTCATGAAAGTCGGTTCAGCAGCTTTCTAGTAACTTTAAAAATTACGAAATAACATTAAATAACAAATTTAAAAAATTTCCAACGGCAAAAACAAACATTTAAAAAATTAAAAATAATTCGGTCACCTATTATTATTGATGTAAGCAAATGTATGTTATACTTTTTAACTGGGTTCAAGATATTTTAGGTTAATTAATGCGTAGGGGACCGCCGACCGCTATGAAATATTTCATGTTTAAAAAAAATCATTCAAATGTTTGTTTTTGCTTTGGGGGTTTTTTAATTTGTAATTTAATGTTATAGTTATATTGTCAAGTCATCAATCGACGCGTGGTTCGATACTTTTATTTTACACAATTTAGTTCACGATTAGAAGCCAAACCGCGTGCTCTCATATCAATCATTTTCATACTAACTTACATCAGTTAATTAAATAAACTCTTCTTTTATCATATTTTCGCTATTACCAATTACCTGTCATTATAAACTACAGGTGAGCCCATATACTTTCTAAATCAGGAATAGTGGACCATCAAGCTGAACATCTTTTACTATGGGGGAAAATACGAACGCGGAAAAAAATATTGCGTTGTGGAGTATGACCCACTCTACTCCTTTTCACCCTTACATAACATAACATAACATAAATATTCTTTACCTTTTTTTTTATTTCTTTTTTTCTTATTCTTTTGCTTTTCTTTTTTTTTATTCTTTTCCCTTACCCACGTGAGGAGGCCTTTGCCCTTAAAAAGGATCATCACTATCATCACTACATAGTATAAAACAAAGTCGCTTCCCGCTGTCCGCTGTATGCTTAGAACGGAACGCCACCTGCTACGATCCTGACATACCTCTCTAGCTTCCTCCACATTCATAAGTCCTTTCATGCATGCTCGTCGGTTACGGGTAGATCTGACCTGGCCCTTTTTAAGCACGTCGCCAATTTGGTTCGTATATGTACGTCTAGGCCGTCCCCTTCCAACATTTCCACTTACGCTTGCCTTATAGATTGCCCTCGTCAATCTGCTCTCATCCATTCTTTCCACATGACCAAACCATCTCAACATACCTTTCTCTACTTTTGTCACTACACCCCCTTTCAAACCACAACGTTCTCTAATAAAACTATTTTTCAATTTGTCCATCACAGTCACACCACACATACGTCTCAGTGAGCGCATTTCCACTGCGTTAATCCTACTTTCATGCGTCTTCTGCCATACCCAAGATTCACTTCCATACATCAATGCCATGTTTTCTTTAATAGATAGGGTTATTCAAGAGGATGGTTTATATGTATATAATACATCAGCATTGCACCCGTGCGAAGTCAGGTTCGCTAGTATAGTATAGACTTTGACTTTGCATTTAGATGCCGTGAAAAATGGAGGCTTCTTAATCTCAATTGATAAAAACATCAAGCCAGATAAAGCCTATAAAATCGTCACACGTTTCAAGACTTTAAAATTGATAATGGAGCTTACATAGCGAGAGATAAGGACCTAATTAGGTTATTTATATTAGCTGATATTATCAAGTTTCAACACGTTTGGATTAGCTGACAGAGACATATCTATCTATACTATTATAAAACTGTAACAGGAAGTTTATCTGTACATTGAAGATATTAACAAAAAAAAAGTTACGATATGGTTTTTAGGTGTCCCTGATTCCATTTCACCAATTTTTGGATTTTTTGTCTGTCTGTTTGTTTGTGTGTTTGTTTGTTCGAACGAGTATCACGCAAAAACTACTGAACCGATTTTGATGAAACTTTTTTTGTTTGATAGCTTATGATCTGACTTAAAATCTGGTATATAATTTGTGTGGACGAAGTCATCAGACCGATAATCACGTATGCCGGAGTGTGTTTCGCGCACGCCGCCCCCACCAACATCCACCTACTGGAAGTCATCCAGAATAGGTTCATGCGTACGGCCACTGGTGCGCCATGGTTCGTACGCAACAAAAACCTTAATCTCGACTTAGAGTTGCCTACCATCAAGCAACTACTCAAATGCATGGTGGCGGACTATTTCGCCACCACCCCCCGCCACTCCAACCCTCTAATTAGGGCAAACGCCATCTATCCTTGTGATACTACTAGGACGAATAGACGTCGACCCCGCAATGTACTGGTCGATCCAGACGATGAGATCACGGTTGCCGTACAGGCGGCCCAACAGACACGACTAACAATCGCAAATTCACAACACACGACAACAACACGCCGACACAGTAATCGACGTCCCCGCCGCCGGCGGAGACAGCCGCGACCACTGCACACCCCCTTCAATTCAGGCGCCTACAGACGCTATAGGCCAATCCCAGGCCGCTTCTCACCTATCCCAGCTACACAATCCGCCGCGTAGCCCCAGCAACGTCCTTGGCCGAGGTCCGTACCCCTCTGGGTGCCCCTAGGTCGGTTGCTTAAGTTCATTCAATTGGCTCGGTGACCCTTCGTGGTCCCCCCAATAGCCCGCAGTAAAAAGCAGTAGTTGCTCCCGGAGCAAAGCTGTAATAGTCATTTTCAAAAAAAAAAAAAAAAAAAAAAAAGTGGACGAAGTCGCGGGTTAACGCTCGTAGCTTCTAAGGAGTGCAAAATGATTACCCCACGACTCACGAGCTTGCTCATAGATTGCCTTTATAATTTTTTTTATGCATTTGTAAATATGCGTAACAATGCCCCGTTTTCCCCCGATACACTTTTTTCCATCAGAAACAGTTTCCGGCGTATGCACAACGACCCACCAAAGTTTCATCGCAATCTGACGAACTGTTTAGGATTACATAAGGCACAAATAAATATTGATTTGAAGTTTTATGTTTATTCATGTTACATTAATACATCTCTAGTTTGTTGGACCTCCTACCTCCCATGCAAAATTGCGGATCAGCCGATATTTTCTATGGGAGGTCCAAATTCTCGTTTTTCGTCCCATGCTTCTTATGTTAGGGAAAGTTGTTTTGTTTTATTGTCTGAATACATCCTTTAAATGTTGTTAGGAATGAAAAACTAGTGGTGTATATGGTTGTTATTTAAGGGGATGATCAGACCATCAAACTGAAAAATTTTTATGATTTCGATGTTGATAGAGAAAGATATCCTGTTTGAGGGTCTGATCATCATCTTAAAAAACCGTCAGCATATTAAGTTGGACCCTGTAGAATTGTAGATGTGAAATTGATCAAAGCTAGAAATAAATAAAAAGATAATTATTTATCACAAAAATTAAGCAGCACACAGAGCTATACAGGGTGTAAGTGACAGCCTAGCAAATACTGAAACTGTGAACTCAGACCATCAAACTGAACAACATTCACTATGGAGCCTACCGCAGGAAACGCGAAAAAAATCAGCTGTCCCATACAAAACTGCTGTACCGACTGAAATGTATGGGACAGCGGATTTTTTTCGCGTTTCCTGAGGTAGGCTCCAGTATTTGCTAGGCTGTCACTTACACCCTGTATAGCTATGTGTGCTGCTTATTTTTTGTGATAAATAATTATCTTTTTATTTATTTTATTTATTTCTAGCTTTGATCAATTTCACATCTACAATTCTACAGTTTCAGTATTTGCTAGGCCGTCACTTACACCGTGTTTATCCACTTAACATTATAAATAAATAATAATATGTTTATTTTGTGTATGTCTAAGTGAACAGTCATTATTGTTACCGCTTAGTCAGCCATTAGGTCAATATAATTATTGCAGGCATTTCATTAAGCAGAATATTGCACTGCTAATGCTGATCTAGGTCAATCATCAGGTAATCTAACGCGCTACACACAATGAGAAAGTACTTAATGCGTATTAGATGCAAGTTAGGGTTGCCCTTCAACATTAATTTGTAGGTATAGTCTTTCGTATCATATTAGTAAGATAGCCTGAAGGATCCCACTGCAGGATGGGCCAGGCAAACACTATTAAACGTAAAATACGTAAATTCATCCTGGAATCTTTAAAAAACAATGTAAAATTAAATACCATCCATGCTACAAATACATATCTATAATCACACCTACTTGGTTGACATCCCACATATTCGTACCTTTAACTATTTATAGCCTAGCCTTGCGGTAGCATTTCCCCTCTGCCACGGTATAAGATCAATTAATCATGTCCATTTACATTAAATTTTATACCTTATCACTTAACGAGGCAGCCTATAATTGCGAAACAATAATTTCGAACTTAGAACGTTTGGGGTTCACACGAGACTACTTTCATGATTTTTAACGTTCAAAATAAGAATTTAAAGTTATGGGAATAAAATCCAAAGTTGCGGATTTCAAGTAACCTCGCCCCCCGCAAAAAGTGGCAGAAATGTTTGTTAGTAGAATTACACCTAGTCCCTATATAAGTTGTCAAAGATTCGTACTAAGCGCCTTTCAGAATCTTTTATTATTCGCACAGCCAAGGAGTGGAATGCTCTACCTGTGTCAGTATTTTCGAACGCTTACAACCCGAATAATAATCCTTTAAAGTACGAGTGAATAGGCTTCTTCTGGTTAAGTACGCTACATCTTCGACCCCATCTTTGTCCTGAAGACTGGATTGAAGTTAAGAGCAAACCCATCTATAATAATAATAAAAAAAAACAATAGTACAGGCCGCAGGCAATGAACATGCAGGGCACATGTCTTCTCTCACGAAAAGATGGGTGAGAGGTAGCGAGCCATACCCTGGCCCAGAGAATCTATATCTATATTCGTTTAGCCTGATCAGTTATCTCCCAAATTGCAAGTTGACTACTAGCTTGCTTCCACTTGTGTATGGCTCACTCTCTCTCAATCTTATTCGTTGGGAAATCAAGAATATAATAATATCGAAACAATAATGAATTTACTGTGAGTGTAATGAGATCAACTCTCTAGATCTCACAATTCATTACAAAATGTCGGTCGCAATATTCACCAGCCCTAACTAAGCTAGTATGACATATTTCACGCTCGAGATAATTCCATTAGTTATGGAACTAACACGATTTGATATACCAGGTCAACTTAGTTGTTATATTTAAATATAGTGTACGCTTCATACTGTTAAAACTATAGTAAACCTCTGATTTTATATCAAAACGCAGTATTATCGGTTCTGTGACCATCGATTAATGCCGATTGCCGGCCCGATAGCACAGTCTGTAGTGAACCTGCCTTCTGTGCCAAGGGTCGCGGGTTCGAATCCCGTATGGGATAAATATTTAAATGATGAATATGAATATTTGTACCCGAGTCATGGATTGTATTATGATGACTAGACAACGATATAGAATACATATATAGATACTTAAAAGGTACTTTAAATATGACTAGATAATTTGTGTGACAATATCCAAGATATTTATTTATTTATTATTAATCATCGCCCTGTCATCATCCACTGCTGGACATAGGCCACCCCAAGGATGGGCACAACATCGGGTCCTGCACTGCCTTCACCCAATTGGTTCCCGCCACCTTCACCGGATCGCCTGTTTCCCTTGTTGGAGAGACTTCCAACGCTACGCCTTTCGGTATGTATTCGCGGTCGCCACACGAGAAGTTTTCAGTCCTATCAAACATCTGTTCTGCGAGGAATGTGCACATTGTCATTTGAGTTTAGTAATTGTTCAATGAAATTGATATAATACAAAAAAATCCTGCACAAAAACATGTTACTCCGCCATAGCACAAAATGTAACAAACATTGTTACATTTTGGGTCAAATTTACCTTTTTAAACTTAGCAAGCTCCTACCGCTCGCTATTGGCTGGCGCTCGTCTTCTTAAGCGTCTTAAAAAACATACAAATAAAGGTCTTATCTTCAGTTACTGAGAAAATCATTAAATAGGAAATGGCTAATTTTCAAAATACTCGCTACACAAAATCATAGACGATTCTCCAGTCCAAGTAAATAATTTCAAGCAACTTCTAGACTTTAACTTCATGAATATTTCACAAACCGTAAACGACACGTTTCCATGCCTTCAACAGTTATTTACCGCATCCTGCCCTTTCCAATAAACTTACTATTAAACGAAAACAAAAAACAATCGGAATTAAAAACGGCCTCCTTTGCATAGTTAACGGTTACATTAACACGGCCGTCGGCAGTATTCTGATTATAGGTTTACAAGCTTAAAAATGCACCTAAAACAGTCTAATTGTAATATGTTTAGAGCTTAGTTTTAAGTAAAATAAGGTTGTTTGTAAATTTTTGTGCAGTAGTTAATATTGCCGTAAAAGATAAAACAGTAGCGCACCTGAATTCTGCGCAAAGAGAAGGAAAAAAAAAGTCAACGTTTCAAGGGAGAAATGTAAAATTTATTTTAAATAATTCTACATTGAATCTTTTATAACACCTGAAGTCAGATACGTATTATTATAACCATAATATATTATTAAAAATACCACTTTCGTACATGTGATTGTAATCTGAATCTAGATATTAGTTGTGATACAGATGTCACTCATCCTTAAAATTAGACAATTAACACATGCAAAGCACTCTCTGACATCTGTCTACATTAACTGCGTGTGTATGAAGAAAATGTAGGTAACGGCATATATTCCTATCTCTCGCGCACTCACTCAGTATAGCACATGCTCACCTTCTTATCATATATTCCTATTTGTATGTAGTGTTAGTCAAGTCAAGTGTCCAAGGTTTGGCGTAAGTTATCATTGCGCATTATTGTATAGTTTCGCTTATTGGCATGCGTGTCTTCCAAATAGAATGGAAAAGAATATAATAATTATTTAATTAAGCATGTAATACAAAATAATTTACAACTTTGTGTATGACACAAAAATGAGAAGTTTTGTAGTTAAAAATTCAAGTAGCCGACTGTACACACAGCATAAATCTATACTGTGTAGATTTAGCATAAATTAGCATGTGCCGAGTGCGACGACGGCTGCCGACAAGCGGTATCAATCACGATAAAGGACCATTTTGTAGTGACACTACCCTCCGGCTGATACTGTGGTAAAACGCGTTTTGAGTTGCCTTACTGTAATTTTGCTTAACGATCGACGATTTACTTACTTTTTTTCAAGAAATGTGAAGGTTTATGGAGTCATGTTTTGCAATAAAGTTAGAAGGCTTTATAAAGGTCTTTAATATGGTAACACGAGATAAAAGATTACTACCTAATCCATAGCAGGTTTTTTCTCTATACACTTGCTCGTATTATTAATGAATTTAAGAAAATAATTATCTTAATTTGTAGCCCGGTTGCCCACTCCCATTTTAGTCTGTCTGTCGAATGCACCAGAAGAGACAGGCAAAAATTGTTACGCCCTGGATCCCAAAAATGGTCGTCGGCGTCCAGGGCGTCTTAGGATGAGATGGCGGGATCTTCTTCTAATCGTGTGGGCAGAGCCCTGGTGTCAGAGTTTTTTCAGACCGCCTCTGACGTGGTTTTTATGAAACGAATACTACCACCAGAGATAGTAGCGATAGAGATATAGTAGACCAATGGCGGGATGATTTGGCTGGATGATTTTGATGAAAAGTGGCCAGAGCTAGCTTGGACGATTAAAGCCTCCTTTGCCCAGGATTTGCCTTTGGGATAATACAGATTAATAAAATAATGTCCTATCCCCATTTCGTATTTAATTTCCAAGATGCACTCACTCTCCCGTCCTGATCTTCTTTTTTTTTATATAAAATGGGTGACTCTGTAGTACGATAGTAAAATAAAATAAAATTAAATTAAATATCGTTTATTTGTCAGGATGCAACATGCATTGGATGTCCATACCTCTCCGCAACGCGCCACCGACGCTCTTCATTCTAGATTTAGTCCGAATTATTAGTCTAGAGATTGGTACCAAAATTATCACTGGCAAAACCTTCCTATCTTTGAAAGGATTGTTTTTTAGCCTGGGTTTTTAAAAAATGTAATTTAAATTAGCCACAATGAAGAAAAGGTAGGTTTAACAATAATCATCAAACCACAACAAGAGTTCTTTTTCCTATCTTTGTCATTGACAAAATCATGGAGCCATAATTTTAAATTAGAATTAGATTCTTCATCTCTCGTTTTAATAGGCCCATCTAATAGAACTTATATCTAAGTTCGTGATTAATAGGATAAAGGTTTAAAACTGCCCATCCTTTATTGCATTCCAATTTCCTATAGTCTCCGGTAGCTTTACCACAAGAAAGTTACATCAAAAAGCATTAATTACTTAGCCTTCGACATCTTTGTGTGATGTAGTCCAAAAGATAAGCGGCAGCGGTTAATTTTGTTGAACTTGACCTGCAGACAGACCGTTTATGTTTAGCTCTAAATGAAGACCTAATTATTAGAATAAAGGTTTTAAAACTAAACTTCTATTACGTCATTTGTTTTCTGTATATCACCAAATTCATCCTATTTTAAAATAACAGTCGGCTCTTTTTGTACATCTCATAAATCTTACAAAATGACACTGAGAGAATAAAAATTGTTTTCCAGCATCTAAATACGTACTTAGTATTTACTATACCATAATACTGCCTCTGACAGACTTTTAAACGGCGAAAGGAAACGTCTTGAGAAAACCTGCTTACGCCACGGATTATCTAAGCTTACGCTGAGGAACTCCTGGGTACGACTATTGACATATGCAATAGATAATTTTGATATCACTTTACAAATTTTCAGTGGTGGTTCAGACCATCAAACTGAACAACTCTTCCTATGGGAACCAACATGAAAACGTAAAAAAATTACCTGCTGTTCCATACTAAACTGCAATGTTCTTGACTCAAGTGAAGGAAACAGCAGATTTATTTTACGGTTTCAGTTTTGCTCCCACAGTAAAAGTGTTTTGATCACCAGCTCCACCCTTGAAGATTTAGCTAACGGTTTTATTAACCGTCCAGTATGGTGGTGGTGAAAGAGTGTTTTTTACCTAGTAAGTACTCTTAAGACTCTTTCAACTTACACCACAACCCAAAAGGGGCAGGACCACAAATGGATGGAGTCCATTTAATCTCGTGGGATTTAATTGCTGCACCTTTCGATTCGCCAGCGGGGCGCACTGGCCATTTATTGCTGAAAAGATTTATTGAAGACGGCAGTTTCGCTGGACAATTTTTCTTTTTGACTTTTTTTGCCTCCAGTTGTTGAGAGAAAGTAACAAACAGCTGCTTGTAATTTTTACTACGACTGAAGAAAGTTGGTGTATACTGTGACAGGTATAAAAAGTATTCAGCTTTCGTTTTGTATTCATAATAGTATGACATACTTGAGGTAGGTTGAAATGTTATTTATTGGAAGGCGACACGCTCCATTTGAATTGAATAATGTGTCGCAGTATTATGGCTACAAAAAAGCCTTTTCGATTTCATTTGAACAGGTGCCCTATTCCACAAACATAACAGTTTTAATTTACAATCTAAATTTAAGATACAGAGATACATTTCTGAGAATGTTAGGACACATGTTGTTTAACGCCATAAGTAACCAGCAATGTACCCTGAATTGGCATTGTAAACGACATTGCCCACGTGGCGAAATGTATTCGTTTCAAATCGTTTCACAACTAACTAATGAGTGTGAACGAAAGAACACAAATACAAAGGTATGCTAAAATTATACACAAAATAGGAGGAATATCATACTTCCCAAGGAAATGGAAATTATCGTTTTCTATTGTAACATTTCTTATCAAATTCAAATATACCAGTTTTGAGACGAAACGGGATTGACGTTTTCCTTTCAATTGTCATGTTTTTATGAAATGTGCTCCATCAGATCTATGTACAGGGTGTTATGGTAAACAGTTGCGTTACTTTAAGAGATTATTGTACTTACCTATGGTACTGAACAACTTTCCCTGAGACACTTATAGGAAATTAGCAAACAAAAAATTGGGCTTTCCATACTAAACGCAATCAGGTGATCAAAAGTTTGTATGAAAAGTCGAAATTTCTTTTTGCGAATTTCCCTTAGGTTTCATTGGGAATGTTCATGGTTAAGTGCATCATAAACTCCGAATTTAGAATACATCGCGTTTTATAGAAGTAGTAATCAATCAAGTCAGCATTTGCAATCATCATCATCAGCTTGTGTAATAACTAATATTCCCACTACTAAAGCATTTTTAAGCCCGCAATGCAGCGCGACCGATTATTATAAAACTTTATTGTATACGAGCGTTAACCCGCGACTTCGTCCGCACAAATTATTAGTTACCAGATTTTAAGTCAGATCATAAGCTATCAAACAAAAAAAGTTTCATCGAAATCGGTTCAGTAGTTTTTGCGTGATACTCGTTCAAACAAACAAACAAACAAACACACAAACAAACAGACAGACAAAAAATCCAAAAATTGGTGAAATGGAATCAGGGACACCTAAAAACCATATCGTAACTTTTTTTTTGTTAATATTTTCAATGTACAGACAAACTTCCTGTTACAGTTTTATAATAGTGTATAGATATACACAAATACATTGAATATAAACAACAGAAAACACACGTAGAAAGGTTACCATGGCAATATTATGTTTAATTATAATATTCTGAGAATGATATATTCTTAAAAATATAATTAAGTACATTTTTTAAAATAATCCCTAGTATGTCTAAGTTAGGATATAGTCTACGCTTAGAGCTAAAAAAAAGTACCTGTAAATATTTTCTTTTTCAATTTGTGCTGCTTTGACAAGGGTCCACCCAAAATTAGATCCAAATTATCGCAACCTGCCGCTTTTATTTATTAAAATAAGGGGACGAAATGTTGATTTTAACAGGTAGGGTTTTTTCAATTTTAAAATTTCGAGGGTGGCAACGAATGTGAAATGCGAATATTTTATAAAGAAGCCATAGCAATCATGGCATATGCTCACGACTATATACACCGAGGCGGTGTCTCGTGGTGGTAGAGGTGTTATCTGTAGGTATATATCATCATCATCTTATCAGCCGATAGACGTCAACTACTGGACATAAGCCTCCCCCAAAATGGGGGGATTTGCCATAATCGCCACGCTTGGCAGGCGGGTTGGCGATCGCAGTTGGATTGAATGTGTGTACTCAGAGGATGCTGCTGCCCATTCTCCAGGTAGATCCCTTAATCGCCTTTTACGACACCCACGGGAGGAAATGGGGTGGTGCTATTCTTAGCCGACACCACACAGACAATATGTATATAATGCCCCACCTCAATTCCTCTCTCATTTTCAGGGAGTATATCTCCCTTATCAAAGTCTTCATATTCGCACCAAGCGCCTTTCTGAATCTTTAATAATGCGCACAGCCAAGGAGTGGAATGCCCTGCCCGCGTCAGTATTTCCGAGCGCTTACAACCCGAATTCCTTTAAAGTACGAGTGAATATAGGCTTCTTCTGCAAAACTCAAATCACAAAAAAAATCTGCCTTTTCTATACATTCAATCAAGTAGACATTCCAGTTTAGCTTACTGATAGATTAATACTACCCAGCAAACAATTTGGTCGTATTAGGCCCACATTTATATGACTATTTTGACTTATAAAAGTTATATTATATAATTACTGATGCTTTATGCGTCTAATATACATACTTCGTAATATACATACTGGTGCTTTATGCGTCTAATATACATACTTCGTAATATACATACTGGTGCTTTATGCGTCTGATGTTCGACTATACGACACCTATACGACCAAATTGTTAGTTGGGTACTTATGGCAGTGGTCAACGATTCGATTACTGATGTCAACTAACTGGCTTTTTAACAACGAAAAAGAATTAAAACAAAACAGCAAAACTATCTCAAATTTTTGCCGAAAAAACACATGACTCCCTGCAGGCAAATTTCATCATAACTATGAGAGAAACTTCCCTAGTGACATTTTTAAAATGGACGCCCAATTTTTAGTTCTGCCCGCAATAGCTCTTTCGGCATCACGTTTGGTGAAAACTTTAGCCGAATGCACTTCTCGGAATTCGTTTTATGAAATTGGTATGTCGATTTGGAAACGAATTTTGGTACTTTGTTACTCTGGCACTGGCATCAGTCATAATTGAGTTGGTCTATTCAAACCATACTTATTTTGTACAATATATATTTTTAAGTGAAATGTAAACTGTCCGAATAAAAGGCTTATTCATTCATTCATTCAAACCATAGTATCTTATTTCAAAACGTGTGGTTGTCCTTGAGAGTTTTTGGCGGTTATTGGTCAGCTACGTTTGGAGTCCTCATATTTTATTGAATTTTTATTGTTTATAGTGAGTTTTGGTTCGTAAAATTGGTGTTGTTTTGCGTAACAAAGTGTCCTGCAAGTGAACAATATACAGTTCAGTGAAATATGAATGTGTATGGGTCGTAAACAGGAAAAGTGTTCCGTCATTTTGTAGCGCGGCAAAGCGGCCGGTTCACCTCTTTCCTGTGGACTTCTCTGCGTTTCCTGCGTTTCTCGATTGCCTCCAAAAACTCCAAAGAAGTGTTAAAACATCGAACTCCAATGTTTTAATTGCTATTTATGAGAGAATTTTATTGAAGACATCGGTTGTATGGGATATTATAAGCCCTTTACCTTGAACAGGACCAAAAAAAAATGTCCTTGACTTTGAGATAAAATTTTCAACATAATTAGTTGAGGTAAACCCTGTAATCGACGGAAAGACATCATTGATGCTTTTCTTTCTAAAAACGACGGCCCAATCAATAGCTCAGCAGTCGCTAGTGAACCCTTAGTAAGCGCTCTAACAGACGAGCGAGACTTTGCGGTCGCAGAGGGTCGCAGAGAGTCGCGCTCATAGAATTTACGGTCGCCGTGATTCGCGCGACCCTCTTCGACCGCAAAAGTGTCGCTTGTTTGTAAGAGCGCTAAGAGTGAACCTGCCTACTGCGCCGAGGGTCGCGAATTGGATTCCTGTTAGGGACAAATATTTGTATGATGAATATACATATTAGAACTATTGACACGAAAAGAAGAAGAATATTAATATTTGTACCCGAGTCATGGATAATGTGTGACAATTTCTAAGCTTTTTAGAGATTTAAAGTAGACCCAACTTAAGTATTTGAGAAATAAAGGGAAAAAAAAAACTAAACAGTAAAAAATTATATTGCAGTCGATGACTTTTTTTCGTTCGCATCATAAGAACATTAATTTGTTTTGTAGAAGTCGGTGTCAAGCCAAGCCAAAAAAACTAATGCAAGCCCTATCGCGAATCGTACCGGCTTGACAGCGACTTCGATAAAACAAATTACTTAATGTTCTTATGATGAGAACGAAAAAGTCATCGGCTGCAATATTATTTTTTAACTTTTTATTTTTTTTTATGGCGGTTTTAATTTTTTGTTAAAATTTTGTTTATTTTACAATTTTCAGTAGTTAATTCATGAGATCAATGTAATAGTAGTGCTTTAAATTAACAAACTCACTAGTCAACACTACAACTTTCGAAGGTTTTCTTCGATTTTTCTGGGATGCCATCATCATATCCTAGGTCCTAGTTTCCTTATCATGGAATATATTCTTTCAAAAAAAAAAAAAAGAATTATCAAAATCGGTTCATAAACGACGAAGTTATACGCGAACACATACATATACAAAAAATATACAGCGTGAAATTGATATCATTAGCATCCTTTTAAACTAAGAGTCCATCTATCAAACTGAACATCTTTTACTATGGGAGCAAACCGGTCGAAGCAAAAAAAAAACAGCTGTTGCATACATTTGAGTTGCGAACTCGCGCGTATACATTGCAGTTTAGAACGGAACAGCAGATTTTTTACTTGCTCCGATTGGTTTGCTCCCATAAAAAGTTGTTCAGCTTGATTTGTAGACTCTTAGTTTAAAAGGATGCTAATGATATCGATTACACCCCGTATACGGTCGAATTGAGAAACCTCCTCCTTTTTTGAAATCTGTTAAAAAATAGCATAATACAATTTTAATAAACCATACACCTCCTTAAAACAATAATAAAAAAGCGACAACTAAAAACCCGACTTTCTAACCGCCATAAATCATAATTGTATTCGTGTTTCACACGTGTACCCAATATATATTAATTAATAACACCGTAGGGCATATGCCATGGCATTGGGGCACAGTGGGGCATATTTCTTTCGTAATTAGGGCCAAAGCGGTGGATGCCATGTGTCTCCAATTACTCCTCATTTCTAATGACCGTGAGAAGTCGTTATAATTAATATTTTTGGTATTTAATTTCCGTTTGGTTTATTAGGAAATAATATTTAGGTGGCAGGCAAGTGTAAGTATTTTGGAAATCTTACCTTTTTTTTTTCGTTGATTTTACTTTTACCTACATTGCATTTTATCCGAAAGCTCGCCAACGGTGGTGGAAAACATTGCGCGGAAAATTGCATACGCTGAGGAAGAAAGGTGCCACGGGTACGCGAGGTAGACCTACGCTTATACAGTATGCACCCCCATCTTGCCGCATTGGTTGCTTTTTTAAGGCCCGCCACATACATGCGAAATTATTCTGGACGGGATTACGTTTCCTGTGGGTTATGGGTTTGAAATTCCGAGCGGTAGTTTTTTTTTGGTACGTTTAACAAATATTAGGTTGGGGTAAAAGTTTCTTCGCATTTTTTAAGAAAATTCAAAACATTTTTTAATATAGTTTATTTACATTTAACTAAAGATAAGATAAGATAAGATAAGATAAGATTTATTTGCACTGAAAAGGGTGTAGTTACAAGATATTACTATGGTTACAATTCAGTCCTCCTTATTCAACTATATACAAATAGCATGCAAAAGTATTTATTACAAATATACATTAATTTGGGATTATAATGTCAGAATTAAGAACTTTTAGATTGAATATAATGTCAAACGGACAAAATTTTTACAGTCACTACATAATAATACAATTTTTAATTTATAATACAATTAATCTCAGAAGATAGTCATTAACAGAATAAAATGTGTGCTGCAGTAGCCAATTATACAGACTCGTCTTAAACATATTGAACGGTAACTCTTTTATCGTAAAGTATGTAGGTACCATTTTGTTCGATAACTTTTTGCCATCTTGTAGGTAGAGACATGATCCCATTGCTATAGAAATGTTGGCGCTTCTGATCAAAATACCGCGACAAGTAGTTTTGGCAGTCCTCTCGTGATGTTAACCTGACACTGCCTAAAGAATTCTGAAGACACCGAAACAGGTGGAAATCTGAAGGTGCAAGGTCAGGACTATACGGCGGATGCATTAACACCTCCCAGCCAAGCTCTCTTAATTTTTGCTGAGTGGCTAAAGATGTGTGAGGTCTAGCGTTATCATGATGAAAATCCACACCCCTTCTGTTGATTCATTCCGGCCGCTTTCTCTCAACTTCTTGCTTTAATCTCATCAGTTGTTCGCAGTAGAGTTCAGAATCGATGGTCCTGCCTGGTGGTAACAGCTCATAATGAATAATGCCCTTCCAATCCCACCACACACACAGCATCACCTTGTTGCGAGTTAACCCGGGTTTCGCCACAGTCTGTGAAGCCTGTCCGCCCTTTGACCTTTTTCGCACGTTCTTGTCGTACGTGATCCACTTTTCATCACCAGATATCAGCTTCTTCAAAAATGGTTCAGTTTCATTACGTCGTAATAAAGAATCACAAATGAGTACACGATTCATTAGGTTTCTTTCAGTGAGCTCGTGAGGTACCCAAATATCGAGCTTTTTTGTGTACCCAGTTTTTTTCAAATGCGCCAAAACTGTTTTGTGGTCAATTCCCAGTTCTTCAGCTACGTCGTCCACTTTTTCAAAAATGGCATCCATTTTTTATACATACTATAATGCGTAAAGACTTTCTCCCCAACCTATTATTAAAGTTTCTTCGTAAGCGTTGCACTTAGTATCTACAGCCGTACGACAATAGTACATTATGATACAAGTGAGCAAAGTTGGTCATTACAGCGGAGGCGGGATTGCAGCACGAGCCGCCAGACGAGTGATGCATACTAGCCAAGGCTGTAATGACCAATGCTCACGCGTTTCATACGACGTTTTTCAACATACTTGCTAGGAAAAAGTAATAAAATTTCGTAAAATACAATTATTTTCGACAAATATTTGTGGAAAATGGCGCTGGGCATCTTTGAGATAGCTATGCGCGCGCAGGTCGACAAAGAGGCAAAGACATTCAACAAACGACATTTAGTTGCAAACAATCTAATATTCAAAACGTTATAAACTTAATATTTATGTATATATAACACAAATAAATGTTAATTTGCTAAAATAAATTGTTTAATGAAATGAAGCGTTCATTTATCATATTTTAACTAAAACAGATTAATTTATTCACAAAAAAGTTTGATTTTTTTTACATAAAAACTCTTTGCTGAGATTTAAAAACCAACTACAGAAAAAAAAGGAACATTACCGCACTAGTGCGATAATGCAATCATTTTCGCACGCGTGTTCTATAAGCTGCATTATGTACCTAAAAGCGGTGTAATAAGAGCCACTTTACGCGCAAGTATGTTGAAAAATTATTATACAAATCTTTCTCGAGCATCTGTCTATTTATTAGTAAAAACCTGACCCTGAATGTAGACTTGCCCAGTTGTAGAGTGGGCTAGCATGTTGCACGTGATACTCCTATATCACGCTGGCATATCTACTACGATGGCATGAGAACTTATACTGCACCGGAACCACCGTTTATTTTTAACCAGTCCAACCCACATCACCAATTTACCCCGAACACGGGAACCTAACCCTTCCGTAACGTACGGGGTCAGAAATTAATCCATTTAAAATACATGCACAATCCACGGTATGTAACCGTATGAATAAATAAGTTGGAACCCGCACGCCACCAAAAAGCGGTAAGTGATTCTGTATCAAAATTATACATACAATATTAAGAGGGTATCGAGCCTGTTGTGCTGCCCTGAATCGTATTTTTTTAATTTCTAAACAATTAAACAACATTTCCAAAAAGCAGCGTACTTAACAAGGGTCAGATCAAATGTACCCGAAACCGACGAGCGTGTATGAAGCGACTTATGACTGTGGAAGAGGCGAAAAAGGTGTGTCAGGATCGTAGCCGTTGGCGATCCGTTGTCTCTGCCTACCCCAATGGGACACAGGCGTGAGTATATGTATGTATGTATGTATGTCCAAAAAACAAGAATATCACATTGTTGTCCAGATTGGCTTTCAATTTATCGAAACATTACGTATTATTATGTTTTGTGCTTGTAGTTATTTTCGGCGGTTTTCATGATAATAACTACAAACATGAATATCAGCCAAACAGGATTACAATGTGACATTCTTGTTTTTTGGAAATTTTGTTTAATTGTTTAGAAATAAAATACGATTGATGGCAGCAAAATAGGCTCAGTGCCCCCTTAAGCTCTCGACAGTTTATATTCCCCGAGATTCTAATAATACTGACAAAATAATTTAAAATTAATCTTTCACTCATCAACTCAACATAAAGATCCGATATTTTATTATTTTGGCATAAAAGCTGAACTATTTATTATAATGTTGCCCTTTTTACCCTACTACGGCAAAGCAAGTGTTATGATTGTATTTGCTTGTCATTAGTTATAGCTTTTAACGTTTTTTTAAACGACTTCACAAAAGGTGGAAGTGCTATTAGTTCTATGTTTTACTGTATATATTTTTTAGAATAAGAATAAGAATAATTTATTTGTGAAACATGAGTATGAGAACATTACAGTAGATGACAGGTTTTAGAAAGTCCTCCATATCTTTTTTATTCTTTCTTTATAGACTTGTCAGTACTAAGGCTCGCAGCACACTGTCCTCACACGGCCGCGTGCGGGAAGCTGCAGACTACAGTGTGCATTCGTTTTTTATGGACTCGTCGCACTCTTGAATCCAGTGGCAGCCACACGATCTACGGTGGGCGGCAAGCCGGCAACTCTACATGAGCTGGTACCAGATACAAGAGTTTGATTTAAAAATTATAACCTGCTTCAAAACGTTTAAAAAAAATATTGCAGCTGATGACTTTTACGTTCACATCTATCAGAACATTAATTTGTTTTAACGATGTCGCTGTAAAGTCGGTGTGATTCGCGACTGAGCTTGCAGTAATTTTTTGTCTTGGCTTCACACTGATATAAGAATAAGAATAAGAATAACTTTATTGTTAGAACTGGTACATAAAGGTCTTACATAATAATTACATGAACAAGCAGCTCTTACCTATTTCAGGCATACAATACAAATATTTAAAACATATTATCTTACATGCAAATATATCAAAATTTATACGCAACAACAAAACTTAAATGACATTTAAGACACCTTTGGATATGTACATTACATTAAAAAGCAAGCAGCTTCAATTACCAAAAAATACATTTAATTTCAATAAATAAAAAATAATATAATGTCATAAATTCGTCAAAATGTCAGATAATTGCCAATAAACACAACACACTCAATATCAATAAGATTAGAATTATAATGTTCAAAAATGTCAACGAGTCAAGATCAACAATAAAATATTATAATTTAACAGCATTTACATATATGTAGTCGTTTTAGCATAAAATTCCTCTATGTTATAAAATACATTTTCAATTTGCCACATTTTCAGTATTTTTTTAAAACTAATGATTTCAATAAAACAAATTATTGTTCTTATGCAGGGTATGCCTGCCAAGTGTGGCGATTATGGAAAATTCCCCTATTTTGGGGGAGGCCTATGTCCAGCAGTGAACGTCTATCGGCTGAGACTATGATGATGATGATGATACAGGGTATAAGGAAAAGAATCATTAAACTTGAACCATATACTCTACCCATAAAACTGAACAACTTGTATTATGGGAGCAAAAAAAGTTCCATACTAAAATGCAACGCCTACTCGACTCAAATGCATGCAACAGTTCTGTTGACGGAAATCGGTGAACAATACCTCCTCCTTTTTTGAAGTCGTTTAAAAAGTCGCGGCCACCGACCTAGCCCGTGTGCGGCGGTGCTAATACATGTTAAACAACCATTTAATTTTCCACTATAATCTCTAAAACATCGATATCTCAACGCCCACAATCGTATCTCATCAGGGATCAGCTTCCTCATCAGATAGTATTTAATATCTGGTTTGTTATCTACCTAGATGCAATCAACGCCTTTGGCTTCGTTTGCTTATCGAGCCTTTAGATTAGTATAGATAGGTAAGTTACTTGTGATTTTGCTAGAGAAAATAATGGTTTGTGGTCTGCGTATTTTATAATACGTAAAAAAAGGGTTTTTGTCAGAAAACTATATTAAAATTATTAAATATATTAAATAAAAACTATATTTCATTACGATCAATATTGGTAGGGACTCACAATCCGTCAATTCAGGGCTTTGCTTTCGTACTCAAGTGACACAATAGTACAACATGAGTCTTGTCCAAATATTATATTAAACTTGGGCACTAGGTAGATAATTATAAGTTTGGCAGATTTTAAAAGCAGTAATTAAAAATAAAAAAATTGTATGGCGTGGCTTGATCCCTTGACCTACCTTTTTGAAATATATTAATGGCTACAATTCGATCAATATCTTTGACTAAATATCGGCTAAAGCTCTTTATCAAAGAGAGGTCTTAGGTACATCGGAAACGATTCTCCATAGAACAATAGTTTGTCCCAGCAATGCAAAGCAGGGTATAATAGGCCTAAAGCTACTCAAAGCAAAACAAGGCAAGCTACCGTGGTTGATTCGAAACTTTTTAACTTTTAAGGGGGTAGTATTTATTAAGGAAATAAAATAGTAAAAGCACAAATAAAACCCTAAACTTAAACCATTCTAAGCATTCTAAAATATTGCTAGAATGTCTTCAAATGCCGAAAGATGATTCAAAATATCCACATTTCACCATAGTAATTCCCAAACTCTGTTCAGCGCGACAAAATAGTGTGTCCGTCGCTACTCATCATTTTATAGTACGACCAGGAAAATAATTCCGCTCGTCAATCTTTGTTAGCGCAGAGCAGTGCAAAATCGGTTATTCTCTATCTTGCTCCAACTCGAATAGCAGACTATGGATGCTTCGGCAGCGAAAAGGGTGCGAAAGCAATAAGCCAATAGCGGCAAGGTGTCACTTACACTTGGTCAATATAATTTCGCGCGCTTTTAAAATTTGTCAACTGCGCAGGTACATCGGTGAGGCTTATAAACCTGGTACTACTGTAATTTCTTGGCGCCAAAGGAGGACTTCGCATCAGTGTGCTATTAACGGGACCACTCCATTTTACCGGAAGTTAGCTATTTAGTATTAGGGCTAGTATCCTGTATACTGCAGCCCTGAATACGGGAGGTGCAGTATACGCAACACTGCCATAAATGATCTCTTGAATTGGCTCTCTAATAGCCATGTTTTTTCCTTCTTATTGCTGTCTCCCGTTTGCAATGGAGGGAAGTCGGATATTTCGTTTTCCTACTCCTCCTATCTTCTTTGATTAATTCATTGCGGGTTCCAAGACAGATTAGAGTCATCCCCCGGGCTCGCTGGATTTCGTTGTCCAGTGTTGTGAATGGTCGCCGCTGTTGATCCTGGCTTACAGGAGTTACAGCGGTGGGAATGTGTGGTGGGCCTATGCCCGAACTAAAAAAAGGTGCAGTATACAGGGTGTAAACTTAAATGCATTACTTACTTAACGATGTGCTTCAGACCTTCAAACTGAACAACTTTCACTCTTGGACCAACATTGAAATTGCGAAACAACATCAGTTGTTCTATAGAAAAAACTTCAATGGTGACTCGACCCAATGTATGAAACAGTGAACAGGACATAAATTTCTTTAAAATTTAAGGGAAACTTATGGAACAAACTGAACTTTATAAATTGAATGTAAATAATATGGATTATTAAATTTAAATTTATTTCACTTCAATTGTGGGGGTGTAATTCTAAAATAACTCTATGAATAAAAGGGATATCGATCATTATTCATAACTCAATCAAACTACTAAACAACCGTAATCCGATCTTAACATCCTACCTATTATTTTCTATTTAAACTCAAAAGCAGTAAACGGACAAAAAGAAATTCAAAGAGCTCTTGAAACCCGAAACTCATCCACTTGATTATAAAATGCAAAATTAAAAAAAGCTTGGGAACAAGAATAGTCAATAGTCACTTCATATTATGTTTACTGAGTAAACCACATGAGTTTCCGTAGTATCAGGTTTCTTTGCTACCAATGTTACTACAAAACTACATGTTACTATTAACGACACAAAAACAAACACATCGAATGCTACTTAAGAAGCACTTAAACCTAAAGGAATAGAAACAAAACCAGCCATGGATGTACAAATAGAAGAAGCAATAGTGGTCGTTAGAAACGATGAAGTTAAAATAGTAGGTAGTGAAGGGATTGAATATCCCGCAGGAGCGTAGTGGCAAGTTGAGTGAACTTCACTAACCTAAATTGCCTACAATGGAACCATTCTTTAACCGTTGAGAAATTTTCTTGACAGTGTCATATCTCTCGGAATATCAACAAAGATAAAAGTGACAAAGAAGCCTGGGAAAAGTTTTAGTTTTCCATCGTTGTTTTAATATTGAAACTTCTAGACGAACGGTGTCATTGAGTTTTCAAACTCACTTTAGTAAAAGGAAAGTTTTACAAAATAAACAAACAAAAACCTGCCTTTGCTTCACAGTCGGATAAAAACAATATCAGATTGTAAGCCCTGATGGTCATCGCCAGCTCTTTGATCTTTGAAGTGGAATTGCTGGGATAACATCGTTGGCAAGTAAATGAAGTTGGCTAAGGATAGGAAAGCAGGATACTGTACTTAACAGTAGCAAAAAATAGGTTAGACAAAAAAAAATTCGTGTCCAATAGGTAACATTAATTACTTTTTGAACAAACATTAGCTCTCTTGTGTTCGGAATTAATGTTGTTTGACCTTTGATAAGGACCATTTTCTAATTGCGGAGTTGAGAAGTACCTAGTGAAATGTAATAATTATGATTTTAGTTGTAAAAAATTTATTAAATAATCAAAAATAATTTAAATTGTAACAGAATCTGCTTCAGCAACATGCGTCGTCGTAATTGTAATAAATTTTTTTTTTTTTAATTTCAGTTATGATTTTGTTTTTAAAGATGTCGCAATAATCGGGTCTAAAAAATATTGTTAAGCTACAAACTTTTGTAGTGCAGTATTAGGTATACAGGGTGTTGGGGTGATACTTTAAGCGGTGATTGAACCTATCATACTGAACAACTTTCCCTAAAAAACCTATATTCGTAAAAAAATTGTTGGACCTCCCATACTAAATGCAATTAGCAGATCGAACTTATGTATGAAAAGTCGATTTTTTATTTGCGAATTTCCTATATGTTTCTTAGAGAAAGTTTTTCAGTATCATGGGTACAATCACTTCTTAAAGTAATGCAACTGTTTACCCTAACACCCTGTAGTACCTATATAACACTAGAAACAAATAATCACACATACATTTTTTTTAATAAGAACTTAGCAATCACTCTATAAATGACTTTTTATTGCGAACAATGTTATCGCTAGAGATTATAGTGACGAAAATTAAACACAATATTATAACAAGTCTGTATTCCCATCTACCTACTCAGAGTCTTTGCCACAACTCTAGCTTTTAGAATTTTTATGGTGAAAATGACGAGCCAAATGGTTTTAGGTATTTATAGCTAGCTAGACTAGCTAGTCATTAAGTCAGTCAGTCAATAAGAACACTAAAAGATTATAACATGCTTCGTATTTTCACTACTACTATTTAAAAAAAAATGAGCTGTTAGCAAAAGCCCAAACATATTTAAACCCGAATACGCTATACGTATGCAATCATGCACCTATGCAGCTATAAAGCCAACTCGTTGAAATCCGTGTGCGCATCTAAGCACTTGTAATTAGGGGCGTCAGACTCGCAAATTGCTGTGCATCAATAAGCGCTCTTATCTAGATGTAGTTAATTAAATCTCTATCGAGGCTGGGATCTGAAAGCGCCATGTTAATGTTTGTGTGTTGGTGCTGTTCGGAGCGATTAGTTTTATGCTGGGACTGCGATCGCGTTGACAGTGAAATTTTCTACCTTTCGAAGTGGGATTTTTCAAGGCTGCTGTCATGGTTTTGCTTCTATTTTTTTTTAATAAATGAATTGCGTTTTTCTGCATTGCAATTTTGCCAGTATCAAGTGGTTTATGTAATCTCAATTATTGTTTTAAGGACGAAAACACAAATTAAAGCTACACAAAATTGCGGAACCACATGGCTACCTAATCCGTGCGCCGAAGACACGTCCGCCTGAGAATGGTCGAGCGACGCCACTCTCTAAAATACTTCGTTTCACGACATCTTCTAGATGTTTAGTTGTTGGTATAAAGCAAGCTGTTCATTTGAAGCTTTTCAAGCTTTAGAAGATAGTAAGACTTGGTACCTAGCTTAATAATTTGAACTAAAAGACCAACACCAAAATCGAAAACCAAAAATCTTTGCGATAGAATAAAGTTTAATGTCAAATCGACACAGAGTAGTTTTTTAAAAAAGTTGGCAGTCTCGGGACGCCCGACAGAAGCGAAATATCTTTCCGTTTCATAACATTTAGCTGCTATTTGGCAATTGAGTTTTTTAGTGGAAAAAGTTTGAGCACTGATATTGATAGATAATTATTAGTTTTTGGCAGTTACGCAGATTTTATTAAAACATTTTAATTCTATTTTAGAACATGGTTGTCTGGAAGAAATCGCTTTTAGTGATAAGACCGCCATTTGTACGTTACCCTTACGTTCTTTTATTCTTTTTTCGTTGCTGTATGTTTTTGGTGTGCAAATAAAGAATATTTATGTTATTTTATGTTTTGCTTTCTTATTTATAAAAATGTATATCCACGGCTCTTCTTAATTCTGATTCATACATTTTATCTATCATTGCCAATCAAGTTGTAGTTTCTATCATCATTTTGAATGATTATCATCAGCGAATCGTACCTTAACACGTTCCGGGACAGTGACCGCCTATAGCCGTGATAACAATAAAAGTTCTATTGTGTCTCGTTCACTGCCCCGGAACGTGTTAAACTAGACTTTAAGTCAACTGACACAAAGTTTACCATTTCTCGTTGTTTATAATTCTGGATATGAATCAAATTTTGCTTTAGCTTGTTCAATATACTGCAGTCATTTGTTTTCTCTGCCTACACAAGTTTGAGGAATAAATATTTTGCAAGTTCCATAAATTTATTGATTAAATTAATAAAGGATTATATTGCACCGGCATCGCATAATAACTAGCTTTTGACAGCATCTTCGTCCGCGTGGATTTTGGAATACTTCAACATACCGTAGCACTGATTTTCGAAAAATCCTTCCTTAATGCAACCTTGCATGCCCTTTAAATTTATGTACTTATTCCACATTTCATGGTTCTATCTTCAGTGGTTTAGGCTGTGTCAGATGTTATTCTATCACAGAATTGTTTAATTAGTATCTATAATATCCCTGAATATACTTTAGGTTGGATAATTTGACTGACCACAATATCTACAACTAATTTCACATTAATATAATTATACTTATCAATACCAACTTGATTTTGGTATAAATGGGGCTTTTCCAGCCACTGCTGAATTATGCACGTGATCATCACCATCAAAAAAATTAAAGTTGCCTCCATGTTATTTTTGAGTATGCTATATGCCTTTTTAGGGTTCCTTAGTCAAACAAAGAACCCGTATATTTTCGTCTATTCTGTATGCCTGTCTGTACGCTCCGCTTTAATTACTAGCTCATTATTTCACCTATTGAATCGAAACTAAGCATGAAGACAAATAATGTGACAGTACTGTCAATAGATGGCGCTGAACGAAATTAAATTTCACTATTGTTTGCTTTTGAAGATTTCTTAAGATATTTATGCTAAGTCAGGGTAAGCTTTTCATGTAATGACTATGGAACCCTATCTTGGGTGAGTCCAACATGCTCTTGGCCGGTTTTTTTATTGTATGCCTTCATGTTGCTTCAAACAAAAATAGCCTTTTCATCCAAGCTTTTCAACCTTTCAATGCGTCATCAAAACCCTTCACACCTACGACCCTTTCACACATCGTTGCATTGAAATTTCAAGCTTGTTACTGAAACTTTACGGTCTTCAAAAAAGAATAAAACGGTTATGTAGCGACAGATGTCATGTCCACGACAGGCGCCAGTAGGTTGGCATGCTGCCAAAATTTGCAACAATTGACGCTTTCTATTTTTAGAAGCATCCTGTGAACGTACTGATTATGGCTATTGTGGAGATATTGTTGCTCCAGAGTTTTCAGGAATATAATAGATCTTTGGCAAGATGAATATAATTTGGAAGGACCATGGCACCTGACTGGTAGTCAGTACGTAATGTGACTACAATGGTACACTACCGAATATATTCTGTGACCGAAGTACCTATAAGAAAGAGTCCGCATTATACAGGGTGTAAGGGAACACCTTTCCGCAGACAAAATCGGTGAAATCACACCATCAAACTGAACAACTTTCACTATAAAGCCTACGTCAAGGAACGTTACAGATATCGTTAACCCAACTGGTTGCCGGACAACCCACTCCTGTTCTGCCTAATCTGGGCCACCACTTTGTTAAGGCTTTGCCCCAGATACGATCATTGTAATGATATGATGTACTGCAAGCATCATTGTTATGATATATGATGTTATGATACTGTCATCAAATCATTTACATTTCATTTTCAGGAGCAATATTGGCTTCACCACTAGATTATAGACTGGAAAGAGCACTTCGTGATTTAATGTTAATCTAGCCTCTAGATTGCTTTTTTTTCTGTAGAAGGTTTGGGCGTAAATTAATTTCTAACATTTATACCTCAGTTTTAAAATCTAGTTCCAAGAAGTATAGCGAGCTCAGCAATCATAAGATTTTCTATCAGTAGCGTTTATAAAACTATCAGCCTTCTAACAGTTCGAGAATGGTATCGATGATTCTCCGAGCAGGTTTTTTTGCGCGTCCTGACTTATAAGAAATACAAAAACTAAATTTTTGCATGTTTCATATTCTTAAACATTATAAGGGGTTTATAGCTAGATGTACAAGAGATTATACACGTCATCTAGGTCTACAACAATTCGTTTGAATAATTGTTATGAAAAATTGGATCAACTTTGTTTCTATAGAGCGAGGTCACGAGATTCTCTCAAATATTATCCACTGGAAAACAAATACGAGTATGTTATCACTATCAGTGAACATTTTTCTATTTATTAGGTGTGCCTCTCCCTAATATTGCACACACATGGGCTAAAGATGAGTCTGATAATCTTTTCAACCAAGAAAGCTGCATAAAACTGTCACCTAAAACAGAAATGTCTGATGTCAATTGTGAAGAACCATTACCTTGCGTCTGTTTCAAAAAAGCCGGAGACTAATTAAACAGAATGAATGTGGTACTATTGATAATGGTAGGCATACTTGAAAATGAAATTAGTTTGTTTATAGGTAAGTCGCATTGGGGATGTAATGATTCTACCAGAATAATATCATCATCTCTTTTTACTCGACTGCGTGACGCAAAGGAATGGTAATGTGTTTTTACATTATGAAATAGTGTATTTAAAAAATTTCTACCATAAACAAGCATTTCGAAAGAAGGTAAGAATGAATAAGCAACATTCCATGACTCGTCCTCGCTTCTTTAATACTTACTTAAAAGAGAAGGATAAGAATTCAGAGTCATGACTTCATGAGTTTTCATTGCTTGAAGGACTAATTTAACTACAAGACGCACCACGAAATATAAAAATACTAGCTTCAAAGCAACACTACATTAGAAGTAAGAATTTTTGTTGTTTCATTAAATTTATATCCGACTGCGCGACGCAAAAGAAGGGTAATGTGTTTGAGATGTGTACTTCTCTTCCATCGAACCCTATTTTAAACTTTTGCCGTCAAACTCCCAGCAATATTACAGTGAAATATCTCGGCAAGTTTCCTATGAAGGCGACACTCCGCTTTATTCAGTTTTCAGCGAGTGACCGCATTATGCAAAGCGTGTCAGGGGATGCAAGTCGAGCAAAGTTTGTCTCCTTTATTTATTCTCGAGCGGATAAACTTGATATTGTTGTGGTCGGTGTTAGAAAGGATTTGAGAAATGAGAGTGTTAAATATATGGCATAATATGACGCAAATTGAGATAAAAAGACATGTACTCACTTTTAGAGGTAACGTACCTATTTGTGCCAGTAGCGGTCGAGACCGCAGGGCCCTGCCTAGCTAGCATGCCACCCACGACAAAGCGTTTAAACGAGAAAAACGTCATGCGCGCTCTTTCTGGCCTACGTAAAATAGTAAAGATGGAGGCACATCTCGATTTTTGTCGTTTTCTCGGGGGTGGCATGCTAGCTAGGCTGGGGTACCGAAGCCAAAAACTTCATTAAATCCATTGGCCGTCGTTTGAGGGAGAGGGGCCGAGACCCCCGCTCCGGGTCGTACCTGGTTCAACACATTTCCCGAGCCATAAAGCGTGGAAACGCCACGAGCGTGATGGGCACATTTCAACCGGGTTCGACTCGAGGCGGGCTCTTTGACTGATATGATGTTATTTTAAGCGCGTTAGTTTTTTTAAACGCGGTAAGAACCCGTTAAAATGTTTATTTCTGGTCATATTTTAGTTTTAGGATATTTCAGTTTTATTATTAATTTGTGTCTATACATCTGTACTGTTAGTGTAAGTTGTTGAATAAATATACTTTAAAAGACATAGGAACATACTTAAATACTTTGGTATCTACATTTATAATCTACAATGTGATGGAAAATAGGCATATAATTACAGCCATATGGAATGTTAAGCCCATAGAATACAACAACTTATAGAAATGGCAGTGCTTTTATTTTATCTCACATTTACCTACTGATGGAAGACTAATAAATTTTGAGAAAAAAAAGAAACCTATGAATAAACCGAATTGTATTTCACGTATAATATTTTTTAACTGTTTGTAAAGATTATTTTATTAATAACTAAATTTTTTACTAGTGAATAACTTAATTTTCAATATGTTGTAATGTAAACTCAAAATATCAAATGCATTTCATGCAAATAATTATATACAGGGTGTAAGTGACAGCCTAGCAAATACTGAAACGGTGAACTCAGACCATCAAACTGAACAACTTTTACTATCGAGCCTACCTCAGGAGACGCGAAAAAAAATCTGCTGTCCCATATATTTGGGTCGGGTAGGTACAGCAGCTTGGAACAGCTGATTTTTTTCGCGTCTCCTGAGGTGGGCTCCATAATGAAAGTGGTTCAGTTTGATGGTCTGAGTTCACCGTTTCAGTATATGCTAGGCTGTATAATCTATACTATTATTAAACTGTAACAGGAAGTTTGTCTGTACTTTGAAGATATTAACAAAAAAAAGTTACGATATGGTTTTTAGGTGTCCCTGATTCCATTTCACCAATTTTTGGATTTTTTGTCTGTCTGTTTGTTTGTGTGTTTCTTTGTTTGTTTGAACGAGTATCACGCAAAAACTACTAAACCGATTTTGATGAAACTTTTTTTGTTTGATAGCTTATGATCTGACTTAAAATCTGGTATATAATTTGTGCGGACGAAGTCGCGGGTTAACGCTCGTGTATTATAATTATATAATTTTGTCATTTCTATTGTGTTCCTTCTATTGCTTTTACTGTTCTGTAATTGAAACCTGTGACACCCTAATTAGAAATGATTTAATGGAATATGATAGGTAAACTAGTAACACATGGTGAGACATGTTCGAAAGTGATATTATGGGACTTTTTATTGGAATTGATATGGAACTTAATAGTTAATGACTTTTATGATGATTCATGCATGAGCATTAGTATATACGGTCTAACAAAACTAGCTGAAACTATTTTAAGGGGATGATCAGACCATCAAACTGAACAACTTTTTCTATGGGACCAATATCGAAATCGCGAAAAAAAAATCAGCTGTTCTTGTTCTATACAAACGTACACGACCTAAATGTATCGGACAGCAGATTTTTATTCGCGATTTCGATATTGGTCCCATAGAGAAAGTTGTTCGGTTTAATGGTCTGATCATCCCCTTAAAATAGTTTCACCTAATTTTGTTAGACCTTATATACAATACTCACTCATGCTCATTCAGAGTAGAAATTGACTATAAATTATTTCATTATTAATTATTCACATTTTAAAAATTAGAAGCACCTGCAATAAAAAAGAAAAAAATATTTAAATAAAAAAAAAATGAAAATACACCAAAAATTTTTTCAATACTAAAAAAACATTTAGATAATGAGTGTATTCAGATAATGAAATTAAACTACTTTTCCTAAGGAACATGGGTCAAAAAACGAGAGAAATTGTTGGTCCTTCGAAATCGAAACGAATGTGCGAATCAGCCTCGATTATTAATGTCACAAGATCCCGTCCCTCATTCATTAATGAGATAATATGCGTCTAGATTGTAATCTATGAGCTCAAGCGGCGATCGTTCTGAGATACGTTGAAATATTTGGAGTAAGGTATTTTGAGTTGCGACGTAAATTTAAGTTAACTAATTAAAATTAATTAGTGTTTTGTGTTAATTTATGACTGTGTCGAAAGCGAATACGTTTTGATGCTTAAAATAATATTTTTGGTTTTAAATAATATTGTTGTAGTGTACAGACACAGTATAAAAAGAAGTACGTAACGCATCTAACGAATTAATTTTTTTGTGGATTATGTAGATCACAGACCGACTAAAATAATAAAAATCATAATGATGTAGTTAAGGGAACTTTGGTCAGAAATATTATAAGATTTTTTTTTAAACAAGGTTTAAATAATATTTGACGTTTTTTGTGGCTAAACAACAAAAATGAGACATCGTTAAAACTCGGGTGTAAGTGACAGCCTAGCAAATACTGAAATGGTGAACTCAGTCCATCAAACTGAACAACTTTCACTATGGACCCTACCTTAAGAAACGCGAAAAAAAATCAGCTGTCCCATGAAAAACTCATGTACCTACCCGATTAAAATGTATGGGACAGTTGATTTTTTTTCGCGTTTCCTGAGGTAAGCTGTTCAATAGTGAAAGTTGTTCAATTTGATGGTCTGATTTCACCGTATCAGTATTTGCTAGGCTGTCACTTACACCCTGTATAGTTTTAACGGTGTCTCAATTTTGTTGTTGCCGATCTTATGGGATGCCATTTGGATATCTAAATGGCACCCCATATGATCGTCTTGTCTGTCTGGCCAATCAAGTTTCTTTAGACTTTAACATTATGTATATACAAATAAACTATGCTGTATCTTTGTCGTATGAATAAACACTAAAGTTTTTTAGCCTCGACTTGCCCAGTATTTAACAATATTGTTTTTTTACTAGCCTATTTCATCCCACTGCTGGGCAAAGGCCTCCCCTTTAATCTTCCAACCATTTAACAATATTAGGTACCTAAATCCCTAGTTACCCTATACCTCAGAGGAAGGATCTCTTTATTCTAAAGCATAAAGTCAGCATCAATTTACGATTGTAGTAACGATAGTCTCTTTTGTCTTATGATTATGACGTACCTTTAATAATAGAAGGAGACGAAACTATATATATTTGCTTATGCGGCTGTCAATTTTTTTTTATGCTAGTGTGTGTGAAAAGCTTTGACTACTTATATGAGGACTAGTTACGCGTGTAATTGTACTAACAAACATTTCTGCCGCTTTTTGCGGGGGGCGATGTTACATGAAATCCGCAACTTTGGATTTTATTCCCCATAACTTTAGATTCTAATGAAAACTACTCTCGTGTCAAACCCAAACGTTCTAAGTTCGAAATTATTGTTTCGCAATTATAGGGTGTGTCGTTTAGTGATAAGGTATAAAATTGAATGTAAATGCACATGATCAAATTGATCTTATACCGTGACCGAGGGGAAATGCTACCGCAAGGCTAGCCCTTATAATAAATAGTCAAAGGTGAAAAGTGACCGTAAACATAAGAGCAGTTGTCAATTTGGTCTACTTGGTATCTTTTGTCCATACTACTTGACACCGTACACTCAAACACAAACATCCAAAAAGTGGACATTCTTGCAATGGTATGGCTCCCTCTACGCCTTTAGGTATAATCTCTTTTTCCCTAAACTCTGTATAGGACCACGCCCCCTCACATCGAAATTCAAATGTCTGCAAACATCAATGACGTTGAGTGTACGACAAACAACCGATGCGTTTTACTTAATTGAATGCCTAATGACTACGAAACATAGGTTTACTTATATTTTGGGTAAGTACAGTCTGTCGCGTAATAACATTACAAAATCATTAAAAAAATTATTTATCTTATAGGTTAACTAACTAGTTAATTGTTTTTAGAGCCCACGAGAAAAAATTTTTATTTATGCGTGTGCATAATTTTTTATTTATGTTTATGCGTTATCGAATCACAAACATTCAACCATCGTCACAAACAGTTTGTGACGATGGTTGAATGTTTGTGACTCGATAACGCATAAACAACTGAACGGATAGTTACTGTTACGGATAGTTACTGTGACAAAAACTCAAGATCATAACCTTTTTTGGGGTTGTCAGATACATCGCTACAACCATATTTTTAGGCAGTTTTAGCAAGGCTCAGCTTAAGGGTTTGAGGATGGAATGACGTAGCAAGTAGTTATAGTAGTTAGTTAGCCTTTCGCCCGTAAGTACTGCATTTGAAAACATGTCCCTAAGTCAGTTCCTACGATACCCTCGGTAAGAAATGGTCCAGTCTAATAATTATTTTTTTGTTAAAATTATTATCTTTCCGACAGTACAACGAAAGGCAAATATTGTGTTCGTTTAATTGGATTTTACATCGAGTCCTATTTAAGTTTCACTCGCGAGAAATTTTCGTGTGTGCACGTAGTAAAAACAAACGACAAAATGTTGAATTAATTGTTTTCGGTACATAGATTAAAACAATGTCTTTGATTATTTTGTTTTTTAAAAACAAATAAAACACGAAAAAATTTCTCTGGTTACTACGGTTGTTACCAGTAACATAAATAGACACCACAATTGACACGCAAGAATTTATGTTTATAAAATAAAGAGAATAATATAATCTCAGGACGAAGGATAAGAACTCTTTATGAATAGACGCGGGCGTCAATGCATTTCATTTAGAAAAAAATGCATGTACCTACCGCACGCAGCTAAAGTTGTTGTAGCCCTCTCCGTTTCGCAAGTGCTGACGTCATCTTGTCAATTTATGTTTTTTGTAGGCAGTGTCCGGGGTGTGGCGTGAGTTCCAAAGTTGTAAACATGCGCAGGTCTCTCCATACTATAACATTTTTTCTATTAAGAGGAATTTTTACCCTACCCACTACAGCACGGCTAGCATGCCACCCACGACAAAGCGTTTAAACGAGAAAAACGTCATGCGCGCTCTTTCTAGCATACGTTAAATAATAAGGATGGAGGCACATCTCGATTTTTGTCGTTTTCTCGGGGGTGGCATGTGAGGCCTACTGGGTATAGGCCTCCATTTGTCTATGCCACCTTCCTTTGATGTCTAAACACCGAACCCGACGGCGACACAGTACGAAGATGCAAATTGTATATACAACGTGTTAATGAATTAACGCAAAACTAGAAAGCAGTTTGTTCAGAATCGAGAGCAGAATCGAATTATCATGGTTTCAACATAGGAATTTTTTTTCAAAATATTAAATAATTTTTTTGCTAAGTTTAAAATTTACTGAGCCCGATGTCAACCCACCCTAAGGGCATACTCACCCTACTTACTACCAAAACAAGATTATTAAAATGTATCCATGATTACGTTAGCGCTTTCATTCATTGCTGAAATGATAACAAATCATTTTTGGCTCAAAACTTAAAATGCAAATAACTTTAAATTTTAAGTATCAAAATAATGAAATTATTGTTTCAATCTAATTACTTTGTTATACATCAGATGGGGTGTATGAGGTTTTGCGTTAATTCATTAACACGTTGTATACAGTAGTGTCGGCGCTGACATGTCGGCGGGTTCGGTGTTTAGACACCATTTTACCATTGTCAGCACACCACTACGCCCGGGCCGCCATGACCTACACTTTCCTTCCCTTCCCTTATTTAATACACCACTAATTTTGATTTAGTATCAAAATCTTAAGGGTGCATTCATCATCATCATCATCATAGGGTGTAAGGAAAATTTTATCATTAAAAAAATCAGCGGTTGCATACATTTGAGTCGAGTAGGTATTGGAGTTTAGTATGGAACAAATGATTTTTTTTTCGCTCCGATCGATTTGTTCCCATAGTAAAAGTTGTTTAGTTTGATGGGTAGAGTATGTGGTTTAAAGGTTAACTATACTTTTCCTTACACCCTGTATACGTCCCACTGCTGGGCACAGGCCCAACCTCAGGCAGGGTGTATGGGCGTTAGCTCACCACGCGTGCCAAATGCGGAATGGTAGATTTCACATACGCATCGGAAATTCGTCTTCAGCGCATGCAGGTTTCCTCACGATGTTTTCAATCACCACTGTTTGAGCTCAGTCGGTATTACGTAGGTACTTAAGTTAAAAAACTCATTGGTACATGGCATGTCATGGCAAGGGTGTATTTATACAGTGCAAATATTTAACTTTCCATAAGGAACACGGGTCGTAAAACTTCTTATGACCTATGCTTTGCCAGGAGCCCGATTGCGCTAAGTTAAAACATCGAAGTTCTATTCTTATCCAATTTCAGTTCTAATCACATTGCAATCCAATTACTATTCAACTGTGCTGAATTCCGCATCGCGCTAAACTCTATATAACTGACATCCAATAACGTCGGAGAGATTTGTCAAGACGGCTCTAACGGCTCTCAAGAGCAGTACCGCGATTAACGCAATACCAAATGTGTCAAAAGTTATGGTTCGTACGTAGTCCAATAACAATTCGATCACCGAATATTTACCGCGATTGCAGGCTAGGCATGTCTCACTCTCACTCCATAGCTCAGGTACGTTTGACAGCCGTACCCAACCGTGGGGTGCGTCGTCTCGTCGCTCATTGTCATAATGTCATAACATAAGGCACATTTTATTTTTCGTTCCTTCGAAAAATCGGGTTGATAGAACTATCTGTTACGGTAGTACCTAACTATTAAATAATCTGTGGCTTTGCTTTTGTTCCCTCGTCTATAATTGTTAGTTTTACAAAAAGTGTGCCATAAAAGAAAAGTTTACAAAATGTAACGTTCAGTGTGAATTAATTTTTATTAACAACAAAAAAGATACAATTTTACATTTATACATAGCCTAAAGAAAAAGCAAAAGAATTCATTAATCGGTAAATAACAGCTTAGAATTTCAGTAACCCATGCGTTTATCTCTAAGCAATTAAGCATTTACATAATTATAAAAGTACCATACAAGCACCATCTAGTATCATTTGTCGCGATCATTCACGTATAAAAAAATTGAAAGACCAGGCTGCATGTCACTTCATCAGCGGTACTCAGTACATCCATGATAGTTATGTAGGTACGTGTGTTAAACGAGCTAAATGATACAGAGGGTATAACCACGAAATTCGAATTTCGTTTTCGTTCCAGTATCAACTCTGCTCCAATGAAGTTGGGAAAGAAACGGTCACGATATATCGAAAATAGAAAGTCCGAGTATAGGGCCAGGTGTACATGAAGCTAAGTTGACTGGTTGGTTTAGTATTGATGTTTAGTCATAATTGGTCAAAGATTTCGGATCTTTTTCACAGATGAATGCGAACAGTGTTTCACACCATATGTCGTTAAGCAGACCCGTACGCTCAAGGGCGCCGCAAAATTGTCCTTCAGACCTATTGTTTGGTTGTTGACTTCCCCATTTTTCGTAGCCAGCTTGCTTCAGTGTTTCTCCTGTGAAATAAAATTGATTAAAACAGTTGCAAGATGAGAAGGATTAGCATAGCATAACCACGACGCAGCACCTCACGACAATATTCCCCGAGGGGGTAGTCAGAGATATTCTGAAACCTCAGACCATCCACGATTCAATAGTAGCACCGAAATTCTGTTCAGAGTAACGGGGAGTGAGCCCGTCGCCAGTTATAATGGACAGCCATTATAAGTGGCGACACGGGCTCACTCCCCGTAGGTACAATACATATCTTGAAATCAAGCATGCAGGTTTCTTCCACCCAATGTTTTCCTTCACCGAAAAGCCAGTGGTGATGTTACAAATCGTACATAAATTCCGAAAAACTCATTGGTACGATTTGGCCTGGACAAGCATCGAACCATCGCCTCCTGCACTGCAGGCAAGGTTACCACGTATGCCCAAGATACTTGAAGAGAAGGATTAAAAAAAGACATATCTTGAATCTATTCCGAACATCAGATGGCTGTCAAAAAAGCCCGTGATAATATTGCCGGTCAAAGCTTACTTGCTTTCAGGCTTATTTCTCTAGTCAGAAAAGTTAGTGCGCGACTGTCCCGCGGGGCATAGACGTTGGGGGAGGCGAGGTAGCACTTGTGATTGTCATTGAGCGTCGCGCTCTGCCCTACTCCGGTATACCACCCGCCCTCCACTTACATCTAGATACACGGGGCCCTGCGTGACGGTAGTGCACCAACATGTCTGACTATAGCGGTGCACTACCAGCCATTGTCTGAAAAAGTAGCTCTGTTTTGTCTTCTTTCACAAGTTTGAATATTTTTGAAGCCTTTAGCCCGGTCTGTTAGACACTTTTGTGGATCTGGTAATAAAATAACGTTGAATGTCGTATGTACTTAAATAACAATCAATGCAAACAATACCTTCAATGGTCAAAAACTCTCCATGTTCGCTCCAATCATGGTACCCAATATTTACAATATCCTTATCACCTGAGCCTATAATGACGCTTCTTGGATTTTTAGCGAATAATTCCTTGAGGACATAGCCTTCAGTGTCACTGTTTATTACTGCCAGATAACCTCCTTCAGCTGCGCATGTCATGTATGCGCGGGACCAGGTGCGAGGTAGACGATGGAATTTATAGCAGTGGCCTGTTCTATAGTCGAATTTGTACTCTGAAAGATGGAAAGACGACTCAATTGTTATGAGTTTATACACTTATTTATTGTTAATTTTCAATAGAGGAGATGCTTGGATCACCATCATCAGCCTATATACCTACGTTCCACTGCAGGGCACTGGCTTACCCTCATGTAGTGTGTTTGGGCGTTAGTCCACCTCGTGTGCCCAAGATGCTTGAATATTATTCTTCAACATTAAGGTACCTACTAGAGGCGATACCCAGACTACATTTTTTGTAACACTCGTTTAAGCTAATTTGCTCAACCTTACTTAGCATGGGCGCCCGCTGCACCGCGATGCTCCCCCTTCTGCTGATCGTGGTGCACAGATTTTGTTCGCGTCGTCTATTCTATACATAATTATTCAATATTTTTCAAAGATCGAATATAAATAAATTACAATCACAGGAACGGGTAAATGAAGGCACATAAAAATATTTGTAATAATTTGGAATTTTTAACTGACTTCAAAAAAGGAGGAGGTTTCTCAATTCGACCGTATTTTTTTTTATGTGTGTTCGCGGATAACTTCGTCGTTTATGAACCGATTGTGATGATTCTTTTTTTGTTGAAAAGAAGATATTCCAAGGGTGGTACCATGTTACCAGGATCTGATGATAGCATCCCAGAGGAATCGAGGGGAACCTTTGAAAATCGTAGTGCCGGCTAGTGCGTTTATTAATTTAAAGCACTACTTTTAAATTGAACTAATGAATTCACCACTGAAAATAGTGAAATAAAAAAAAATTAAAATTAAAACCCGCCTTCAAAAAAACTAAAACTTAAAAAATAATATTGCAGCCGATGACTTTTTCGTTCGCATCAAAAGAACATTAATTTGCTTTATAGAATTCGGTGTCAAGCCAAGCCAAAAAACTAATGTAAGCCCTGTCGCGAATCGTACCGGCTTGACAGCGACTTCGATAAAACAAATTAATGTTCTTATGATGCGAACGAAAAAATCATCGGCTGCAATATTATTTTTTAAGTTTTAGTTTTTTTGAAGGCGGGTTTTAATTTTAATTTTTTTTTATTTCACTATTTTCAGTTAAAAATATTTGTAATAATTTGGAATTTTTAACTGACTTCAAAAAAGGAGGAGGTTTCTCAATTCGACCGTATATTTTTTTTTATGTGTGTTCGCGGATAACTTCGTCGTTTATGAACCGATTGTGATGATTCTTTTTTTGTTGAAAAGAAGATATTCCAAGGGTGGTACCATGATACCAGGATCTGATGATAGCATCCCAGAGGAATCGAGGGGAACCACTACTTTTAAATTGAACTTACACTGAAAGCACTACTTTTAAATTGAACTAATGAATTCACCACTGAAAATAGTGAAATAAAAAAAAATTAAAATTAAAACCCGCCTTCAAAAAAACTAAAACTTAAAAAATAATATTGCAGCCGATGACTTTTTCGTTCGCATCAAAAGAACATTAATTTGCTTTATAGAATTCGGTGTCAAGCCAAGCCAAAAAACTAATGTAAGCCCTGTCGCGAATCGTACCGGCTTGACAGCGACTTCGATAAAACAAATTAATGTTCTTATGATGCGAACGAAAAAATCATCGGCTGCAATAAATTTTTTTAAGTTTTTAGTTTTTTTGAAGGCAGTTTTAATTTTTTCAAATACCCGTCCTCGTGTTGTTTTACAAAGAAAAAAGATATTCAAACCACATGCTCGCTTCGAAAAAAGGGATTCTTTCGAAGGCGTGGATTCTGAAGTTTCCATCACTACTGTAATTGCTATAGAAATATTTTAATCAAATCCTTTAAAGCATAGAGTCACTGTTCGATGACAATTTTCAGATTTATAAGGTCAAGATCTATATTATGCTATTGTTTTAAAAAATGCTTACCATAGTCAATAGTTCCGCATTCATTTTGTCTAAAGTCTCCGGCTTTTTTGAAACACACGTAAGGTAGTGGTTCCTCACAACTGACGTCAGACATTTTTTTTATAGGTAATAGTTTTATGCAGCTCTCTTGGTTTAAAAGATTATTAGGCTTATTAGAAGCCCATGTGTGAGGAATATTAGCGAGGTTCACGCCTGGTAAAAATAAATAGGAAAATGTTAGTTGATTGCACACTGAACACGCGCCATATAAACTAATTTTATCTTATTAAGTTATTATAGAACAACTAATGTTCCTCAGTGAAGTGTAGTAACCCGACCTGTGGTTTGTCAGGTCCCCGTTAATTGATGAGTATAATTATGAAAGTTATACATTATTATTTTGAAAAAACTGCTACATCAGATTTTTGTTTTAGAAATGCGAATTAATGCGAAATCAATAGAATTTTTAATTTCTAAATTTACTATAATAAAATATTCCTACGTTTAACTTTCGTGTATACAAAGCCATTTTTTTATTGGAATTTACTTTTATTTTTATCCATTATGGAACGTAAAACGTGTATGCGTGAGAAGTTGTTTGTTTGTGCAAAATGAATGTTCCCATTTATCTCCAAAACGGCTAGACCGATACGGTTTTCGGTAAAGGGTTTGTAATTAATCAGCAATGGTTTTTAGATAGGTGTTACGATGTTACCTTGCCAGGGGGCGCTACAGTAAATATTTTTCTTTCGTAAAATTGAGTTTTTGCGCATTTATGCCGAAACGGATTGACCGTTTTTTGTGAAATTGCTTGAGGTTTATTTGCAATGGTTAACCAACAAATTACGCACAAACCTTCAACAGAGAAAAAGTCTCCTCTAGAGAAAGTAGCGTGGATGCCAGTCAAAATACCCTTGGATGACTTTTTCTCCTCCATCAAACCGTCAAGTGCACTTTCTAGTATGTCGTCTAATGGTGAAGCCAATGTTGCTCCTGTAAAAAAAAAGGTTTTATATTAAATTTACATCACCTTGCAACTGCAATGTTAAAAGCATTGGTCTCCAATTTAGACCCAATCGGAGGTCATAAGGAACTTTTTAAAATTACATTGCAGATAATATCATTATTTAACGAGAAATGGAAAATCATCACCACAGGTTTAATTTTTTTTTTGTATAATATTTGCCTGTAATGGGTTTTGGAATAATTATTTTATTAACAAGAATACATGTGAGACAAAATGGCGGAGCTTCGGGGCAAGCAATGCGAATGACACACAAACACTCGAGAACAAACTTGCAACGTGACTTGTGTAATAAATAATCATCGTAATTTGCCATTTCTTTACATATCAATGAAATTTTCCTAATCAACTTTCATCATTATCTCCAGCTAAGGTATCAATGGCCGAAAATGTAGGATTAAAAAAAAAATACTTCAAAAATAATATGTAATTAGTAAAAATTTTATCGAAAAAATACGTAGGTACCGCTTATTTTTAACCATATTTTTTATTTATACAATAAAAATGCGGAATAAAAAATTTCACTGTAAAGGTGTTTTAAAATCAATGACCTATCTATCTGATATAATTTATGTTAAAAAAACTTACCTTCAAGGTGACATCTGAGACGAGCCTCTCTAAAATTTGCTGGTATTTCTTGATACTTGAGGTAACCATTCACTTCACCATCAAAAATATAGTCAGATCTAAACTTTGGATCTGCAAAAATGTTTGTAATTTTGTTTTATTCATTATTTTCAATGAAATAAAGAAATGGAGAAGGTAATCTAGAAATTAATATTCATTAACTAAATTAAATTAAAATTTCTATATTATCCGATGTTATTTGTAAAATTAAATTAATAATAAAATATAGGATTGAATGTCAAGATGAATTTAGTAAATAACAATGCAACAGAAGACATATAAATAATAATTATCTTCAATAGTTAAGACAAATTGAGATGAAGATAAAACATACCAATGATAACCACTATACGATAATATTAAAATTTAATTTACCGTATGGTTCCGCAAACAGTACCATTAGATATCTAATGTGCTTCGGTATGTGTTTAATAAGGTAGTTTAAGAAGAATAAGGGACCCGAAACGCTACCCTGAAACACGCAATGCTTTATCGTCATAAAATTTGACCTGCATTTCTTTTCGATTTCTGAAATACTACATTATACGTGTCAATAACCCAATACCCAATGAATTGATTTTTTTATTATCTAATAAACAGGGTAGAATTTGTGTTCCAATCAGCTCTAAAATGTCATCAAAATTATCGAAAAAGTGTTATTATTGGTCAAATTTCTTGCTCTTTCTGTTAAAATTTCATTAGTAACATTAGTTACTAATATTATAAAGAGGAAAGATTAGATTTTATGTTTGTCTGTATTGAATACGCTACGTAACTACTTAACCGATCTGAATAATTCTTTCACCATTAGAATGCTACATTATCAGTGATGAACACATAGAAATATTAATTTACTACGTAAAACTGATAAACATAGGCTATATTTCATTTATAAAATGATTTAGTTTAGATATTCGATATATATATATTTATATATATGTATTTATATTATAAGGAGGAATATAAGAGCCCTTTCACACGAGCGATTTTATTCGGCGATTTCTCGGCGGAGCGAGCACTTTATTATGCCGCGTGCTCGCTGCGATCTCGCTCAGCCGAGAAATCGCCGAATATAATCGCTCGTGTGAAAGGGCTCTAAAGTATATTATAAAGAAGATTTGATTTTTTGTTTGTTCGGTTGTTTGTTTGTATTGAATACGCTCCGAAACTACTGGACCGATCTGAGTAATTCTTTCACCATTAGAAAGCTACGTTATCCGTAATGTCGCGCAACCTACTTTAGTGCAATATACACTCTCGACTGAGACGGACACAATTAACAGTTTTCTTCAACATCCCGATCCTTTCGATAACGTTAACATAACATTCAACATACAACATAAATAGTGTAGGAGTCACACATCGCTACTACATGAGACTAGATTTTATTGATGCAAGATAAAATATACAGCTTTTAAACACAAAGAGTTTCATCAAAATAGTTTTTGCGTGATGCTCGATCAAACACTGACTTTTACAGTTTTATAATAGTGTAAAATTATGACCACTTTAGAGTTACATGCTTACCACTAGCTAAGAGCGTTGCTTTTTCATCATCATTATCACCTTTGGAAATAGTAATGAGAACCAGAAGCGTCAGCACGTGTCCCAACATGTTGACGTTGAGGGTTCTATGTCAAGTGAAGTATTATTAACACCCGATCAGTTTTGTATTTAATTGATAACAGTTGATAGCGAGTTTGATAACTCTTTGATAAGACAGTTCTTTGTTAAGTGGTCAGACTTTATATTTATTCTACGTTCGTTTTGATTCCCTTAAAATTATTATAGTTAAAATTACTAAAAGACATTGCCCACGTGAGGAAGTGTATTCGTTTCGGGTCGTTTCGCAGCTGGTACATTTACCATAGGTATGATCAAAGAACACATAAATCGTATGATAGCTGAAATTATACACAGGATAGGAGGAATATCATGCTTCCCATGGAAATGGAATTATCCAAATCCAAATTTGCTGTTTTGGAAATGTATCTAGACAAATTTATTTCATACAGTCGTATTTAGGCATTATACACCACTAGTTTTTAATTACTAACTTTAAGGGTGTATTCAGAGAATGAAACCAAATGACTTTCCCTATGGAACATGGATCGAATAATGAGAAAAATCTTCCATAAAGAAGTGCGGATCAGCCAATCGACTTTCTATGGGTGGTCCAAAAATGATCGTTTTCGACCCATGTGCTTTCGGGAAAATTGTTTAGTTTTAAGGTCGCTTAAAGTTCTGTAAGTAATTAAAAACTAGTGGTGGTACCTACATAGTTAATTACTAGGCATTCTACGGATTTCATAGATTTTCGATAACACATAATGTATAGCATGCATAAATTAAGATTGTGGTTAAATACTAAAGTTTCACGTTTAAAACCATTAAATTGATTATAGTGCTATGAAGGTCTTAACAATAAAAATATATTATTGCAGGAGTTAATATTTTATTTATAAGAAAGTCTTGTACTTACTGTTTACAGCATAAAATAAAAAAAATAAAGTTATAAAGGTTTGCCAGAGAGCTATAGAGCACAGCATTCTAGGTGTTGAACGAACCGACCGAGTCGAAAACACCACGTTGCGCTCCAAAACTCAAAACTGATTAGCCGACGTCGGAAAGAAAAGCACTAAACTTAAATGGCAGATGCATCCTGAGAGATGGGCAAAAACCATCATGCCCTGATTCCCCGAAAACAGTCGGCGGCGTTCAAGTCGACCCAGGAACAGGTGGCGGGATGACCTGGATAAATTTGTCGACCAGAGGCCAAAGGTTGCCCAAAACAGGAACGAGTGAAAGATTAAGCGAGAGGCCTTTGCCCAGCAGTGAGATGAAGTAGGCTAACATAAATATAAAAGAAATGTATCTCAGGCCACAGCGAGAGAATCCATCATAATATGCAGTAAATAATTAGGCTTAACTGATACAGATGTAGGTAAAACTGAAGGTTATTCTTGTACTTTAGTTATTTCTTGTCAAGGATTTAGGATCCTTTTCACAGATAAATGGGTTAAGTGTTTCACACCAGTTGTCGTTGAGTTCGAGCGAACGCTTGACGGAGCCGCAAAATTGTCCATTAGTCCGATTATTTGGCTCATCATCACCCCATTTTGCGTAGCCCGCCTGCTTTAGTGTTTCTCCTGAAAATGCAACAAATGCATCAATTTATCGCAACACATAATTCTCAATCTTTTACATAATATGTCGTCTGTGCACCTATACTAGGTAGGTTCACCACTCTGCGAGACCGTCATGGTCCAGAAGAAGAGCGCAGACCGAGACCGCGAGCGGGCAAATCCCGCCCGAAGACGGAGATGCCGGGGACGCCATGTTGGCCCCCCGATGCGTCACCACAACGCCCCGGGATAGGGGCGCCCAGAGTCACGGACGGTCGGAGAAGGGGCTCAGGCCGTCCGTTTCCAAGCGACCCCTGGAAGCGCAGAGACGCTGTGGGAATGTTGGCCCGGCATCAGTGCCGAGCCAGGAGAGCATCGGCGAAGCGCGAGAAGGGCCGTGGACGCACATTGCTTCCCGATGGCCCTTCGACATGCGCTGAGGTGACCACCGAGGGGGTTTTAGTGGATAAAAATCCCACATAACCCGACTCTTCCCCTAAGGAGCCGGGTATCTTTTGAAGATTTCCCCCGCGAAACCAAAAAAAAAAACGTAGGTTCACCACAGCTCGTTAACTTGTCGCCGTTCTTCATCTCATTCGCTTTTGTTGACGTGTTGTCCATCCGTTATTAACTATGGATCTCATTCATATTGTAACAATCAATACATACCTTCAATGGTTAAAAACTCTCCATGTTCACCCCAATCATGGAAGCCAACGTTTGCAACATCCTTATCACCTTGGCCGGGAATAATGTTTGCAGGATTTTTAGCGTATAATTCCTTGAGGACATTGCCTTCAGTATCACTGTTTATTATTGCCAAGTAACCACCTTCAGCTGCGCATGTCATGTATGCGCGGGACCAGGTGCGAGGGAGACGATGGAATTTATAGCAGTGGCCGGTTCTACTGTCCAATTTGTATTCTGGAATGGTTGAAATAGAAGAGATAATTGAATGGAATTGATGTACAGAAACGCTTGACTGAGTGCGATTGTAAACAGCAATATTAGATTAGTCTAATAATATAGCTACGACTTTTATTATGACTTTTATTTCAGAGCTACGGTCAATTTATGGCAATCGCAAGGGTTGAATATGATGATGATGATGCTTCATGGCCGTGTTCGACCACAGCGACTGATTATGGCTGTTGACTTCGAGAGCTTCGTTGATGTGCTCTTAGGTGGCTGATGTAGCCTATCTTGAATATACGATGCAGTCATATAGGTAGGCGTGACTTGTGTCAACGCCCTGACACGAGTTACGCCTACCTCTATGGATGCAGTCACAGATATCATTTGACTAGGTTTTGTTTCAATCAATATTTCGAAAAAGCTTCTAGCCATTGGTTACTTTATCTAATAAACAGTTGATTATTGTGTCCTTAATTTGCACATTGTAGTAATTTTACTTCTAAAACAACTTCTTTGATCAAATTATATAAACAAATTAATCAAATGCCATTTATTAATTTGGTCATCTGTATACTACTTATACATAATACTATCATCATCATCTCAGCCAAAAAACGTCCACTGCTGCACAGAGGCTTCCCCCAAGGGTCGCCACAACGACAAGATCTGCGCTGCCCTCATCTAACGGGTTCCTACAACCTCTATCAGGTCGGTCGCCATTTGAGAACTTTTAAACCCCATTGATCGGTCATCTGTTCTGCAAGCAATTTTTCTGTCAAGCAATATTTCCCACCCATTGTCATCTGTACCTGTAGGTATAATATGTATTTTAGAATCCTTACCATTATCAATAGTTCCACATTCATTCTGTCTAAAGTCTCCAACTTTTTTGAAACAGACGTAAGGTAATGGTTCGTCACAATTGACGTCAGACATTTCTGTTTTAGGTGACAGTTTTATGCAGCTTTCTTGGTTGAAGAGATTATCAGGCTCATTTTTAGCCCACGTGTGTGGAATATTAAGGAGATGCACACCTGGTTATAATAAATTGGTATAAAAGTATTCACTATGTTACTGTGTTAAATAAAAATATTGAAGAGATATACAGGGTGAAATTGATATCATTAGCATCCTAACAACTAAGAGTTTAAAAGGATGCTAATGATAGCCTCTAGCCTCTTGGTAGCCTCTTAGGCTACCCATCAAACTTAACTGCTGCAGGTTCTGCGGAGAGGACATGGAAACTCCCCCACACATTCTCTGCGATTGTGGTCCATTAATGTACAAACGAAGTATTCATCTTGGCAGACAGGTACTGGCTCCAGATGAGATACAAGAACTCCCTGTATCCCTGTTAAAAATCTACTGCGATACCTAACTACTGTAGGGATTAATAGGGAACTGTAGGAGGGGCGTTTACAAAAGATCAGCGTTGGTCGAAGTGGCACAGACGCAAATCTGTTAAGGCCCCAATCACCCAATAATAATAATCCTTTTAAGGAGTCTACCCATCAAACTGAACAACTTTCACTATGGGAGCAAACCGATCGGAGCAAAAAAGAAATCAGCTGTTGCATACATTTGAGTCGAGTAGACATTGCAGTTTAGTATGGAACAGCTGATTTTTTTCCTACTCCGATCGGTTTGCTCCCATAGTAAAAGTTGTTCAGTTTGATGGGTAGACTCTTAGTTTAAAAGGATGCTAATGATATCAATTTCACCCTGTATATCGCTCTCCATACAAAAGTAAAGTTTATTTTTTAAAAATTTGTATATAAAGTTACTATTTTGGATGTTTCTACAATGTGCCTGTGGTTTGGCATTTTCCTATTCAATTATTATTATTATTCTTATCTTATTGCACTCTAAAGATTATGAATCACAGGTATTAGAGAAATTACGCATTTGTTCTGTATTATTAATATAATAGTTAGATAAGCTAAAACTGATCTGAAAATTAATCATAATGTTAAGCATAAAATTATCTTTTTAACGGGTTCTTACAGTGTAAGGATTTAATGTTAATTAATAACCGCGTAACTCCCAATTTTTTTTTTAAATAGTTATTGCACAAACCTTCAACAGAAAAGAAGTCCCCTCTAGAGAAAGTAGCGTGGATACCAGTCAAAATACCCTTGGACGGCTTTTTCTCTTCCATCAAATCACGAAGTGTTCTTTCTAATCTATAATCTAATGGTGAAGCTAGTGTTGTTCCTGATAAAAATAATTGCACAGTAAGTTATATTATTACATATTTCACTCTTACACAAATACAAATGTAGTCTCTCTGACTTGGGGACTCAAATATTTTCAAAGCATTTTATTTTTTAAATCAATCTTGCGTTGCATTTTGTTTAAAACAACCTGCGGCGGTAGTATGACAGTGTCATCGCTCTCTTTCTATTTGCGTGAATGAAGGAGATAAAAGGCGTGACGCATTATGCTACGGCTTCTGCTGGGTTAGCATGTTGCACGTGATACGACTATATCACGCCATTTATCTCGTTTGTTCGCGCGCAAATAGAAAGAGAGCGAAAGCGTGATAGCTCTATATCACGCTGGCATACTACGACCGCTGGTCACATTATCGCGCATATCGTCTCGATACGTTATATAAGGTCTAACAAAATTAGCTGAAACTATTTTAAGGATCCCCTTAAAATAGTTCCAACTAATTTTGTTAGACCTTATATAACGTATCGAGATCATCATCCGATCAGACTATCAAACTGAACAACTTTTTCTATGGGACCAATATCGAAATAGTGAAAAAAAGTCAGGTGTTCCATATATTTGAGTCAAGTTACGTTTGCAGTTTTGTATGGGACAGCTGATTTTTTTTTCGAGATTTCGGTATTGGTCCCATAGAAAAAGTTGTTTAGTTTGATTTTCTGATCAACCCCTTAAAATAGTTTCCTAGACCTGAAGGGGGAAGCGAGAGGGGCATCACATTCCAGAGAGGTGCAGAGATAATGTGACCGGGTTTTAAATTTTCTGACGTACATGCACATACGACAATTTACAAATTTAGATCAACAATCATACACTGACTGATGGATGGGATATCGAAATCTCATGATAAATATTTACCAGAAAAATAATTATTTCTATAGAATATGAAATCGTATGTTAGTTGATGGATGTTGGACGATAAGCTATTACCTTCGAGATGACATCTGAGACGAGCCTCCTTAAAATTTGCGGGTATTTCTTGATACTTGAGGTAACCATTCGCTAGACTATAGAAAACGTAGTCGGATCTAAAATTTGGAGCATCTGCGAAAAAAGGTTGTCAAAGTCATTATAAATCTCTGGATTGGATACTTTTATCCTATCTTTATCCTAGTCTAAACTATTATAAAACTGTAGCAGAAAGTTTGTCTGTACATTGAAGATATTAACAAAAAAAAGTTACCATGTGGTTTTTAGGTGTCCCTGATTCCATATCACCAATTTTTGGATTTTTTGTCTGTCTGTTTGTTTGTTTGTGTGTTTGTTTGTGTGTTTGTTTGGGTGTTTGTTTGTGTGTTTGTTTGTTTGAACGAGTATCACGCAAAAACTACTGAACCAATTTTGATGAAACTTTTTTTGTTTGATAGCTTATTATCTGACTTAAAATCTGGTATATAATTTGTGCGGACGAAGTCGCGGATTAACGCTCGTAAAATTATAAATGTAAATGTTTGGAACGATGTTTGGATGTTTTGACCTAAATGTTTTGTAAATGTTTGTAACGATGTTTGGATGTTTTGACCCAAATGTTTGGCATACATACAAAAAAAATATACAGGGTCCTTCTTATTATTCTTTCGGTTTTTTTCTCTATGGGGCCGATGCCAAAATCGCGAAAAAATATCTTTCTGCCGCTGCTCATACATTTTAGTAGGTAGATACAGAAGTTTTGTATGAAACATCTTTTTTTCATGTTTTTTGAGGTAGGCTCCGTTGTGAAAGTTGTTCAGTTTGATGGTTTGAGTTGACCGTTTCAGTCTGCGGAGGGCTGTCCCTTACGTCCCCGTATGGCACAGACTATTTTAATTTATAAATGCTTTGAATGAGTTTGCTTACCAGTTTCTAAGCGCAGATCTGAATCATTATCATCAGCTATGCATGATGCAATAAGAAGAAGGAGCGTGAGTACGTCTCGAAACATGTCGAGGGTTCTGTTTCAAGTGAAGTACTGACAAAATGCGATGATGTAGACCTTTTTAAGGTTCCATACTTCAAAAGGAAAATACGGAACCCTTGGGGAGCTGTTTCTTGTCCGTCCGTCTGTCCGTCTGTCAAGACCCGGGAACTAAAACGTTTCTTAGGAACGGGTAGCGGAATCAAGTTGAAATTAATATCAGACGCTAAGGTTAGGTCTACCTACGGTCTCTTGGAGGAGTTAAAAATTCAAGATACTAGATAAACGCTAAAGATATGCGACAAATTTTGATAATCTCAAAATCACTCACCAAAGTCAATAGGGTACTTCCCGTTGACTTACAATCATGAAATTTGGCAGCACCAACACTCTCCTCGCCCATTGCAGAGCGGTTCCAGTGTCCCATCATTGGGCATTGGACTAGCCTGCATCTGGTCTCTAGGCCCCTTTTTGTTAATGTTAAATAAAAAAATGTAAATTTTTTGCCACTACCATAATTTTAAGTCATTGGTACTAACACTATGGATCTTTTATCTGATACAAAATAAATGAATTGGAAAAAAAACAAGGTTTCATAGCACAAGTGAAGGAATAAATCCGAAATAAAAGTTAATTTGTATATAAATCACTTAAATTTATTTTTCGATTACAAACTTACATTTCCAGTTGGAGCATCCGTGATCATAATATTATAGACCAATGTAATATGGGACAAAAAAATTCTACTTCAAAGTTAAGTTTTTCCTTCATAATTTAGTTAGTACGGAACCTTCAGGGCGCGAGTCCGACTCCCGCCTGGCCCTTTTTAATTTAATATAACGTTCTTTATAGTCTGCTTCTATATTTTAATGAACCGAATAATTATATTATCACGGTATTTTAGATTCCAATTTGTTAGGCTAGGTAGTTACTGTGAGTAACATTTTTACATTTGTGCCTTTTAATCTTTTTGATTTTATTTTAGCAAAAACCAAGGTTTTTGCTCGTAATTCCGTATGCTTGAATTTATTTCATGTCATACGCTTGATATACTAAAGTATGTTAATTTAAAAATGTACCTTCGTCAGTTTTACACGAAGAATTTCTGGATAAACGTATAGGTTTTGAACTGTGGAAACTGGATCAAAATCGATTAAGTTATTTATCCGTGATTCTAGAATATCGAAAGATGATTGATTGATAGTTTTAGCAAAATTTCTGTCCACCCTGAAATACTTTCGTGAGCTTGAACTTATATTTGAGAACAGAATATACTTGTAGAAGCCATAGTGAGTTCGACTCACACTTGGCCGGTTTTTTTAATCATTTCGCACCCATCTAAAATAACATCGCTTTCCAATCTATAACTATTTGTTATGATTAACCTACACGCCAAAAACTAATGACATAGTGGGTCAATTCAAAACCACATACACTATCATATTTTTCTTAGTTTAATACTTATATTCTAAGATGCACCATATTTCTCCTGTCGAAATAATAACGGTACGATTCTTAATTACCAGTTAAACTGTGTTCGTAATAAATCATCGTAATAGTGTGGTGTAAAGGCTTAACGAACTTAAAACAAAAGATCACACACACACACATAAATACACAGAAACACACCAATCACCTTTCATATGGTTAGAAATTATTCTGCATTCAACTACATATACATATAAGGTCTAACAAAATTAGCTGAAATTATTTTAAGGGTATGCTCAGACCATCAAACTGAACAACATTCTCTATGGTACCAATATCGAAATCGCGAAAAAAAAATCTGCTGCCCCATACAAAACTGCAAACGTAACTCGACTCAAATGTATGGGACACCAGATTTTTTTCACGATTTAGATATTTGTCCCATAGAGAAAGTTGTTCAGTTTGATGGTTTGATCATCCCCTTAAAATAGTTTCAGCTAATTTTGTTAGACCTTATATTTTGAAGATAATATAATATAATATGTATATATATATATCTTAGACATTGTCACACAAATTATCTAGTCAAATTTAAAGTACCTGGACTTGTATAATTTTATAGAATACTTAAATAGATACAAACATCCATGACTCGGATACAAATACTTGCTATACAATCAGTATTGTTAGGTACTACGGTCATCGTCAGCCTATAATGCGTCCCACTGAGGTTTAGCTAACTAATAATTGCGTCATTACATGTAAGGCCTAACATGATAATAGCATATAACTTAATCTATTTACAGGCGCTGCGCTGCATGGCCGTCGGCTGTTTTACTTGATTTCTCCGACACTGCTTGTGCTACAGCGTGCGTTATAATTTTTTTAAATCTAGTATTTATTTAAGAAGTTGGGGGGGGGGGGGGGGGGGGGGGGGTACGCCCTATTTTACTACAGAAGTCTTATGACGATTTAGTTTCTATTTCAATTTTGTTCTATGTGGGAGGGGTGTTGAAGAATTTAAGTCTTCATGCCAAATTTCGAATCAATAGATGCAAAAATGAGCAAGTAATCGTGGTGGGGCATACAGACAGATAGACAGACAGAATGGACGAAAGTATAAGGGTTCGTTGTTTGACTAGGACAGCCTCGTATCAGCGTACTGCAATGTATAACACTGTTATTGTGTACAATAGGTTGCCCCAGGCTGTCAAGTCTCTCAGTAGTCATAAATAAATAAATATCTTGGACATTGTCACACAAATTATCTAGTCACATTTAAAGTAAGTACCTGGACTTGAAAAAACTGCAAACATAACTTTACTCAAATGTATGGGACAGCAGATTTTTTTCGCGATTTCGATATTGGTCCTATAGAGAAAGTTGTTCAGTTTGATGGTCTGATCATCCCCTTAAAATAGTTTCAGCTAATTTTGTTAGACCTTACATACATACAAAAATAAAATAAAAAATTACTAAAAATAATTAAAAAACATTGTGAAGAAGCTAAAATCAATGCTTGTAACAATGTGTCCATATAATTTAAATGAATTTCTTAAAAAATTACTAAGCATTTAGGTACCTATTGTATCAATTAATTCATTGACATCGTTGTATCTTTATTATTGTTCTATACTTCGTAGTTGACATTGTAAATTTAATATTGTTATTTAATAAGTTATTCTTAAGCTACACATCTGGGTAAAATTGCATTGGAACCCAATTAAATAATGTAACACCACACCTCTGTCATCATCATCATCATCTCAGCCGATGGACGTCCACTGCTGGACATAAGCCTCCCCCAAGGATCGCCATAACGACCGGTCCTGCGCTGCCCTCATCCAACGGTTTCCCGCCGCCTTCACCAGGTCGTCGGTCCACCGTGTGAGAGGCCTACCCACGCTGCGCTTTCCGGTACGCGGTCGCCACTCGATAACTTTTCGGCCCCATCGGCCATCGGTTCTGCGAGCAATGTGTCCTGCCCACTGCCACTTTAGTTTAGCAATTCACACCTCTGTACATACACGCAATTTAAGGCTGAATAAATAAATGAAATGACTACGGAACCCTAAAAACGCAAGGTTCCTGATTTACCTCATTGAATCCTAAAAAGATAAAATATCTCTCGAAAGACACCTGGGACATTAGGGCGGATCTTCTAGAGTTTGCCGATTTTGCACAAAACCTAGAACACAAGAATGCTATTCGCGTTTTGTTGCCAGACGTAAACGGTCTTCTGCCAAATAAGCAGTTTCGCGAAGATTTTCGAGCTGGATTTAAGTTGCCCTTGTATCTTTTATAGTGTGTATAATGTATTTCTTCGAGATAAAGTTACTCTTGTCTTATATTTATTATGATGAATTATCTTTACGAAAGTTTTATTAAAATACTCAATAATAAAAAGATTTAAAAAATATGTTTGGGTATGTCACTGGGAGATTTTATAACCAGAAATGTTGATATATTTATGGAAAAAACACAGGGCTATAGAAGGCATTACAAAAATACAAATACACATTTAAGGGGGGTTGTTTAGACCATCAAACTGAACAACTTTCACTATGGGATCAATATCGAAATCGCGAAAAAAATATGATGTTCCATACTAAACTACAAATCGACGCGACCTATCTGGTAATTGCAATTATTGAGCAATTGCACTTATAAGAATCACGATTCAGTTCTTCTCTCAATAGACTTATGTCTAGTCATCTAGAAGGCAGGTGTTAGTATAAAGAGAAGGACTGAATTGTGATTCTTATAAGTGCAATTGTTTCATAGTTGCAAGTACCAGGTAGTTGCAATTACAAGACTCCACCTTATTACTTTTTTTATCGCGATTGAGTCGCATAGTGAAAGTTGTTCAGTTTGATGGTCTAAATAAACACTAACAAAATTTTAAATGTTTATTTTTAATTTTGTAACACCCTGTATAAGACTAAAGTTCCCAATTCAGTCAGGGTGTAAACTAAAATATGTCACATACTTCAAGTTGTTCTTCACATCATCAATCTGGAACACTTTCACTTTGTGAGCAACATTGAAATCGCAATTACTAGTTTTACCTTAGATTTGCATTTTTGACTGTTTTATACAAGGTGTTTGGGTAAACAGTTACATTTCTTTAAGGGGTGATTGTACCTATGATGCAGAAAAACTTTCCTAAAGAAACCTATAGGAAATTAGCAAAAAAATTTTGAACTTTTCGTACTAAATGCAATCAACTGATGGAACGTTTGTATGAGAAGATATTTTTTTGCGATTTCCCTAGTGTTTTATTCTGAAGGTTGTTCAGTATCATAACAACAGTAATGCAACATGTCGTCCCTTACACCCTGTAGCCTGTAGTATAATTAAATGTTCTATAGAGACATATGACTATTTATATATGGACTGGTTACGCGTGTAATTCTACTAACAAACATTTCTGCGACTTTTTGCGGGAGGCGAGGTAACATGAAATCCGCAACTTTGGATTTAATTCCTCATAACTTTAGATTCTAATTTTGTATATTAAAAATCATGATAAGTATAGTCTCGTGTGAACCCCAAACGTTCTAAGTTCGAAATTATTGTTTCGCAATTATAGGCTGTCTCGTTTAGTGATAAGGTATAAAATTGAATGTAAATGCACATGATTAATTGATCGTATACCGTGGCAGAGGGGAAATACTACCGCAAGGCTAGTCCTTATAATAAATAGTCAAAGCAACCAATACACGACAGGTATTCACTCTTTGACCCCGGAAGACTGCAGACGCTATGAAATAATTATAATACCGAACCGATTTAATTCTATCAACAACGTTTCATCATAACCTACATTTCTATCACGTCATAAAAAGAATCCTTCTTATATTTATGTGTGTATACTTTTTTGGGACATCTTTTATTTCCATTCAAAGGGGGCGCCACTTTTCATCTCTTCAGCCCTACGAAGGGCGCAGATGGTTCTTTGCGTCATTACTTCGCTGCTATTTGTGTTATTACCTTTTTTCCATTTAGCTCAGAGCTTTTCGCTTTATTAATATATATTGAAATTGTTATCAATGGGCGTTGAAAATTCTATAGGTTGCTGAAATATAAGTCTAACGTTTTTAAATACGAATATTATTGAGTTTAACATATTAAGTCTACTTTATTATTAACATATTATCATACAACAAAATTTACAATAACTTTTGGGGTGTTCAGCAACCTTCCTACAAACTACTAGTCAATCACTTTTAAGAGGATAGGCGGGCTGAAACGTAAATTTGGGGAAACGGTCACTTTTCCGACTGTATACGTATTTGTCCGATCCGCCCCACCCATACACCTCACCGACTAGAGTGCGAAAGAAACAACTGCACCTCGGAACGATTTTATCGACATAAACTCAACGAAATCAGCATTTTGTATTCCCTTGTTCCGTCCTCTAAAAGAAAACCAATTTTATTAATTCTTTCAAGAAAAATAATGAGAAAGACTTTGGATATGTCTATATGTTTTGCTTTTATTGTTTATATTCGTCAAAATTTTTTTGCTGAATGTCTAAAAACGAGCGTTAAATTGGACATTTTCGAAGATCCCTAGTTTTTACAGTAATTAATTAATGCATAAAAAAACAAAACATAGGGACATAGCAGAGTTAACATTGATTGTATGGTAAAATATTGTTTGCTCAAGTGTCATTTTCCAGGGAGAAAACAGGGGAATACGTTTGTATGGAAAAAACGGAACCCGCCTATCCTCTTAAGGGCATTCAGTTGCCACATGGACTTCACAAAATAGCTGGTAAGAATTTTTAGAGTTTGAGTTCGAATCACCGAACTCCCTAACACCATAAGCAACAGGTCTGGTCAGTCTAGGGATGAACCATTTTAGTGACGTTCAATCTTGAGACCCTCCTTGCTTTGTAAAGGGCGCGCGGGCGGTGCAATTAACGCTTGAAAGATATATAAGGCCTAACAAAATTAGCCGAAACTATTTTAAGGGGATGGTCAGGAAATCACACCCAACAACTTTCTCTATGGCACTAACACAGAAATCGAAAAAAAAAACCGCTGTCAAATACAGAACTGCAAACATATTGACTGAAATGTATGGAACAGCTGTTTTTTTTTTCGCGACTTCGATATTCCTCCCATAGAGAAAGTTTTCAGTTTGATGGTCTGATCCCCTTAAAATAGTAGTGTTACCTCTCTCAGCATAAAATCTAGCCTATTTTTTGAAGTATCCATGGGTTTGACGTAGATCTCTCCGCAAACGAGGCACATAAAATGATTTTTGAAACATTAATGTTAATGACCTTAATCGCCTAATGGGAAGAGCATGGAATATAGCCAAGTCATTTTACGATTTGAGCCGGGACTAATTAATATTTGATATTTTTTTCGGTATAATATTGAAGAGCCAATTTGAGCTTCAAAATATTATACCAAAATTTAAAAAAAAATCACGTCAGCACAATTCCAAATTTAAAATTTTGCTATTATCTCGTTCTAAAATCCTGATGGTAATTTTTGTTGCACGTATTTAAGGCTTTACCATTATACATACTTCAAATATGGTGTAAATATTTTTGTCTACTTAGAAAGTTTTGAAAAATACATTCGTATTTTCTAATAGGATACCTCATTTTTAAAATTTCAATGCCTATTTTATTGCTCAACAATAATTTAAATTGTTAAATCTAATTCAAATGATTGCATTGGTATTTATATTATTAATTTAAAAGCCTTCTGGGACACACAATTTTCATTTATATTTTGTGTAGCGATTTTTTTTTAAATATGTTTTAAGATAGTCTTTTTGTCACTAAATGGTGCCAGTTACAGTTTAAAAGTCCAATTAATAATTACTCCCCGCCCTTTCTAACAAAACTTCGTAAAATGACTGGGCTAATAACCTAATTACACAGGTGCCTTTGAATAATTCTCTATAATAAGCACATACAAATTTACATCTTAAACCATGTACAACACTTAACATCATTGGTGTAAGTTACGAGTATACCGTGTGGTCATATAGACCGGTACAAGTAGTATGGTGATTAAGCATCCATTATGCAGACTAGATACCTAGAGAGGCATTCGCTAGGAAAGGCATTCGCCCGGGGGAAGCTATTAGTTAATGACTTCTTAGCAAGTCTTGCATAGTTTGAATTTAATATATTGGACGTTATATAGTTGCAACACTTTAGTCGCATAATCTGTTGTCAAAGTGGTCGTGGTTGTGTCGACGATAATGGGTTACGAAGGGAACTGTCGGTCACATTCCCTGACTTTGGTGGCATCAAGTGCACACTGTCCAGTGGCTAAAGCGTAAACGCCTAAGGTCTTTTAGGTCACCATTTTGATCAGGTCTGTCCATCGGGAGGTGATCTTCTTCTTGATCGTTTGCCTTCTACCTAACCTTGCACCACGAGTCGTTCCAGAGTGTTAGTTTCTGGATATGTGACTGAAGAATTTTAACTTTAGTAAACATTTTATTTTAAATTTCCAATTACCTAAAAACGGTAGGCCATTCAATTTGGGGCCGAGCGAGCCTACAGACGATATTTTCAACGCGGAAATGCAGCCAGCATTATGGGCACCTTCGGGCCAGGTATGACCTGGGGCGGGCTTTTCGACTAAATAGGATTAGTTAAATTTGTAGTTTAGAATGTTTAGAATGGTTTAAGTTTAGGGTAAGTTTTATTTGTGCTTTTACTATTTTATTCCTTTAAATAAATAATTATTTTTTTTATTTTTTTTATTTATTTATTGATTTCTTAACGATTGTTACATTGTTCAAAGGTAGGTAGGTTACATAATTTTAAAGTTAAAGCTAAATGCACAACCACTTATACAGAAATACAGCATGCAATAATATTTAGCTTAACCAGTAGCAAGTAGAGAAACATTAGAGCTGTCCATTTTAACATACTCATTTTTTTATGATTTTTTTTTCGGAATTGTTTCTGAATAGTGCCGAAGATTTAAATTTACTTACTAACTAACATTTTAGCGCATTAAGCGTATGCTGGGTGATAGAGTTGACAAAATAATGAGGATGGTAATTATGAAATAAGAATATTTTTGCGAAGCTTTCCCATGGAATCATGGAAGATGTCGGTGGAAACACTATGAGTATTGTACAGTTTACACAAACGAGCTACTGCCGAACTTGAACCCAAAACCGTTCTCCTTAGTGGAGGCACCATCGGTGTTATGATGTTTCTGGGATACCTAGCTGGGACGCGAAATTTGAACTTGCTCAGTAATTGGGGACAATCAATGACGCCACGAAGGATCTTGTACAAGAAAGTCAGATCGAGCAAGTCTCTTCTTTTCTCAAGCGTGACCATTTTGAAGTGAGCTAGCCTATCGTGGTAGGACACAATTGTCTTCGCCTTACCAACATATAAATAAATTCACGACCATAATCCCTTTCGGGGTTGTGACAAATTGAGTGGGCCTTTTTAAGCCGGAACTATTATTGATTTGGATTTTTTATTGGATTTACTTAATATGGAAATTGTACGAACATCTAAAAAAAATTAAAGAACATACAAGAACATACATCATACAAGATTCTACAAAAACGTGATGATTTTCTACTCAGTGGATTTGTAATAATATCAAATCAAATATACTTTATTTTACACCAAAAACATAAACAGTAAAATACAGAAATAAAATACAAGAGGCACAAAATAAGGCGGTCTTATCGCTAAGAAGCGATTCCTTCCAGACAACCTTAGGGTAGAGGAAACAGTGAAAAGAAGAAAGGTAGGCGGTGTGTCCAGAAAAAAAAAATATCAAAAATCTGCAGTTATTAGTAAAAACAAAAAGTAAGTATACAAAATAAACCTATTATAAATACATATATAATATACATACTCATATAAATATATATATATATATATATATATACACATACATCATACATAAATACGCGTACTACACAACAAAATACTATAGGAAAACATAAACCACAGACATAGGAAAAGATATACTCTCTCTTCTCAGAGAGCGATCGTCGCGCTTGCCGCGTCATGCACATGGACAAGTATGAAAAAAGCTGAGTCTTGCTCAAGTAGATAAATCATACTAAGTTGCTTCGCTCATCGTTTCAATCATCCAAGCGTCACAAACCCAAAGAGCCTCGAAATCAAAACATAATATTTTAACTCATTCCCGTAATAACGACCATAATTTCAATAAAAAAAATTTAAAACCTCTGTAATAGTTCACGCATATTGCGCATCGGAACAGCCAATATTAATCCATCTAGGGCCGGTATTCCAATTACCTAAAAACGGTAGGCCATTCAATTTGGGGCCGAGCGAGCCTACAGACGTACGAGTACGTAAATGTTTCATAAGTTACTTAGGTAGGTTTATTGGTGTAGATATTTTGGCAGTCTTGTTAATGCCAGAGATATTGTCACTATTCTGCTGCACATGATTGTTCTACTAATGTTCCATATAAGCTACTTGTACACACGGCGACACATCAAGCTATACAAAACCAATATAAGCAGGCCGCGCGACGGTATACGTTACTCGACTTACGCGCGCCCAGCTTATGTTGGTTTTGTATAGCTTGATGTGTTGCCGTGCGTACTTGATTTTGACTACCTATCTAGAATTTTTATTTTTTTTCGTCGATATTTGTTAATTTACTAATTATTGTAATATCATAAATCAATACAAAAAAATTGTTTAATCATATTTTTTTTTATACACCTACTTAGATATGCATTTTGTAAATCTTGTTAAAGTTGTTTCAGTCCATACAAACGTTTGACGCACAATACGCGTAGACGGAATTAATAAAAGTAATATTTTATATATGGAAAAATAGTTTAGAAAATCTAGTTGTCGCGTAACAAATAACATTTGCATTTTATTATATAATTACGAAGATATAAAGCGTTTAAAATTTTGTATGAAAAATTTCAAAGCTTTATATCTTCGTAATTGTTTTATAAATTGCAAATGTTATTTGTGACGCGGCATATAGATTTCCTAAACTATTTTTCCATATATACAAAGTTACTTATATTAATACCGTCTACGCGTATTGTGCGTCAAAGTTTTGTATAAAATTATCACCTCTGCAACCGCCTTCAATCCTAAAACTAAAAACTTTGGAACCCATGAAGATACATCCTAAAAACTTTGGAACCCACGAAGATACATCCATTCAATATGGGGACGTGTAATCCTACTAAAGAAATATGCCATAAGATATCTCTACTGATATTACTTTAGTCTTGTCAGATAGATTGTTATGAAATTCACAATTTCACATGGAAACATTTGATTTTTAAGTTTCTACGAAAAGCTAAGTTTAATTTTATATTATCAAACAAAATAGGTAGGTATACCTACCTATGTTTTTCTGTTAAAAATTCTGAATAAAAGATTTATTTTACCTTTGACGTTCATTCTTCATATCGTCATCATCAGCCTCTTTTATTCCCACAATTGGCGCATTCCCTCATTTTGAGGGTGTATGGACGCTAGTCGACCACACGAGCCCAATGCGGTTTAGAGGAATACGAAACAGAAAACACAATAGAGGCAAATACAACAGTATCTAACGAGAACAACATTGCTATCACATTTTCATATCGCAAAGTACGCCGAGCTTCACTATCAAAACTTTAGAAGCCTTTCCATGTTGCGGATCCTGTAGGTTCTGCCAATTCTTTTTACGCTTATTTCATTTGAAGTGTTTGACAGTTTGATGGGTTTGTTATTGCTGAAATATGGATAGCAGCTGACATTTTTAAGAAAATGTTTGTTGACACCAGCTCTAAGTGTGTATCAAATTAAATTGAAGATTATTGAGATTTAATTTGGACAGGATTCGACAGTTTTCGGGACCTGCCAATACCGGTGCAGTGATTTCTCCTGCCAATACGTCGTGACGTGCCTTTGGCTTTGTTACTTTACGTATGCAAAATCGAGCGCGCTTGATGGTTTTCTCGTTTTGTCGCTTCATCGTGCGTGACATGCTATTATAGCCCCTGGCCCTGTACCCGGACTTTCGATTTGCGACATATCGCGACCGTTTCGGTCCGAACTTCATAATAATAGAGTTGATATTTGAACGAAAACGTTCACGCAATTGCTAAGTTCGAATGTCCGGGTAGACCCCTGAACCATAGTTTGACGTTAGATCTCGATGTTTGTGACATGGTCTCCAAGTGTTATGCCTAACATAGCCCGGTCCATGGCTATTTGTGCTCTCTAAGTAAATAGTTTAGTCAACAAAGATGACTAAACATGATTTCAATTTTTTTTTTAAATAACGCTCACAAGCATATGCATAATAACGATCCCAAGCAAGCACTATAGGCTGTTCATTATGGAAACCATACAACAACGGCACACACATATAAACGTCGATGACCGAACCGGGATTCGAACCCAGAACCCTGGTTTGGCAGTCCAGCGTGGTAACAATTACACCAACCGGGTCGTCAAAACTCAAAGGATAACACGCTCAAAAACGTACGTAAACAAAATAACAACGCAAAAGATATCGCAGAGTGCATCCTAAATCCAATATTTCCGAACCAATGCATTTCGGTCATGACAGTAGACCACTTTAGTATGCAAGCTCCAGCTTCCCGGACGAACAATAGCGCCCAATTAGTGGTACATTTAACCACCGGTGCACTAACGTAACAGACTTAATTTTCATTTTAGTGTTGGTCTAGTTTGGAACCTAGAATTGAAGTGGAACTGCGAAATTTTCTTAAAAATTTTAATGATATTATTATGTTTTTCAAAAACCTGAAATCCATACAAGCACTAAATTAAAAGTCCGTGTGGTATCGGCTAAGAATAGTACCACCCCATATCCTCCCGTGGGTGTCGTAAAAGGCGACTAAGGGATTTACCGGAGTATGGGCAGCAGCATCCTCTGAGTACACACATTCAATCCAACTGCGATCGCCAACCCGCCTGCCAAGCGTGGCGATTATGGCAAATCCCCCCATTTTGGGGGAGGCCTTTGTCCAGTGACTAAATTAAAAAGATTCGGTCATATTTGGGCCATTATTTTATTCAGGGTAAAATTTGGATATAATTTTTTTTTTCTTTTATATTGTTAAAATTCTATAAGTCTTTTTTTACCGTTTTATGCCGATTTTTGTTCATCAATGCTTATAGTAATCGTTAAAGATATTTGCAGCGATGTTTTCTTGCTCCTTCTTACATTTATTGATGTTTTTTTCAGCAAAATAACCACTGCGTTACCGTCCCTCTAAATTATATTGCGTTGCTTACGCAAACAACCGAGTCACCATAATTTGCACAAAAGTGTAGTATTTTACTTTAATTCCTACACTTTTTTAAGACTGGTTTCTTATTGGGTAGCTAACGATAACAGTTTTATTTTGGAATTCACCTATTTTACTAACAAAATCGCCTTTATTCCGTTGCTTTTGAAGGCAAAAAAAAAAGCCAGATTATGGTACCCTGAATAAAATAATGACCCATTTTCCTTATCCGAAAAATAAATTTTGCAAGTCGTAGTATTTTAGGACCTACGCACTACTAAGGTATACAGAGTGTGACTTAAATGCGTTATTTACTTAAGGTGGTTTCAGTCCATACAAAAGTTTGACGCACAATACGCGTAGGCGGAATTAATAAAAGTAATATTTTATACATGGAAAAATAGTTATGAAAATCTAGATGCCGCGTAAAAAATAATATTTGCATTTTACAAAATTTTTCATACAAAATTTTTAAAAGCTGTATATCTTCGTAATTGTATTATAAATTGCAAATGTTATTTGTGACGCGGCATCTAGATTTTCTAAACTATTTTTCCATACATAAAATATTACTTTTATTAATTCCGTCTACGCGCATTGTGCGTCAAACTTTTGTATGGACTGAAGCCGCCTTAAGGGCCCGCTTCAGACCATCAAACTAAAAAACATTCTCTATGGGACCAACATCGAAATCGCGAAAAATAAATACGATATCCCATACATTTGGGTAGACTATGATTATTTTAGGAAAACTTACGGAATTAATTACAGGATAGGGTATCATACATTGCATTGATTGCAATTCTCTATGGAAGAGTTTTTTTTCACGATTTCGACGTTGGTCCCTTTGTTCAGTTTGATGGTTTTCAACTCTATAAAATACCTCCAGCATTATTAAGAAGGACCGTATATAAGGTCTAACAAAATTAGGTGAAACTATTTTAAGGGGATGATCAGACCATCAAACTGAACAACTTTCTCTATGGGACCAATATTGAAATCGCGAAAAAAAAATCAGCTGTCCCATACATTTAGGTCGAGTAGGTTTGTATGGAATAGGAGATTTTTTTTCGCGATTTCAATATCGGACCCATAGAGAAAGTTGTTCAGTTTGATGGTCTAATCATCCCCTTAAAATAGTTAACCTACCACCTAATTTTGTTAAACCTTATATATAGCACGAGCGTTAACCCGCGACTTCGTCCGCACAAATTATATATCAGATTTTAAGTCAGATCACAAGCTATCAAACAAAAAAAGTTTCATCAAAATCGGTTCAGTAGTTTTTGCGTGATACTCGTTCAAATAAACAAACAAACACACAAACAAACAGACAGACAAAAAATCCAAAAATTGGTGAAATGGAATCAGGGACACCTAAAAACCATATCGTATCTTTTTTTTTGTTAATATCTTCAATGTACAGACAAACTTCCTGTTACAGTTTCATAATAGTATAGATATATAAATTAATTTATTGATTCTAATCTTTCATTTCAACATTGAAATCATTGTAATGTGAATTTATTAGCCATTGTATTATCACTTTTGTGTTGTAATAGAGGTAATCGGTTCATCTGAATTTACCAAGTTTTATGTAACATTTTGCATTGTTATTTAAATGTTAGCCTCTCATTGCCCTAGTTCAATACTTACTAGAACGTGACATACTTTTTGATTCAAAGTTAGATACGGGCTCTACTATAGCCTAATTATGGGCATACTTATGAAGTCTGTACGTAGCCATAACAAAATTTGTACCTTTATTAATTTTCCTTTTTTATGTAGGCTGTTCAGTATCCCACTGCTGGGCAAGTGCATCGCCTTTTACCCCCCAATCCTCTCTATCGTGTGCAACTACTGACTGAATCTCCGAAAAGGCATCCATGTTGTTTCTCCACCTTATTCTGGATCTACCTACACCCTGGGGAATCCAGTTTGTGGAAATTTTGGGCCATCTTTCAAAATGCATGCGACATTCATACCTGTATTAAAATTTTACCGTGTCGAAATTTTCAGGGTTGGTTCACGCAATCAAACTGAAAAACTTTTACTGTGACGAACTTGGAATTGCAAAAAATAAAATCAGCTGTTCCATACTAAACTGCCATTTTGAAAACTTGATTAAATTGACCAACTTATGAAGTAACTTGCTAGGTTAGCGCCATACATTTTTTTACAGGGGTCAGGGTGTAGAACGATAAAAATGCTTTCTTTAAAAAGCATACCAAAAATGCTTCTATTTTTAATTGGGACCACTGCACGGGCAGGGTTATTCAAGATTACGTAACAAGTATTTTCATTGAAAAATATACAAATTTGTAGTCACTGCATCTAAAAGCAACTTTCACAATGTTCCGAAATTCGAAAACGATAGAACTTTTATTTTTCCCTGAACAGTTATAAACTGGTTAAAGGTCTCCCCTTAACTCTTCCACTCTCTCTCTTTCTCTTTGTGTTCCACGATCGTACCTATTTATTAAAAAAATATATTATAATTAGATGTTTCTCTCCGTATAACATCTAAACAGCATATTAAAGAGAAGGTTAGAGTGTCAGAAACGTTTCAATGTGAATCTTGAATTAAAATGCTGTGCCTTTACCTGCACGGCTAGCATGCCACCCACGACAAAGCATTTAAACGAGAAAAACGTCATGGGCGCTCTTTCTGGCATACGTAAAATAATAAGGATGGAAGCACAACTCGATTTTTATCGTTTTCTCGGGGGTCGCATGCGAGGCCTACTGGTCGAAAGAAAACAGTGTGCAACTTTTAACTTTTTTTTTTTCGAATTGACAAATACAGCATTGCTCAGGGAGCATCGACTGCTTATTACCGCGGACTATGGGGGGACCACACCAGTGACGGCGAAGCGCCCTGGTAGGTCTACCGAACCAATGCATGAGCTTAAGCAACCTGCCCAAGGGGCACCCCTAAGGGGTACGGACCTCGGCAATGGGCGTTGCCGGGACTACGCGGGCTACGATTGGGTAGTGGGGATCGGTGAGAAGCAACTTCTCACTGTTTCTTAAGTACAACCACAGAGTACTAATTATAACTAGTACAGCTAATGCCACAAGTGTGAAGTAACTATTTTATCGCACCTAGTACACAAAGGACCTTTCTCGTCCAGTTGGCATACTTTCCCATTCAAGCCTTTAGAGCCAAAAAATTATAAATCAAAATTAGTATTCCACCGTCCGCGTCCGCAACATCAAAATGCAAAGCTCGGACAACAATAACTTTGCCGTTCAATTTAGTCATAACAAAACCATCCCGAGATGCTCATCTTGCACTCTGGAGATTAATTAGAATTGTAAATGATAGCATTTTGCAGTAAAGACGGAAGCAGTAACCGTGCTTCGCATAGAATATACTGCATCTATGGAACTCACTCCCTGCGTCTGTGTTTCCAAGCAAGTACAATCGGGATATTTTTAAAAGAAGAGCTAATAGGCTTTTTCTGGGTGAGCGCGCTACATCGTTGGCTTCATCTACACTTCCCATCAGGTGAGATGAAGCCAAGCACTAACCCATTATGAATTAAAAAAATATATAGCTTAAGCGTGATTGTAGCTCCCACAGACATACCGAGCACAACCGTTCACTGTAACTTATGTAATAATAATAAATAAATAAATAATAATAATAATACTGCACCTACGCCACAACTATACATTTAGAATACTTATCTCTGACTAGCTATGTGGCTCCGGCTTAGAATTGTCTATCCCATTTCTTCCCGTGGATGTTGTTCGAGGATACCAAAGGATAAGGGGTTCTTATACAGTGTAATTATTGTGTGACATGATTTCCATCTATCACCGCTTTACACTTCAGTCCATCTTGAACTGCCTACAAGACAGACGGTAATTGAAGCGATGTTTCTGACCATCCTGAAAAGGGGCATGCTCGTTAGATTTTGTGTGTATGTATTTGTATGTAAGTCTGTATCTCCAAATATTCAATTCGGGTTTGTTTACTCACATAGAGATGGGCACTACCAATGAAAAGACATAAGTAATTAATTTTGGTCCAAATGTGAAATATAATGCTTTGAAGAAAAATAATGTTTTTTTCTGTTAGAACTTGTCCACCTAAACATGGACAGGTTTCATTAATTTTTGGTCCAAATTTGAAATGGCCCTACAGCTATTGTGCCATAATGATAAAAGCATAGTCGGATGAGTTCTAACAGAATTAAACCTTATTTTTCTTTAGCCGGTTCCTTCACATCTGGATATAATGTCCCACTCTACCTTTAAAAATATTGAGCACTATCTCGGATGTATACATTGCTACTGTAATTTACTGTTCACTTCATATACTGTGTCACAAGTAAGTCCCCCCAATCCTTCCAGTTAACTTCGAATCAAAATGTTTACTGTAAATAATCCTCTCGAAGATTAAGACGGAATTGGAACGCTAGCGGAATATTTATAAGGGTTAATATTTATAGGCAATTTCGTGACTTTTTGACTGGACAAAATTGTCTCTGTGTTGGGTATTGAATTGACCCAAAATTAGACCGGAGATTGAGTTGAATGTTAAAGGTTATTGATACAGGGTGTAAACTTAAACGCGTTATGCGCACATGTTCCTCTATTATAGAAGGTGGTTCAGATCAAACTGAACAACTTTTAATATAGGTGGTCCCATAGTAAAAGTTATTCAGTTAGATGGTCTTTGCGAAAATGTTCCTGAATATACAAAAGGAAAATCTTTCAACTAAATTTTAGGGATCATACCATAGACTTACCAACTAATGGACATAGGGTCCGCGCTCAAAAGTGTTCTAACCAAAAGAGCATCAAAACATAAAAAGAGAACCGATTGCGCGACAGTCTTCGTTTTTCTTCGTTTTTTGATCGGCCGACTACGCGCACGCGCACGGCGCGGGATAGAAAATAATTTCAGAATTTTTAATATTTTTAGTTTATATTGCAACACGAACTTTTGTGTAGTTTGTGTTTGTGTAGTTTAGTCTCCGACACTTTTTTAGATAATTTGGTACTAGACCCGGTGTCCATAGTATTCTACGTCAATGGATCATACGGTCAATTACAATATTGTTATGGTATCCATGTAAACGCTGATAATAATAATGAAATCTCAAGTACCTATGTCTCAAGAGCCTATATTCATATCTAAGACCCTTTCAATTAAAGTAGTATTTGCCTAGATAACAATCTATTGTTTACAGTCCTCTAGAATCCATTTCCTTACCAGAATGCAACACAACTATCTGAAATAACATTACTGTCTCTGAAGTACGTATTTGCAAATATTGAATATCGTCTGGAGAGTTAAGTCAACTTGTGCTAGCTTCGGTTAGACCGTAGGTTTACATGGGAATACAATTTTATTTCAAACTAGTTGTAACCCGCGACTTTGTCCGCACGAATTATATACCAGATTTTAAGTCAGATCATTAGCTATCAAACAAAAAAAGTTTCATCAAAAACGGTTCAGTAGTTTTTGCGTGATACTCGTTCAAACAAACAAACAAACACCCAAACAAACACACAAACAGACAGACAAAAAATCCAAAAATTGGTGAAATGGAATCAGGGACACCTAAAAACCATATCGTAACTTTTTTTTGTTAATATCTTCAATGTACAGACAAACTTTCTGCTACAGTTTTATAATAGTTTAGACTAGCTGGTGCCCGCGACTTCATCTGCGCTTCGTCTGGACAATTCACACAATATCTTTATAAATTGTAGCCTATGTGTTATTCTTATGTATAAGCTATATTATTGTAATGTTTCATTAAAATCAATTCAGTAGTTTTTACGTGAAAGAGTAACAAACATCCATCCATACTTACAAACTTTCGCGTTTATAATATTAGTAGGATAGGATACCTATGCCGACAACTTTGTGCGCATGGTCTTAGATTTATTTAACTCTACAGGATGAAATTGCTATCATTAGGATCCTTTAAAATAAGAGTCTACCTATCAAACTGAACAACTTTTACTATGGGAGCAAACCGATCGGAGCAAAAAAATCCGCTGTTCCATTCTAAACTGCAATGTCTACTCAACTCAAATGTATGCAACAGCAGATTTTTTTTTTGCTCCGATCAGTTTGCTCCCATAGTAAATGTTGTTCAGTTTTCTGGGTAAACTCTTAATTTAAAAGGATGCTAATGTAATGATATCAATCTTGATATCTACATAATAATTATGTATCTAAAAATTCCATCTGAAACATATTTTTAGTTTTTTTCGTGATGCTTAGAAAAAAAAAAACAGATTAACACACCAAAATTCAAAAATAATTTTAAAGCATTGTACCACTTATTTCTTTACAACTTTTTTGCCCGTGGTTTTGGTGTAAATCTAAAACATATTCTATCTTTGTACCAAACTTCAAAGACTTTTTATTGCGACGGTAATATAATGTGGTAAACAGTATTTTAGATAGAGCTCTGAGATCTGCCCATGAGCATGCAATATTTAATCTATATAGCCATTTATGCGTGATTGAGTCATAAACATCCAAACAATGTCACAAACTTTCACAATTGCAATATTATGGTATGAAAAATGCACGGGTCCACTGGGAACTGATCCTATAGAGAGTAAAGAGCCCTAGGTATTACATTATTATTATAGTAGGATGCCCCAAGGTTTGTTTTTTCTTCAAAGCTAGTTGGCAAATTTCCTCGTGCCAGCGACTCGACAGAAGAAGAACTGAACGCATGTAAACTAACGTTCTAAACAGCCGTAATGCGGTGTTATGCTGAGATATTGCTTTGTACAATCGTATTGTTTGCTCTAAATCGATTTAGTAGATTGTTTAGTGTTGTTACTAAGATCTTGTAGTTTCATATGGGGATTATAAATTATCTACATAAAGATTATATTATATGTATGGGTTTGTTAAGAGTTTTATGTGTATTGGAACAGATTATGTGGACTTACGACTAAAATTGCTATCGTGGTGTTCAGAAACTATGCTACAACAATCTTTCTAAGCGTAATATTGAAGGTTCCAGCATGGAATGACCTGTCAAGTTGTGATAAGTAAGTAGCCTTTCGTCTCAAATAATATTTCATTAAGAAATCCTACGCCTTACTTACCTTGTACGACTACTGCGGATCCAAATGGGGAACCATTAGGCTTGTAACCAATTATAAACGACTACAAATGCTAAATCAACATAGCGATCATGAGTCATTTCCCAAGCAGCGCTTTCAGCGTTGCATTGGCAGCGCAAACACCGAATACACATCTTACCTGAAAAACGGCTTCATACCAGCTCGCGGAAGCCGGTACACTCCTTCATGCGCAGCTTGCGGCAATACGTGAATGATCACATACGAGAATGAGCGGCACCATCATCATGGTGTTTCTGTCAGTCTTCCGCTGCCGGAGTTAGCTTATCTTCTTCTTCTTGTGGTGCCATTTGAGGTTGGCTATCAATAGGGCTATTCTGAACCTGGAGACTGAAGCCCTGAACAGTGAGGTTGTGTCCACATCGAACCAATGACAGGTGTTTAAGCCAGGACGTCCTTCTTCTACCAGGTATTGGTCTTCCCAAAATTATCCCCTGCAGAATAATTTGGAGAAGTTGGTACTTATCACTTCTCATAATGTGAATGTTAGCTTATGGAGTTCTTCAGTTCCGCCGGGGAACCAACAAGAACGGAGATCCCACTTGTAAAAGTGATAGTTGGTCATTCCATTGTTTCTGAACCGGTTAAGTTTAACCTAGGTTCTTCGGTCCTTTTCAAAACCAGCCTACCAATCTTTTCAAAGGCAGTCGTGTCACGCACGAGGCTTGCATGCGGATGGTCAAAAAGGCCCCAATCTGCCCGCCATGCACTATAATCGTACTGGGAGTGTTATTAGCGACAGTTTGGCAGAAACGTCGCTGCGCATATCAGGGTTTACCTTTGACTACTTATATAGGGACTAGTTACGCGTGTAATTCTACTAACAAGCATTTCTGCCACTTTTTGCGGGGGGCGAGGTAACATGAAATCCGCAACTTTGGATTTTATTCCCATAACTTTAGATTCTAATTTTGAACGTTAAAAATGATGAAAAGTAGTCTCGCGTGAACCCCAAACTTTCTAAGTTCTAAATTATTGTTTCGCATTTATAGGCTGTCTCGTTTAGTGATAAGGTATAAAATTGAATGTAAATGCACATGATTAATTGATCTTATACCGTGGCAGAGGGGAAATGCTACCACAAGGCTAGTCCTTATAATAAATAGTCAAAGGGGTTTATGTACTAGCTACCAAGCTATTTTTCTGGAAGGATAATTTTGTTGCGCAAATGCTTAAAGCGCTTCATACGAAAAGGCTCTATGGTAACAAATTCCAGACTAAATTGTTCTGCGCGTATGTTTGTGTGCACAGCGGAGTGAGACAGGAACAATATTTGTTAACATCTTAGTACAGACGTTCATAACGTTGGCTTAGTTCTGTTCTTGTTTGTTGTTCAGTTGTTATGGTTCATCTATGTTGGTTGTAATTGTTTGGATGCAAAGCACTCACTACCATAGTCCCTTTTAAGGTAAGCGCATATTACGACGGGTCGCATTGGGGCAGAACGGAATGCATAGCAGCGGAAAATGCGTACCTACTTCGCACTCTAGAGCGTGTTGGGTCGCAATACTTGCAATGCATTGACGGATTTTTAGTTTAAAGTAATACCGTAAAAAGTTCAATTTGGTATGGCACACTACGACGGACCGCATCACACGGACGGAAATCCGCCGCGCAATACCGCGATCCGCTCTGGCCACCATACCTAACGAATGGGGCAACGGCAAAGTCGGTACCGCGCGCGTAGGTAACTCGGTACCGGCACGTACTGGGATAAGCTCCCCCAGGCCCCCGCTCACCCCACACGATGGACCTGGCGCGACCGCCGAGCGTAGCTACTAGTTTAATTACACTATGGCCATATTGTGCGATAGTTCATATTATAAATTGCATACAGGGTGAAATTGATATCATTAGCATCCTTTTAAACTAAGAGTCTACCCATCAAACTGAACAACTTTCACTATGGGAGCAAACAGATCGGAGCAAAAAAATAATAAGCTGCTCCATACTAAACCTGCTCAATGCCTACCCGACTCAAATGTATGCAATAGCTGATTATTTTTTTGCTCCGATCTATTTGCTCCCATAGTGAAAGTTGTTCAGTTTCATGGGTAGACTCTTAGTTTAAAAGGATGCTAATGATATCAAGTTCACCCTGGTTAAAGGTTTGCTCCCATTGTAAAAGTTGTTCAGTTACAGGCACATGCCTACCCTCAAGGATGCACGGGCTAATAGTCCTACGCATGCCTAATGCGTATTGGTAGACTTCACATACGCATTAGAATTTCTTCTTCTGCGTACGCAGGTTTCCTCACGATGTTTTCCTTCACCGTTTGTGAACATTTGGTTATACGACCATAAGTTAGAACTCATTGGTGCATTGCATTGCATGTAACCGTGCGGATTAGAACCCGAACCCCGGACCCCGGATCAATAGTGCGGTGCGTGAGGGGGTGAAGGTGATCATAGTGTAATTTTACCTCATAGCCATACTTGAGCCACTATGAGGTAAACCATAGACAGCCCATCAACGCCAATCCTCAATCCGCCTTATTGTCGCCTCTTCGGCAAATGTATGGAGGGATTTTCCGAAAGCTAAAAATTAAAAAGAAAAAAAATGTTCCAAATGGTAAGATACCTTGCAAATAATACAAAATACAATAAAAACATTTATTTTTCAGTAAACACAAATCAGGAAATCTTTTGAGAAACTCCTCAGAGAATACACATAAGGGAATATAATTCGGAGCGCGCTCCATACAAACGAAGTCTGAAGATATTTTCAATACTAACCAATTAAAGTCAATAAAATTTTTCAGAAACAATCTAGAAACTAATCTCTATGTTTGTTTGAAGTCAGATTTAGGATAAAATGTATTAATTTTAAAGTTACTGTACCTCCAGGATTTCCATACAAATCTTAAATTAATCCTAGCTTTAAAACTGTATAGTTTAATGAAAATCTGACTTCATACAAACATGGAGATTAGTTTATAGATTGTCTTTTCATTGACTTTTATTGGGTAGTATCGAAAATATTACCAGACTTCGTTTGTATGCAGCGCGCATTTGCGCTCTCGGAATAAACTAAATATATTATTAAACATAATGTCCTATTTAGCACTTTATAAATAAGTTAACATACTACTCATTAAACCCACTTATAATAATAGCTCCAATCAGCATAACAACCCTTGAAATAATACTGAAACGATAGGTCTTGATATCAATTGACGTGAAATTGATAGATACAGTTAGTCATTATGCTGAATGTAGGTGTCTTATTGAAAAACCACATAGACAACCAGCCTATTATTGTTTCGAAGAAGTGCTTCCTACTGTTGGGTATGGGGTGGTTTTTTATTTGAAAGTAGGATAGTTAAATTTTTCTATTTGATTCAATGACTATTATAGGGACTGGTCTTGCGGCAGCATTTCCCCTCTGCCACCGTATAGGAACAATTGGTCATGTGCATTTACATTCAATTTTACACCTTATCACTGAACGAGACAGCCTTTAATTGCGAAACAATAACTACGAACTTTTGACGTTTGGGGTTCACACGAGAAAGTTAATTTTCATGTACAAGAATTATTTGTACGGCGAACTTCGTACCGCCTTAAAATCCCGACACACACTTGGCCGTTTCTTTTTAGCCTATGTTCATCACGGATAATGTAGCATTCTAATTGTGAAAGAATTATTCAGATCGGTCCAGTAGTTTCGGAGTCTATTCAATACATAAGATCAATACTGACGAAGTATAGTGGGGAATAAAATCCAAAGTTGCGGATTTCATGTTACCTCGCCCCCCGCATAAAGTGGCAGAAATATATCAAACATAAGTCCCCGTATAAGTAGACAAAGATTTGATTCGTTAAGAAGTTTCTTATTAGTTTGCCATTTGGTTGGTATATAATAGACATTTCATATTTTAAAACGGTGAAACATCGCGAGAAGTCTGTCCTCATGTGAAGTCTACCACTCCACATTGGGCATGCGTGGTGGACTAACACCTATGCAACTTCCTTTAAGGTAGACCTGTGTCACAGTATAAAAAAAAGAGTACCTTCTACATACAGTATGAACATTTCCTGTCCCCCTCAAATTTTAACTTCATACCCTCTTGAAGCGTGGCAGAAAATGTAGGCAATAATTATGGTTTATTCCTGTGTAGCTCGCAATTACTCAATATCACACATGCTTACCTCTTCAATTTTCCCATTTGTATAAAGTAACACCAAAGTGTCCAAGAGTGTGCCTATGCCCTGCAACGGGACGTACGGGCTGATGATGATGATGATGATGAAAATATTCTGATCTGAAATTGACAAGGTATGTCTTAACAAACTGGAACTTTCAGGAAAGTATTCTTTATTTTTCGTTTCAGTCAGGAACCATAGACAAAGTCGTGGATAAAACATTGTTCATTGTGACTTCCCCCTGTTACCATAATGATACCCCGGTTTCATGTTATATTCAATAGAAAATGGCGAACGGAATCGATACTGTCTCCTTCCGTTGTTTGAAGACTTGATTGCTGCGTTTATTTTATTGTATGATTGTATGGTTCGTTCGTTGTTTTTAGGGTTCCGTACCCAAAGAGTAAAAACGGGACCCTATTACTAAGCCTACGTTGTCCATCCGTATGTACGTCCGTCCGTCCTACCTATTTAGGGCTGTAACTTTTGAACCGTAACAGCTAGACAGTTGAAATTCTGATTGATATCGGATTTGTTACCAAATATTAAAAATGTAAAATTAAGGGGGTCCTCGTACAAAAAACTAGTTTTTATCAACGTTTTTTCTTCTCGCTCTGTCGCAAAAACGGTAATACCTAAAAGCGTCAAACTTTGTGTGATTATAGAGCGAACTATACAGTATAACAACAAATAATAAAAACCGGCCAAGTGTGAGTCAGTCTCGCGCTAAAAGTCCCGGAGATAACAAAAATTTTTTCTAAGTTAATAATGTTGTATGGTGGTGTGGGACGGAACCCTCGGATCGCAAGTAGCCCGATCGCACTTGACCGGTTTTATTAGGGTTCCGGGAACAAAACAGAAAATAGAACTACACCTGTGTTGCTATAGCTGTCACTTATCCACGCTTGCCGGTTCATGTGCACACGCAGATCCCTGTTCATAAATTATAATAATTTTATGTAATTACTAGCGTTAACCCGCGACTTCATCCGCACAAATTATATACCAGATTTTAAGTCAGATCATTAGCTATCAAAAAAAAAGTTTCATCAAAATCGGTTTAGTAGTTTTCGCGTGATGCTCGATCAAACAAACAATCAAACTACTTTTTTAAATTTACAGTTTTATAATAGTATAGATATATATATTGCGGAATAAAGATGGAGGCAAGTTATTGGTCAACTTGCTTTAAAAGCATTTTTAAAAGACACTGGGATTGATGAATAAAATTGAGTAAACTATCTTATCGTAATCTTGCTAGAGCTGCTTACAAAAACAATAAACATAATAACAGTCAAGATTAACACCTACATGTAAACAATAAAGGTACACTTTACAATAACAAGTTGACAGAACTAAATAGAGCAGACCATATTGTTTACTAGACAGAAGGTCGTGTTAATGAGACAGTGCTGACATACGCTTAGTTTCAACTTGCAAATTCGAAAGCTCTTAGAAGTTCTAACAAAGGAAATAGGTGCTAAAGGTAATAAACTTATATCTTTACATAAAATTGGAGTTACTTTTGACATAATTCTAGTTATTAGTGATATTTTATGCACACATTTAACTCATAAGGCTGCGGTATAAGTATGACGGAACACTGTCTTCCAAAAGATAAATTACTAATACATTTTGGTAATTTAGATTGAAGACTAGAAGACCTTCAATTAATTATTAAATTACAAAACAACTACAAACAAACAATAACTATACAATATGGTTCTCATTGGTGCAGCTAGGTAAAGTGAAGTTTAATAAGTTTCTTAGGGAAAGTTGTTCAGTATCATGGGGAAAATACCCCTTTAAATAATGCAACTGTTTATCCTATCACCCTGTATATTATCATCTTTATGAACCCTATCTCTGCCAGGTGTGCGAACCAGGCTTCGTCATGAGTAGTCCGACCATCTCCGACCAAAGGCAAACGTGACAAAAGGCATAATGCTGTCACAATCCCACCTCTGTCCACCGGCGGCGTACGGTTCTATTGTGGAGGCTGCGGACGTGTATGCGGCTCTCGTATAGGACTTTACAGCCATGAGAAAAAGTGCCTCTCCAAAAACACTGCTTAAACCATCTGCAACAGATGTAAAGGTCGATGATGATGATGATGAACCCTATCTAAACCATCAAATAGAAAATTACAGATATTAATTGAAGATTTACAAGTAAACAGAGAAATCTACGCATCAGAACCCAACCGATGGAAATAGCAACGTGTCTAGACCTTAGATTAGTGTACATTGACCAACATTGTACATTACATCTTATCAGTTTATAGCTGATTCCGTTGAAACGATCTAGATTCCCCTACGATTCAATCTACGCACTGTATCTTGTTACTAATGCCCCAAATATGATGTAAGTTAGACGCTTAGAGCGATTTTAGCGTAAATAAGTTATAATCTGTAGACCAAAGGCGAACTCTCGGCGCCCGACACTCCATATAATAGTTATACGATGCGATTCATATTGCTCGCAGAACCGATGGCCGATGGGGCCGAAAAGTTCTCGAGTGGCGACCGCGTACCGGAAGGCGTAGCGTGGGTAGGCCCCGCACACGGTGGACCGACGACCTTGTGAAGGCGGCGGGATCCCGTTGGATGAGGGCAGCGCAGGACCGGTCGTTGTGGCGATCCTTGGGGGAGGCCTATGTCCAGCAGTGGACGTCCATCGGCTGAGATGATGATGATGATGATGATGCGATTAGTACTACTACAGTCACAAAATGGCGTCGGCAAAGGCGCTGCCCCTCTCTGCTCCTCTTGTTGACGCCCTTGATGATGCTTAGCTTCAGAGATCGTTTCCTATACCGAAACTTGCACATCTGTACTAGTAATTTGATAAACTCTACGTTGTTTTGTAACACAATGTTAAAAGATTTGATTAAAAAAAATAGGGGATTTTTTTAAACAGAAGTAATATTGTAGGGACACACTGTTCCATTGTATTATTTTTTTGTTTATCCAATTCTATACTGGCGCAAAATACCAACTTCGCCAGATTATTCTGCTGGGGAAAATTTTGGGAAGACGATTGCCTGATAGAAGAAGGACTTCCTGGCTTAAGAACCTGTGTGAATGGTTCGATATGAAGTCTACCTTACCATACAGGGCAGCAGTCTCCAGAGTCCTAATAGCGCTAATGATAACCAACCTCAGATAGGAGATGGCCCCACAAGGAAAAGATACCGGTGCGTAAGCGTCGTCCGTTCGCTAGTCGTTCCCACACCACCGACACGCGCTTGGTCAATTAAATATTTCAGAAGTGAAGTGCACTTAGTTGAATATGTGAAAATTATCCAGAACTCTTTTATATCATCCCGACTTGCATCAATATCTACGATCCTCTAAATAACCAGCCTTCATTTCAAAAGTTACACCAAACGACAAACAATCATTACAAACGCCCACAGTACAAGCCTCTCTGGTAGTTAGGAGCGAAATGTCTTCTTTAAGGTAACACGAAAACCACGGTCTCGTTCACCGCCTTTATGTTTCTGAGTGGGCTGCTGAATATATTTTATTTTGCGCCTGAGATCCTAATAATACTTACCAGCGCAATAGACGATGCAGGCAAAAGTAATCTTGGACTCATTGAGTTAAATTTACAACTCATTGTTCTTTCGAGTATATATGCAGAAAGATGAGTCAAAATAGACACAGATTGGCTTCCATACAGTGTCGTAACTACACTGTTCTAAGGGTCCCCCTTGGTTAAATCTGGATTGTAGGGCCCTCGGCCTCCCTCAATCAAAGAAAAATCCACCGAGGGTGTAGTTTTTCTGCAATGTACATAACTAGGTCATTGCAAAGAGAGAAAAGACCAAACGCCACGAGCACTGGGCCAACCACCTTGCTAGAAAGCTCATCTTTGTGCCTAGTTCTAAAAGTTAGCTTAGGTTAGGGCATTCAGGACCGGGCATTTTGCCAGTCCTACCAGCCAATAGTTACACCACTTCTTTCATATGATGTTTTAAAGTCGTTGAAGTTAAGACCTTACTTAGCACAGAGGTACCAACTCAGGATTAATGTTATCTCAAGACCAATAGTCTATCGATCGATAGTCAATACTACTACACCTTAATCACAGAACAGAGAACCCGGCTTCGTCTTAATAGAAGTAGCATGTAGGTCCAGCCCAGGTGTCACTGATACGGGTTGCCCCCCATATCTGTTCTTACGTTTCGTTCAACAATGATGCTACTCCTAGCCGATTTCGGCTACGGCGACTGCCTCTGATTCCGTCGTTGTTGGCGCTTATGCGCCCTGATGTGGCTTATATAGCCGATTTTATTCGAGAAAGTACGTGCACAGTGAGTGCACGTCAGGACACCATTCTCATAGATATAATTGATGGTCGCTGGTGGTCGGGCCTTCAATTCATCGCGCTTGGCATCAAGCTCAGAACGCCGGACTGCCTCAAAGTCAAAAACTTTGTCTCTGACAAGGGTCCTCCACCCCTGGCGTTGGGATGCAAGCTTTTCCCATTGCGCGGGGTCAATGCAACACCGTTTCATGTGGCGTTTTAGCACATCCTTGTATCGGAGAAGTTGCCCACCTAGCTTACGCTTGCCCTCCTCAAGCTCGGAATAAAATATGTGCTTCGCCACTCGTTCCTCCGCCATTCGTGACACGTGACCGCACCACCGAAGCTGTCGACGTATAAGATAGGCTTCAATACCACCAACATTAGCCTTTCGCAGCACTTCAGTGTTCCGCACACGGTCGGACCATTTGATTTTCAATATTTTCCTAATACATTTCAGGTGGAAACGGTCCAGCATAAGAATGTGTCGGCGGTTCACTGTCCACGTTTCAGCGGAGTAAAGGATGTTAGGCAATACAATCGCCATGTAAATCGATATTTTTGTAGCCATTTTCAGGTCATGTGTGCTGAAGACCTTCGCATCCAATTTGCCGAAAGCTGCGGCAGCAGCACCAATTCGGCTATTAATTTCAGCGTCTAGATCGCACTTTGACGTTATAGTGCTCCCCAAATAACGGAATTTATCAGCCTGCTTCAGCACGCCCTCATCGAGTTTGAGGAAGAGCGGACATCTGCTTCTGTAGGCCATCAACAATAGTTCATAGTTGTTAGGACAATAATAATTAAAGGAACATTCACTCATATCGGCATAAGACTTATGAAGATTGTACAGGATTGGTACATTAAATGAAAGTCAGATATTTAGAATTAACGATTTATTGAAGATAGGCCACGTTTCACTTTAGATTTAGGATCGCGATCGCGAGCTCTGTAGGCTGGTAGTAGTGTCTCTGCTTGGCCGATGAGGATGACCCGGCCGGTTGACCAGTCCCTCGTCCCGCGCTCCCTGCACCTCCCCGTCGACATCCATGTGACATTCGGCTTTTGGTGTTATAATTAGCGTGAACGAAGATAAAGTTGAATGTCATTTGATTACTTAGTTGTTTTTTTTTTTGGCTTATTCTACTGGTTTTTATTTTCTGTGACCTATATAAATAGACACAGGAAAATAATTCAGAAGGTATACAATAAGGTACAAAATGTATTAAACTACTAAATGAATTATACACTTGTCTATTAAACTGTCTCGTATTCTCTGTTCTAAACTAGAATCATTTCAATTTGACGACATTGTACAACAGTGTCCAGTATCTGTGTTACTTTGAAATTATGTTGTTGTACCTATGTGGGTTGTGCATTGACATTTAGTGCAGTTGAGTTCTTCTCACTATACAATATTACTACCAGTTGTTTTGTAAATGATCTCTATAAGTAATGTTGTGATATTATCCATCAACATGTTTGAATCAGAATCAGGAGTAATCGCCCGATATATCCACTTACAAATACAGGGTGAAATTGATATCATTAGCATCCTTTTAAAGTAAAAATGTTGCATACATTACAGGGTGCAGTTTAGTATGGAAAAGCAGATATTTTTTACTCCGATTGGTTTGCTCCCGTAGTAAAAGTTGTTCAGTTTGATGGGTAAACTCTTAGTTTAAAAGGATGCCAATGATATTGATATTAATATATGCCAATGTGAAATTGGTATATATTCAGTGTATAATCAAGCGGTGACCCAATAAAATAAAATTCGTTACTTTTGTTCTTTATTTTAATAAACTCTAAAGTCTCTAAAGTCTAAACTCTATGATATGTTTGATATAATTTTACACCCTAAATTTTTATTTTTCTTTTCAGTCCATACAAAAGTTTGACGCAAAATACGCATAGACGGAGTTAATAAAAGTAATATTTTATATATGGAAAAATAGTCTAGAAAATCTAGTTGCCGCGTCACAAATAAAATTTGCAATTTATAATATAATTACGAAGATATAAAGCTTTGCAATTTTTCATACCAAATTTTAAAACCTTTATATCTTCGTAATTATTTTATAAATTGCAAATGTTATTTGTGACGCGGCATCTAGATTTTCCAAACTATTTTTTCATATATACAAAGTTACTTATATTAATACCTGTCAACGCGTATTGTACGTCAAAGTTTTGTATAAAATTGACCCCTCTGCAACCACCTTAATCTATACTGTACCTACTACTGAAGGCAAATTACCCGAGCCGCTTGACGAAACCCATAAAAAATTCAGTCTAATTATTGTTCTATAAGGACATTAATTCAGAATATTTCCTAGACTATCAATATTGACTCTTGACCTATCACGCAATGCAGTTTACTATAGTATCGGAATTACAGCTCTGGTAGTATTGACTTACTAATCCCAAGAGGAAGTCAATTTCGCCATGTTTACTAATCAAGTAGAATTAGCGTCAGAAAGAACTTCCAGTGTTAATGTAATTGGTATGCAAATACTTAAGTTGTTAAGTCAACAAATGAATGTAAGAAATCAGCGGATTAAAACAGAAGCGTACAGCGTTTTTAAGTATCTTTCTAGTTTCCGGCTCTTAGGGTATCTATTTGTATGCCTATGTCGAAAAATAATTGAAGCGAAATGGGCGTGTGATAGCGTATATTACTGCCTGATGCGAGAGAAAGAGATGGGGCGGCGCACGTGCCTGAATCGACGCAAGCGTAAAACAAACTTTATTTAATTGTGATTGCAATATTGGGATGCTAATGATATCAATTTCACCCTGTATAAGCAGAAACATGTTTTGCATTAAAATTAACGTGCCATCCGAAGCACGGAATCTTTATCTTTTTTTTCTTTTCAGACAATCAGGTGATTCAGCCTGCAATGTCCTAGCCAACTGGGGAAAACGCACAAAGTGACATATCACTAGGTGTTCCCCGTGAGAATCGAACCCACGACCTCCGTGTCGAGAGCCAATGCTCTTAACCATTAGACCACGGAGGCAGTCGTTGGTCCCAGCTACTATCTCTGGTGGTAGTAGTCATTACATAAAAACCACGTCAGAGGCCGTAAGGCGGTCTGAAAAAACTCTGACACCAGGGCTCTGCCCACACGATAAGAAGATGAATGGGCCTATAGTAATTACTTCTGGAGACATGGTTTTCAAGCTCTGGCTTTATTTGCAATATGCAAGGGCATATTAAATTGGTTGACTGGCCGTGTGGCGTCCGGCTTCAAATAGCACCAATCCAGTCGGGTATCCTAAGAGGAGACTAATTCCTTCAGGTGTCTTACACATCATTGATGCCCAAACCGTGTGGCTGCCGGTAAGAGCCAATGCATCTACCTCCTGGCTGCTTTTCTACAAAGATCAGCAGTCGCTGTAGTCGAAATCGAAAAGTAATCCATCATCATCATCATCGTCAATAAATTGGTATATGGTTCGATTATCATTTTCAGTTTTCTCTTATGACTTGCACCTGATTAATGCGATTTGTCGGGTTTTAAAAGCAGCACTTTACAATCGCGACGCAACAGAAACATTTATCGTTTTGACTTAAACCCCGACTCAGCCTTGACTCCGATCGAAGGAGTGTTTAGATTTAGCTAGTAAGCTGACTAGTAATTCGACTTACTACTAAACTTAAAATGCTAAATCATTTATTACCAATTTATTTTAAAATTTATCTACCAACGCACAAAGTCTTGTTTGAAAAAAATCGTTTTAAGTGAAATAGACTCAATCTTATTCTAATTTATCCTTTACTGTGGAGAGATTTGTATTGTTGTAGAGAATACCAAATCCCCTGTTTAATTAAACCGCCCAAATATTCCGTTATAAAGGATCTAATACTGCAACTTTTTCATTGCGCTTCTTTCTAGGTGATCGAATTTTAATTTTCTCATTTTACTTATTTATTTCTATGATAGTTATGTTATCTTATGAATTACCATACAAAGCAGATTTTAAGAGGCTTCGAGGATTCTGGCTGAGATATCTGGGATATCTCAGCCAGAATTCCCATCTCGCTCATTCAATTTATACTTCGTCTTCCTAATGTTACGGTTGACTTACTGTGATACTTTTATTGGATAAATTACCTCGTTTAAACGAGCCTTTAATCTGAGCTTAACTGGAGCTCAAATAAAACCTTTTAAAACCTTTTTTACAAACACACCTACCTGTCAACGTATTTTTTATCACCATTCGCCTTGTAATTCCCGCATTGACTTTTAAATAGTCATTTTATATGCAATCTAAATAAAACATGTACAACTAACTATGGTGATGCATTAATCGATCTTTCTTACTAGTTTTATTTTACAAGTGTTTCGTTTAATGGATTTGTCAAGATGAGAATTTATCTTCACAATTTGCATGTTGTGTCAATTAGGTGCTCTTTACTAGTTCTCATCGAGGCTGTTGTAGTTTGATAAATTTATCTGGCTTTTTGCTTTCGATTGGAAGTAATTAAGGGTTATTTTGCATAGTGGTGATCAACGCCGTGTAACATTGACAGATGTGATAAAAAAATAATTGTGGAAGAGAGTTGTAAGGGCAGATTTGTGTTCAGGTTGTTATACCTGATCCTGGTTCAACAGACGAATATTGTTCAAAAGATTTATAATTATCATGTTTTTGTTCATGTTATTATTAATACTAGAAACATTATTTCATTAGTCAATATAATTACAAAATTAATATTAAACCATTACCAAACAATTAATTTTAAATTTGGTAACATACCTCGTCCAAAGGATGTACAGTAAAAAAATCCACGTCAAGCTTAATCACAAGAAAGAATAGGTACTTATTGGGTACTTACATAAAAATCCACAATACGCTTCGTCAGCGAAATAACAAAACATAAAAAAAACACACACACTAAACGGGCCTTTCGTCATTAATCGTACCCGGCACAAAGGATCCCATCACACCAGCTGCGTTCCCGCGCTGGATGGCCAATGAAATCCTCTGCACCAGATACGACCCAAAGCGGACATCGTTGCCATTCTCCACCATCCTCCTGCCCAGATCCCTCACAAAGTGAGAAAATGTTGTTGCTCTTTGTTAATGTAAAAATTTTATAGGTCGTTTAAGGTTTTCTAAATTCTTCTAACCCTGTATTTTGCCACATGGATACCATAGATTGTCTGTCGACGCATACGTGTGTTGTATTCTTTGTTGAGTAAAGCTCACTTGTTATTTACCTTAAGGTGGGTGCAGAGGGGTCAATTTTATACAAAACTTTGACGCACAATACGCGTAGACGGTATTAATATAAGTAACTTTGTATATATGGAAAAATAGTTAAGAAAATCTAGATGCCGCGTCACAAATAACATTTGCAATTAATAAAATAATTACGAAGCTTTGAAATTTTTCATACAAAATTTTAAAAGCTTTATATCTTCGTAATTATATTATAAATTGCAAATGTTATTTGTGACGCGGCAACTAGATTTTCTAGACTATTTTTCCATATATAAAATATTACTTTTATTAATTCCGTCTACGCGTATTGTGCGTCAAACTTTTGTATGGACTGAAACCACCTTAACTTACGACCGTAATCCCTTTCGGGGTGGTAAAAACATTGCTGCAACTACTTTACATGTAAGCATGCAGTTGTAGAACTAGCACTGGCGAAAAAGAGAAAGGTTTGTTGAATATTTTCTTGATGATGATGATTTAGGTTTTCACGATAGAAAGAGGTATTAAGTGATAGATATAGGTAGCTTTATTGCTGAAAAAAAGCTGACATAAGTCGTCAATTGTAAAAAAGTTGATGAAAAAACCAAAACGGAAATGCATGCTTTTATAAATGTAAAGAAACGGAAGTTTGATTCAGATCTTTTACATACAATATAGTTTTAAAGGATTAGCGATTCAATAATATCGTCAAAACAAACAGCTTTCAATACCTCAACTATCAATAATCTAAAATACCGCATAAGTAAGACAAGAATTTTATCAGTAATATTAAATAACGTTTGACTGACCGCATTCTTGCCACAGATTTGATGTAAGTAATACGATAAACGTTTAATCAATTTGCTAAATAACACTGCCTCACGAATGCAGCTGGTTGCAGTTAAATTTAAATTATGTTTTGAAAATATATGCTTTGATATAGTTAGCAGTTTGAATGTTTGGTACAAGTAATGCACTTTTTGGGTGGTTTGCTCCAAGACGTATTTTTGGATTTAAATATGTTTAAATTCTATTTAATCTTAGTACGACCGAAAACAATGTGGCAAGCCTACGTTGAGACCATCATTACGCAGTCAATCTTCATCATTAAGCTTAAAGGCCAGGCCACACAGAAGCGGATTTGCGGGAAAGCGGGCCGGAGGCGGACCTGCGGGAAGCGAATATCTCCAGACCGTATTTCTGTGTGGTAGGGTACATACAAACTCAAACATTACCACCACACCACACTATACACAACAAAACACACAGAAAACCGAGCGGTTCCAAAGATATTCGCTTCCCGCAGGTCCGCCTCCGACCCGCTTTCCCGCAAAACCGCCTCTGTGTGGCCTGGCCTTAAATGTTTTATACTATTTATTGCCTGCACAAATGAGGGTGTAGAAAATCAACAGGAACACAATTTTTGCATCCAGCTGCCAGGGGGTTGCAACGGGCTGTCCATTTTTAGAACTCTTCTTGCCACACACATTAAGAATTCCAAATCAGAATTGTAATTTTATATAGGATTTGATACCTCCGCATTTACGAACGAAATTATGGAGGGGGAAAATCTATACGAAATCGTTATTCTGATTCGGAATTCCATGTGTGTGGCAGACGCTAAACTATGACCTTTCAACTGGAATACGTCATACGATGCGACGAACGAAGTGGTCCATTCTAAGTCGGAAACTACGACAGTTAATGTGGAAATGAAAAAATATATTAACTCTGCATCTCATAAATTGGACCAAAATAATAATCAAATACCAAAAGGTGATAATTTTATACCAAGAATGGCGCCAGATTAACCTGTTTAGATTTGTGAGCATTTTTCTTAGTTACACAATAAGATTGGAAAACCGCCACGATCAGAGAAAAAACCAGTGGCTACTGGTATGGTGTAGGCATCAGACATGTTGACTATACCACCTCAAGGAACATATATAGTACCTAGTGAGTACATGAAAAATTCACAGATTTTGTGTCTAAACAATTAAGTCAATAAATTACATTAAAGATTAAATTAGATTACAGTTATAAATATACTCATATACAATAGCTCAGGCAGGTAATTCCTACCTTTCATGGCATCAGTTGTACCTACCAATACTGCTAGCCTACTATTCTAACATTTAGTGCTTCATTATTTTATTACAAATCCGTCTGTAAAATGACTTTTTGTGGATTAATAAATATTATTCTTATTGTGGATTAATAAATATTATTATTATTCTTAAAAAAATATTATTGTAAATAGCTAAGTTGAAATGGTGCAATTAGGTACCAAACACAGGGTGAGTGTAAAGACGGAACTTTCCAAATATCGAATGTTTCTTTGGTAGTACATAGTAATTATAGTACTCTATGGTAGTACTTTAGTAATAATAATAATAATAATATATCTTTATTTCAGAACCAGGTTCCATATTACATTACATTTATATTTATATTTACATTTTAACATTCCACATTTTACATTTTTACAATTTTGATTTTAAATTCAACATTATCAGGTACAGAATAATATACAATTTATTACATATGTGCAACGCATTCCGAATTTTCATATAGAAATAAATTTGAATTGCAGCATGCAAACGTTAACAATAATAAATATTAATAAATAAATAAATATATTGGACATTGTCACACAAATTATCTAATCACATTTAAAGTACCTGGACTTGTATTATGATGACTAGACAACGATATAGAATACATATTTTATATACAAACATCAATAATTTGGGTACAAATATTCATATTCATCATATAAATATTTGTCCCTTACGGGATTCGAACCCGCGACTCTCGGCACAGCAGGTAGGTTCACTACAGACTGTGCTACCGGGCTGTCAATGACACAATAACATACATGTTAATACAGGATGTTAGGGTAAACAGTTGCATTATTTCAAGAGGTGATTGTAACCATGATACTGAACAACTTTCCCTATTAAACCTATAGCAAATTCGCAAAAAATAAGACTTTTCATACAAACGTTTCAACAGCTGATTGCATTTAGTATGGAAAGTCAAAATTTTTTTTTACCAATTTCCTATGCGTTTCTTTGGGAAAGTAGTTCAGTATCATGGGTACAATCACCTCAACTGTTAACCCAAACACCCTGTACAATAAAAATCAATGATGACGCAAGGAAAGAGGAATGTATTAAATAAAAAAAATTAAGAAAAAGTTAACTTTGAATGGATGTTTCATTACTTTGATTTTAAAGAATTCAATTTTTTTTTATGCATGCTTGCTTCAATTTCGAGGCATGTCTTGTACCTACTGTCCATTACAAGTAGCGACTGGCTCACTCTCCGTCACACTGGACAGAGTTTCGGTACTACTTGTGAAACGTGGATGTTCTGAGGTTTCAGAATATCTCTGACTACCCCCTCGGGGAATAAAGTCGTAAGCATATGCTTATACTGAGCATATGCTTATTCTAATTTTTTTTATTGGTTGTTTTAGTAAAATTATTATTTTATTCATAATAAGGTATTACGTTCTTAAATACATACTGTATATTAAAATAATTAAAAAAGCAGGCAATAATGTGTCTATACACTCGTAAATTGACAAGTTTGTAGGTGCTATTATTTGGCAATTAAATTAAATACTTCACTAATTAATTGATTTAGACATTATGAACAGGAAACACTCAAAATAAACTATCGAAATCGTGAGAATAATATCTGTCGATAATTTCTTTTCCAGTCAACACGATAAAAGTTTATAATCTGTTTAATTACGTAATGAAGTGACATGGAACCGCCTGTATAGAATCAGATTAAAAACAACTTACTGGTTTATTAATATCTGTGGTATCGTAGAATGTTGCTATAACTTGTTTAGGAGGACTGTGCAACTAACAGTGTCCATAAAAAAAGTGAAAACGTTTTTCCGCGCTCCATCTATTGTATTGTCATGTATCAATAAATAAAATAAATTAAAAAAAAATATTCATGTCCATGATTTTAATCTCATTTAATTCAGTAGGTTTGTAGGCTTCGATTTTAGTTCAAGACTATATGCCCCGATTGCCTTTGATAAGTTATAATGTATGTCAAGACACAGTATAAGAAGAAATGTCGAAGCTACGAACGCGTCGAAAAAAATATCAGTGTACTCTTAGGTGACAGACCGTGTCTGAATACACGCACACGTAGATAAGTTGTATGGCACCTCACGCACACCAACCTAAGAAAGTTGACCACTTTTGTTTTAAACCGCAGAAGCGTGAGGCTCCATCTAGACATATACTTTATCTAAGAAGATCGAGATCGAGATAAAGCTCATCGAGATTTTCTTTGACGATGCCTTTTGTGGATGCGAGTGGTGTATATACCTGTGACGAAGCCTGTTATGGATATGAGTGATGTATTTTATTTTAATTATTTATTTTTATTTTATTGAATATTTTTCTTTATCTAAGGCCCCGATTTAGTTAGGTAGGTCCAACTTCGAGAAAGAGAACAACCGTCGAATCCAACACGGCTGGGCAGCGTTCGGGAAGCTACGTAGTATCTCACGTCCCAAATACCGCAGTGTCTCAAAACAAAAGTCTTCGATCAATGTGTGTTGCCAGTGATGACATATGGAACTGAGACGTGGTCGTTCACTCAAGGCCTCATAAAAAGGCTGAAAGTCACCCAAGGGGCAATGGAGAGGGCTATGCTTGGAGTTTCCCTGCAAGATCGAATCAGAAATGAAGAGATCCGCAGAAGAACCAGAGTAACTGACATAGCCCAAAGAGTTGCTAAACTAAAGTGGCAGTGGGCGGGGCACATTGCTCGCAGAACCGATGGCCGATGGGGCCGAAAAGGTCTCGAGTGGCGACCGCGTACCGCAAAGCGCAGCGTGGGTAGGCTTCTCACACGGTGGACCGACGACCTGGTGAAGGCGGCGGGAACCCGTTGGATGAGGGCAGCGCAGGACCGGTCGTTATGGCGATCCTTGGGGGAGGCCTATGTCCAGATTTCCCTTCTATGATAATGTTTAAGGGAAAGAAAAAAAGGTCTATCGAAATATTCTAATGTCGAAAAACGAAGTAAATCCATCTACGTCCTAGATAACGACTGTCTTCACCCAATATCACAAAATCTAAATTTCACTGTTAGCCCAATTAAAGTAATTTACTACCACAAAAACATAATTACCGTAACAATCTGACGCTTTATCGTTTTAATTACGTTCGCGTGAATAGCTCCCCTTGTAATACGATGTAATATAACTACTAACGACGTAATCGTCGTAATCACGTGTAATTAACGCAACTAAATCGCATCGTTTATCCGTGTAGAGCAATTTATTATTGGCGCCTTTTGAAATGATATGAGAATTTAAATAAATTGAAACGGAGATTAGATGTAATTTTTACCATGGAGTAATAACATGGGAGGGTTTAGAGGTGCCTTAATAGGTTGTAAAGGAAAATGGAATAACGCCATAAACGGTATTGTGCCTTTTATCAGCGATGCATGTTTGATTTCTTGAATATTATGATTTGAATTAGTGATGTTCTACTCGTAACGTTGACTAAGTGACAATAATTAAGAGGATATATGAAAAAAATTGGATTCTTCAAAGCGCCATATATATCATGAAGGACTAAAAGTAGGAGTATGATTTGGGGACATGTGTAAATTGAACATATAATCGAAGTTTTGATTAGAGCCAAAACACGATTTAGACTCATTTTCTTGATAGAAAACTAAGCCAAAGTAGCCTCCGTCTTTATAGATGAACACTTGGAACTGCTGAACTGTGCATAATAGAAACACGAGACTTGATTTAAAAAAAAAGATATTGATATTTTATAAAGTTTGATAAGAGCAGAATTGAACTCACATAAATAGTACAATCACAATAAAATAAAGTTTGTTTTACGCTTGCGTCGTTTCAGGTGCGGGCGCTGCCCCATCTCTTTCTCTCGCATCAGTCAGTAATATAAGTTATCAGTGATAACTTATATTACTTATCACACGCCCATTTCGCTTCAATTATTTTTCGACATAGGCCCTTAACGTCAATTATGCATGTGGTGTTGGCTAAGAATAAAGCGCCCCGTTTCTCCTTATAGTTGCCGTATGAGACAAGTAAAGGAGAAGGTTCTTAACTCTTCTTGTTCTTGATCAAAAACAATCCCTGAGATCAGTAGGCCTAGCATGCCACCCCCGAGAAAATGATAAAAATCGAGATGTGCCTCCATCTTTATTAATTTACGTATGCCAGAAAGAGCGCGCATGACGTTTTTCTCGTATAAACGCTTTGTCGTGGGTGGCATGCTAGCCGTGTAGGAATACTCAAACAAACTACTCTACTACTACTACTTATGCTATATACATGACACTGGCGGAAATGCAGTGCCAACGCACAAGCAAGAGTCCATTAGTTTTATAAATAAAAAATTATATATTATAAGGTATTCTTTATTCACTCAAGGTCTTCTTTAAACTGGCTATTTAACTATCTTTATAAAGCTACAGCTGGGTAGTAATAAGCGGCAAGCTTAAAGTTGTTATTCAAAATATCAAGACAATTTTCCAAGATTTTGCACACGATAGCTTTATGAAATTCTTCAATTTTTGCGTCTGTATACTTGCTTTTGAGCTCTGGGTCTGCGAAGACACGTTTACCTAAAAAAAAAACTAATCAAAATACTGAATAACATATACAGCCTAGACTAAATAATTATGCCGAGGCCTTTTCAATATAGTGGTAAATTCTAAATAATGAAAATTATAATCAGGTTTGCTTTTATCGCTTCAAAAACGGAAATATGAAATAGAATATAACTACTCCGTTTCATATCGTGTGGGTATCAGAGTTTTTCAGACCGCCTTACGGCCTCTGACGTGGTTGGGACCAACGGATTAACGTGCCATCCGAAGCACGGAATCATTTTTCTTTTCAGACAATCAGGTGATTCAGCCTGCAATGTCCTAACCAACTGGAGAAAAACGCACAAAGTGACATTTCACTAGGTGTCCCCTGTGGGAATCGAACCCACGACCTCCATATCAAGAGCCAATGCTCTTAACCATTAGACCACGGAGGCAGCACATACTGATAAATTGTATCCTTGAAAGTACCTACTTAAAGACTCCTGATATTTTTATCTTCGATAAATGTTGTTGATGTTGCTTGGGAAGTCCGATATTCGGAGAAAACAAAAATATCCGTTTCAAAAAACTATTCATATGAATAAATAACTATCGCTCACAGGCACATAAATTGTAATGATCCAACTCCAAAGTAAACTAATATGTTGTTTTTTATGGAAATCATACCACAACGACAGAAACATTATATATAACATCCATGACCGAACCGGCATTCACTCCCAGGACTCTGGTTTGTAAGACCGTCGTGGTAACCGTTGTAACGGTTACCACGACTAACCGGGTCGTCCATATTCCACTCCCTTGACCGGTTTTGTGACATTGACGACCTACTTTGAACGGGGTATATTTCTAAACCGAAAAAAAGACCCGTTGTTTGTCCGGGGTGTATTTTACACCCAACGGCTCTGCTCTTGAAAATTTATTTGTCCTTGTTTTTCATACAGTATTATCCATAAGCTCTATATTTCTGTCTCTCACAAAATTATCCCGAGGTCTTTCTTAGAGGTTCAGACCCCTGTTTCGATAGTTTTCTCGGAATATCAGTTTCAATCGGGCGTCTCGGATATCGGTCGGTGTCAAGTTTCAAGTGGGTGTTTTGTGAAGTGATTTAACGTGATCATTTGTTTAAAGTGGCAGTGTTAATCATCTCTACGGATAAGTAAACTATTCCGGATGCCGAAAACCAAAACAAACGTGAGTTTTTTGATCTTATAAATAAAGAATGAATTTTGTTTGAGACCCCAGCCGTTTGTGACTCATGTTTCCCATTGTAATTATTTAGACTTATCGTAATACGAAACCACTTGATATTTTGGATTAAACTAAGTGGATTACAATAATAGAGAGTCTTATCTGCAAAGTATATCAACATTTGAAGTGCTGCAACCATTTATTATGGGTATTTTTGGCGTTTTTCGGACTCTAAGTGTGTGAGCTGCTAGAACAGCAGGAGCTGGTCGAAAGTATCTAGATTTTTCAAGATGGCGGCCAGATAAAACAACAATTTTTGGGGTTTGTTTACTGCCCGAGTCCAAGCCAGTGGTTACAAGCATCATACTAAAATGTTATTAATTAGAAAAGCCGAGCCCCACCCAAAGTGGGATGGAGCAAAAGGAAAGAGGAAGACTAAAAATGTTATAAATTTATATCTTACCATTACTGATGGCCTTTTCAAACTCTTCATCACGAGTGGCATTGACAAAAGAGGGTTCGCATTTAAAAGTGTTACTCAGGATTTGGATATATTGCAATCCATTAATGGAGTTAGTCTTAAGTTCGTAGTTGTAAGTAGCGGTCAACAGAGCCTCTAGAACAGCACAATAATAACAATAAGTTAATTATAACAACAATAAAAAAAAATAAGTTAATAACATCTTAATGTTGACCAACTATCACATGTCTGGTGCAGAGCGCCATAATGTTGTGGAATGCATTAGTTATAAGTTATAACAGATTAATGATCAATATTATTGTGTATTCAATATCTCACCAGTGGTAGCAGAGTATTTGCCGGAGTACTTCTCAGATTTCTTGGGGAATTTAACATCCAAGTCACCCTCAATTTTCACGTTCTCTTTAAAGGCAATCATCATGGTTTTAGCTGGCCCGTCCAATCTGATGAAAAAATTTAATTACTGTTTAATATATCTTGCACAGAGTAAAAGTATAATTGGCAAGAAATTACACGTCTGTAATAAATATGACAATCCCAATATTTTAGCAATTTTCTTCTAGTAATTTATTTCTTTAAATTTGGTTAAAATGTTTAGTGACTTACCTAAAATTGACGATTTCCTCGTTCTTAAGACCAGTGACTCTTGAGTTCTTGAAGTCAGCTGTAGCACCATCCATTTTCATTTCAAATGAAGGACCCAGAGGACCGATTGCCTTCACGCCATATTTGAGCACACCTCCAGCAATTTGTTCTGGGAGCTTCTTTTTAAACTTGTTATAGCATGAAATGTCTTCAACGGCACATTCTTCTGGGTGACCTTCTTTAAAAGAATGAATTTTTATTGGCCACGAAACTAAGTATGAACAGCTGATCTCATATGTCTTCTTCGATTAAATTCATAACAAGGTTCCCAGACGTCTAGAGATCCTAAGATCATTCTTTTAAAGCTGCCATGCATGTCAAGTTCTAAACAAAATTCAAATCGGGAAACGATGATACAGATCGGGAAAATTTGTTACCTTCTTCAGCAAAGACACAACCAATTACCAGAACCACAGCAAATGCTTTAAAGAAACTCATTTTTGAAACAGAAATCCTACTTCGTAGTCGGAGGTAGAGCTCAATAATTTATAATAGAATAAAGCTCATTGTGCAGAGTTTTTATATCCCTCAAAATGGATGTTATCAGACAAATTTCATAACATTCCGATAACACTTACATAATAAATTATCATGTTGTTCGATGATTTCTTAGGGTTCTATAAAAACCTGTAAGTTTATTCGTACCCAATTATCATCATTACCATCATCATCATCTCAGCCGACGGACGACCACGTATAAGTGTGTATATTACATAATACTACCCGTGTATAACCTAAGTAAAACCTGCCTCTTTGTGAACTAAAAGAATGCTTTTGATTTAATCGAGACCGAGGAAGGTGCACTGCAGTTTCTCCAGCTATGTTAGATTCACTACCAGTACATCAAAGAGCTGTTTTTCAACGAAAAGGCCACTATCTCAGTCCAGTACTGCAGCGAGGTCTGAGACAAGGAGATGCAATTTCTACAAAACTGTTCACCGCTGCTCTTTAAACTGCACTGAAAGACGTTTTCAAGGTTCCAGACTGGCAAGGGCTAGGCGTCTACAGATCCGGCGAGCATTTCACTTACCTATGGTTTGTCGACGATATATTGGTCATGACTGAGACGATTGGACGACCTGAGTAGAATGCTTTGTAGCAGATAGCCTAAGCAGAACCTCCGAACAAGATGGTTTTAAAATAAACATGGACAAGATGAAGATCATATCAGAATAATATATGTACATTTACTACCCACTCTTATGACAATCGGAGACTATGTGCTCGAAGTTATTGGAGATTATGTATGTATGTACAAGGAACAAACTATTCAGGTAGGTACAACATCGAAAAAACAGGTTAACCGTCAAATCCAACTGGGCTGGGCAGCGTTCAGGAAGCTACATTGCAGACAGACAAATACACGTACAGTCGATAGTCTCGAATTCTGTCTTACGGCCTTTCTCCACATTTCGTCCTGAATTGTTTTGTTGAAATAAATGAGTTATCTATCTATCGTGCAAGATTTGTGCTGCCCGCATGCGTCTTTTGTAATGCCAGGTATACTAAAATAATATACAGAACCCTCCCGTCTGACTGGTTTAATTTATTTGTCCTCGAAACTTATCTGGCATCTTCTTATTCAGACAGAATCAATCAATCAATTATACTTTATTTGACACCAAAAAAACAGAGTATACAGAGAGCAAACAATCAGGAAATACCACAGGCACAAAAACAGGCGGTCTTATCGCTAAAAAGCGATTTCTTCCAGACAACCTTAGGGTAGAGAAAATAGTTAAAGAAGATTGGTAAGCGGTGTAGATCATAATAACACAATATAGATAACATACACAAATAATGTTATACACATATGTCAGAATCATCCCTTTTCATTTTAAAAACTTACATCACCGTGGGGTCACGCATCGATGACTAGGTCAAATGATTGGCTTTATCTCAATGGTGATAAACTGTGTTTATAGTTGTGACTATATATTAGGTAAACTTTAATAAAATACATTTTGTTGTTAAGCATTAAAAGAAAGCCGAAACCCAAAGAATGAACAGTTCTCGAGTGGCGATGGCGACTGCGTAGCAGAGGCCGAGCCAAAAAATTACTGCAAGCCCAGTCGCGAATCGTACCGGCCGGCTTGACAGCGACTTCGATAAAACAAATTTATAAATGCGAACGTAATTGAACGGAATTGGCTGCAATATTATTTTTTTAGTTTTCCAATTCCAATAATATTACACATACTTACATCTTTTATTAAGTTACTCAAAAAAGTAAAAAAAAAAAATTGAAGGCGATGACTTTTACGTTCGCATCTATAAGAACATTAATTTGTTTTATTGGAGTCAGTGACAAGCCAAGCCGAAAAAATTCTGCAAACCACGAAATGCGGCTTGACAGCGACTTCGATAAAACAAATGAATGTTCTAAAGTCAGTTAGTTTTGAAGTCGGTTTAAATTTTTTGTTATGTTTTTTATATTGTACCCCACCAGGATAATATAAAAACATTACAGAAAATAAACAGGTATATATGCAATTTCACTACCGACAAGAGCCGTGTACACGGAAAAAAGATTTTCATAAAAGTTCACATCTAAATATTTCTCCATAATTAAAGCCCATTCACACACAGCGAGCAATAAATCCAAGCATCGGTACCGGCGATATATTTTGCCGGATCTATTCAATATTCAACGTATAACGAGGAACAGGTAAGAGGCGGTCCGGTGTATTCAATTTACTAACTTGCTGTGTACCGATTGCTTTCAGTGTATTGGAACCTTTTAGCTTTATTATTAATGTTATTTATGTGTATGTGTTTATGTTGTATATTTCAAGTCAAGTTAAATTCAATGGTATGACATCAACTCCAATGATTTTTTCAAGTTCTAAGTTCAAGGGCGCGATATTGTTCAAGCACCCATTGTTTATTCATTATTATCTACTACAATATAGCCGGGTTGCGTTCCTTTAAAAGTAGGATACATATTTGCATGTTCAGTAAGTCTCTAGGCAAAGGGCAGATTTTATGCGCTGCCTGTGAAATATGGATATGTTTTCTGAATTTAGAATATCTTTTACTCACACCTTGGGATATGCTATACTATACATTTTGCGACTAATCTCAATGTTTAATACTAAACAGCACTCTTTGGAAGTCCCATGTGCCTTGCTAAATTTCTAAAAACTACATCTTGCAGATAATGCCTTAAAATATTAGTTGAAGTCGACTTACTCATCACCTCGAAAATTGTGGTCCTAACTTTTTTATTATGTAGTATCAAAACCAATCACCGTAATCAGAATAAAGCACAAGCTATCCACAAACGCCTACCGATATAAAGACTCAGAATGTGTTATATTAATGAACTGGCATCGCCCTTTCTGTGTTAACTTGCATGTGACGAAACATTGGGTTGTGATGAGTTTACTTTGATGGCATTGTCATAGGTCACACTTTGCAACAATTTATTAAACAAGCATTTCCTTTCCAAAATAGTTAGAAACTTAGAATATCCGGTGGAAAAAAATAAACGCAAAACCTTTGTTTTGTTTGAAAAGTTTGAATGATTTTGCTAATTAAACAAATTATTATTATTATTATGTATCTCTGTAAAAAGGTTTACTCACGGGCCGTAGCCCGGACCTTTGGAAGGCTTGCGTGGGAACACAGGTCCAATAATTTTTTTTTTTCATTGTTTTGACGAAGCATGTTGCTGATTTATGCATGTTTTTGTGTCTTTGTTTTTGACGACGCTTGTGTTGACCGATTTACTGTTTTAAAATAAAGATCTATCTATCTATCTATAACGTCACGCCTCTTTCCCAGTGGGGTAGGCAGAGACCAGGGCGCGCCACTTACTACGATCCTTACATACTTCTTTTGCCTCATGCACATCCATACATCTCTTTATACATGCCCGTCGGTTTCGAGTACTCCGCACCTCCCCTTTTTGTAGGACGCAACTGATTTGATCAGCATACGTCCAACGAGGGCGCCCTGAAAATAAAGATATTGTTTGAAAAGAAAAAAAAACTAAACAAAAAACATATTTGATATCAACATTATATTCACAACGAACGCGAACGTTCGTCGGTCCTCCTGAGGATGCTCCTTGGTGGAGCGAAACACGTGTAGAGCAGACATTATTAGGTGGGCAAGTTCATGCTATGTTATCTTAGTACAAACTAAGTGGAACGCTGATTTTCCATAGACAGCTTCCGCCATCTATCGGTTATGTTTCGAAGCACTATGGGTTGAACTAGAGTTCATATCGGAGTAACAGCGCACTACACCTCACGCGCTGCGCTGTAGTAGTGAGAGATTTCGCCCATATCAATTATTGTCTTGTTGGTCTAGCGGTCTAGATAACCGGCTTACGATCCGGGTAGCTAAGGTTCGATCCTCATGTCGGCCGATCGATTTCTTCAATTTATTTCATAATGTGACGCCCCCTAGTGCTAATGAGCGGCAACTTAATTAGGAAGTCCTAAAATTCAAGGCGAGTTATCAATCTATATCCAATATACATATTAATCTATGGGCAAGTTGTATTGCACAACGTAATACTACTTTGTCTAGGTATTTAGAAGCAGAGGTTACAATCTTGTTGTAGAACTATTAGTCATGGATTTTCACAAAGTAACAACTAATTCATTTAATTATATTACAATTAAAAGGTTTAGAAAAATGTTATTATCTTCCTACGAAGAATGGTGTTCTTTCAAGAACAAGGGCGAGAAAGAGCAAGCTTATACTGTAGCAGACTTTGTGCAAATAAATATACAACTAGGTAATAAAATTTTGTTAATCTATACTATTATAAAACTGTAACAGAAGATTGTCTGTACATTGAAGATACTAACAAAAAAAATACTATATGGTTTTTAGGTGTCCCTGATTCCATATCACCAGTTTTCTGATGACATTTTTTTTGTTTGATAGCCAATGACCTGACTTAAAATCTGGTATATAATTTGTGCGGACAAAGTCGAGGGTCAACGCTCGTGTTTTTATAATATTTGTCACAATTAAAAGCTATTCCAATATAAACAATGTTCTTTATGCTAGCTATTAATTAAGAATCGTTGGACTGAATAATACTTTGATACCTTTACCGCTATATCTTCAAAGTGAAAATTTCCGAGGAATAAATTAGAGTTCGTTCAAAAAACGTTTTAAGAATTTAAAAATAACTCGACCTGAACAATGGTTTGGGAAAGAAAAACCAAACCAAAGGCTACTTGAGTGGGTGTGAATTTTTTATGGTGTAGGGTAGCTAGCACCCCTTAGGAAAACACCACTCCGTCGGCTAGGGAAAAGACTAATAAACGTCCGAGGCAATGAAGTTATGAAAGGTGAATATTTTGTATTGGATATGGCATTTTTTTTTATAATGCCTTAAACATAGAGGACGGCGTAACTCGTGTCAACGCCCCTGACACGAGTTATGCCGTCCTCTATGGCCCTAAAGGCAGACTTAGAATAAAACCTTATTTTTTCCCATGGTAAAACTAGGTGTCACTTTCGTTGAGTAAGAACCTAGATTATTAGTGATCACCACTCTATTAAATAATAGTTCATTACTTAACTAAACAGGGACAAAAGTTAGCTTAACTGACTATTCTGCAAAAAAAATCGTCTACATTGTGAAACTCTACATATTTTTGTGTAAATTAAATCATACAACAAATGTGCTAAGTATAAAGAAATTTCGTCCCGCTGCGCTAAACGAAGTTGCCACTTTGCGCCTCCGTCGAGGAAAAAATTTTTATAATAATCTCGGACAGTAAATAAGAAAGCCTCAGAACACATGTTTTGAGATCTGAAACCTTTCTTACTTTCCTGCCCTTGGTGTGTAATCTACTATTGATAATCTCAACACAGAAAAGTAGTGATTTTACATTGAGAGTAGGTGAGAAATTGTAAATTTTTTAACATTTTCAGCTCTGCTCGTTTTTTAATGAATTTTATTGTTGATTTGCACTAGCTCTAATGGAACAAGCGTATCCAAAACCGAATAATAGTGAGAAAATAAACAACTTTAACTTCATTACCTTTCATTATCTACCGTCTCTACAAAAACAAAATTCCTTCCATAGACTCCTACACCAATTTGCCTCATCAACCAGATCAAGCTAATCATGACTCCAGCGACATCTGCTGGTTCTCAGGCGTAGGAAGAGTAAACGTAACTGCATTTCTAGCAGACCGGTATTCGGTAAGCTAGAAAATACCCTCGGGCCTTTAATTTGTATGGTACAATGTTTTCATTATGCATGGAAATTTGAAGCAGGTTCCAATGCTTGTTATTTTGTTTCGGTAGCGGAAAATTTTGCTTGTGACACGCATGTTTCAGTAATTTAATATTTGGAAATACATAAAAGCCTTTCAGATTTTAATGTTTCTTCCATAATCACAATTTGATAAACATACTGTCTATGTCTATGTCTATGTCTATGACTATAAATCATCATATCAGCCGACAGACGTCCACTGCTGGAAATAAGCCTCCCCCAAAATGGGGGGATTTACCATAATCGCCACGCTTGGCAGGCGGGTTGGCGATCGCAGTTGGATCGAATCAATGTGTGTACTCAGAGGATGCTGCTGCCCATCCTCCGGTAGATCCCTTAGTCGTCTTTACGACACCCACGGGAGGAAATGGGATGGTGCTATTCTTAGCCGACACCACACGACATGAATCATTCTGTTTAAATATGACTGTTGTTCAATTCCCGTAGAATTTTTTTTTATTTATTTTATGTATTTCTGAGTTTTGTAAATGAACACGAATGTTAAACAATGTGAATATACAGATAAGTAAACGTAGCGACTAAAAATGTCTTAGTACACACGGTGGAAAGGGCTAGGCATCAATATAAACGGCGAGTACATCTGTCACCTTCGGTTTGCCGATGATATAGTCATCATGGCGGAGACTATGGAGGAGCTCAGTCGAATGCTCGATGATCTTAGCAGAGCCTCCGAACGAGTTGGTCTGAAGATGAACATGGACAAAACGAAGATCATGTCAAATGCCCATGTTGTACCTACTCCTGTTATGATCGGAAACTCGGCGCTCGAAGTTGTTGACGATTATGTTTACCTGGGACAAACTATTCAGTTAGGTAGGTCCAACTTCAAGAAAGAGATCAACCGTCGAATCCAACTCGGTTGGGCAGCGTTCGGGAAGCTACGTAGTATCTTCACATCCCAAATACCGCAGTGTCTTAAAACGAAAGTCTTCGATCAGTGTGTGTTGCCAGTGATGACATATGGAACAGAGACGTGGTCGTTCACTCAAGGCCTCATAAAAAGGCTGAAAGTCACCCAAGAGCAATGGAGAGGGCTATGCTCGGAGTTTCCCTGCGAGATCGAATCAGAAATGAAGAGATCCGCAGAAGAACCAGAGTAACTGACATAGCCCAAAGAATTGCTAAATTAAAGTGGCAGTGGGCGGGGCATATTGCTCGCAGAACCGATGGCCGATGGGGCCGAAAAGTTCTCGAGTGGCGACCGCGTACCGGAAAGCGTAGCGTGGGTAGGCCCCGTACACGGTGGACCGACGAACTTGTGAAGGCGGCGGGATCCCGTTGGATGAGGGCAGCGCAGGACCGGTCGTTATGGCGATCCTTGGGGGAGGCCTATGTCCAGCAGTGGACGTCCATCGGCTGAGATGATGATGATGATGATGACACACGGTGACCTTTGACTACTTATATAGGGACTAGTTATGCGTGTAATTCTGCAAACATACATTTCTGCCACTTTTTGCGGGGGGCCAGGTAACACAAAATCCGCAACTTTGGATTTTATTCCCCATAACTTTAGATTCTAATTTTGAACGTTAAAAATCATGGAAAGAAGTCTCTTGGGAACCCCAAACGTTCTAAGTTCGAAATTATTGTTTCGCAATTATAGGCTATCTCGTTTAGTGATAAGGTTCAAAATTGAATGTAAATGCACATGATTAATTGATCTTATACCGTGGCAGAGGGGAAATGCTACCGCAAGGCTTGTCCTTATAATAAATAGTCAAAGACGGTGACACATCAAGCTTCGCAAAACAAACATTAAGCTGGCCGCGCGACGTAATACTTGCGGTGGTTATACTTAAGGTGGTTACAGAGGGGTCAATTTTATACAAAACTTTAACGCACAATACGTGTAGACGGCATTAATATACGTAACTTTGTATACATGGAAAAATAGTTTACAAAATCTAGATGCCGCGTCACAAATAATATTAGCAATTTATAAAATAATTACAAAGATATAAAGCTTTGAAATTTTTCATACAAAATTTTAAAAGCTTTATATTTTCGTAATTCTTTTATAAATTGCAAATGTTATTTGTGACGCGGCAACTAGATTTTCTAAACTTTTTTTACCATGCATAAAAAATTACTTTTATTAATTTCATCTACGCGTATTGTGCGTCAAACTTTTGTATGGACTGAACCCACCTTAACCTACGCGCAGCCAGCTTATTTCGATTTTGCGTAGCTTAATATTTAATAAGTGTCTCTGTCTACCCACTTTATTAACCTGCGAGTGGAATATTAACCAACGCAATTACTTTGACTGTTTAATCATGTTATGTGCTAAATCATGATCACCTTCTTATTAAACGTCATCTTCAACATTTAGCATCGAATTTATTAATACCCCTGCAAGCAATGCAAATATTTTGATACCACAAAATCCACAACCATGCCACTTTATCTTGACCCTCGATTGTACTACTAATCTTCTGAGAAAATATGTATTAGCAGTCCAACTTATACCGGGGCAAGTAATATCTTCGATTCCCCGTGTGGTACATCATCCATCATGAATCTTGGCACATCAATAGTGAGAGCAAATACTCCGTGTAACTGGTTCTAAGCTACAAATCGAGTTTAATCCCAGATAGATTTATAGGCCACGTAATTTATAATTCTTCGAATTCGATTTTCACATGATATTATTTGTAATAATAAATTTATATATTGGGTCTTTTAAGGAGATGATCAGGCCATTTAACTAAACAACTTTTTATATGGGAATAAATTGTAATTGCAAAACAAGTCATCCCATTCTCACCTACGGTGCTCAAACGTGGTCTTTGACAAAGGATCAGAGGTCAAGCCTCAAGGTCTGTCAACGGGCTATAGAGCGCAGAATCCCGGTTCAGAAATAAGGTTATTCGCGCCAGAACCAAAGTGACAGACGTCGCCACCACCGCTGCCAATCTAAAGTGGGATTGGGCTGGACATGTCAGCCGCATGCTTGATGACCTATGGGCCAAAACCACTACCAACTGGTCAGACCCAGAAGAAGGTGGCGAGACGAAATCGATGGTTTCTTGAAGAACTGGCCTAACGAAGCGTACGCGCGAAACCGGGACGCATGGAGAGAACGGAGGGCGAGGCCTTTACCCAACAATGGGACAGCGACGGCTGATATAAAAAAACAAATCGGCTATTCTATACAAAACCGCAAACTCTCGCTACTCGAGTACTCGACCCTTTAAAGGACATTTCTTTTTGGTGAGTTCGATGTTAGTCCAATAGAGAAAGTTGTTCAGGTTGAGGGTCTGATCATCTCCTTAAAAAAACCACCAGCATAATTAGAAAGACTTTTTGTCTGAAATATGAAATAAATTTGCCTCAAAAATGTTAATAAGTACTCATAAGTAATCTCAAGTAATCTGTCTGCTTATATATTTGTTACGTATTCATACTCAAACAATGACAATTATATTGTATTGTGCATTTTCATAGGAATTAGCTAAAATATTATTTTGAATACTGTGAACATCAATAGCTAGAACAATAACTGCCTCCGTCGTCTAATGGTTAAAAGCATTGGCTCTCGACACGGAGGTCGTGGGTTCGATTCCCACGGGGGACACCTAGTGAAATGTCTCTTTCTGCGTTTTTCCCCAGTTGGTTAGGACATTGCAGGCTGAATCACCTGATTGTCTGAAAAGAAAGATGATTGCGTGCTTCGGATGGCACGTTAAGCCGTTGGTCCCGGTTAATATCTCTCGTGGTAGTAGTCGTTATATAAAACCAATTCAGAGGCCGTAAGGCGGTCTGAAAAAACTCTGACACCAGGGTACTGCCCACACGATAAGAAGAAAAATAGCTAGAACAATAGGGACCAACGCTACGTCCGAAATAAACAAAACTTTTTTTCTTCTCCTGTCGAGGTTATGCCAATCGCATGTCATAATATGTAGTTTGGCTTGCCATGGCGGTGAATATTTATATTTTTTGGCAACCTGCATTAGATGCTTGCTTGACTTAATTAGTTACTTGTAGTTATAATAACACAAGCTAAAATACAACGGCATGAAAAAAAAGCATCCTTTCAATCCAATCTCCATTATTTTTATTTTTAAACCTATAAAACTTCACCTTAATTGCAATATTACAACCTTCCCATCAGTGCACTTAATTCCCTTAATATCCATCAGTGTTTTCGCTTACATCATTGTCTTAGCAGATAAGGTCCGTCGCTCAATCTTCCTTAACGGACTTTAATTCCGTAAGTAGGACGCCGTCATCGTCATAATGGCACCTATGGTTTCCAAATAAAGAAGTCACATAATCCAGCCTAATTTCATCTTTAAAACGTGACCTATAAGAGTTCTCTAAAGGAGCTTCTTATGTGAAATGACTTGTACATCAGAACCGATACAAGCCTTATTGATGTCTTCGTCTTCTTCGCTCTCGTTTGTATTGACATTAGTGTGACAAGGATGGGAGAGCACGTGCGCGTTTCTGAGATTAAAATTGATTGTGCGGACGTATCCTCTATCTTTGCCCAAGCGATTGATTCTTCATCAATCTTTATTTCGCGGTATTAACAACTTTTTTCTTATTTCGGTGCTTCGTTTAATGCATGTCACGTTTTAGCGTTGTGCGTTTGTAGGCTGCTTTATTAGTTCAACTTTGGTCCTTCGAGTCGGATTTTATAAGGCTCTAGCAACGTTGAATTTAGTTTGAAAGCATAAATAATTTAATCCTTAATATTACTGGAGGCACTCTTTAAGGTCCTAATCAAAGTTATCAGTTTTTTACATACATTTGAAGCTGCTATAATAGAAGGTGAAAAAAATATTACATTTATATACCTAGGTAATTGACTGACCACTAAATCTCAATAATATTTTACAAATACACATATTTTGTCTTTCATTGGGATGGTAGAGACAATAGATGAGGGATGGGGAAATAGCGACCCGCTGGCCAAACCAGGCACTCATTTAATTTTGTCACACCGACCAAGCACGTCAAAACTAGTATAAACTAAAAAATAATTTAACTGAATTATGTTTGTGTTATTAATGATAAATCCAATTTGACCCGCCTAAATGTTGTATGTAATTATTTTATATGACAATATGACCTTCCTGTAAACCTATATTTAAAATCAATTGCCCCATCCCTGATTATCACCCATTACGATCCTGACAGAATATGTCATTCATGTTCGTCGGGTTTGCAAACTTCTGGTATTTTCATGCCTAGCAAAAACCAAAATTCCCACAAAAACAGTAGGTAAACCAACGAAACCTGCAATTTTATATTTGAATCAAAGTACAACGAGAAATTTGTCTTATCCCGCCCTCACACTAAAACTTTACAATGTATATTTAACAGCTACAATAAATTACAAAACTAAACTTTGTCGCCTACCTGTATCAATTTACTTAAGAAGGCCACCATAGCATCAGCACTAAAACTGGATCAAATTTTATGGATCTATAAAGATTACTTAGTAACTTTGAGAGCGTTGGTGGCGAGTTGGGGAAAGGCGTGGACTTTCGATCTTGAGGGTCCGGGGTCGAATTTGTAGCATGACATTATTTCAATAAGAGTTTCTACAATTCGAACGATTATTACAAAAAAGACCGCGTCTGTTGTGCACAGAATACGAGGGAGCCCGAACAGAATCTTGAAGATGATCGCTGATCGGATGGATGCAGCTATCTTCGGTTGTTTCATCGATCTGCATGTGAGAGGTGTGGATCGATCAATTGATCTCAATAATAATTTTTGTTTTATTGTTATTATACTAATATTAGATGTAAGCTTGTGCTACTAACAAAATATGTACAATTTTAGTCTGAAATAAAACATTGTTATTTTATTTTTAATTTTATTATTATTTATATATTATATACCTGAAACAGGATTCGATAGTTCGGTTCCTTCACAACCGAACTACTGAGACAAACAAATCTAATCAGTGTTTCTGCACATAATTCGAGCCTTAGGCCTTAGAGGAACGCATGTTTAAATTTGATGCTGTCACTGTCATTAGTATGAGCAGTCTGAGAGACAAATTGTTCACTAAATGATGTCTTCCTTGCCGATACGGCTACGGCGACTGCTGCTGGTATGGTGGGCTTCGCTGATGTGCCCGGATGTGACTAATGTTGCCATTCTTTGCGGTGAAGGTGCGTCCACATATGGCACACTTGAGCGTGCCATTTTCGTAATTATATTGTATAGCCGCAGGTGGTCAGGCTTTAAGTTGGTCCCGCTTAGCATCGAGATCCTCTCTTGTCTTTTCTTCAAAAGTAGAAACATTTGCCTGGACGAGATGCCTCCATTCCGGGCGCTTAGCTGCGCGTTCCTCCCAGCTCTCCGGGTCAATAGCACAGTTTTTCATGTGCCTCTCCAGCACGTCCTTGTAGCGAAGAAACTGACCCCCTCTTCCCGACTGAGGTCGAAATTATATTTGTTGGTTCAAGCCAGGTTAGGGTCCTGACTTCCGACGCCCACGTCCGCGGCCCAACTGTTTTAGGTTTGGAACCCCTATATATTAATAAATAAATAATGCTATCTGATTGAAGCTGATAATCGGAGAAAAGATTCTGTAGGCGACGCTGCCGAAACTAATGTTAAATACTTAAGTATAGATACCTAGATATAACTACTGAGACGCTAAGCAATGTACCTACGCACTGATGCGGTTTAGCGGTCACTTTATTATGTAATAAAGATCGATGTATGTGAGGAGTGTACGTGCGCCTAACCAATTTGTCAATGTGTGCAAATTAACTTTTTTCATATGCTTTTTCTAAAGCACCGTCAGTTGCGAACACACTGTGCTACGGAGCGCACCCGCAGCCCTCACTGCACATTTTTTTCGTTCAAAAGCCGGTGTTTTCTTTCAAATCGCGACCCCTAAGCTTTCCATCCCGCCACATACGATACATCCCTTACAGATTCTAAATAGGCACATTAGGTAAATACCTACGTTTTTTTCGCAGTATCATTAAATCTTTCCTTAATTTTTGTTTCCAAGTATAATTACCAAAAACGGAAACAGAATCCGATACATTTTGTTTACGTCAGTAAGAAAATACTCAGCCTAATTGCAATTATATTTAAACTCATAACAAACGGAACAAACACACGGACGTTACTAACCTAGAAATAGAGCGAAACAAAACGGAACAATTTCAAAGACGGATTAAGTTCCATATTCCTTTTTAATTGAAATAACGTTTTGGATAATGGATGATGTATTATATTTTCCTTTTGTCTAGGTAACTAAAGAAAATAAGAAAATTGCTCTACAAACCTCGGTAATTGCGATCGCGTTAGTGTCATCCTCATCAGCTACTGAGTGTAATTCTTTGGCATTCGTTTTTCAGTCGCTCCCCGCTACTTTTTTTATGTTTCTTCATTCATGGGAGACGGACGGACAAGATGAAATTTTAGAGTTTCGTTTATTGCCATTATTATACGGAACCGTAAAAGGCGGTTAAATTCGACATTATTTAGTTATTTAAAATATGATCTGTTCGAAGAATAAAACAAATAACAAATTACAGTTTTATTAACAAAAATATTAAAAAGTTGTAAAAAAATATAAACGTGTGCGCAATAATAAAATCGTAAAGTCATCGATAAGTATGTCGTATCGGTTTTATTGCAACTTCGGACACCTGCTGTTTTGGTACTGTTCTGTTTTAAGACTTGTTTTTATAGCATTACGGTTGAATTATGAGGATTGTTTTAGACATTCAGGTACTCTATTAACCTCCATAATTGTAAGGTTTAGAAAAGACTACCATATTTACAGTGGCTTTCGAACAAGGCCACGAAGCAATAAAGTTACGTATAGTAATCACTTCAAACTGTTCAAACATCGTCGTTAGCATTTATAAACTTAAAATAGAAGTAAATCTCCAACTCGGTAGTGAAAGGAAACTGAGTATGACTGAAGTATAACTGATAAATAAATTAATCATTCTAAAAGCTATGGTCCAGACAGTTATTTTATTTATGGGAAATATTGTATCTATAACGTGGCAAAGGACTATAAATGGAGCAGAGCAGAGCAGAGCAGAGCAGAGCAGAGCAGAGCAGAGCAGAGCAGAGCAGAGCAGAGCAGAGCAGAGCAGAGCAGAGCAGAGCAGAGCAGAGCAGAGCAGAGCAGAGCAGAGCAGAGCAGAGCAGAGCAGAGCAGAGCAGAGCAGAGCAGAGCAGAGCAGAGCAGAGCAGAGCAGAGCAGAGCAGAGCAGAGCAGAGCAGAGCAGAGCAGAGCAGAGCAGAGCAGAGCAGAGCAGAGCAGAGCAGAGCAGAGCAGAGCAGAGCAGAGCAGAGCAGAGCAGAGCAGAGCAGAGCAGAGCAGAGCAGAGCAGAGCAGAGCAGAGCAGAGCAGAGCAGAGCAGAGCAGAGCAGAGCAGAGCAGAGCAGAGCAGAGCAGAGCAGAGCAGAGCAGAGCAGAGCAGAGCAGAGCAGAGCAGAGCAGAGCAGAGCAGAGCAGAGCAGAGCAGAGCAGAGCAGAGCAGAGCAGAGCAGAGCAGAGCAGAGCAGAGCAGAGCAGAGCAGAGCAGAGCAGAGCAGAGCAGAGCAGAGCAGAGCAGAGCAGAGCAGAGCAGAGCAGAGCAGAGCAGAGCAGAGCAGAGCAGAGCAGAGCAGAGCAGAGCAGAGCAGAGCAGAGCAGAGCAGAGCAGAGCAGAGCAGAGCAGAGCAGAGCAGAGCAGAGCAGAGCAGAGCAGAGCAGAGCAGAGCAGAGCAGAGCAGAGCAGAGCAGAGCAGAGCAGAGCAGAGCAGAGCAGAGCAGAGCAGAGCAGAGCAGAGCAGAGCAGAGCAGAGCAGAGCAGAGCAGAGCAGAGCAGAGCAGAGCAGAGCAGAGCAGAGCAGAGCAGAGCAGAGCAGAGCAGAGCAGAGCAGAGCAGAGCAGAGCAGAGCAGAGCAGAGCAGAGCAGAGCAGAGCAGAGCAGAGCAGAGCAGAGCAGAGCAGAGCAGAGCAGAGCAGAGCAGAGCAGAGCAGAGCAGAGCAGAGCAGAGCAGAGCAGAGCAGAGCAGAGCAGAGCAGAGCAGAGCAGAGCAGAGCAGAGCAGAGCAGAGCAGAGCAGAGCAGAGCAGAGCAGAGCAGAGCAGAGCAGAGCAGAGCAGAGCAGAGCAGAGCAGAGCAGAGCAGAGCAGAGCAGAGCAGAGCAGAGCAGAGCAGAGCAGAGCAGAGCAGAGCAGAGCAGAGCAGAGCAGAGCAGAGCAGAGCAGAGCAGAGCAGAGCAGAGTAGAACAGAATAGAATTCCTTTATGATGAATATAGCAACACTTCGACCCAAAAAATGGCATATGCAACACCCTTCAGGGGAAGAAACCTGTAATCTCCCGGTTTTAGATATACCTCTCCAAGGACAAGGAGGTACATGCGTTTAGCCGCCAAGGCATCGCAGTCACCCAGGATAATTTTGTTTCATGGTATTTTCCTCCTCTCCGAATGCTCTGCAGCTGAAGACCACAAACGCACATACACACCCCACACCTCCCCCCCCCCCCTCCCCCCATACACTTCATGATTTAAAAGAGTAAAAGCCTGTGGTACGAACCAGTCCCCCTCTTTTAGTTGTATATGTAGGTATAAAAAGACAACGTTGGACCAATGCATGACGTGTGCAATGCGTTATTTTTCAGACCAGCGACCCTTGTTCTCTTTAGACTGTTTATGAAGTCTCTGTATTTTTTAACAAATATATCTAATACCTAATCCACGCCTAAGGTCTAACAAAATTAGGTGAAACTATTTTAAGGGGATGATCAGACCATCAAACTGAACAACTTTCTCTATGGGACCAATATCGAAATCGCGAACAAAAAATCTGCTGTCCCATACATTAGAGTAGGTTTGTATGGACCATCAAATTTTTTCGATTTCGATATTCCTACCATAGAGAAAATTGTTCAGTTTGATGATCTGATCATACCCTTAAAACAGTAACCTAATTTTGTTAGACCTTATATAGTCCTAGTTATTCACTTTTTATAAGAGCGCCATCGCATTATTTATACTTACGTCTAATAGAACCAACAGACATGTTGGCAGTTCAAGGTTCAAGTAAAATATATCTTAAATTCAATTAGTGTCTTATAGTATCTTCAAAGTTATTCCCCACAGTATTACCGTGTCGAGCAATTTATCTATTTCACACTAAAACATCAGGTGGTCTCTCTTTAAATTACCCTTATCCATAAAATCTCAAAAGCTCAGCGCTTATAAAACTTTAAAGCCTTTCTGCTTCGGAATTTACGAAATTATTCACCTCCAATTTACGATGTATTCTAAAATTATATCACCAGTAACTTTTCTTAATCAGGTGATCCAATAACAATAATTTTAGTGGAAGCAATAAACCTGTTGTCTCATTAAAGCTACAACTTTGGACAGAACTCGGCACATCATTTAAGTGATAATGTTTAAAGGGCTTTAATTTGACGATTTATTTGTTTCCTTCGTCAACTTACGTTTTAAGGTGTGATTAAGATATTTGAAGAACTGACATACGATAAAGATTTCCCAAAAAAAAGTTATTATATGCCTACATTACTCAATGAGGAGTTTTCTGACAGCTAGTCAAACGTAGTTCAACAAACCGGCGATAGATGGCGTTGACCAGAGAGGGGTCCGAAGACGAATATTTTAGGCTACAAAGTAAATGCATGCCACTTAGTCAGACGCATCCGTTGACGAAATATATGTTCATATTTCGCTGTTTACCTAAAAACTCAAATTCTTACTATTTTATTTGTATTTTACTATCTGCAAGGTCGCTCACCCCTGTCTGGTCACCGCCATCTATCGAGCCATTAGGAACTAATTTTTTTTTTAATGGCTTTCGAAAAATCCCTCATTATATTGACTTTTCCGCTAGATGCCGTTATGAGTTGCACGAGTATTTTATAAAAACAATTTTTTTAAATTTATTTAATCAAAACACCCATGCCCATCGTAGAATGGACCACGCCATTGATTTCTTCCTTTGTTGTTTTTTGTTGTAAGTGACTTACACTCAGTTGCAGAAACGCTCAATAGAGTTAATCCTCCATTAAATATCTCGCTAGCTTTTATTACGTCAACAAGACAAAAAGTGACAACAAGGGCTATAATGGAGGATTGACTCTAATAAGCGTTTAGTTCTGCAACTGAGCGTTAGGGATTAGGTTTCTCAAGCTGTGTTTCTGAGGGCAAAACAATAGAACGTCATTGGGGCAAAGGACCACAATACGCCATTCTTCATTGCTGAAGGTAAACCCTAGTGCAATTATTTATTTTCTTAATCAGGTGATGCAATATGTAATTTTGGTTGAAGCAATAAACCTGTTGTCTCATTAAAGCTACAACTTTGGACAGAACTCGGCACATCATTGAAGTGATAATGTTTAAAGGGCTTTAATTTGACAATTTATTTGTTTCCTTCGTCAACTTACGTTTTAAGGTGTGATTAAGATTTTTGAAGAACTGACAATCGATGTAGATTAGTTTGCTGGAAAGTTATTTTCTGCCTACATGACTTACCCAACTAACAATTTGGTCATATAGGTGTCGTATAGTCGAACATCAGACGCATAAAGCACCAGTATATGACGAAATTACCGTAATATAACTATTATAAGTCAAAATAGTCCTCTAAATGTTTGCTGGGTAATTGTTGCCGTTATGTTTTTCAAGATAACAATGAAATTAAAAAATATGGCCAATTACATAAAATTATCAACGTGTTCTCTTTTCAAGACACATAATTGTACCAAGCCAACCGAACAATGGCTTATTTTCTTGGCGTCTTTACATTTCACAAATCAAAAAGGTGCAGTATATTGCTTCACTGTTAAAATTTTACAATGTTGCATTTTATTAGATACTACCTATCATCTATTTTATTTTACTACTAGCAATAACAGTTTACTACGTTATTTGAGTCCAGCGTATTTTTCAATTTATCTAGTGTAATGTTTGATTTTTATTTGACCCAGCTGTTTCAGTCTTGTTTCTTTTCCTTTTAATAGAAAGTTGTAAAAACCATGGAGCTTTATAACAAAAAGGGGTATATTTGGACAGTAAATTACAATTTCACGTACATATAGACAAAATTGCTTCCGAAAGTTTGAAAACGCTTGGATTTGTACTTAGAAACACCAAAGAATTCAAACGGCCGGCCACTAAAATTCGCATCTTCAATGCGCTAGTGAGAAGTTTGCTTGAATATTGTAGTATTGTCTGGTCTCCAAACTATGAAGTTCATATTAAAAGACTGGAACAAGTACAGAAGAGATTCCTGTGGCATTTGGCATTCCAGTGTAATCTGGCAAAAAAACTCCCGTCCTACTCTGATCGTTTAAAGCATTTCAAACTAAATAGTCTCAAAAACCGTAGACATTTCTTGGACAGCGTCTTTCTACATAAATTATTGAAGGGAAATGTAGATTGTTGTAAACTTCTTCAAGCCATTACATTTAATACACCTCACAGATTGCCACGCCAGTCCAAATACGTACTTTTTAAAGAAAAATTCTCAAAGACAAACTTAGGCTATCATTGCACCCTAAATAGACTGCAAAGACAGTTCAATACTTTAACAAAAAAAGCAAATGTAGATATTTTCGAAACAAGCATCAATAAATTTTAAAAGGATATTTTTTCTACCTACGACTAAAACTTTTGGCAATAACTGAATTAAATAAGTCAAAGGTCATTTATTGTACTAATTAAACGCACAAATTAAAATAATACATCTACTTAATAAGCATTATTGTCCATTTCCGCATTTTGAATGACGTGGCAGCCTATAATAGTTAGCACTTAGTCTATACGCCTACTGTGTAACATTGTAACATAGAAATGTATGGGTATTTTACTTGTTGGTTGTCCTTAATAAATAAAATAAAATAAAATAAAAATAAAATAAAAGGATTTTTCAAGAGTTTAACTTTGACGAGAGATTCGTAAGATAAAAACTATATAATATAATGTTTGTTTAAATGCATGTGTTCGTAGTTTACTTATTGTCCATCATGACGTTCTTTCAATCAAACAGCCTTATAACGGCCATAAAGCATCAGGATCAGTTTCAAAATTGATAATAAAATCGATACAGCAAAATATAGTCAAGAATTTATGAACCAACATACTCAAAACGGTCCAAAACTAGAAACGAGTTACCAAAAATTACAAATAAATAATAAATATTTTCATACAACATTATCCAGAGGCTAAATAATACAAAACTTAGGTCTATGCTGCTATTCTAATGCTATGGTTTAAAATAACGTTTGCCACATCTCTTTCCAGTTTACTCTATGGACAAAACTAAACCGTCCGCTACGACTACAGTTGATTGACGTTTTTAATTAACAAGCCCCGTTTTTGGACCAACCGATTTTGTTTAAAAGGCAGTAAGTACTTAAAAGTTCTTTTAATGGTTCAGTCCAATGATCGATCGTTCCACTTTCGTCCCCAATTTGGCAATTAAAGTCAAAAATATTTTCGTTAAAGCGACACGTGTTATAAATAAAGTGTATTCTTGGAAACTTTCTGGGTAATTATTGAAAAATTATGGTAATTAATGTGAAATTGGTTATCTTGTCGAAGTCAATAGTAGCTAATTTGGCGGCGATTTAGACTTTTTCTGTATCGTATTTTAACTTATTGGAACAGGTCGATATGATGTCGTTGAATTAAAAATATATATCATTTATTTACCAAATATAGTTTACAAGTCTTATTAGATATAGGAAAGTACAAAATCCAAATCTGCAACACGCTTCGTCCAAAATGGCAACACGCCCGTATCTGCAACATGCTTCGTCAAAATTTATCCAAAAAAATAATAATTAAATAAACAGGATACCAATCAGCATCATGCTTCGTCAAAACTTAAACCTATACACTCCAAATCTGCAACAAGCTTCGTCAACATGAAGACTATCGCACACTCAAAGGCCCAGCCCCACGCAACCCCGGCTCCATGGTCCCCATGACACTAGCGGCATTTCCCCTTTGGATGGTCAAAGACAACCTCTGCACCAAAAACGCGCCAGAGCGTGGGTCACCACCCTTAGCTCTCAACCGCCGCCCAATCTCCTGCACAAAAATTTCAAATCATACTTAATTATTTTTCTTCACTGTTGTCACATAGGTAAAGCTAAACATTATTAAGAAAACAAATAGAAAAGATCGAATCATCATCATCATCGAAAAATCGTATACGCAAAGGATAAAATATGAATAAACATTAGCTATAGGGTTCTTCTTCATATGCTGACACTTTTTAAGGGGATGATCAGACCGTCAAACTGAACAACTTTCTCTATTGGACCAAGATCGAAATCGCAAAAAAAAAACAACTGTTCCGTACAAACTGCAAACCTACTACAGCCAAATTTATGGGACAGCAGATATTTTTTTCGTTATTTCTATGTTGGTCTCATAGAGAAAGTTGCTCAGGTTATGGTCTGATCATCCTCTTAAAAAAGTGTCAGTATATTAAGAAGGAGCGTGTATAAGTTTTTTAAGTATACAGAGTGAAAGTGACAACCTAGCAAATACTGAAACGGTGAATTCAGATCATCAAACTGAACAACTTTCACTATGGAGCCTATCTCAGGAAACGCGAAAAAAAAATCAGCTATCCCATACAAACTACTGTACGTACCTGACTAAAATGTATGGGACATCAGATTTTTTTCGCGTTTCCTGAGGTAGGCTCAATAGTGAAAGTTGTTCAGTTTGGTCTGAGTTCACCGTTTCAGTATTTGCTAGGCTGTCACTTACAACCTATATAGCCACAGAATCTAAACTATTATAAAACTGTAGCAGTAAGTTTGTCTGTACATTTAAGATATAACAAAAAAAAGTTACGATATGGTTTTTAGGTGTCCCTGATCCCATATCACCAATTTTTGGATTTTTTGTCTGTCTGTTTGTTTGTTTGTTTTTGTGTCTAAACTATTATAAAACTGTAGCAGAAAGTTTGTCTGTACATTGAAGACATTAACAAAAAAAAGTTACGATATGGTTTTTAGGTGTTCCTGATCCCATATCACCAATTTTTAGATTTTTTGTCTGTCTGTTTGTTTGTGTGTTTGTTTGTTTGAACGAGCATCACGCAAAAACTACTGAACCGATTTTGATAAAACTTTTTTAGTTTGATGTCTAAGATCTGACATAAAATCTGGTATATAATTTGTGCGGACAAAGTCGCGGGTTAACGCTCGTATACTATACAAGAGTACAAGTATAGCATCAACGCATCGAATGCTGTAAGATAATTTATTTTCATTATTCAAAATGACACGTATAGCATTTTGAATTCGCCACGTTCTGTATGGTACACATGCTTCCAACCTAAATCGAATGAAGCTTAGTAGAGGGACGGGTGCTATTTTACAAATCAAAACTTTATGTATAGCCCAGTCATTTTACGGTTTGAGCCGGGACTAAATAATAATTAATATTTTTTCGGTATAATATTGAAGAGCCAATTTAAGCTTACAAATGTACCAATATATTTTAAAATTTTGCTATTATCTCGTTCTAAAAAAACTGACGGTAAATTTTTTTGCACATATTTAAGGCATTATACATACTTAAAACTTTTTTTCTACTTAGAAGGTTTGGATGAATACATTCGTATTTTCTAATAAATACCTCATTTTTTAAATTTCAATACCTATTTTATTGCTCAAATATAATGTATATTGTTAAATCTAAGTTAAATGAGTGCATTGGTATTAATATCATTAATTTAAAAGCCTTCTTGGACACATAATTGTGATTGATTTTTTAAAATATGTTTTAAGGTAGTCTTTTTGTCACTAAATGGTGCCGGTTACAGTTTGAAAGTCCAATTAATAACTACTCCCTACCCCGCCTAACAAAACTCCGTAAAATGGCTGGCCTAAATTATGGAGCAGTGTAAAAGAATTGAGGCAAACGGTGATCCACATTGAAAAAGAACAGCATATTTATACTCGTAACCACTTTATTTTTCGTTCACCTCTCCAAGACAGATTAAAGTCATTCCCCTAGCTCGCTGGACTTCATTGTCTAGTGTCGTGAGAGGCTGCTGCTGGTGATCCTGGTTTATAGGAGTCACACACAGTAGTCGGATTATGAACTAGCCCTATGCCCGATTAAAAAAGTCTTCTCTTTAATGTGTACGTCCCTGTCAGATATAGCATAGCAGACAAGGTGTTCAAATATTGTTGAGTTACCATTAATATCTGAATATCTATTATAGTTCTTCATGTTCAGATATTAATCCCAACTCCATTTGTGTCGCCGTCTGAAAGCCTCCCGCCTGGACATGACTTGGCTTGGGCGACCTGGAAGTCTTTTAACCGATTTTGAACCCAGGTCGGTCGCAGTACGTACAATATGGTCAGGTGGGGATTCTCGGATGCGCAAAATGTGACTTGCTTGAGTGAAGCTCCATAAACGATGGCCAATCTCACATCGTGCCCTGCGTCCCCTAACACCTGCACGCAGGAGGAGCTCACGACTGCTAGCGATAGTGCAGTATCGGTTGCTTGATTCTGGCAAGCTACATTTAGCGACTTTGTTCAGGATTTGAAGTCGACACGATAAAAATAATGGCAACTTCGATTATTAAGAATTTCGTCCCTCAAGACGCAATAGATTGAAAATTTCATTCTCTGGGTTGTGGGCTCGGTGGCGAAATTGAAAAACGCAATTCCCCGGTTTGGAAGAGTGCGGGTTCATGTCCCGCCCGAGACTTAATTTTTCAATCTTTAATTTGTTAAGAATTAATTAAAAATTAACACTGCTTAGAAATATTTGAACATCTTGTCTGCAATCGCAGTAAATATTCGGTGATTGAACCGTTATTGGACTACCTACGATCCATAACTTTTGATACATTTGGTATTGCGCTAATCGCGGTACTGCTCTTGACAGCCGTTAGAGCCGTTTTGACAGTTCGCTCAGACGTTAAAGGCTTTCAGTTACTTAAATAGTTTAGCGCGATGTGGAATTCAGCACAGTTGAATACAATTGGATTGTAATGTGATTAGAACTAACATTAGATAAGAATAGAACTTCGATGTTTTAACTTAGCGCAATCGGGTTCTTTGTCTGCTAGGATCTATTCGATAGCAACCGACTGTACCTACCTTAATTTCCTTTACCCCGAAACAGTACCTACTTACAAAGTAAAGTAGTTAAAACAAATAGTTACACGAAAAATAATCCAAAGTTCCGTGTTATGTTAATGAGTCCAGACAAACGGAAGGTCAGACCTTGTATATTCAAATGGTTCGACTAACCCATATCTCACATTGCCTTTCCCTTGTACTATTTTAATTCCCTCATACATATTTAGAGGTTTCTATGGCCTATGACGTTTGAAGTATAGGAACAATTATTTTTATTTAGAACTGTAGATTGTGTAATGGGTGGGATTTTTAAAAGTAACGATTTTTATTATTTGTAATGAAAATTCACTGATTAGACACACTCCGACACTAGACAGAAGTAGTGTGTTTTCGCCGGTTCTGCCGCAATGACGTCATCAGTCGCGCTGGAGGGGCGCGGGGTGCGGGTGATTAGCTAATGATGTAAACAAATAATGTGAACCATGTACTGTAGAACCGGCGGTAAAATAAGATAAACCTATTATGGACAAATATTAGTTTTGATTTATTTATATTAATTATACATGAAATGGTGCACAACAACATTTTGATTTAAGCGTCTCTTCATCATCTGGATTTGTTGATTATTCATAATATGATTCATCAGGTTTATGTTTTAGATCCATTCGCGGGTTGATGTCTTTGCGTCATCATTAGCTAATCACCCGCACCCCGCGCCCCTCCAGCGTGACTGATGACGTCATTGCGGCAGAACCGGCGAAAACACACTACTGACAGATCCTACCCGAAGACGTAATGAACCTCTAGTTAAGTTCGGCGGATTCTGGGAATACAGATACAGATGTACCTGCGAAGTTGACTATTAATGAAATTAAAACCGTTTAGGATACTCTACGGTGCGGTTTATACAGAAGAGACATGGCGAGGGCATGTGGCGGGTGATGTGGCGCGGACATTTGTCACGTCGCTTCATAAATTATACTGAAGTGGCGGAGACGCGTGGCGCGGATTTCTTTTAGTATGAATAGACACTCTCTGCCTCCCACCAACGTTGTACCTCACCCCAATAATACTTAAATAAAAAAATATTTGATTCTTCTATGGAGCCGATTTGAATATTATAACTAACACATTTTATAGCTAACACATTTTCAGAGCTTTTTTCATATATAAATGTTCGAACATACAAAACAGTTCAAAATAAATCAATAACAGTGACAGTCTATTTTTGAATCCATATCTCGGAAACTAATTGAAGTGGGTATCTAAATAATTTTTTCGCACAATCATATTTTTTATTTTTAGTAGATAATACGATAAGCTAAAAATCAAAATCTATTAACATTGTCCATTCTAGCATGTCAATTGTGATGTCAGTCTCAGTCTAGGCTACAGGTAACTGCCGAGGTAATCATAGAGCAATAGAGGGTTGAGGTAAAAAGTTAGTGAGTGTCCATACTGTATGCAGTGTATACTTACAACTGACGTGACGCACGTCACATCGCCGCCACTCGGGGGCGGTGGTGCGTCACCTAGTGGCGGATGTCCCCTGGAGGCGCGGGCACGATTCTCCTTTACGATAAAAACGACGCTATTCTACGGACTATAAGGTTTATATTGCCGCACCCCAACTGCGTCACGTCCGCGCCACGTCACTTCTAATTAAACAGCGCCTACGGTTGCGCGCCAAAAATGATCTGCTTCTAATTGTGTCGATTGATTTCGCGCTTTACATTTACACACGACGCGATTTACATTCATTCAATTACCAAGCTTGTGATTGTTGCAGGTGATGTTTAGCAAATCTAGAATCATCATCATCATTAGCCTATAAACGTCCCACTGCAGGGCACAGGCCTACCCTCAAGGTGTATGTGCATCTAGAAATCTAGAATATTTCTAATAAATAATATTTCTATTTCTATATCTTCAAAACAAATTCTAGTGAGTCAAACTCAATGGAATACCATCGAGTCAAGGAAAAAATTAAGTAAGTTTAATAAGTGTACACAAATCGTGGTCGTCTCGTGAAGATTAAGTCAGATTACTTTAATGTAAGTTTCATTTCAAATAACGCCTTGTATAATTTTCTTATTTAATCTTCAGTTTAAGATTGTAAGCCTTGATATTGCTCTATCATTTAAAGTACCTTTTCTCTTATAATGTCAATAAGTAAGATTTAAGTTATCTTTTACCAGTAATAACAGTCAAAAATTATCTTCGGTCCTGCTTTCTTTGTAATCTTAAGATACTGGTAATATAAAAGGTGTAATCAAAATTTTTTGAAGGGTTAAGCCGAGAATATTCAAAGTGAGCTGACAAATATTCAAACATGCCAGTAACCGTTGAATGGCATCACCAAAATATTCAAGTAGGTAGATAGTATAGTATTCATAGACGAAGAATTTTTCGCTAACGCTGGTAGACGGAATATCAGTGTAAGCGGGTATGAGATAGCGATTGTCATAAAATCCTATACAATTTATATGACGTGGCATTTTGGAGTCAGGTTATTTATATGAAGTGATATTTTGGAGTCAGGTGGCCGGAGTACAAAAAAGTGGTTACGCCGATAAGGACTGCAGTAAGTTAGCGATGTCTTTTTTTAACTAGAGCGAATTTGCAATGTGCATCTCTTATTGAGTGAATATGACAAGACACGTGCTTCTTTCTAGTACCTTCTCTTTCTACGATAGTATTAGGTCATACTTTGGATACTTGACTGTCACTTCATACAACCAACAACTGAATTGAATTGAATATAATCTTACACGCTTTCTGCCAAAAAAAAATTTAAAATTGGTGGGGGACAGGGATTGTCTACTGTCTTGTTCCGGTGTAGAATTAGGCTAACCATAACTACTCCTGCGGACGTAGCATGATGTGCGCGTTTTATATCGTTCGTTCGCGCTAGATAGTGTTATATCGCGCTGTTATGATACGGCCGCTGGTGGTTGTACGAAATGACTCTAAAGTGGAGATTCAGAGACGTTTTTTAAGTTTAAGTTCGAACTCCCGTATGTCAAAATCAATACATTTTTGACCCTACTTAGACTACACTTACGCTCAAAAGAGGTCTCTGAATCTCAACCTAAATGATTTCTCACTCTCACAGCTGATTTTGACTGCTTTATCTACTACTTCATCATCATATCAGCCATTAAACGTTCACTGCTGGACATAAGCCTCCCCCAAAATGGGGGGATTTGCCATAATCGCCACGCTTGGCAGGCGGATTGGCGATCGCAGTTGGATTGAATCAATGTGTGTACTCAGAGGATGCTGCTGCCCATCCTTCAGTAGATCCCTTAGTCGCCTTTTACGACACCCACGGGAGGAAATGGGATGGTACTATTCTTAGCCGACAGCACACGGACTACCTACTCCTTACGTAGGTATAAATATTATACCTAACTCAGGAACTTTTTTATGACTCTCGTTGATACTGTGAAACGTTGTATAGAAATGCGCTGAGGCGCTAGTGTTTTCATCGAAAGAGTCTTTGTCGGAAACAGTATGCAGTAGGTAGACAAAAACACGCATAGTTAGGGAAATTGATTCGATACGGTTAATAATTTTATTATCTATCACCCCAAAGCTATTGAAGCGGCACTAACTGTTGCAGTCCCTTCATTTTTTTAAATCCTTAAAAATTTCACATCAAAGGTTCGGTCAGTTTTAAAGTCAAAGAAATTTTGACAGTGTCTGTAGTTGTGTAGAGTTTAATATTGACTAAAGGCCTTTATTGCTTGCTGGACGAATTATTCCAGTTGTCTTTACATGAATTTCTGCCTTATAAGTAGAGAGTTAGAGTTCATAGTTGTTTTGATGCTTTTTTTGAATGCAGTAGAAAAAGTATTGCAATTTATGGAAGTGCCCAGTTTGGGAGACACGCCTCTTAAATATATTTTTGTTATTGTCACTTTGTCGGTATGCGGTTGCTTCTAATGTTTTTGCTAATACGTTATTACTTGTATTTAAATGTGTTATGAGCCCACCCACTAATTGGCTACACATATTGATAATAAAAGCTTGGCAGTACGTAAAACGTATTTATAATAAACGAGCGTTAACCCGCGACTTCGTCCGCACAAATTATATACCAGATTTTAAGTCAGATAATAAGCTATCAAACAAAAAAAGTTTCATCAAAATCGGTTCAGTAGTTTTTGCGTGATACTCGTTCAAACAAACAAACAAACAAACACCCAAACAAACACACAAACAAACAGACAGACAAAAAATCCAAAAATTTGTGAAATGGAATCAGGGACGCCTAAAAACCATATCGTAACTTTTTTTTTGTTAATATCTTCAATGTACAGACAAATTTCCTGTTACAGTTTTATAATAATAAATAAATATCTTGGACATTGCCACACAAAGTATCAAATTAAAAGTAACAGAATCTAGCCTGGACATGTATTATGATGACTAGAAAAAGATATAGAATAAATATAATACATACAAATATCCATGACTCAATAATAATCAGTTTAAAAGGTAAATAAATAATGATAACTGTCAGAATTCTAATACACACAATTTAAAAACAATGTCAGCTTTGAATTAATTATTTAAATATCACGTTGATACAAATTAGTTTTTTTTATTTTACTTACACTAAAATACTTTTAATGTTTACTTCAACTATCGCTTTCTTCACCACCTTAGTCAAAATAGTCAAATTTTGACTTATTTCGTCATATTATGGCATCAATAGGCCTAGCATGCCACCCCCGAGAAAACGACAAAAATCAAGATGTGCCTCCATCTTTATTATTTTACGTAGGCCAGAAAGAGCGCGCATGACGTTTTTCTCGTTTAAACACTTTGTTGTGGGTGGCATGCTAGCTAGGCAGGAAATTCTTAAATTCTTTGTAACATTTACCATTATTCATTTCGTTCATTTCAGTTGGCAACATTATGTAAAATTCAAATTGTTCTCTTAAATAAAAGCTGATTTCTATTTTTTATAAATGAAACCAAAAAAAGAATAGGCACTTCTTCTCCTACTTCCAAAACCATCTTTCTTATCGTGTGGGCAGAGCCCTGGTGTCAGAGTTTTTTCAGACCGCCTTACGGCCTCTGGCGTGGTTTTTTATGTAACGACTACTACCACCAGAGACAGTAGCCGGGCCCGACGGCTTAATGTGCCATCCGAAGCACGGAATCATTTTTTTTTTCAAACAATCAGGCGATTCACCCTGCAATGTCCTAACCAACTGGGGAAAAACGCACAAAGTGACATTTCACTGGGTGTCCCCCGTGGGAATCGAAGCCACGACCTCCGTGTCGAGAGCCAATGCTCTTAACCATTAGACCACGGAGGCAGTCCAAAACAATAATATATAATTATTAAAACATACCTACATTGTCTGATTAGATTAGCCTACTTGTTAGAACCTTTTGTAACATTATATTTTGTTGAACCGTAAAATAGAATAAAATAGAAACGTACTCTGTCGCTATACTATAAAATAGAATTTGTTCCATAATCCAAAATGATTACCACGTTGTTTGAGATAAGTAATTTTGTATGCGTCGTGTTTACGTAAGTTGGATATAAAGTATGGTCAGGATCTGTACTGAGGTATACTTTTAAATGAATTTATTACTCTTTTTAGGGTTCCGTAGTCAAACAAGGAACCCTTATAAGTTCGCCCATTCTTTCTTGTATAAAATGGAACAAAAAACCCATAGAAACTAAGTACATAACTCGCCTTCTATTGAAAACATGGAGTAAAAAATCTGAAACTTTTCTACAAAATAGCTCTTAGTTTCATTAAAAATTATGACGTATGTTGTTGCGCAGTATCTGAAAAAACTGTAAATATTATAATTTGAATTTTATGCCTGTTAGGTACTAGATGGCGCTGACCTAAATGAAAACGTAATTTAAATAGTCCCAAACTAAAATAAGTTAGTAATAGTTTTCCTACTTATACGAGTACAATGGCTACGGAACCCTGTCATGAGTGAGTCCAAGGCGCTCTTGGCCGGTTTTTCTGTACAGAAAAAAAAATAAAAAAGTGCATAATAACATAATTTCAGAATGAGGGATTTTCCAAAAGCAAAAAAAATTAAAAAGTTAGTTCCTAATTTCTCGATAGATGGCGTTGACCAGAGAGGGGTCCAATAAGTATGAGCAAAAATATTAATAGTAAAAGTACACAGTACAAAACCCTTTCTTATTGTTGTTGGTTTATTAGCAATCTCAGTGTTATTGTCCGTCAACAACGAATCGAGTATCGGATGTATGGGCTACGTATCTGTTTTGAATATACGAACTGATACGAACAATAAACGAATAACAAACTACAAAAACCCAACAGAAACTGAGCATTTCAATAAAAATAAACCGGAAATATTCAAATCGTACGCACGGCGACACATCAAGCTATACAAAACCACCATAAGCTGGCCGCACGACGTTATACGTTACTCGATCTACGCGCGGCCAGCTTATGTTGGTTTTGTATAGCTTGATGTGTCGCCGTGTGTACGTCAGATTCCGTGAATGAAAAGCAAAGCCATAGACGAAAACTTTCGCTCTTTATTAGCAAAGCAATTTCAATATTCTTTAAATTGAAAAGTGAAGTGACCAACTTAAATATTGTTCGTATATTCAAAATGGATACGAAGCCCATACGGCCAAGTTTGATAATTTATTCGTTTTTGACAGAAAGTAAATAAATAATAAATAACGCTCTCAGGTACATACTTTCTAATGACCCCAAGTAAGCCTAAGGCTTTTTGTTATGGGAACCATTCAACAACGGCACAAACAATAAACGAACGTCCATGACCGAACCCAGACTTGAACCCAGGACCCTGGTTTGACAGTCCGGCGTGGCAATCATTACACCAATCGGGTCGTCAATAACACCCAGATTGTTAATAACTTGTACTGTGTATTTTTATTATTAATATTAATTAATATATTTGTTTATACCTATTGGACCCCTCTCTGGTCAACGCCATCTATTGAGAAATTAGGAACTAACTTTTTTTTTCTTCTGGAAAATCCCTCATTGGTACGTATTTTTCACTGTCAAGTGTGATTTCTGATTATTATCTACCTATCTAACACTCAGTTGCAGAAACGCTCATTTGAGTTAATCCTCCATTAAATATCTTGCTAGCTTTTACTTAAATGGAGACTTTTTGATTTAATGGAGGAATAACTCATGGGTGCATTTGCGTTTCTGCAACTGAGCGTAAGTATTTAAATCTTCTTTTAGAGAAGATATTTCACACAAACACTGAAGAAGGTTATATAAAATTTTATTTAAATTTGGTGTTTTGATTTTACAAAGTAGGTAATGAATAAATAATTTATCAATTTCCTCCCTCAATCTTCCTTCCCGAACCCCGAAGACAATATAAATCCAGTCGCAAAATTAACAACAAATATTATCCAACGGCAAATCTAAAGTTTGTTAACAAGACACAAGTTCAAAACAATTACAGACCCTAAAGTCTTAACTCATTAATACATTAAACACACATTAAGATGCGATTCGGGGATATTTTGGGACAAAAGCGCGTATTTACCTACCCGCCGTCCTATGTAAACATAGGGGATAAATTTGACTGCATAGGGTTGTATCGTCTGTATACAATATGCTTACCTGTATAGGTAGATTGTCAAACGATATTAACCTTTATTGTCATGAAGCTTTGACTATTTATTATAAGGACTAGCCTTGCGGTAGCATTTCCCCTCTGCCACGGTATAAGATCAATTTGATCATGTGCATTTACTTTTGACTACTTATATAGGGACTAGTTACGCGTGTAATTCTACGAACAAACATTTCTGCCACTTTTTGCGGGGGGCGAGGTAACACGAAATCCGCAACTTTGGATTTTATTCCCCATATCTTTAGATTCTAATTTTGAACGTTAAAAATCATGAAAAGAAGTCTCGTGTGAATCCTAAACGTTCTAAGTTCGAAATTATTGTTTTACAATTATAGGCTGTCTCGTTTAGGTCATAAGGTATAAAATTGAATGTAAATGCACATGAATAATTAATCTTATACCGTGGCAGAGGGGAAATGCTACCGCAAGGCTAGTCCTTATAATAAATAGTCAAAGGCATTTACATTCAATTTTATACATTATCACTAAACGAGACAGCCTTAGTTGCGAAACAATAATTTCGAACTTAGAACGTTTGGGTTTGACACGAGAGTAGTTTTCATGATTTTTATCATTCAAAATTAGAATCTAAAGTTATGGAGAATAAAATCCAAAGTTGCGGATTTCATGTTACCTCGCCCCCCGCAAAAAGTGGCAGAAATGTTTGTTAGTAGAATAACACGCGTAACTAGTCCTCATATAAGTAGTCAAAGTCATGAAGGGAATGATTTTTTCATTATTCCTAATGACAAAATTAGTAGCTACGGTGTTATTCGCTATTCTATTTTGTAATAAAGTTTATTTTCGAATAAAGACAATGCTTTTGTAATTGAAATTAGGGTTTCCAACATCTATTTATGTTACACTGGTATGAAACAGGTAATCTCTAGGGATTTGAACCGACAACATCGTGAACCTTTTAAATAATAATGTAAAACAGATTTTATATTTTCCAACCAAAAACCTAACAAACTCTGAATAATATAATTATTATGTCTGTAATCTGTTTGTATGTTTGTCTGCACGCATCACTTAAAAACTACTGAACCAATTAGATTCGGGTTTTCACAAAAGTATAAGGTGTATTTTATCGCAATCGGCGTACTGAATCAAAATTTATGAGATGTCAAAGTGTTCAGAAAACTGCGCGTACGAAATCGCGGGCTCTACTAATTATTAAGAGTAATTTTACCGTTCAGTAGCGTTCTCATCACAAAATTTAAGATATCTTAACACGTTCCGGGGCAGTGAACGAGACACAATAGAACTTTTATTGTTATCACGTCTATAGCCGGTCACTGTCCCGGAACGTGCGAGCGTGGAGCGAAATGGGCGTGTGATAGCTTATATTACTGCCTGATGCGAGAGAAAGAGATGGGGCGGCGCTCGCGCCTGAAACGACGCAAGCATAAAACAAACTTTATTTAATTGTGATTGTATTATTTATGTAAGTTCAATTCTGCTCTAATCAAACTTTATAAAATATCAATCTCTTTTTTTTAAATCGAGTCTCGTGTTTCTATTATTCACCGTTTAGCAGTTCCAAGCGTTTATAAATAAAAACGGAGGCTACTTTGGCTTGTTTTTCAATCGAGAAAATGTGTCTTAATCGTGTTTTGGCTCTAATCAAAACTTCAATTATATGTTCAATTTACACATATCCGCAAATCATACTTCTACTGTTAGTACTTCATGATATATGACGCTTTGAAGAAACCTATTTTTTTCACATATCCTCTCAATAAAGAATATCTATAAAAGAATTTTATAATAATAGCTTTTAGGCTTTTCTGGTATGTTGGCGTAACATTTTTTTTATTTTGGATTTCATTAGGTACTGAGAAATCTTTAATATTGTAATAAGGGCGCGTCTTAACGGTAAAAGGACTCTTAAATAAAACTCAAGCTTACATAACCTCTATTCTATTCTATTTTTATTAAATGGCGTTTCCTTAAAGATTTCGCCAGTATCAAGTGTTGAAGATATTATAATTCCAGTTAACGTACATTGTACGGTAATTGATATGGCGATCTCAAAGCCCTGTATTTATACAAAAACACACACCCGAAACCGTCATAAAATGGCGGAGCCGCGCGGCTACCTAAATCGCGAGCCAAACGAAAGACGTCTACTCGAGAGACCTCTAGCCACGCGACTCCCTTACAATAACCTCACAAATTAGCATTACACGTACAGCTTTTGATTTAATAACACTGTCATTTTGACGTTTCCACAAAGCAGCGCATTTCAAATGTTTCTATGACGGGCTGACTTCCGTCACGATTATCACGACTTCGGTGGTCGAGTCGAGGTATAGAGTAAGTTGCATATAGATATGACAGTCATAGTTTGTGCCTAAGTAGAAACAGTATGTGGATAATTAACACTGGCCTTCAAAACTAAGTATCACACTTTAGTAAGCCGGCAATTTGAGCAGTGTTTTTGTTTATAAATAAAGCTTTTTTTCATACATTCCTTAAAAGAAGAAAAACGACTATAAAGTTTTAAGACGGCCAGGCACAGTCTGTAGAGAACCTGCCTGCTGTGCCGAGGGTCGCGGGTTCGAATCCCGAAAGGGACAAATATTTATATGATGAATATGAATATTTGTACCCGAGTCATGGATGTTTGTATCTATATATGTATTCTATATCGTTGTCTAGTCAGCATAATACAAGTCCAGGTACTTTAAATGTGTCTAGATAATTTGTGTGACAATGTCCAGGATATTTATTATTATAATTATGTAAAAAAAAAATTGTATTGTTTTCGGTTCGAAAATACATCTTGTACACTTTAAAGGATATTGCAATTTTAAAAGTGTGGTACTAAGTTTTGACGGCCAGTATATTTACAGTTGAAGTTTTCTCAATGTAAAACAGACAGAAAACTTGTGTAAAAATTGAAGTAGAAATTCGGAACGCTGAAGAATAAAGATAAGTGTATACCTACCTCCCAGTAGGGATGTACAAGGTGTAACAAAAATATAAGTAAAGACTGATGATTATTCAACAACATTAGATCCTAAAGATTGTGAATGCAATCCCCACAATGTTACCAAAACCAAACATTTGAGCCATTCTTGATGTAGTTGTTATATTTGTTTGACATCTCAGCTCTGATTAAAGCTCATGATCTTGAAAACAGTTGGTCCAATTGCTACAAAACATAGTGAAGAACTGCAATATTGTATTTTAATTGTACTTTGTATATATTTTTTTTTTTTAAAAGATGTGTGTTGTAGAGTTTCTGGCCGCATCTTCTCTCAACGGAACACCTTCCGACGCGGTAGTAGAGTCAAAAAATGACGTCAAAAAGCTATCTATGTGATATTATTCTAAATAAAAAAAACTATTTCGAAAATTCTAGCTGTCGATTAGAAAATCCGCATTGATCGGGTGATTCAAAAACAAACGATCACCGTTAGTCGTACTTTGGTATCTATAGTATACTAAATATTCTTTGTCATAGACTTATCATACTATGTCTGGTGTAAAACTTCATAGGTAAATTTTATTTTTATCTTTAAAAATATATTGTCTAACTTTTGAAGTACCTACAATCTATCATTTCTCCTTCATTTATTTCACTTCTATGTCATTGTCGCCATACAGCCGCTGATGCATAGCGCCGGTTCTTTTGATGTTAAAACGGCGCGTGCGCATAAGAAACCATTACAAACCTCAACTGGTTTACGATAATTTGAATTTCGAACGTGTTTGGAACGTGTCGATTTTTTGATACAATGACGCCGTTAAGTGCATGTTGATTTTTCGTTTGAAGTTTTATTTCACCGGTTTTTTGAAATGACCAGTTTTAGGGTTCCGTATCTAAAAGATGCTAAGCCAATGGACCCTATGCATAAGCCTATGATGCTTTCGTGCGTCCGTCTATCCTACCTGTAAAGTAATACGGGAGTAGCTCGGTGCAACAGCAGCATGCACAAATGGGGTATCAGGGCGTCCCCGGAGTGCGAATGTGGAGCACCGGAGCAGACCGTGAGGCATATCGTGGAGGACTGTCCAAAAAGAAAATTTAGATGTTAATTTGTAGTTTTGTGTTATTTATTATGTTGAAGGAAAAATGTAACTATCTCCGTGAACGTTTCTCCTTCTCCCGCCCTTCTGACAAACCTTGCCGATCCCACATCCGTACCCAACTTAGTATCCCATCCCACTCCACCGACTTCTACTTCTACTCCTTGTGTACGGTTGTGGAACTCACTCCCCGCCGACATTCGCGACTCCAAGACTATAGCTGTATTTAAAAAGAAAACGAAAGAGCACTACCTTTCTCTATCTTAAGTGATATTCATATATATAATTATATACATATATTAATATATATATATATTACATTTATTTATTTATTTATACTGTTTGTTTGTACACAATAAGTTTGCCTTGTAATTGTTAACTGTCTCTTCTACGGGTCTGCTGGAAGAAATCTCTTCAGAGATAAGCTCGCCCTTTGTACATGTTTTCTCAACTTTGTGTATTATTATGTCCGTGTGTACAATAAAGTGTTATAATAATAATATAATAATAATGTAATTATCTTGCTTCTTGTACGTTTTGGAGGAAATAAAGCCATTAGCAAATAATAATAACCTGTAGAGTGCTTTATCTTTTGAACCATAATATCTTCCGGTTGATGAAGTTTTCACGAAAAATGCGTTATTTTCATTTATCACCCTTTATCGTGAGAGGATGCTTTTGCAGTAGGCTGTGGTGGATGGGGATGCAGGTTAGCTAACAAATAATAAAAAAATCTGAAACCTAAATAAATTAAGAGTTCGCATATATGAAACGTGTTTTTTCCATAGAGATAGTAAGTACTAGTTTTTTCAAGGTTTTTAATTTTTGGTCTATCGTAAAAACGGTAATACATAAAAGCATCACACTTGGTGACATACTCTAAGGCAAAATAAAACAGTAAATGAGCGTTTTCAAAATAACACAAATTTTTGGATTTTTTGTCTGTCTGTTTATTTACTGAACCGATTTTGATGAAACTTTTTTTGTTTGATAGCTTATTATCTGACTTAAAATCTGGTATATAATTTGTGAGGAAAAAGTCAGTTGTGAGGAAAAAGTCGCGGGTTAACGCTCGTTATTTATAAAGTGACATATTTTATTCCCTCTCATTCAAAGTCAAGAGCCTATTCCCACCAATTCTCAAAATATAACGCCCTCCGCAATAAATTGGGGAACTTCATCTATGTTAATTGTAGAAGCTCTAATAGCTGATGACAATGGTAATAGTTAAATAGAAGCACGCCCCCATGCGGGTCCAGTGTTGCCAGGTCTGAGAAAAATGGTAGGAAATTAGTTGTCTAAAGAAAGTGATCTAGTGACGGTGTGATTAAAATACGTTAAAGGTTGCAAAGATTCTGATCATTGCAGAAGGAAATGATCGTGTTTACTTCAATATCAATTAGGTTTGAACAAGTTTGTAGTGATCCTGAACTTGATGTATATTTAAACTTTTTTTTTTTTTATTACTTATGTGTTTGCTCTTGACCTCAATCTAGTCCTCAGGACGAAGATGGGGTCGAAGATGTAGAGAGCTCACCCAGAAGAAACCTATTCACTCGTACTTTAAAGGAATTCGGGCTGTAAGCGCTCGGAAATACTGACGCAGACAGGGCGTTCCACTCCTTGGCTGTGCGCATTAAAAAAGATTCAGAAAGGGGCTTGGTGCGGATATGTGGGATGTCAACCAAAAAGATGTAATATTCCGCGGTGCGTCTGGAAGTCCGATAGTAGAAAGGAGAAGGCGGGATGAGCTCATGTAGCTCTTGGGCACACTCACCGAAGTACAATATGTAGAAGACCAACAAGCAGGCTACGAGGCTACTGCGGCGGTGAGCTTGGTTTCCACCAGCTTACTTTTAAAGTTAATCTTTTATTTAGTATTTACAAGTTAGCTTTTCCCCACGACTTCGTCCGGACCAGCTGCCATCATCGTAGCGGGTTAAAAATTAATATTATACCTGATTTACGATCTAAAACACAAGCTAACCATAAGCTTTTCAACACAAAAAGTTTCTTCAAAATCGGTTTAATAGTTTTGCAGTGATGCTAGAACTTTGTTAGCACGAACAAAGGAACAGAACGATAAAAAAATCGTTCACTTGGTTGGTTTAGTCAGGGACAACTAGACACCATTTTGTAAACTTTTTTCTTGGAAATATCTTCAATGTAAAGACACAATATCTTATTATAAGTTTTATAATAGTATAGACTACAGAGTCTATACTATTATAAAACTGTAACAGGAAGTTTGTCTGTACATTGAAGATATTAACAAAAAAAAAGTTACGATATGGTTTTTAGGTGTCCCTGATTCCATTTCACCAATTTTTGGATTTTTGTCTGTCTGTTTGTTTGGGTATTTGTTTGTTTGTTTGAACGAGTATCACGCAAAAACTACTGAACCGATTTTGATGAAGCTTTTTTTTGTTTGATAGCTTATGATCTGACTTAAAATCTGGTATATAATTTGTGCGGACGAAGTCGCGGGTTAACGCTCGTAGTTTTATAATCGTGCTGATGCAAAACTGTGTCTATCTATTTATTACCTCAAGGCGGATAAAATCGCTGGGAAAACCTAGTAAGTATTGATTGTATTCCATTCTCGACTAACAACCTGGCAACACAAAATTACGCAGATTTAAACTGTCACAATCATAATAACCATAGAGATAGTTAGATGATAATAACATGTTCATCTTATTATTACACATCCCTTCAGAGGTTATCTATCATTACAACAATAAAGGCACTCAATTACTGTCACATTGTCGTTTTAACATGTTTTTATTTTTTATCTGTGGATTTATAAAGGGAGCGATACGCGTCAATTGATTGATTGATGCGTTTTAATGTTAAAGGCTATATTCGAAGGTCTTAAGTCGTTCTTAAGGTCGATTTTGTAATCGATCATGCGTGGCATTTGCTGGTTGGTTTTGCGGTTTTTGTAGAAACAACGACAAAATCGATTACTTTATGTAGGACTGAAAATGCGTGTTATTGCAAGAGATAAAAACAGAAACACACAGGCGATTTTTTAAAGTCAAATCTATCAACGACTTCAATAAAGGTGTACGTATACAATACTTCGCCAGTTAAGGTGACTCTTTAGGGCTTTTTGTCAATCCTTTTACTCGAGTGGTCTGTGGGTGTCATATACGCGACGAGCCTATAATTTGCTGCGCGTCCAGTATTAGCAATGCTTTCAGGATGCTGCTGGGACTGTCGAGGCGCTGCAGTGCGTTTTAAATCAAGTCTCGTGTTTCTATTATTCACCGTTTAGCAGTTCCAAGCGTTTATCGATAAAGACGGAGGCTACTTTGGCTTGTTTCTCTATCGAGAAAATATGTCTTAATCGTGTTTTGGCTCTAGTCAAAACTTCAATTATATGTTTAATTTACACATATCCGCTAATAATACTCCTACTGTTAGTACTTCATGATATATGACGCTTTGAAGAATACAATTTTTTTTCACGTAGCCTATTAAACTATAAGCTCGAATAAACTCCCCTATCGCAGTAATTGAAATTGACTTACAACTATCTTTACATCAGTCACAACTGCACCAATATCTTAGATCATTCCCATCCAGCTCCCATACATTAAAAACCGAACAAAAACAAATCATGACAAACCAAGATACAAGATAACAGAATCCGAACGCATCGTAAATCTGTTCGTGTTACAATTAAAATGAATGTTGAATTGCAACGCGGTGACTATACAAGTAACTGTAAAGGTGTGTAGTTCTATAGCGGTTGCGTTTGTGTTGCGTTTTCGATGAAACGTTATTTGATTGCTATTATTAAGGTCCTATGTCAAAAAATAATTGAAGCGAAAAGGGCGTGTGATAGCTTATATTAATGCCTGATGCGAGAGAAAGAGATGAGGCGGCGCGCGCGCCTGAAACGACGCAAGCGTAAAACAAATTTTATTTAATTGTGATTGTACTATTTATGTAAGTTCAATTCTGCTCTTTACAAAATTTTTAAAATTCAATCTCTTTTTTTAAAATCAAGTCTTGTGTTTCTATTATTCACCGTTTAGCAGTTCCAAGCGTTTATAAATAAAAACAGAGGCTACTTTGGCTTGTTTTTCTATCGAGAAAATGTTTCTTAATCGTGTTTTGGCTTTTGTCAATACTTCAATTATATGTTCAATTTACATAATTATCCGCTAATCATACTCTACTGTTAGTACTTCATGATATATGACGCTTTGAAGAATCCTATTTTTCTCACATAGTAATTGTGTTACTATGACTTGAGTCTTGTGTTTCTATTATTCACCGTTTAGCAGTTCCAAGCGTTTATAAATAAAAATGGAGGCTACTTTGGCTTGTTTTTCTATCGAGAAAATGTGTCTTAATCGTGTTTTGGCTTTTGTCAATACTTCAATTATATGTTCAATTTACATAATTATCCGCTAATCATACTCTACTGTTAGTACTTCATGATATATGACGCTTTGAAGAATCCTATTTTTCTCACATAGTAATTGTGTTACTATGACTTGAGTCTTGTGTTTCTATTATTCACCGTTTAGCAGTTCCAAGCGTTTATAAATAAAAATGGAGGCTACTTTGGCTTGTTTTTCTATCGAGAAAATGTGTCTTAATCGTGTTTTGGCTTTTGTCAATACTTCAATTATATGTTCAATTTACATAATTATCCGCTAATCATACTCTACTGTTAGTACTTCATGATATATGACGCTTTGAAGAATCCTATTTTTCTCACATAGTAATTGTGTTACTATGACTTGAGTCTTGTGTTTCTATTATTCACCGTTTAGCAGTTCCAAGCGTTTATAAATAAAAACGGAGGCTACTTTGGCTTGTTTTTCTATCGAGAAAATGTGCTTTATCGTGTTTTGGCTTTTGTCAAAACTTCAATTATATGTTCAATTTACATATATCCGCTAATCATACTCCTACTGTTAGTACTTCATGATAATTGACGCTTTGAAGAATCCTATTTTTCTCACAAAGCCTCTTAACCTCCGAAGCAAAAAGTGGGGTGTTATAAGTTTGACGTCTGTCTGTCGGTCTGTCTGTCTGTGACATCGTGGCTTCCAAACGGTTGGACCGATTTCCATGCAGTTTTTTCCTCAGTCCTTAGCTTTGTTTCATGAAAATCGGTTTAGCAGTTTTCATGTAACTTTAAAAATTATGAAATGACATTAAACTACAAATAAAAAAAAACCCAACACCAAAAATAATCTTAAAGAGAGTTAAGAAATAAAACATACATTTGCTTACATCAAATATAATAGGTGACCGAATTATTTTTTACTTTTTAAATGTTTGTTTTTGGCGTTGGAGATTTTTTGTAGACTAACCATGATTATTACAAATCATTCAGTCGAAGAAATTTGAATTGAAAAGTGAAATACAAACAACATGGCTTTATTCCATACGAGCGTTAACCCGCGACTTCGTCCGCACAAATTATATACCAGATTTTAAGTCAGATCATAAGCTATCAAACAAAAAAAGTTTCATCAAAATCGGTTCAATAGTTTTTGCGTGATACTCGTTCAAACAAACAAACAAACACACAAACAAACAGACAGACAAAAAATCCAAAATTGGTGAAATGGAATCAGGGACACCTAAAAACCATATCGTAACTTTTTTTTTGTTAATATCTTCAATGTACAGACAAACTTCCTGTTACAGTTTTATAATAGTATAGATTGAGATTTAATTTTATACGACTTCGAATCTCAAATCTGCAAAAAGTTTAGTTAAATTGAAACAAGTAAAAATTGTTTTCATAATTTCAAATAAACCATAATTTAAAAAAATTTGGTCTTATATAAGGTCTAACAAAATTAGGTGAAACTATTTTAAGGGGATGATCAGACCATCAAACTGAACAACTTTCTCTATGGGACCAATATTGAAATCGCGAAAAAAAAATCTGCTTTCCCATACATTTAGGTCGAGTAGGTTTGTATGGAACAGCTGAATTTTTTTCGCGATTTCAATATCGGTCCCATAGAGAAAGTAGTTCAGTTTGATGGTCTGATCATCCCCTTAAAATAGTTTCACTTAATTTTGTTAGACCTTATATACAAAGTAAATTTTTTAAAGCAATTTTATTAATTCCTTCATTTAAATTTGCACGATTTTTAGGTTTAGCATCAAATAACAAGCACGTGAAATATAGCCAATAATAGTCTACTTCTTTTTGTTATAATAAATAATAATCAATGGTCATATCATTTCAAAACGCAACAAAAACGCATCCAAAACGCAACGAACAGTCGAGCTCTATCCGGAGCCTCACCTTGTAATTGGATTGTCAGTGAATATTGATTTGATCGGAATTTATCTCAGTGAACCGACAGTGAAATCAAAGAAGCATCCAGTTAAATTTATTTGTTAACAACTCGTATTACATAGGTAGTGAGTTCAAGAAACGGATTAAAATTTAATTCCATTGAATTCAATCAATCAATCAATCAATCAATTATACTTTATTTGACACCAAAAAAACAGAGTATACAGAGAGCAAACAATCAGGAAATACATAACGAATGAATGAATTCATTACGATTCATTTTATTTTATTAAAAACAATATTAGAAAAGAGTTAAAGATAGCTATTACTTTTTAACCGATTAAAAAAAGAGGTTTATTATAATTGCGTCAGTCGTTTAAAATAGGCTAAAGCAGCGGTTACATACACCCTACGTTTAGGGCCGATTTCGGAATACATTGCTTTTTTTTATCGCTACACTTTAAAATAGAGAGAACAAATCTGTCAATGTTTGTCGAAATCGGAAACCCTAAATGTAGAGTAATGTTATCGCTGCTTTAGTAATAGCACCGTATAACAAAGAGTATCTATTAGTAATAGTCCCGTTGGCACCCTCTTGGAACAAAACACTAAAAACTTGCAGAGAATGAGGAGTTTTCTGACAGCTAGTCAAACGTAGTTCAACAAACCGGCGATAGATGGCGTTGACCAGAGACGGGTCTGAAGACGAAAATTTTAGGCTAAAAAGTGAATAAAAGTGCATGTCACTGAGTCAGACGCATCCGTTGACGAAATATATGTTCATATTTTGCTGTTTACTTAAAAACACAAATACTTACTATTTTATTTGTATTTTATTATCTGCAAGGTCACTCACCCTTGTCTCGTCAACGCCATCTATCGAGACATTAGGAACTACTTTTTCTTTTTTAATGGCTTTCGGAAAATCCCTCATTAACATACGTAAAACACGACTAAAAACTGATTTCCTCGCGACGATTTTCTCCGTGGTATATTTTCTTTGCCGTGGGGCTAAATAGCCCAGTCATTTTACGGAGTTTTATTAGGTGAGGAGGGAATTATTAATTGGGCTTTTAAACTATAACCGGCACCATTTAGTGACAAAAAGACTATTTTTTTTTAATGTTTTATAGGTAAACAAAAACATATGTAAAAAGTAGTAGTAGTAGTTGAAAACATATTTAAAAAAAAATTCGGTACTCAACATAGAAATTAAAATTGTGAGTTCCAGAAGGCTTTTTAATTAATAACGAGCGTTAACCCGCGACTTCGTCCGCACAAAAATTATATACCACATTTTAAGTCAGATCATAACCTATCGAACAAAAAAGTTTCATCAAAATCGGTTCAGTAGTTTTTGCGTGATACTCGTTCAAACAAACAAACAAACACACAAACAAACAGACAGACAAAAAATAAAAAAATTGGTGAAATGGAATCAGGGACACCTAAAAACCATATCGTAACTTTTTTTTTGTTAATATCTTCAATGTACAGACAAACTTCCTGTTACAGTTTTATAATAGTATACAGGGTGGCTCATTCAAATCGGTCAGTATGGGAAAGTCTGAAACTATAAGACATACGAAGATTTGTTCTTAGGAACCATGTCACCGATTTTGATAAAAAGAAAAACTGCATTCATACATTTGAAAAAAAAAGTGTACCCGGCTGGGGAATCGAACCCGGTTGTTTTGAAAAAAAAAACTTACAGTTTTTCTGTTTAAATAACGATTGTGTAGGTCTTAAGCAGCAAATGTCTCTATGAAACACGATGTCTAAAATGAATAAAATGCATTGTTTTTACATATTTTAATGTATCATAGTAGGTGTTCGAAGTGACCACCACCGTTACAATATTCAACAAGTTCAGGCATGTAAAATTGTGTTTATGGTTGTTTTTACCTCTCTACTTGTTACATACACCGTTTAACGTATCATATGGCATTGACATTGCATTAAACCTTTAAGGAAGTTTTGACCTAAAAGCAGCCATAGAGTCCATTTTAACGCAAATTCACCACATGAAGATACAAAATGCCATAGTAAGATCGTTACCTAAACGTGTTGAATATTGTATTGAAAAAGACGGTGGTCACTTCGAACACCTACTATGATAAATTAAAGTACTTATGTAAAAACAATGCATTTTATTCATTTTAGACATCGTGTTTCATAGAGACATTTGCTGCTTAAGACCTTCACAATCGTTATTTAAACAGAAAAACTGTAAGTTTTTTTTTCAAAACAACCGGGTTCGATTCCCCAGCTGGGTACACTTTTTTTTTAAATGTATGAATGCAGTTTTTCTTTTTATCAAAATCGGTGACATGGTTCCTAAGAACAAATCTTCGTATGTCTTATAGTTTTAGACTTTCCCATACTGACCGATTTGAATGAGCCACCCTGTATAGATATCAATACCAATGCACTCATTTGAACTAGATTTAACAATATAAATTATTTTGGAGAAATAGAATAAGCAAAGAAATTTAAAAAATGAGGTTTTTATTAGAAAATAAGAAAGTATTTAAAACCTTCTTAGTAGACAAAAATATTTACACCATGTTTGAAGTAAGTATAATGTTAATGCCTTAAATATGTGCAAAAAAAATTACCATCAGGTTTTTTATATCGAGATAATAGCTAAATTTTAAATTTGGAACTGTTGGTGACGGTTTTTTTTTAATTTTAGTACATTTCTAAGCTCGAATTGGCTCTTGAATACTATAGCGAAAATAATATCAATTATTAATTAGTCCCGGCTCAAATCGTAAAATGACTGGGCTGAAGGCGATTTGAGGTACACCAAAAAAACATGAAACATTAAATAAAAACTTAACGTGAAACATTAAATTTGAAATCACACGTCCCATGGTAAAAATTGATCCGTGTAAATTCCGCTTGTAAGCTAGAATTTGGTTTTTAGTAAGGAATTGCCGAATTGTGGTACGATCAGCTGCAGCTAAGTATCTGCAGCCAGCTGTAGGAATTAGTAAATACACACACACATAAATAATTGACCGAAAACCTTTTCGATCGGGGTGATTAGAGACAATACTACGATTATCTAGACAACGAACAGCATGGCTAGCATGCCACCCACGACAAAACGTTTAAACGAGAAAAACGTCATGTGCGCTCTCTCTGGCATACGTAAAATAATAAAGATGGAGGTACATCTCGATTTTTATCGTTTTCTCGGGGGTGGCATGCTAGGCCTACAGGAAAGATTTATCGACATAAAATCGACAAATTTCATTTTGCATTCAGAAGAATGCTAGAAATCAGCATTTCGTATTCCCCTGTTTCCTCCTTCAAAACTAAACCGATTTTAATAATTCTTTCAAGAATAATATAAGAGAGACTTTAACTATGTCTGTATGTTTTGCTTTTTTGTTTATATTTTGTTTGCTGGACGTCTGAAAACGGCGGTAAAATTGGTAATTTTCGAAGGTTCCTAGTTCTTACAGTAATTAATTAAAGCAAAAAAAAACATAGGGGCATCCCTAGCAGATAGTTATGAGTTGTTCTACCTGTTTCGTCACCCAAAATACCATTACCACATCTTCTGTATCATTATTCCTTTTAAGGCACGATTCGAGCAAACGCGAGTAAATTTTATCTCCGTATACTCTAGAGTAATCTGATTTTGCATTTTACCAACCCTAATCTATGAATAAGTTGAGAGTAAATTTTACACGGTCAATTTGGACGGTGTAAAGCTTATACAGAGACTAATGAAATGTCAATGTCCCAAAATAAAAAAAAAATTTAATAAAAAGAAACCTGACAAATTTAAACTGTATAAGCTCACATCGCAATAAGTACGGATACAAAGACCTCTTTCTTTAGGAGGATTATACACTCGTTCTTTTAGTATGGGTTTAGTGTGGTAGAAGACAAGTGAATTTATTTCGAAGTAAACACGAAGAGTAAAATTGATCCTTGTATAGTTACTCTTCTTTAAATCAAAGTTTGATCGTATCCGGCCTAGTGCACATTCGATTATTCGGCCTTGCGGTCACTAACTCGTAAGTCAACAAAAACACCTATAACAATGTTTTTTTACTCTGCGGTTTCTATTTCTAACCAGATAGGCTTAGATGTTTTTATATGAAACCTTTTTGTGTATTACGAAAGCTTTCCCATTATGACTGCTCACGGCCCTTATTGGCTTTTTAGAAAGTATTCTTTTATGTATCGGAAAAATGCTATTCGACATTTCTAAAAAGTTTTTTGTGGAAATAATTTTCGTTTGACACGTGTAAAGATTTTTTGTCAGTGTGAGCCAGTAATTTAATTTACTTTCAAATTCTCGGAATCGGTTTAAAATTGGAGCGGTAAAAAGCAGTTTAAATTTTCCCTACTATCTACTGGTCATAAAATTATACAGAGTGTATAAATAAATGCGTTAAATTTATTTTAGGGGTTCTTTTCAGACCACCAAACTGAATAAGTTTCATTATACTGCCAAGCCACATATTACCCCCAATAGATACCACATACAGGCCGCCGACGCTCGCCACACATCTATGATTTTGCACTGATAGTGATACAAGCAACGCGAGTGTGCGAGCTCGAAGTAGTGCGACCTTGAAATAGCCAATCACGTTGCACCGTTTCGTGCCCCGCTACCCGCACCTGCCGCCAACAATGGTGACTTCGGGCATGTACAAAATTTTCATCATGCGGTATCTATTGGGGGTAATCTGTGTGCCAAGCCGACATTGAAATCGCGGAAAAGTATTTGTGTTGTTCTGTTCCATGGGAAATCAAATGGCCTGGTCATGACCAAATTGTTACGAACATCTGATTCTTTTTTCGGTTTTTCAATATTGGTCCCTTTGTCGATTATTGGTATCCCCTTAATAACCTATGTAACGTTTTAAGTTTATGATTACACCCTGTAAACGTTTAAAGTTTAATGACATCTAACAAAACATTTACAATGCGGTCGAGTCGCGTAGCCATTGAAATTTTCTATAGAAAAACTATTTTATTTTATCGCGGGTCGGGAGTGGTCCGTCCGTCCGAGTGGTCAGTTTGTTGGTCAGGAGCAAAGAGAATGGTCAGGAGCACAGCATAACTATATACAAGGTGAAATTGATATTAGCATACTTTTAAACTAAGAGTCTACCCATCAAACTGAACAACATTTAATATGGTAGCAAACCGATAGGAGCAAAAAAAATTGCTGTTGCATACATTTGAGTCGCGAACTCGCGCGTCGACACTCGACATTTCAGTTTAGTATTGAACAGCTGATTTTTTATTTGCTCCGATCTGTTTGCTGCCATAGTAAAAGTTGTTCAGTTTGATGGGTAGAATCTTAGTTTAAAAGGATGCTAATGATATCAATTTCACCGTGTAGTCCGATAGTTATATGCTGTGGTCAGGAGTACTTCCTAAAATATGTCGGTAATGCATTTTAAGTCTAGATACCTAATCTGTAGCTCGTAGCAGAAATGTAACAAATAGACTAAGAGATAAGTGTACTTTTTGCAACCATCAGCAGCAAGGCTGATTCAGTGTTTATGGGGTGTAAAACATCTCTTGGATAGGGATGAACTAGGTCTGCCTGCATAACTTCAGTCGGTTTAGGAGTTACAGGCGTTTAAAGATCAGTAAAAAATTAACGATCAGCTGCAAGGCTGATCGTATGATATTATTGTAGTGTGCACTGTAGCTATGTAAAAAGTACAAAAACTGACATGAACTGCCAGTCGGTTTAGGAGATACAGCCGCTCAAAGGTCGGACCGCAAACCGACTGATGAACCATGTCAGTTTTAGTACTGTTCACATAGCTACAGCGGATACTACAATAATATCATACGATCAGCCTTGCAGCTGATCGTTCATTTTTTACTGACCTTTAAACATCAGTAACTTCTAAACCGACTGGAGTTATGCAGGCATACCTGGTCCTCCCCGTCACAGAGATGCTCTACACCTCATAAACTCTGAATCAGCCTTGCAGCTGATGGTTGCAAAAAGTACACTTATCTCTTAGTCTATAAATATGCATCTGTGTTCCTCCAATTAGGTAAGCAAGGCGCATAAATGTCACAAATACAAACGCATTATAAATATGGATATGGCTCGTGTCGCTGTATTGTGGTGTGCATTGGCCTGGAGTGCGATTTCTTAATGTCATACAGATCAGCAGTAGATAATGTTAAAACTACTATGGAGATTATGCATCATTCGATCATGATTTTGAATCGACGATTTAAGAATAGCACTTCTGGACACTGACGACGATACAGCCAGTTAGGGTGCCTACCTACCTAGAATCATTTATTCTCGTAGAAATACTAAATAAGTATTATGTATTATGGTTTAACTATACAATAAGTATATATCTCCACTAACTATATTAAATTCTTATATTACGTAACCTAAGACGAGTGTGCAGTGTCAATATAAACATTGTCATGTTTAAAGATACGAAACAATATTGTTATTGTACTTTCCTTTATATGAAATAAATAAATAAAATAAAAAATTTAACTAAAGGAAAAGCAATTTTTATTTACAATTTTCTTTTTGAATTTCATTTTCCCATTCACCCTACTACGTGTTTCCCTTACCGTTCCCATGTTTTCACCTGCTCTGTCCCATAATAAGTTCAACAAGCACGAAAGAGAGAGCTAGCTTACCTACTTCAACCCTACTTTTAGTAACATAAATGGCATCCTGCAGGTTCGTGTCTGTTGAGATCGGCCAAGCATTAAATAACTGCCGTTCTAAGGCTGCCTATTCAAAGACAGACTTATTGATCAATACTGCGTTTTTCTAAATGCAATTTTTCACCTTTATATGGCTTCAAAAATAGGGAAAAATTTTAGAAAATGTTTGTATTACCTATACAGGGTATTAGGAAAAGTATAATTAATCTTTAAACCACATAGTCTACCCATCTAACTAAACAAATTTTATTATGGGAGCAAGGTTTAAAGGTTAATGATACTTTTCCTTACACCCTGTATATGACCCTTCTTAATATGCTGACACTTTTCTTAAGGGGATGTTTAGGCCGTGAAACTGAACAACTTTCTCTATGGCACCAACATCGAAATCGTGAACAAAAAATCAGCTCTCCCATACAAAACTGCAAACATAACTCTACTGAAATGTACCTATGGGACAGCAGATTTTTTTCGCGATTCCCATATTGGTCCCATAGAAAAGGGTGTTCAGTTTGGTGTTCTGATCATCCCCTTAAAAATGTGTCAGTATATTAAAAAGGACCCAGTATGTCGAGTACGTATTGCAGATTTGTATGAAATAAAAAGAAACACATTTTTCTTATAGTGAAAGTAGTTCAATTTAAAGGTCTGAAGAATCCACTTAAATCCCGTCCCATGTCTGTGGGTCCGACGTCGGACCCAAACATTTTTCATACGTAGAGTGTCTGTGGGTCCTACGTCGGACTCGTAAGCATAGTGCCGCCATTGGTTGGGCGGTTGTGCAGGCGCGTTTCGTTCTACCTCACGTTTTATATTTTTTATAGACTTAGTGTACTGTTGGGATGTCACTTAATTTTTTGGAGTGTGGTTTGGGAAAAACGAAACGCAATAAAAAATAAAAATGTGGTTCGCGGGCAGTGCCGACGTGCGGCAATGGCGGCCGGTTTTTGTTTTGTTATTTAGTTATTGTGGCGTAATTCTAGTGTTTAGAAACAAAGTGTTGTTACTATAAAGTGATAAAATAAGAGCTTATTATATTATCGTGTAGTTAGTGTGATCTGTGAAGTGCAAACAGTGAAAAAAGTTAATGTGATTGTAAATTTCGTTCGAGGTCATGTCGGAAAAAACTTGAAATCAAAATTTGATTTGAATCAAAAAAATTGATAATTCTATTTGAATATCAGGTACGTAATTTAGCTCTCATATAACATAATATCACTGTGGCAAATATTGTGAGCTTTCCATTGATATTTTTTTTATACCATAGGGTCAAACATAACCTCCACAAATAATTATTTACTAAAGGTAGTCGAAAATAAAACAAATGACGTAATATTCCCAGACATTTGGGGCACTTTTTCGTAACTTGTGAATGGATCGTGTGTGTCAGGATCGAGGGTGTATTTTTTTTAATTTGGATGCGAACTGTCTTACAACTAACTAGTACAGAATAAATAAATAGTACATTTTAGATACATTTGTTTGGTAATCATTCAATAAATGTCTACGCAGATTCTGTTTCGTCCTGGAGGAGTAAATTGCTGCGTTCAGGTTCGAATTCAGGTTTGGACTCAAGTGAATCTGCACTTCAACATTGATTTGGTATTGTATTCAGTAGGTGCATGTTTTCTATTCTTGCTGTTCTATTGTAAAATCATATAATTATTACTAGAAATATGCTCAAAAATTGTAAAATTGTAACTATAAAATGAAATTAGAATTGTAATTATTAATAGAAATATACTCAAAGACTGTAGAATTGTAACTATAATATGAAATTAAAATTGTAACTAGAAATCATTAAAATTGTATAAAACCTTAACAAGAAAATATTTGAGAATTGTAATGACAGACTTAACGCATGCTGTTGCATACCTATTATTAGTGCATAGTCAAGGGCTATAGCTTTTGAAGTGTTTGTTTATGATTGTTTTGTCTATGTACCGTTGGTGTGTCTAATAAAATAAAATAAAATAAAATAAAATAAAATAAAATAAAATAAAATAAAATAAAATAAAATAAAATAAAATAAAATAAAATAAAATAAAATAAAATAAAATAAAATAAAATAAAATAAAATAAAATAAAATAAAATAAAATAAAATAAAATAAAATAAAATAAAATAAAAAAATACCTAAGATTTAGTGTTTAACCGCCATCCTGATATCAGAATGGCGGCTCACTTTCGAAATGTGTTTTCCAGGAATTGACCGAGGTACAACTATACTCATTACAGGTACTAAATAGTACCTTTTAGGTACATTTATTTAAAACAGTTCGCATCCAAATAAAAAAAAATACACCCGCGATCCTGACACACACGAATGGATCCATTCATAAGCTTAACGTCAAAAGGAGAATGGGCATTTTGGTACCCGCTCCAATAGCAATGACTGTAGTTACGTTCGATGGGTCTTTTTATGACCACCAATGTTTAATAAGACCGCTTGATCCAAATCATTGTGAGTTCGGAGATATACCAATATGAAAATGACAAGTTTTATAGAAAAAAAAATTAATTAAAATGGCACATGGTGTCTATTATTGCTATTTATATTTGTAATAAAATACTTTTATGCCAGAATGTTATATAATAATAATAAAACAATATGATAACAATAAAAAATATATAATAATAGTTAATAACAATCTATTATATATATAAAACAGCCGGGTTGGTTCGAACACTTATAACTCGAAAACGGCTGAACCGATTTCGATGAAACTTGGAATATAGATAGTTCATTACCTGGATTAACATATAGGCTACATATTATAAAGAGAGCTGGGTAGCGGGCGAAGCCGCACGGGTCCACTAGTAATATATATTAATTATGTGGTATACTAACATTGTATTATTGTGTTGTTGTGGTACTCTAAATAATACGTTGCAATACTATGCTCGAGTAATACTATTGAAAATAAAAAATCAATATATTTATATATATATATATAAAACAGCCGGGTTGGTTCGAACACTTATAACTCGAAAACGGCTGGACCGATTTCGATAAAACTTGGAATATAGGCTACATATTATAAAGGGAGTTGGGCAGCGGGCGAAGCCGCACGGGTCCACTAGTAATATATATTAATTATGTGGTATACCAACATTGTATTATCGTGTTGTTGTGGTACACTAAATAATACGTTGCAGTACTATGTTCGAGTAATATTATTGAAAATAAAAAAAAACTAAAGATTTAATTCGAAATGACATTTATTTTCATTCAAGACCATCTACAATTACATCATTTAGAAATGATGCAGGGGCAGTAAAACCTTCATGTCTCGCATATCCAAGATACCAGATAATTGAAATAATATGAGCACAAGTGCCCATTGTACGTCGTCCAGTGAGGCAAGTACAATAATGTTGCACGATATCGTTGTCATTATTTGTGTTATTGTTTTTTACTAAAACATAACAATAGTACGTTTTCGATCTCCTGTGGCGTGACTGTACGCGCCCACGTAACAGCCAAACATCTTCGTTAATGCCGTAGTCTGGCAAGTCTTCCAGAGCGTTTTCTCTGTATATTTCGATTGAATATAAGCCATTCCTTAAATGCTCACTGCAATATGATCTCGCTAGCTTTAATTGGTATGTACCTAAAGAAAGCAAAATGACATGCTCTTCTGTTAGATGTGGGAAATTCTGAACATTATTTGCTTCTATTCTTAGAAAATCTGCTCTTCTGTTGTTTAATCTTTTCCTCTCTACATAATTGTGCAGAAGGTTTGGGGAATCCATTTTGTTTCGGATGATATTTAAATAGGATTCTACATTATTACTATCGGCGATGGGTTCGTGAAAATGATTTATAATAGCAGCGGCGATTTTAAAATCAGTGAACATGTGTGGAAGAGCTCTATTGAAATATTTTTGCCGTAAGAGCTTAAAATCTCGCTTGAACTTTCCATTCACTACTTCCACAACCCATCGACATATCGTCACCGATCTAGCTTCATTGGCCTGCTCAGTAGTCAGCTGTGTCTCGTTTCTATCTTTTGTTGGAGGCATGTATGATTCATAGCCACATGCTTCAATATCGTTCAAACTATCTCTGAATCCTCGGTCCAATATAAACACATCGTTTGCTTGCAGGAAGAAATGTAAAGGATTCTCTCCATTGTTCATTATATCACTCATTATATTTGCATCAGTCTTTGTTGCAGCGTATGGACCCAGTACGTCAAGAATGTATCCATCAGTGCATACTATCAAAAAAGGTTTTAAAAGATTTTGGAATTTGTGCAAACTGTATGATTGTCTTTGAAATAAAAAGTTCGAGCTTTTGTTTATGTAAATATAAGTGCCATCATATATTAGTATCACTTTATCATTTTCTTCGTTACCAAACAAAGCTTTAGGAATTGTGAGGTTTCTTTCTAATACCTCATTTCTATTGATGTGGTCCAGTCCCAAATGTAATATTACATATTCATTAGCTAGGCATTCACGCACAATAGCTAATAAACGCTCCAGTTTTCTTCGAGACACATTAAATAATGTTGCCAATCTCTCATCGGAATCTCCGGTACGTAGTTTTGTAAGGTATATACCTAATGCAGTTCTTGGTTCCTTGCATCTCTCACTTAGAGAAGGCACCTGATCCAGTATGGCATCGAACTGTTCGCCATTACGTCCGGTCCAAAAATGCATTTCTTCATTGCTCAATGAACCTCTTGTGTTAAAGTCGAGCCTAGGTCCACGTTCTAAAGCCCTTCTCATCATGTCACAGACGTCTGTAAATTGTTGTGCATTGAAATGATGAGTGACATTGCAAGATTGAGGCAGTTCATCCCAGATGTTGCTCTCAAGGTGTTGGTTGCACACTCTAGCGCCCTCAGGAATATATAACTTATGTTCACAAAACATATTAAGTTTGATAGTCTCAGGTATGCGATTACGGGTTGGGTTTCGGCAATCGTTGAATATACAATGCCTTGGTGTGTTTGGGGCTCGAACGTAGATAATAGTATAGAACGATGCCACATAATCGTAATAATTCGAAACAATAATGTAAGCAGGTATAAAATGTTGACCCTTCTAGTGCTTATCAGAACCGGTTCACGCATCGGTCGGCGCATATTTCCGTCCTTCATTTGTTTTACTGTCCACGTGCACAATAAATGCCAAAATGTTTTGTTATTTAGTGAATCACTACTGGTACGGACAGAACACCTGAATTCCGTGAACTGATAAAACGAGGTTGGAGTTTCGTACGCAGGCGGATTGCCCTATCCATACACTATATTAGGAAACGTTTTTGATAACACTCTAGAACATACTTCCAAAACTTAATAGTTAATACGTGTTTATCCAGTGAAATGTTCATGAGTCTTATTGTAATCCGTTATTTAATGTTGCTAAACGTAGCTTAGAAACATTGAAAAAGTAAAGCTTAGAGAAGATATGGTATGGCGTTTGTAGTTTAAGACCAATTACATTCAAGCTGCATGACAGTTGACAATCATACGCTTTTCAAAAGAGCGCTATTTTCTAACATGAAAAAGTGAAGCTAAGAGAAGATATGTTATGGCGTTCGTTGTTAATGCGGTATGACAATCACACGCTTTTCAAAAGAGCGTCATTTTCTAACACTGCTAACAATTTCGTAATAAGGAGAATCACCTGTGACACATTTAAATAGTATAACGAAGTGGGTACTAACCTCCAATTCAGCATGTTCTTGTATGTACGCCGCAAACGCTGGTCGTGTCCTTGGGAGGTCATCGGTCAAAACATGTCGCTGGTATCTTGCATTATGTAGGCCTCGCCGGCACACCACACAATTGCTATGTTGTTCCATTGCAACAGTCCAAATCGGTAACGAAATTCACAAAAACACTTCACAAGCCGAGGTCAACGTTTAAAGCAGGTAGAAAATGTCCAAAAAGAGGTGCAGGGGTCGGTGATAAAAGCGAGATGAGAACGTATTCTGATGAACAGCAGCGGGACGTCGTCTTTCGTACGGTACGATTGAACGACTGGAGTGAAGGAGCCGATCCGATGACGCGCTAAACTGCCCAAGCGCATCGCTCCCCACCACTCCTAGCTGGGATATAGCCGCGCGCTCACATTCCTCTTCTTATAACCGTCGGTTGTCGTCAATGTAATAAATATAATAGGAATTATTTTAAGAATATATGCAGTTCTATTTTATTTATTTGGTAAAAACAGACAATAGACGTTACATGGTTAATTACATAAGTTTACAAAAAAATAGTAGTTTAATTAATAGTTCGTAGCAATTAGTGTAATATTATAGTACATTTATTTATTTATTTTAGGAAAAATTACAGCATTACATTTTAATAAATCTAAACGCCATTTAAAAAATCTCCACATTTAACATATTATTTTTAATATATTAAATAAAATACATTAAAAAAATAATATATAATAAGCATATTATGTATATAATATGTATATATAATTGTAATAATGACATTAAAAAAATAATTGCCTAATAATGTCGAAAAACCAAAAAAAATAATTAAAGAATCATCACGAATAGCTCCGTTCCCACAGCGAATGATGACAAGCGTCCTAGTACACATTGATGTACATAAAGTAACCTTTAAAATCTGATATATATTATGTCTATTGGGGCGGGTACCACATTTCATACATTTTTGCCCATTGTCCTTTGCCATCTAATTATGATTTCCCTTTACATATACTGTGTGAATAATATTGTGAATAGGACCTTTAACTTTCATAGGTTCTTTAGTCAACATTGTAACGTCAACGGTTAGGTATATTCAACTCTATTTGCTTCATAAAGATGTTTATTCTTGGTGAGAGGTGTCAAGTATCTAGTTTGCACTTAGTTTAAAAACAAGTAAATAAAGTTAAAGTCGCTTTTAGTGCTATTTCTTGAATACATTTGTGAAATAATGTTTTAGTTAAAACTAGAGTTAACCAGCGACTTTGTTCGCACAAATTATAAATCAGATTTTCAGTCAGATTATAAGCTATCAAACAAAAAAAGTTTCATCCAAATCGGTTCAGTAGTTTTTGCCTGATACTCGATTAAACAAACAAACTGACAAAAAATAAAAAATAAACTGGTGATACGGAATCAGGGACACCTAAAAACCAAATCGTTTTTTTTTTTTGATAATATCTTCAATGTACAAACACACTTCTGTTTCAGTTTCATAATAGTTATAAGATGTAAAGTGATCTTGGAATTTACAAACCCACTTTTCTATTAATGCCTTTTGCAGCAAGTTTTTATTAGATACATCAATGCACGGCCATTTAAAAATAAATAGGGTAGTCACAAATCTAATAAGATAGACGGAACCCTCAGTGTGCGAGTCCGTATGAGAGACTCGTATTTGGCTGTTTTTTTTATTTAAGAAGTTTGAGAGTAGTTCCTTGATAACAAAAACGAAAGGTGGCTTCTAAAATGTGTAGTAAAACACCCTAGTACCTAATATTAAAAGCGGTGAATAACTGAACAACTTTCACTATGGCAGCAAACTGATCAGAGCAAAAAAAAAATCTGCTGTTGCATACATTTGAGTCGAGTAGGCAGTGGCGGCGGGTGCTGTTTAGTACGGAACAGCTGTTTTTTTTTTTGGTCCGATCTGTTTGCTCCAATAGGAAAAGTTGTTCTTTTTTTATGGGTAGACTCTTAGTTTAAAAGGATGCCAATGATATCAATTGACAATATCACCCTGTAGAGTCAACATCAACATCGGTATAAAGTAAAAAAAATCGATTGTTTTATAAGAAAGGACCTAGGTACTCGAAGCAAAAGTGTGGGACAGCTACAGAAAATTACAAGAGTGGTTAGAAGTGCACGCAATGATTTGCATAACACCACAGAACATTATAAGAGGGGTTAGAAATGCAAAGTAGCGCTTTTCCTTCGGTGTCGGCGGTCGCCACTTGTCTTCCCGCTCACGCTGCTACAATTACTCATGCCCTCTCGCTCGCACCACGCCGCGCGCCTTATGGTGTTATGCAAATCATTGCATAACCTGTGGCGACACGTTCCACGCCTACTTTGCACTTCTAACCCCTATTATAATGTTCTGTGCATAACACCCTAAGGCGTGCGGCGTGGTGCGAGCGAGACGGCATAAGTAGTTGCAGCAGCGTGAGTGGGAAGACAAGTGAAGACAGTAGTCTCCAAAGCAAAAGCGCTTCTTTGCATTTCTGACCCCTCTTATGTTCTGTGGGGACGGCAGATTTTTTCATTTTATTTCTATGTTGGCTCCATAATGAAAGTTGTTAAGTTTGCTGGTCTAATCTAAACGACTTCTTTACATATTACTTGTTTTGTTACACCCTGTATAAATGTCAAGTCAAAAAGAGAATCAAGAAGGAAACGTTTTAGGTCCGCCACACACAGACGGAATTGCGATCCGGAATCCTGATTCAGGATTCAGTGTTGTCAACTATGGTTACAAAAAATACTAGAGTGCTGTTTAAAAAATGCCTAAAATAAAAATATATGAAACGCCAAATGAATGACAATAATTGCATTCCTAGGTATTTATTGAAACAAAACAAACAATTTCTATACATGATAATTACTATCATGTGATGAGGTCATAACGTTACGAATGCTACGATGATGATGATGGTTTGTAAATTGTATTCCAATATTAATGCAACTATATCAAAAGACTATATCGACAGTTTTAACATTAGACATAATCTGCATACAAAATGGCATGAACCATTATCACACAAGCTGTTTTTGAGCGTAGGCGATTTCGCAACTATGCCGCAACGACGTCGCAACTGGACCGTCACGATACGGTACTGTTCCATCAACGCCTACGCTCAAAAATCACTTTAAAATATACCACCTAAGACATCAAAAAATCACTAGATCTAGTGAAAAAGTATCTGAAAGCGGCAACACTCCATACGGAATCGAATTCCGAATCAGGTTTATTCCAAATGTATGTGGCGGACCTTAAAGTACTAGCAGTAAACCAAGACCTCCCTTCTAATCAAAGCACTTAAAGCGCATGCGTGAACAAAGACAAAAACAAAACCCGTTTTCCTGCTACCGACACAGAAAACACTGTCTGAGGAAGCTACAACTTGTTGACAACTCGTTTTTGCCATAGCGAAGAATTCGCTTCGTTTTCGAGCGTAGTAATCGCTAATCTTGCTCGTATCCGCGTCCTTTAAATCTATAAAAAACAAAAAATGTGACGTCCCGCATCACCCATCTGTCAATCTCATCAGGTTAGAGCTAACTGCTAATAACTGGGTAGGAGTCGCGCTGCAAGTCTGAGGGAGAGCAGACGTGTGCGTATTGGCATCTGTTTGGCTTGCACGTGGCTCCGCCATTTTGTAAACTCTTTTGTGTTTTAACTATAAAACGTTAACTTGAGATTATAATAAACTACTTGACATTAGCAGAAATGCTATTAATCATTTTCCTACGTGTACTCTCCACATAACGGGACTTTGGCGCAATTGTGACAACACACCGGACGCCATAATGAAAAAATTGAATTGAATTAGTAACTGGGTATGCGGGGGATGGGAAGTACGTATATAAGGTCTAACAAAATTAGGTGAAACTATTTTAAGAGAATGATCAGACCATCAAACTGAACAACTTTCTCTATGGGACCAATATTGAAATCGCGAAAAAAAAATCTGCTCTCCCATACATTTAGGTCGAGTAGGTTTGTATGGAACAGCTGATTTTTTTTCGCGATTACGATATTGGTCCCTTAGAGAAAGTTGTTCAGTTTGATGGTCTGATCATCCCCTTAAAATAGTTTCATCTACTTTTGTTAGACCTTATATAACTCGACTCGGACTAAGTACTTCAAATAATTAGTATAGAACTTCACTTCAGGTATGTCCGTTTAATTCTATCATTACATTCATACTTAGTCCGAGAAGTCCAATGAAGATGCATGTACCTAATGCATGCAATGTAGATGTATTATTGGAAGCATCTTATTTTCATTGTGACTGCGCCTTTAAAAGTAGCAACAGGCTCACTAGATGTATCTGTACCACAGTATAAGAAAGAGTATCTAGTACAACCTGTACTAGTATCTAGTACAACCTGTACTTTGGAGAGAGTGTGGGCACTGAAAGTAAAGTAGATAATGGAGGCTTTCTTTAGAATAGCTATCTAAATAAAGCCTAAAGGAGTTTTTGTTTGTTTGTAAAATATCTTTATTGTCAATAAAAATTAACTTATAGTCTAGTGTACATTAGAGCCTAGGTATAAGTATCATAATTTTTAACAGTTTAGCAGGCTCTCTAGCCTATTTAAAACTTTTGTGCAATGGATTCTTAAGAAAATTAGTTTAGTATCTAAACGTTAACAAATTATTTGCAGGTTAATAAATGCTGCAGACATAAGTAATTTGATAAACTATTATGCTCGCTTTGATGAGCTTACATTTATGGCATTATATATATTATACATATTATATTGGCTTAAGACTAACTATAACTAAATGTGCATACCAACAAAATATCAAGAGGTAGAACATAATTCGAAACAGGAATTGACTCAATACAAGTACAAATGTATACGCAGCAATGTAGGTAAGTAAGCGATGCGATATCGAGGTACCCGCCCGCGCCGGCATAATTTCGGCGTAGGGCTCCTGTCTAGCCTAGCCTAAAGGAGTGGAACGCCCTGCCTGCGTTAGTATTTCCGAGCGATTACAACCCGAATTCCTTTAAAGTACGAGTGAATAGGCTTCTTCTGAGTGAGCTCGCTACATCTTCGACCCCATTTTCGTCCTGAGGACTAGATTGAGGTGAAGAGCAAACCCATAAGTAATAAAAAAAAAAAGAAGCCTGCCTACTATTCCTTGCCTATCATTCCGGTTGGTCACCGTTGGGAGTTTGATCAAAGCCCTCCAACTCCAAAAACAAAGAAAAACAAAAAAAAAACAAAGAAAGAAAAAACAAAGAAGAAAAAGCAAGGGATAGGACAAAATGGAAAAAGTTGGAGGAGGCCTATGCTGAAGGGTAAACAGACAAAGATAGGCACTGTCATAGTGAAAGTGAATAAAATAATATTATAATGCATGATCAGATCAGTGATAAATAAATAATTATTCTGTATAATTGATGATAATTTAATTTCATTTGTATAATGTTATGGAATAATATTAATTTAATCGGATGTAAAATTGCATGCAAGAATAATTTCAATGTGAAACAAATAATTAATTAATAGTCTAATCTAATAATCTAATATTGGCACCTTATTTTGTACATTATATTTTTTAAGTGAAATGTGCACTGTCTGAATAAAGGGCTTATTCATTAATTCATTCACTATTCCTTAGAGAACATTCTCTAATGGCATTAATTCTTTCCATCCATTTTTTTAGTAGTCAGAAACACGGTTACCTATAATTTTAGTAATGAAATTGCAGATTACTTTTAGTGTATCAGGTTAGAATGAGCATAATGCTTAAATTAGTGCATTTATGTGTGTTACTACTTTCTTTTCCACGAACCTTAAAAAACGGATGGATGTAATGTCACACTAAAAAGAGGTGAAGCATGCGAGGTCCTACAATTTCGTTTGGTCTACAAGAGACCTACACTCACACAGACGCATCTGGTGCCCAATTGCGCTAAGTTAAAACATCGAAGTTCTATTCTTATCCAATTTCAGTTCTAATCACATTGCAATCCAATTACTATTCAACTGTGCTGAATTCCGCATCGCGCTAAACTCTATGTAACTGACAACCAATAACGTCTGAGCGATCTGTCAAAACGGCTCTAACGGCTGTCAAAAGCAGTACCGCGATTAGCGCAATACCAAATGTGTCAAAAGTTATGGCCCAGGGCAGCAATCGCGGTAAATATTTGGTGATTGAACCGTTATGGGACTACGTACAAATCATAACTTTTGACACATTGGTATTGCGCTAATCGTGGTACAGCCGTTAGAGCCGTTTTGACAGATCGCTCATACGTTATTGGCTGTCAGTTACATAGAGTGTAGCGCGATGCGGAATTCAGCACAGTTGAATAGTAATTGGATTGCAATGTGATTAGAAGTGAAATTGGATAAGAATAGAACTTCGATGTTTTAACTTAGCGCAATCGGGCACCAGTTCTAGGCGCGCGCAGGTCCGCCAACCCGCCGCTATTATGTACCGCGCGACAAGGCGACAGCACGCACACTCATATAAATGGGTGTTTCACTTATGATTAGACGAGATTACGTCCGTTTTTTTTTCAGGTCCGTAGTTATATGTAGGTACTTATATTTATACTAACGTAGTTCGAATTATTGTAGCAAAATAAATTATGTGCCAGATTTTAAGTCTAATCATAAACTTTCAAACGCAATAAGTTTCATAAAAATCGGTCCAGTAGTTTTCGCTTGATGCGTAAACAAACAGACAGACACAAATTTTAGGTTTGGAGTCAGGGACAACTAAAAACCATATCTATCTAAACTATTATAAAATTGTAGCAGAAAGTTTGTCTGTACATTGAAGATATTAACAATAAAAAGTTACGATATGGTTTTTAGGTGTCCCTGATTCCATTTCACAAATTTTTGGATTTTTTGTATGTCTGTTTGTTTGGGTGTTTGTTTGGGTGTTTGTTTGTGTGTTTGTTTGAACGAGTATCACGTAAAAACTAATGAACCAATTTTGATGAAACTTTTTTTCTTTGATAGCTAATGATCTGACTTAAAATCTGGTATATAATTTGTGCGGACAAAGTCGCGGGGTAACGCTCGTACTATTATAAAACTGTAACAGGAAGTTTGTCTGTACATTGAAGATATTAACAAAAAAAAAGTTACGATATGGTTTCTAGGTGTCCCTGATTCCATTTCACCAATTTTTGGATTTTTTGTCCGTCTGTTTGTTTGTGTGTTTGTTTGTGTGTTTATTTGTGTGTTTGTTTGGGTGTTTGTTTGTTTGTTTGAACGAGTATCACGCCAAAAGTACTGAACCGATTTTGATGAAACTTTTTTTGTTTGATAGCTTATGATCTGACTTAAAATCTGGTATATAATTTGTGCTGACGAAGTCGCGGGTTAACGCTCGTTATAACTTATTTTAGTAAATATCTTCAACGAACAGAACATACAGTTCTGTTACAGTTTTTTTAATAGTAGAGATTTCGAATATTATTCCCAACTTTCAAACTTTCAATTATAATAACTTCAATACCTAATCATAAACTCTGTGTCAAGCACAAAAAGCGTGTAAATACAAAACAAGTACTGGCCAGCGACTAAACCGCCAGTTGCCTTTAAGCTTTTGTCGACAATACGCGTTCGAAATACGAATTTTGTATTCGTCATCGAAAACTTACGATCGGCCAGTGACTTTTTGTTTTTTTTATCGTGTTCGTGTAAAAAGTTTAGATTACATTTCATGGTATTTGATATTGTGAAGGTGTTGAAATTTTTTTATGTTGGGTAAAAGTGGATAAGGATATCTTGTTTATGAATGTAAGTTGTTATCGTTTACTTTTTAATGTTATTTTATGTTATTTTTATGTCGCAAAGATATGTTTTGTATACTTAATCTTATTTTGTTTTTGAGTTCTTTTCGTATTTTGAACAGAGGATCAGTTTTAGCCATGGCCAATGTTAGTTATTTCTTACGGGTTGGAGTTTGGATAAGTAAGGAAATGGAATCAAAGGTAAGAATAAGAATATAGCTCTCAACCTCAAAGGAGTCAATTTGTAGTAGGCTGTATTTACAAACGGTTACGTTTATTGATGGTATTACACTTTAAAAACATATTTTAATTTACTTCAGTAATCGGACGAAAGATAAGTTAAAAAAAATGCAAACGGAATTATGAAATAAATGAAAAAAAGCACAAACCATTATCACACAAGCGATTTTTGAGCGTAGGCGATTTTGCAACTATACCGCAACGAAGTCGCAACTGCACCGTCACGATACGGTATCGTTCCATCAACGCCTACGCTCAAAAATCACTTGTTTGATATGACTGCAAATCTTTAAGAAATTCCACCTAAGACAACAAAAATCACTAGATATAGTGAAAAATGCTCTTGAAAGCGGCAACACTCCATCCGGAATCTAATTCCGAATCAGGTTTATTCCGTATCTATGTGGCGGACCTAAGTTGCAAGCTCTCTTCCGTATGGGCTACCATCGCTCTATAACTATAAGGTATCTAGGTTAGAACAGCAGATTTTAACTTGTTCAATAGATATGAACCGCGTGCTAACATCAACTTACAAATACTATTACGGCAGAACACGAAGCCGAGTTAAAATTAATTTCTCTCATTCATTACCAACCTCTAAAGTTAGTTAAAACTACTTCGGTGAAAATTGCACTGCTGTGGTACAATTCTGAACTCTATTACTAATTGAATAAGACCGATGTGTAATAGAACTTTAGTTGAAAACTGTAATTAGTGCTCAAAATTAAAACAAATGCTTAGTTATGTAATTCGTGAATTTTGAGACCGGACGACGAATTCTCGTCGAATTTGAAACAATTAAAACTTTCCTAGTCAGTTTTTGGTTAATTTATTAGTCGTGTGAAATAGTTTCAACCATTATATTTTAATTATTTTTTATGTTCATCTCTGTTTGTTTCTAAATACTGGATCAACGAAAAATTGAATAATTATTTATAGAACAGACAACGCGAACAAAATCTTTGCACCACGATCAGCAGTGCGGGGCGCGCACTGGGTACGTCGCGGTGAAGCACGCGCCCAGCACATGCTAAGTAAGGTTGAGCCAATTAGCTTAAACGAGTGTTACATAAAATTTACGAGAACTGTTCCAGCTGTTCACTACAAAACTGCAAACCTACTTGACTCGAATGTATGGGGTAGCAGTTTTTTTTCCGCTATTTATATTTTGGTCCCATACCTTTTTTGCTGTTATATCTGAGGTCCCATAGAACAAGTTGTTTAGTTTTATGCAGTTTTATGCATACATCCCCTTAAAAACAGTTTTGAGCAAATTTTTTTAGGATTTTTATACTATAATATCTTTAATTTGCCCCGCCTAGCACCTCTCGTGTCGCCTTGGTGGTCCAAAAATCCTTTACAGTGCTGATTTTGAATCTCACGTTATCGAATGATGCCTAAACTCCTATTCTAAGTTATTCGAACATTTCTGTAAAAAAAAAACATTTTGTAATTTTCTAAGATATTTATTTTAGGTAGGTATTGTGCCGCGCTAGTGCCGCGTCATAGCTGTCACGCTCGTAGCATTGTTTGAAGCGGACTAACTGATAGAATACCCATTTGGTAATTCTCCGAGTCTTGAATTTGCGCGCTAGCATATTGGTATTAACATTATTGGTTCCAAATAATGTTTCTACAATGTTATGTTATGTTTTACATCTACACTAGTTTCAAAGTAACACGAGATGTAATTAACATCGGTTAGAACAATGAACTATTGTACGTAGCCACAGGAACACTATTGCGCTAATTTGTGACTCCACGGTCCTACGATGTATCATCTATGTGTTTATACAGGGTGTGAAATTAAATGCGATACATACTTTAACTGTTTCAGACCATCAAACTGAACAACTTTCACTATAGAACCAACATCAAAATCGCTAAAAAAATTACTGTTCAATACATAAATGTAGTTTAAGTCGAGTCGCCATTGGCGTTTTCTATGGAGTAGCAGACTTTTTTGCGATATCTACAGGGTGAAATTGATATCATTAGCATCCTTTTAAACTAAGAGTCTACCCATCAAACTGGACAACTTTTACTATGGGAGCTTTAAACTGCATTACCTAGTCGACTCAAATGTATGCGACAACAGATATTTTTTTTGATCCGATTTGTTTGCTTCCATAGTAAAAGTTGTTCAGTTTGATGGGTAGATTCTTAGTTTAAAAGGATGCTAATGATATCAATTTCACCCTGTATAGATAGGTGTCATAATTAAAATTTATTCAGTTTGCTGGTCTGCAGCACCCCCTAAATTCTAGACTATGTAACGCATTGAAGTTTACACCCGTTTGCTGTATATGACACCCTGTTTTATATGGCAGTAAAGTTTTATTGGTTTCCTCAGGATGTTTTATTTCACCAAAAAGCCAATGATGTCAAAAATCTTATTATTATAGCGTAGTTCCCTAACTTCAATTTAATAATTCTCAATATGGTGCCTAGTTACAAAACAAACAATTCGTACATCATAAAAAAAATGCAAATTTTCAAATTCTACATCTCGAATTTTTCAATCTGTGTTGTCTAAATCATCAATATGCTAACATCTCTATTGAATCCATTATTATTATAATACGAAATCAATACCTATATTTAAAATCTTGCACAAAAAACCCGGCACCAGACAACAAACGTCTTCTCTATAATAAAAAATATTACAATATAATATAGGTACCAAAAAAGCTTGTCTTCTAAGAACAAAAGCCCAGAGGGTTTACATTTCAACCATTTAATTCCCATGATAGCACTTTAATTTCCATTATTCTAAGGTTAAGAATGGCTTGGTTTGCGGGACTTGGAAAGGATTATAGAATGAAAAAAAAACAAGAGTCATTAGCATGTACAACACGATGTTAGCAGGCATCGAACTCCGATCAATAAGCACTTCTCTAAGTACTCTAAAGACTAAACGTACCATGGGAGTGATAATTACTATTAACATTTCGAGTCTAATTGGTGAAAAAGTAGGGCAATGTTGAAGGTTAAAAAATTGAATCTCGAGTTCTTTTTGCTGCGTAGCTTTGAATCCTTACTTGACCTTTTCTTTACTTGGGCTAGATAACACTGTCTAGGTCTTCCTCTGCCTCTCTTCCCTCTATCGTGTCTCTCTCAAGACAGTTGCGAAAAAGAGACAGGATTGGCGAATACTCCACCCACCGACAAGAGCATGGCGTAGATGATGATGACATCGCACAAGACAAAAAAGGGATGAAGATGATAATTATACAGGATGTAAGTGACAGCCTAGCAAATACTGAAACGGTAAACTCAGACCATCAAACTGAACAACTTTCACTATGGAGCCTACCTCAGGAAACGCGAAAAGAAAACAGCTGTTCCATACAAAGCTGCTGTTCCTAACCGACTAAAATGTATGGGATGGCTGATTTTTTTCACGTTTCCTGAGATAGGCTCCACAGTGAAAGTCGTTCAGTTTGATCATCAGAGTCCACCGTTTCAGTATTTGCTAGACTGCCACTTAGACCCTGTTTGAAATCTTCAAAATGCTAAAAGTGAAACTTGCTAAAACTGCGTGCCTATGAAAGATATTTGTAGTTGTCGCCCATCGCGATAGGAATCATGGTCGTGATTTTATATTTGTATGTAAAGTTCTTTCTTGTCAACATTTATGGTTAAATCAGTAAGAGACTAGAGTCTTCCGAACAAGACCAAATAGAAAAAAAAGCGTTAAGACATGCAGTATGTGATTCAGAAGTTCAAATCGAATCTTGCAATGGGGGATACATTTGTGTGATTAATATGAATATTTGTTCTTAACACTGCAAGTTCAATTTTGTTATAATTATACAGGGTGAAATTGATATCATTAGCATCCTTTTAAACTAAGAGTCTACCCATCAAACTGAACAACTTTTACTATAGAAGCAAACCGATCAGAGCAAATAAAAAATCAGCTGTACCATACTAAACTGCAATGTCGACGCGCGACTTCGCGACTAAAATGTATGCAACAGCTGATTTTTTTTTGCTCCGATCTGTTTGCTGCCATAGTAAAAGTTGTTCAGTTCGATGGGTAGACTCTTAGTTTAAAAGGGTGCTAATGATATCAATTTCACCCTGTAGTTAAACGAATTTTGCTGGCTCAGCGATCCAAAGTTGGTCTTACAAAACGAGACACTTTTTTCCCGATTCTGCGCCATACAGTTGCTGGCTTGAAGTTCGTGTAGGTCAATCTCCACTACGTCGTTCCAGTGATACCTGGGTTGAATTACAATTAAGCCATAAATATAATAATATATCGCGCTCTGCGTAAAATAAATTCAGTAACCCGAAAGAAGAAGAGGTAGCTTGTGGTTTGAGAAAGGTTTTCTTTTGTCTTTTACCAAACTACACTGAAATCAATATGTAGTTTATAAAATCAAGATGTAATAAAACTAAATAGACAAAAAAACATTCTATGATTTATTTATCTTAGTATTGATATTTTTAATAACTTTAAAATTACGATCACTTCAAACAGAAACTAATCAAATCTAAAGAAAGACATGAACTAAATCTAATCAAAGACTCGCCACAAATTCACATCAACACATACATACTCAATATAGAAAACATAATTAATGATGGCTTTCATGTATCAAATGAATAGACTATTCAATGTAGAATAATTTATATTGAGCGGGACTCAACTTGCTTTCTATGAGGTTTATTAGTAAATTGTGTTTTACCGGAACAAATTTATAACGGGATGTATGAACGATTTAGTAGAAAGGTTTATGATACAGTGTACCCTAATTAGGTGGTACAGAAGTACAATTTAGGAGGATGATGTTTATTTTATAAGCTCTTTTTAGTAAAAACTATTACAATAAAGAAAGATCCTAAATCAGAACCGGACTCTAAAGCTTTTCAACTGACAAAATATTTCGAGAGAAATAATAATGTAGTTATCGTGATTTCAGTAGGTAGTTTTTACTCTATTTTAAAAATGTACAGTTTTAATACAGTTTTACTTCCCAATGCCGAAGCTTATGCAAACATACTTGGCATCTTATAAATTCTTTATGAATACAGGTTGTTGCAAAAATACAAATAAACATTTAAGGGGGTGGTTAAGGTGGTTCCAGAGGGGTCAATTTTATACAAAACTTTGACGCACAATACGCGTAGACGGTATTAATATATTATAAGTAGCTTTATATATATGGAAAAATAGTTTAGAAAACCTCGATGCCGCGTCACAAATAACATTTGCAATTTATAAAATAATTGCGAAGATATAAAGCTTTGAAATTTTTCATACAACATTTCAAAAGCTTTATATCTTCGTAATTCTATTATAAATTGCAAATGTTATTTGTGACGCTGCAACTAGATTATATATATATATATATATATAAAGATAAACTATATTTCCATGTATAAAATATTACTTTTATTAATTCTTGTATAATAACTTTTGTATATACTGAAATCACCTTAAAACCATCAAACTGAACAACTTTCACTATGGGACCAATATCAAAATCGCAAAAAAAAACGAATGCTCCATCATCATCATATCAGCCGATAGACGTCCACTGTTGGACATAGGCCTCCCCCAAAATGGGGAGATTTGGCATATTCGCCATGATGCGATGCGTTTGCGATGTGCCATACTAAAAACTACAGATCTACTCGAGCTAAATGTATGGGATTTTTTTTCCGCTGTTTTGATGTTGGTCACATAGTTATATACTTCAAACAAGGTGTAAATATTTTTGTCTACTTAGAAGGTTTTGAAAAATAAATTTGTATTTTCTAACAAAAATCTTTTTTTTTTCTTTAAATGCCTATTTTATTGCTCAACAATAATTCCTATTGTTAAATTTAATTCAATTGAGTCCATTGGTAGTAATATTATAAATTTAAAAGCCTTCTGAGACTCACAATTTTGATTTCTATGTTGCGTAGCGAATTTATTTTTAATATGTTTTCAGATAGTCTTATTGTCACTAAATAGTGCCGGTTACACTTTAAAAGTCCAATTAATAATTACTTCCCACCTCTCCTAACAAAACTCTGTAAAATGACTGGGCTAAGTAGGTGATTGCTGCTTGAAAGTTGAGGAAAACTATTTTTTGCTTTACATCAAAGTAAATAACTTTTGCTACATTTGTACGTTTCGTATTTGTAGGTACTTGTGGCTTCGTGATGTTCTGGAATTACGTGAATAAATTTTAGAAGGAACTATATTTTGCGCAATTCTCTAATGAGAATTGTGCAAAATATACACGTATTTGCCAAAGACGTACACGTATACGTGTTTGTTTTTGTACTTTTCTGACCACCCCGAAAAGGATTACGGTCGTGAGTTTATGCAGGATGTTACAAAAGAAAAAATAAGCACATTAAACTTTGAAGGGGGTTGTTGAGACCATCAAACTGAACAACTTTCACTATGGGACCAACATCGAAATCGCGAAAAAAATAATCTTTTGTCCCATACATTTAGCTAGATGCCGCGTAACAAATAACATTTGCAATTTATAATATAATTACGAAGATATAAAGCTTTGCAATTTTTCATACAAAATTTTAAAAGCTTTATATCTTCGTAATTATATTATAAATTGCAAATGTTATTTGTTACGCGGCAACTAGATTTTCTAAACTATTTTTCCACATATAAAATATTACTTTTATTAATTCCGTCTACGCGTATTATGCGTCAAACTTTTGTATGGACTGAAACCACCTAAATATGGAACATCGCAAACGCATCGCATCATGGCGAATATGGCAAATCTCCCCATTTTGGAGGAGGCCTATGTCCAGCAGTGGACGTCTATCGGCAGATATGATGATGATGATGATGATGATGAAATATAAGTTTTTTTTTTCGCGATTTCGATATTGGTCCCATAGTGAAAGTTGTTCAGTTTGATGGTCTTAAACACCCCCTTAAATGTTTATTTGTATTTTTATAACACCTTGTTTATTTATTTATGTATGTATTTGCCTACGACTATATTTCATGAGTATTGAGAGATATTACACACACATCTATAATAATACTTACGCTCATTATCTCTAAGGTCCGCCACACACAGACGGAATTGCGATCCGGAATCCTGATTCAGGATTCAGTGTTGTCAACTATGGTTACAAAAAATACTAGAGTGCTGTTTAAAAAATGCCTAAAATAAAAATGTATGAAACGCCAAATGAATGACAATAATTGCATTTTTAGGTGTTTATTAAAACGAAACAAAAAATTTCTATACTTGATTTAATTTTAGAATAAATTTGAATTACTATCATGTGATGAGGTCATGACGTTAGGAATGTTACGATGATGATTTGTAAATTGTGTTCCAATATTAATGTAACTATATCAAAATACTATCGATAGTTTTAACATTAGACATAATCTGCATACAAAATGGCATGAACCATTATCACATAAGCGGTTTTTGAGCATAGGCGATTTCGCAACTATGCCACAACGACGTCGCAACTGCACCGCCACGATACGGTATCATTTCATCAACGCCTATGCTCAAAAATCACTTTAAAATATGCCACCTAAGACATAAAAAAAATCACTAGATCTAGTGAAAAAGTCTCTGAAAGTAGCAACACTCCATATGGAATCAAATTCCGAATCAGGTTTATTCCGGATGTATGTGGCGGACCTTCGTGGGAGAGCAAAACCTTGTAAGTAATTCTTACAATAGTTACGAATAGTTATATCAAAGTGGACAAAAAATAAACTATTGAGAAAATCGCAATGGGCTTGCAAGTTGTCATGAATGTCCAAAACACAGCAAAAGAAATAATTTAATTGTCTGTTTGGTTTTATAAAATATCGTCATAGACCAAAACAATTTTTGCTATTCCAAAATGTCGACGCAGAAATTTCCACGTGTCTTACTATATAAGGTCTAACAAAATTAGCTGAAACTATTTTAAGAGGAGTATCAGACAAACAAACCATACAAACCTACTCGACCTAAATGTATGGGACAGCAGATTTTTTTTTCGCGATTTCAATATTAGTCCCATAGAGAAAGTTGTTCAGTTTGATGGTCTGATCATCCCCTTAAAATAGTTTCAGCTAATTTCGTTAGACCTTATATTTTGACCGTCACACTGGACAGAATTTCGGTACTAGCGAAACGTGGATATTCTGAGGTTTCAGAATATAGTCGTGAGCATATGCTATGCTATGCTATGCTTATATTTTGAGCTTATTTTGAAAGGATTGGATCAGAATTAATTAAAAATACCTTAACATAATTTTTATCAAGGATATCAGAACAATCGCCGAGCAATGAACTCACAGGACGTGTGTGTAATAACTATGAACAACATAGACTGAACAATGTATTAGCTATTGAAAGAGGTTGCGACCAGTGTTAAGACCAGTAGCTTTCCCGTCACAATCCCTTATTTCCTCCATATATGAAGGATGATAAGGGGGTGAGGTAGATCAAGATGTAGTGGTCGTTGAAATAGCCATAGAGGATTCGATTTATAACATTTCTGAGCGGTAATTCTGAGAAAGTAAATAGCTTTTGCTTCGATGTGTTCTCGGGAAGCCTTCAATTTATTTCAAGTTATGAATTTAAAGTGCGCACTCAGAAGAATTGAATTTTAATAATGGGTATTGTATAGTGGATATCTACATAATCTTATAGTTATGATTATGAATTGGTATCATCTTCGTTCGATTTTCGATTGTCAGATATTTATCTTCGTTGTTGATTTTTAACTTAATCTACAGGGTGAAATTGATATCATTAGCATCCTTTCAAACTAAGAGTCTAACCCATCAAACTGAACAACTTTTACTATGGGAGCAAACAGATCGGAGCAAAATTATACAGGTAATTATAATAGTATACAGTGTGAAATTGATATCATTAGCATCCTTTTAAACTAAGAGTCTACCCATTAAACTGAAGAACTTTTACTATGGGAGTAAACCGATCGGTGCAAAAATAAAATCAGCTGTTCCATACTAAACTGCAACGCCTACTCGGCACAAATGTATGCTAGAGCAGATTTTTTTTGCACCGATCGGTTTGCTCCCATAGTGAAAGTTGTTCAGTTTGATGGGTAGACTCCTTAAAAGGATTATTATTATTGGGTGATTGGGGCCTTAACAGATTTGCGTCTGTGCCACTTCGACCATCACTGATCTTTTGTGAACGCCCCTCCTACAGTTCCCTATTAATCCCTACAGCAGTTAGGTATCGCAGTAGATTTTTAACAGGGATACAGGGAGTTCGTGTATCTCATCTGGAGCCATTACCTGTCTGCCAAGATGAATACTTCGTTTGTACATTAATGGACCACAATTGCAGAGAATGTGTAGGGGAGTTTCCATGTCCTCTCCGCAGAACCTGCAGCAGGTGGAGTCGCTTAGTTTCAAGGTGTGCATGTGTTTGTTTAATTTGCAGTGACCTGTGAGTGATCTCACTATTGTACATAGTTTGTCTTTTTTAAGAGCTAGTAAGCTGTTCGTATGTTTACGATTATACCCTTTGATAAAGAACAAGACATTATTTGATACCAAAAATTTACAATGAGATTCCTTCAGAACTTAAACTTAGACGAGATAAAATCACAAAATTTACTTTCAAATCAAAATTATATAAGATACTCTTGGAAAACTGTAACACATTGGACTAGTATTAGTAAATAAGCAAAACGTAAAACGTATAATAATTAAAATTACATATGGTACCTATAAATGCATAAATAATATGTATATATAAATTAGTATAGTATTGTGTTAGTTGGCATTAGTATTAGAATTAAAACTATAAAAATGAGAGCTTACATCTGCCAACAAACTGTCATGCAGTTTGGCAGATTTAATGTAAAGATACCATTTTATAATGTCTTTTGGATAAATAAATGAATTGAATTGAATTGAATAAGTGCTTTGGAGTGATTTTGGAGGATTTAGGCCATTTCTCCATGTTTTGGATGCTAATGATATCAATTTCACCCTGTATATTGTCATTATGCCAAGTACAAGATCTTCTCTTATACTCAAAAACAAATAAACTCATTATACACTACGCCTATCCACCGGAAAAAGATATCACCTTTTATCACCACTCGACTTCTTGACTTCTACTATCTCTTGAGAAGTGTCGTACACGCCATTTCTCCCTACGCTTTATCGATAAGAAATTGCAATTGTTCTTTCATTTATTATGAATGGTTTACTTCTGTAAGCATCGCCTTGTCTGATAGTGATAGTAGATGTTATTGTACTTTATGTTTTACTACGTTTTTATATAGTTTTAAGGGTATCTAGAATTGAGAAAGATATGCTTCGTTATAATTAAGTTCCATTCTGTTCCATTACATTCAGGAGGGTAAGATCATAGTGTAAGGATGAGTGTATATTTGTGTTTAGCGCCTAACCTTCAGTGCTGCCAACTTAGCGCTTTCGGCGCTAGATCTAGCGCATTTTTGGAATGAACGCCGTTTCTCAGAATTTAGCGCCAAGCGGAGAATCTAGCACTTATTGAACTTTTAATAAAGCAACATTATTTGTGTTTTAATATACTATATTTTGTGTTTTTTTATTGGAATATAATAAATATTGATAGCATATTGTAGTTAAAACATGTTCATAGAGTGTGCAGTGTTCGGGAGTATAAAAAAGAACACTAATCTGAAGTGTTATCATTAAATTTACAAGGGATCTACGAATTGCCTGACTTAAATTGACTTAAGAATCTATTTAGACAACTTTGAAGGCCTTTTAATGTATAAGAATTTAGCGCCGAATTAAGCGCTTTTTTGAACCCCAAACATTTTGGAATCTAGCGCTTTTTTCAGTTTTAGCGCCCAATCGATTTTTTGAGGTGGCAGCCCTGACAACCTTATACACTTCACACTTCACAGCGTACCTATCAAATTGTTTTTTTTTTATAAGTCGCTGTGGTCGAAATCTGCTATGAAAACTCATCCATTCATTCATATTTTTAGAATATCTATGATCCTTTGAGAAATACAGGGTATAAACTGAAATGCGCTAATATAATTATTAAAAAGATGCTTCAGGCCATTAAACTGAACAACATTGAACGATAAAAATCATAGAAAAGTTCGGTGATAAAAATAAAAACATTCAAAATCGGAATCGCTATTTTTTTCATACAATTAATGTTAATGGCCACTGATCAATTTATTATTTGGTTATAAGGGTTTGGTCAATGACCAAATAGCTACTGCGACCTGGACAGATCTATTGTAGCTGTCACCCTAGACCTAAAGGTCATTTCCTAGGCCCACGGACTTCATGAACCGTGTTATGCTTTTGGAGGGGAGGTCCCTAATGTCAGTTGGTGTTATTATGTATCCACCTAGATGGCGACTCCTGCTGTGAATAAGCACTTCGCATTCGTAGAGGAGGTGTATGGGCGTTTCCTCTGCTTCACAGCAGAATCTGTCGGTGGAAAATTGTTCAGTTTGATGGATTTCGTATGTTGATATTATCATCGTAGTCGTACATTACAGAATCTAATATTTTACGAGGTGACACAGTGTCATTAATGTTAGAAATGACATGATTAATTTGTGTTCTCTTTACGTCAGTACTAATTTAATTATTGATATAAATCAGTTCGTTTACGATTATTGCTTTTTGATTTATCATAATGAAGACGTTAGTGTATCTGATTAACATTAGTATTCATTAATTTAGTGATAAACTTTAGTTATGTTTTGTTGCTGTTCTAATGATTTACTTATTAGAACTACTAACATCTAGATTAGGGCTGCCTTACGTCCGGTACACCGGGACATGTCCCGGTTTGAAGCGGTATGTCCCCGTGTCCCTGTCAGCAAGGCATTTGTCCCGGTTTGTGAATTATGACGCACTCACCCATAGATTGTCCACGATGGCTAGGTTGAACACATACCTTGTTTTATCCATCGCAGCGCGATTTAAAGAAACTTTGACTCTGCTGGGTTTTACTGATGTGCAGAGCGAAGGTCTGTCTTGTATTTTTTTAACACAAAGTATTTGTTCAACAGACATGCTAATGAAAATGTTATTAACTTCAGAAACATATCGATGAGCAAAGAAAAGTAGTGCCGAAGAAGAGTGTAGGAGTCACAAATATTGTTGATTTTTCATGCGACACTTTACTAATCGGCGGCAAAAATTTATTTTAATCGAGCTCTATGTTTTACCACTTCGTACGGCGGAGAAAAGTCGAGCTCGCTTCGCAACCGATTCCTGTTGATAGTGTTCAAAAAAATTTACAAATCTTTTCCAGATTTGTAAATTTTTTTGAACACTATCGGAGTAGTTGTGCTAAAAAATTTCGAGCTCGCTTCCCTCGCTCCGTAATTTTTTATGTAAGAATTTTCTATACTGAGAAAAGGGGCAGTAAAATAGGTCTGTGCCCCAGGCGACAGAAACCTACGCTATGCCATTGGTGTAGGTAGCTTCTTACCCTATTTCTATTCCAAATGTCCCGGTCGGGTCTCTAATATTTTTGGCAGCCCTAATCTAGATGGATATACCAATCGTTCATTATAACAATATCGGCTCCGAACTCAGGTCGGCCGGAGTAAACATAACCTGTTCAAGTGGTGTTACATAGACGGGTCGTACCTCAGATGTGAATGCGGTGTTGCTAGACTATGGACCTATCTTGTATCCTGCCCTTTTCTGCCTAGGCACCGGCACGCACGTGAATGTTACGCACGTTCCGGTTGCTGCGGGTAGTGCTATTCGTGTAGCAAAATACTTGAAAAAATATAGAATGACATGCCTTCGAATTGATATAAGGCTTTCATTTTTGTTCTTCGATTGACTCTTCAACCTCTTGTAAGAAATGAGGTAGTCCATTTATCTCAAAACCGATGTACGTGCATACCGACGCTGTATTTTTTGTTTTCAGCTCTTCAGTTAAAGACAACAAAACACCAATTAAAACCTCTTCTACATTATTACGAACCAATAGCTTCGAAAGCGATTGGTTATTGGATTCAAAAGCCAACGGAATGTTGGTCTTAAAACTTTGAAATAGTAAAGGTCATTAAACTGTTGAATTGTCAACAACTGTCAATGTTAGAAACTTCACTAACTGCAAGAAGTTGGGAGCTTAACGATTTGAACTTTGGAAAGATGAGTGCCTCGTTAGCTGCCGTCTTTTATTGATTGATTCCTTCGGTTGGAAACTTTTTGCTCTCGTGCTGCAGTTTCCAGTGAATGGTCTAGATTTCTTATCTCTGTTCATTGACCTTACAGTAAACATATCTAGGCATATCTTTGACATTTCATACACATTCATCATCATCCTCGTCAGCCTATACCATGTTCATGTAACTTCTGAGAGGTAATGAGATGGTAGGACAATATGAACTCAACGTGAAATTTTCTGGAGACTCTGACTATAGTCTGACTACAAGGGTACCTCTCCGCAGGTAGCTGCACGAAGAGTTGGGGGGTCAGAGACGCTCGTCCGGTCTATACAGGGTGTAAAATTAAACGGGTTACATACTTTAAGGGGAGCTTCACACTATCAAATTGAACAACTTTTACGAACTTAGAAATAGCAAAAAAACTGCTGTTTCATACATTTTGGTCGTGATTTCGAAGTTGGTCCCATGGTAAAATTTGTTCAGTTTGATGGCCTGAAGTACCCCTAAAGTAACTATGTAACGCATTTAAGTTTACACCTTGTATACGTCACACGCATTGTCGTTGCGCGAACCAAGACATTTTCGACGAAACACTTTTTGGAACGGCAATTGGTGAAAAATTTACGTCTTCTAACAAAATCTGCTGTGTTTCAGCAAAGAGCTAAAACGCTACTAATGCCAATTTGTAAGGTAGGTCTAATAATAATTGCGCTGTGCATACGTAGCATTCGGCTCCTATAAAATTTTAATTTTGTTACGTGACAGATTTGATCGCGCAACGACGGCATATGACTATCCAGAACTCTGTAGCAATCCTTGAGCGAAACAGTCTATGTAGTCAGAACTATACATGGATGTATTTTTCATTCTTCATCCCACTGCTGGGGAAATGCCTCCCCTTTCATCCTCCAACCATCTCTGTCCTGGGCATGCTCTGGCCACGCGTCATCGAAAGCATCCAGTTCTGGATGCTTTCGATGGATGTATAGTTGAGAATATAGTCGTAAGCATATTGCTGGCCAGTAAAAGAATAATCAAATAACCTCATTATTTCCACCAAAACAAAGCAGAAATCCCTTCTCTTAGACAATGCTAGTTTGCTACCTAGTTAAGGCGCTAAGGGAGGCACGTTAATCTGACAAGCAACGGAGCACAATGCCTTGCGGCCTCCAGCGGACTTATTAACGGCCCCTGTCACTCTACTGAGTAACTTTCAATTAGGATCCCTTGAATTAGAACCACAATACGATGTTGATCTCAGATTGGGGTCGCTACATTACTCCTTTAATAAGAAATAAGGTGACTGTGGTTAGATTGGAGGAAGTAATGGATGGTGAGCAAGCGATTTGGGATTTTATTGGGAGTAACATAGTAAAGTAAAGGTTCCTAATTAGACAAAGCTGGAATTAGCAAATAGTAGGAAAGAGATTGCGTGGGAGGTAATTATGTAAAGGTCAGTACGTGGATGCATATTTTTAAGGAAAAGTAATAACGATGTCGGCACAGAAATTGTATGAAATGTTGACATTGAATTGGCCAATGCCTGTTAATAGAATTTAAAAAATCTTTCCATTAGCTTTGCCATGATTGAAATACGCGCAGAATGAAAGTAAGAACGGAAATAAAACTAATTTTGTATTTACTCCCATTCCCATTCAAACTTATACAATTCTAAGAACACCACTCCTCCAACCGATCTAGAGGAGTTCAAATAATCGTTTCTTTGGCCGAGATCAATATTTGAACTACAAATAGTCGATTTAAAAAGAACCGATCAACAGAGTTGACAAGGATGTGATTTGAATAAATATACACAATTGTAGGCTCGGAATAGAATTCGATTTCGATTGCGTTTTGGTGATCAACTAACGCACTATTTCCTTTATAAAATCCTGCCATCAAGATGATTAAACATTATGTTTAGATCTGTATGACGTACTTCTGCATAATTGTGTGTTCTTATAATTAAATTGAGAAGTGTAGGCATAAGTAAAGTGGTTTTACTCACTTACCTAAAAGAACATTAAACCGGCTCTAGAAATACTTAATTATGTTCTTTGAAATTGGGAATAGTAGCTATTAAAACATCACATACTACTTTATTATTGATTAAGATTAAAAATATTGTTGATATCAAAAATATTCGCTTTAAAGTTTCTGCCTACAAAAATATTCTTCCTGATTCTATGGTTAACGTAAACGTCTTTTTGACCAACCAAATCGTCAGCGTAACCTTCAACAAATCTTCTTGTTTTTGCCATCTCTTGTCTTATATTCCTTCTCTTCCTCACAAATTCCGATAAGATTTTATTATTCAAATGCAAAAATAGTCTAAAATACAAATTAGTTCCCAAACGCAATTGCTATCCGTCAAACTGTTCTGACCCTTAGTTAACAGAAACGGTAGATCGTTATCACCATGTTCGAATCGACGTGTCGCATCCATCGATTGAAGCTAGATATCTTGGAACTAGCGTTTTTTGTCACCATAGGTTCAGAATTTGTTTAACAAAATAGTACATTATGATTGCAAATAGTTTCTAGAATCGTATACTCATGTTACAAACTTGCTTGGAATGCTTCTTGTTTGAAGGCAGAATGCTACTTAAAAGTGATATTTATTTCTCTGTCGGTTAATGTTGAAAGTAAGATTATGTTTTTGTTGCGCTTTTTCGCCCGACTAGACTATTGCAACGTTATAATACCATTTGCGTAATATAGCTTTCTGTTTTTTGCAAATTTTCTCGTTAACTGGTGAACCGATGAATACTTAGATGTGTTCAATGTCTTGTGGCTTGATTTCATAATATTATGTAGCAATAGGTTATTCTTCTTTAGATTTTAGGCACTGCTAGTGTAACTATTACAGTTAGAATATCCTCTAACTATGCCTTCTAAAGTCTAAAGCATACATATTACCCATATTATTTTGTTTATGTTGTAGATTTTCCTTTATTCTTCGCAATTAAATGTTTAATGAATAATGAGCTTTCTCTAAAACACAATACATTATAGTCTAAATTACTCGATACAATTTTCATCTACGAATTGAGCTTCTACAGTGTGAAATTAATATCATTAGCATCCTTTTAAACTAAGAGTCTACCCATCAAATTGAACAACTTTTACTATGGGAGCAAACCGATCGGAGCAAATAAAAAATCTACTGTTCCATACTAAACTGTAATGTCGACGCGCGAGTTCGCGACTCAAATGTTTGCAACAGCAGATTTTTTTTTTTTGCTCCGATCAGTTTGCTGCCATAGTAAAAGTTGTTCCGTTTGATGGGTAGACTCTTAGTTTAAAAGGATGCTAATGATATCAATTTCACCCTGTATTATAAGGTTAATTTGCCTTTTCTTTTCTAGATTTTGGTTTGTTTTTATTTGTTTTATAGTTAAGTTGTTAAGGTCTGTGCCTTTTTCGTTGACCAGAAACCAAATTCAATTAATCTCAATAATACTTCCTTCCCTTTGTATTTGAATCATTCTCTAATCCAAACATTTCTCGAAATACCAAAAAGGTATCACTGTAACCTCAATCGACATTTTAATATTACAAAGCATCGGATATTTCATCATATTACAACCGTAAACAAATTCCAAAATTGTTTAGCTTCAGATCACGATCAAAGAGCAGGTGCCATGTTTTTCCTGTATGCTTGTATCTTTTTTAACTTTCATGCTTCTGTACGTGTTGGGCGGGAAAATAAATATTGTGATATCAGAGAGATGCGTGCGAATAATCCGCGTTCAAATGTGGAAACCGTATCATTCGTATTTGTAGTCCTTGTGTTTTTTGTAAAGCTGTTTGATGTCAAACACGTAAAATAACAATCCAAGGAAGTCCAAAGTGAAAGATTGTATTTACAAAAGAATTTTTATTTACTCATTGGAAGCATGTTTCAAACATCTGATATTATATCTGCATAAAATTGCTCCTACCTAGGGTTTTTTCTAATATGCTGACGATATTTAAGAAGATGAACAACTTTTTTCATGGTACCAAAATCGAAATGGTGAAAAAAAATTGCTGTTCCATTCTTCTTATCGTGTGGGTTTTACCTGGTGTTTGAGTCTGAGTTTTTGACCTGACCCTGAGCTTTTCAGACCGCCTTACGGTCTCTGACGTGGTTTTCCACGAAAACAAAGTCGGTTACGCTGTGGAACACCAGGAACACAATTGAATGGAAAGGAATGGAACACCATTAAAAACTGCATTTTATCGAATGAAATGTATAGGAAAGCTGTTTTTTTCGCTTTTACGGTGAGACATTGTTGTTTGTTTGTAGTTTAATGGTATTATCATTCTTTTAAAAACTGTCCGAATATTAAGTTGGATCCTGTAAACAAGTTAACTAAGGTCTAAAAGTGTTTCTTTAAGGCCAACATGATTGTTTGCATACAGAACAGACTAGCATGTCAATGATCGAGAGGAAAGAAGAGTTTGCAGAAGATCTTCGCCAACATTGAAACTATGTGAATCTTCTTAATGCTTACAATCTGTTTCATAAAGGAATACAACGAGATCATTGTCAGTCACATGCCCTACTTCTCTCACGATTGTTATTTTGGTGTATTTATTATTTAAATTAATGAAACATTGTTATTGCTTTGGCCAATCATGCTGTTACAACTAAATAGTAGAAGCGCCCAAATTGAATGAGCGTTGTTAAGGAGCAGTACTTTCTGGTAACGGGCAACGGTCCCTTCAACAAGAGTTAGAAATTGTTCACGACAATGTATTTATATTAGGATAGAGAGAGTTCGAATTAGATCATAATTTTTTTAGCTGACATCCGCCTTCACTAATGATTTCCAAAACAAAAGATTTTAATTTTCTGCTTATAGTTATCGACTCCAAAAGATGTTCACAAGTTCATCAATTCAAAATGTGTAACAGATCTTTCAGAGATTCGAGATCCCAATAAAGGAATCTGTATATCCTATGGGGATTATCAGTTTTGTAATTTAATTTCACTTCAGCTTTTTAATAACCTGATCAGTCCACCTTGTTGGGGGCCGGCTTACAAACTGTCCACTCGTTTCAAGCTGCCAACCACGATCCTTTTATTTTCCATAATTTATCTTTTTGTGACGCGTGGTGGACCGGCGCCCATAGGGGTTAGGCCTGTGCCTTGCAGTGAGATGTATGATGTTGATGATGATCTTTCTGTGACTACACTTCACTATAACTCAATTCAATTCAATTCATTTATTGCTTTCATGTACAGTATTAAAGGTCTTATTATATGGTTAGGTATGAGTACATGAACCCTGTTGATTAGGGCATTGCAAATAAATAACTCACGGGGTTTCACTTCATATTGCTGATCTTTTGAGCTGAGTCTATTTGTTTCTCGGAAAAATCGAGATATTTGCTCTTAAATATTTGATCATTTCCAAGTAACAAACTATCTTAGAAACAAACAGGTGATAGATCTATCGGTTACTGTTCACCATCATTTACCTTATTAAATAGCTATACGAATCTTGTGAAGACTTAACAACCCCAGCAGTAGGACACTACTGGGAAAAGATCTCCAAGAAACGGTGATATAAGGCGTTAAATCCCTCCTGCATGTAGTGCCAAGATATCGTATGGAACAGAAAGGTGTAGAAGAGTTTAGAAGAGATTAATAATAAAGACGTATTTTTATTAATAGACACGGGTTACATTATTTAAGGTTATAGCGATAGGGGAGGGTGTGTAATGGTGATTATCTTTGGATTTAACGACGCCATTAGTTTTTAAGCGATTATCACAAATCAATTTTATATGCTGAGATTGGTTTAGTTCAATGTGTTTTTCTCTTTCGGCTAGGTACTTACCTTGATATTACTAACTGACTACTTATGTTGTAATAGAGTAACCAATTCAGTAGTCCAGGTATACAAGTTTATTGATTTAGCTTTCTTTAGATTGACTCGTTAAACCTAGCCAGAAGCTACAGTCAAAATATTACTAAGGGTGAAGCCAAACGAGCGTAATTTTGTGAGTTGTGAGTCGCGTATTTTGAGTCCATTTCATATAAAGTCTGATGGCATAAACAATGCATTCCCGGATTTTATATGAAATGAGCCGAGTAGGCGTTGCAGTTTAGTATGGAACAGTTGATTTCTTTTTGCTCCGATCAGTTTACTCCCACAGTAAAAGTTGTTCAGTTTGATGGGTAGACTCTTAGTTTAAAAGGATGCTAATGATATCAATTTCACCCTGTGTTATATTCAATAGTCGGGGGAACATTATGCATAAACGTCCCATATAAACTACTGCACTCAGTCTAGTGCTTCTCACTTATTCCCTTCTCAGTCATTCTCATCTCACCATGGTCTTTACTCCAGAAACCATCTAATCCGACGGTCTACAATTCTAGGACAGAATGGATGTCGTCATTCTAGTACTTCACTTCTTTACTCCTTTAGCTTGGTGACTCTATAGGAGCTTTGTCAATGGATTTTCATCAGTCAGGCCTACCACAAATTGCCATTATGGATAACGTGCAATTAATTTCAAAAATGTTTTTAATGTATCGAATACAAGAAAAAGAGGCAGCAGCGGCTGGAAGCGTTGTATCAATTGCAATACGAAAATACTGTAGATACTACAAAGTCCACTCCTGGTAGGCCAAAAGTACGTAAAAAAGAACCAAACCAAATACTCATACCCTTAACCACATCAACGCAAGACAAATGATAACTGACATGACGGAATTAACTCGACGAGTTTATTTAGAGTTAAAGCAATTGTTAATTTCCTCCAATGAGCTAATGGGCTAAATCCTCTTTGTGAAGTTTTGTAATTGGTTGATTGGGCTACCTCGCTTGTAGAAAGCTTACGTGTCACCGTTATGAATGTTGCGTGCAGTTGTATTGGGTACAAATGTTGTACACGGGATAAGTTCAAAATCTATTTCAGATTTAATATATCGACACCTGATCGACACAATCGGAAGTCGATAAACGTTCAATCCCTATATTGTATTTTAATTGTACTTTTTATATTTTGTTTTGTTTAAACGATGTGTGTTGTAGAGTTTCTGGCCGCATCTTCTCTCAACGGAACACCTTCCGACGCGGTGGGAGAGTCAAAAAATGACGTAAAAAAGCTATCTATGTGATATTATTTTGAATAAAAAATTTTGATTTGATTTGATTTGATCCCTTTGACATATTAAAAGTGCTACCAAAATTCCGGACTGGTTATTACGTAGGTAAACGATGAATTTTGATAAATATTTCGAGGTGGTCAGAAACTCTGTTACAACTACAAACTGTCCATTTAATGTACTTTTGTAACAAGGGCTCACCAGTGAATGGTTTTATATAATAGAATGACGTATCAAAATAAGTAATAATTGAGGGATTCGGTCAGTTGCGTCTACGTCAGCCAATGTCAATTTTCCCTATCGTCTATTTCTTCATACGTTCATGTGTATTTTCTCGAACGGCCTTTCTAGATGCTTACACAATAATAAACAATTTAATATAATTCTATCACCTCATTTTTGATATCGCCTTTCATTTCTGTAGTGTTTTTTACATAATTACGTCTCACGGTGGAGAGTCTATCGATAAACATGTCAATTCATTATTTTTTCTAAGTTTCTTCTATAAAAGATCGTCAGAGATATTCCAACATAATTAAATCTAATATGTTGTCAAATATATAAAATATTACTTCAATAAAATACCACCTTCCACGAAAGCTGGCACTACAATCCTTCAATAGTTCAATACCGTTTAACATTAAGAACCTATAATTTGTTTGTTTGCCCTAATGAGATTTGAATCTTAACGAACATGAATTAATGAGCATTATTCCAAAACTGTGTGGGTGTTCTGAACTCAACTAAATAACTCAGTAATTGATAGAAATTATTGCTTGAGAATCGACCGACCTTTGAATCTGTTTTCAGAGTTTGAAACCTGTTTCTATTCGGGATCTATATGCTAATGATTCTAAAAATAAAATGAATAAAGGAATCGGTACTTATGCTTATACCAATGAAGGTTCATAAACATGATATTGTTTAAACATTTGTACCACTAGTTAGTTATTCAAAATATCCACATTCACATATCACTAACAGTCCTAACTCTGTCCAGCGATAGTGAGCACATCTCCACTTTTAATGGATAATGGCATGTAGGTATGTGTAAGCTTTTACAGGGTGAAATTGATATCATCAGAATCCTTTTAAACTAAGACTTTATTCCCACCTTTATACCCATCAAACTGAACAACTTTTATTATGGGAGCAAACCGATTGGAGAAAAAAAAATCTGCTGTTGCATACATTTGAGTCGAGTAGCGAGTGCAGTTTAGTACGGAACAGCCGATTTTTTTTTGCTCTGATCGGTTTGCTCCCATAGTAAAAGTTGTTCAATTTTATGGGTAGACTCTTAGTTTAAAAGGATGCTAATGATATCAATTTCACCCTGTAGATTTCCAAACGATATTTTCTATCACCGAAAACCTGTACTAGTAAGTAGTACATACAAATCGAAGGTTCCATCTTCCAAATTGACCGTAAACGTAAAAATAAAATATTTTATTGAGGAATACTTAGAATCCTTTATGCCGTAGGCTATAAATACTTCAGACGTCGATACTAAAGTTTAGAATGTTTGTTCAATCTCAAATACAGTAGATAAACTGTTGACTACTTGACTACTTACCTTTACGTCGAGATCTTCTAACATTTGACAGCTCAGACTGGTTTCTTAATGAAAATATATTATATTATATTACATTGAGCACTTTAAAACGAACAAAATGCTTAGATATTGAATGATATTTATTATATTAATTTCAAATAAATTTGAAAGGCCTCATAATTTTTACTGCTGGCGCTCGCAAAATTATAATTGAAAACAGACATAATAAAAAAGGCGAAAATATTTAGTGAGGATAATGTCCGCGTTTATACGTCCAGGAGAAACACCCTTATACTTATGGAATTTATTTTTAGCCTTCCGAACATGTCTATGACTTCTACAACCAAAACACCAGCCAACCGATATCAAATACCTATCAATTAAGTGCATCCATTCATACATTATTTTAACTTCACTGTTTTCCTTTCAAATCTTTTCACGATACCTACTGCGTCTCATTCTGATACCGTAAATAACATAACCCTTTAAGTCAAAATAGCCTCTGTCAGTAACAGAAGTTGAAATGTTTTCAAACATTCAAAAATTTGTTATATGTTATTATGTAGTTTCGTTGTATTGCTTTGGCTTCCAATGAATTTGTTTTGTCAGATGATAGTTTCACATGATGTTGTGTCTGTAAAGCTTATGGAAGTATTGGTTACAGCTCCTTTGTGGGTTTTATATCATATCGTAGTAACGTATCGAATGCTTCAAAACAATTATTTTTGTTTTTTGTAAGGAACTTGATCGATTTATGAAATTGCTGCATTCGCAATTATTCTCAAGTATCACGTATCAAAGTGCTGTTTATTTTCTGTATGTTTTATTATGATCTTTTAGCTGTATACTAGGGTGGCGACAAACTTTGCTACAACTTTTTTTTTCCTAGCCTATTTCATCCCACTGCTGGGCAAAGGCCTCCCCTTTAATCTTCCAACCATCTCTATCCTGGGCAAGCTCTTAGACCACTTAGGCCACTTGTCGTCAAAAGCATCCAGATCATCCCGCCACCTATTCCTAGGACGACCCGGGCACCGACGACCGTTTTCTGGGATCCAGGGCGTAACAATTTTTGCCCGCCTCTCCTGGTGCATTCGACAGACAGACAGACAGTTGCTACAACTAATAATAATAAAATAATATAGTTGATTTCAGCAATTTTTATTCTTCACGAAGAATGGAAAATATTTCTACGACTACAACCTTTCGAATAATAAAAATTATGAATGTCAAACACAAAATCTTATAATATAAGTGGTATAAGTAAGCTACACAAAATACATTAATATTCTTCTAGAAAATTATCATCATCAGCCTTTATGCATCCCACTGCAGGCAACAGGCCTGATGAAAAAGCGTGAGAAGGAGTGTGCCATACTCCAGTGTGCCATCCCCGAAATTCTAGAGTGGATTGGGAAGATCTTGAAAATCAACGATGGTAATTTGGAAAAGAAGTCCCATTGAGAGAGAACATAGTACTATCAAGACATAATAATATCCTTTAAAACTAACAAGATGTAATTATATTCATAGAATATAATGAGCATAAATTGTTCATCCAACGATCAAAGAAAATGTTCCCAAGACTTGACTACTCTATGCATAACATACACCGTCTTACCACACATCTAACCGCATGTCATAAACTGCTGCTCATTACCATGCAAATCGGCGGGGTAGGCAGCAAGTACAGGGTAATGTCAAACCCTTCAAAACCCGCAGTGCTTATGTGGTACAATTGCTTCGGCCAGTGATGTTGAAATAGTTTTAGCTGGATGTGATTTTAAGGTAGATATTTAGGGTTATGAACATGATTATCATCATCATCATCCCGTATCCACACACTGCAGGGCATTAGCTACCTTCCTATTTTAGGGTATCAAGATGTATCTTAAGTGTCTTGTTGTGACAACCTTTTGCCCACTCAGTAAAATATGCATCAAATCAGTCCTTGGATGGGAGATCGATTAATATAGTTATTGGTTGCTTCATAAATACAACAAAATACAAAAAACTTTATTTTCTCCACAAAAGGTTTACATGTACGTCGCACAATTTATATAGGATTGAAGGTGACTGGTGCTTGGTAAGTATGTATGTTTGCACAAACATACCTGTAATTCAAGTCACCAGTAAGGTTCATAAGGTTTGCTTGTCTTCCGAATCACGTTAAAAACCACTAAAACGGTAACCCATCCAAAGACTGGCCGGACCTAGAACTTTGACGTTACTTAACTTCAGTGATTGTAAGCAAAAGCAGTAAGCAATAACAGTTGGTCCCGGGTAGATCAGCAACTCGCCGGTGTATTCGTTAAGTCAGAGACCTATCGCCTATATGCTTGACACACAAAATGTCGCTTTCTCTTTGGTCTTTAAAGTTTGAGTCCTACGTTTGTCAGTTTATTTTGTCAATCGTAAATTTGGTTAAGACCAAAAGTCTCATCCAGTTACTGCTGTTAATATTCTTCGGTATCCAAGTCTTCACATATTCAGCGGCCGGCATGATCGTAAGGTCACATGCATTATGCATTCAACTCGACCTGCGGATCCGAATCAATCCAGGGAATGTTTGGTATAATGCGGGACAAAAACAAAAAGTATACATAATGAGGGTGCGGATAAATCGTGTTTGTTTTCTTTTGATGTTTCCAAGACTGGGATCGGTTACGGCTTATTGTACGTTTTGTTGTTGGCGTTTTCTTTTTTAAACGCATAATATTTTGTGGCTGTCTTCTTCTAGAAGTGTCTGTTAAAGGTCTCAACATACGCAAATACGTTTTGTTTGACATCTACTTACATAGCCATTTAGGACAACAAAGATAAATGAAGGATGATTATTTTTTATTAGTAAGGTTGCTAAGCATAAATCGCCGGGTTCTTGCAAATACAAACCGATTTTTGGTAGGTAAGTCGAATTAAAATTGCCATTACAATTAAAATCCCCGTTTTACTTGTAAAACCGACTAAGGGATCTACTGTCTAGTTTCAGAGTTAGCTATACATAAAACTAATAACTTTAAAGTTAAAGACAAATATTAAAGTACATTTCGGTACTAGTGAAACGTGGATGTTCTGAGGTTTCAGAATATCTCTGACTACCCCCTCGGGGAATATCGTCGTGAGCATATGTATGTATGTAAAAATATTAAAATCGCAATAACACAGAACTAAAATTCCTTGGGTATTCGCAAGAACGCGGTGAAGTGCACTTTCTCTTTCTTACCCTCTGATATCCGATAGAACGGGAAAAGCCTTCCATCAGAGTCAGGGTCGAAACTCTAACCTTCAATAGCACAATTGTTCAGTTTAACGGTTTTACCTACTCAAAATCAACACCCTGCTTTCGGGCAAGGTCTATGTTGAGCTGAGACCTATTTGCTGCTGTAGCATACAATAATTACATGTTGTTCTATTGATGTTTCGTTGTATTCTTGTTTTTTAAACTTGTTGTGAACTGTAATATTATGTGTGTGTTACTTATGCAAATAAATTGTTATTCTATCTATCTATCTACTCTATGACAACACTTTAATTCAGCAATTGGAATAATCACAAATATCTGGAAAATCGTGGAACTTCTCTTTATCTTATGAGCTCAGCTACAATAGATCTATCCAGGTCGCAGTAGCTTTTGGTCATCGACCAAGCCCTTATAACCAAATAATTTATCTTATGAAGACAAAGGATAAACCTAGACGCCGCCGTCTCAACGCAACGTCATTGTTCCCACAATGACCCATTATAATCTACCTTTATCTAGATGTCAACTTTAACAGCCTCACATTAAATTGGTGCACTGAACTCGAATGCAACACAGTTGAATTCTTAACACAAACAGTCATTATAAACAACAAGGTATTAAAAGCTAAGACGTCAAGACAAGGCTTGAAGCCAGTTATGAGTCAGTACTAAGCAAATGGCCAGTCATTGTTGCACTGGACTTTAATAGGATTTGCATTAAGGAATGGAGGACAAGATATTCTTAGGAACAGGAATCAATTATTTATGAAGGAGGCTGATAAATTTTGTATTTTAAAAAACTGGGCAAGTGCGTGGCCACGTTTAGGGTAAGGTTCCGTGTTTACCCGTTACAATATAATTATGGACTTAGAAGGGGGCTTTTGGTTTTATACTATGGTTTAACGGCTTATAAAGCCTAAAAAGTGCATTGTATAAGTTGGTCGACTATTACTCGTAAAATTTTACAGCCTGCTTAGCTGTGATAGTTTTCCTTTTAATTTCGTTATATGTATATACAACTGCCATAAAAAAATTGCACATACCCAGAAACAACCGTTTAGCTGGCTGGGGGCGAACACTTGACTCTAACAAAATTTTCACTTTTAAGCTTAATATTTCGCAAACCGATCCCAAAATCGAAAAATCGTGTTCCCACACCCTATCCAACGATACCCCACGCCATGGGGTAGAAAAGAAAAAAAAATATTTTCAAGATTTTATTTTACCAGTTTGTCGGCGTGATTAATATGTATATCAATGCCAAATTACAGCTAGTGTCTCTGAGTTAAGGCGCGGACGGACGGACATACGAACAGACGGACAGACGGACGGACAAACCGAAAAAGGGGTAAGGGTAATAAGGGTTCCTTGTTGACTTCGGAACCCTAAAAAGAAAGAGCTCAATCATTAGGAGTGACAAAGCCAAGAAGAACATTTGAAAAAATATTAACAATGCGCAAATTGATGTCCATGAGTCTGACTGAACCTGCAATCTACAAATTTAGCTGCAGTATGATTTGAACTGCTAAACTCTTCAATGAGCCGGCGTCGCCAAGTTTAGTGCTACAATTATGCGATAAGATACGTTGTAACACCTTGTTCTTAATTGTTACTTTTGACGTATCCTAAAACCATAAAGGTGCCGAAGGTAACATTAATAACAGAGCTGCTCCATGCTTGGAGGGCTATTTGAGGTTGTAGCAAGTATACTCATGTACCATCTTCTTATGATTTTGATATATATAAGTCTTGTTCTATCGATTCGATGACAGTCATGTCATCGAGTTTGACTTGCAATTGTGGTGTAAAAATTTATCAACCAGCATTATTAGCTCGCTGATTGCTCAGTGTGCGCGGTCGTGTCGGGGGTTCAGTACGTCAAGTAATCAATCCATACGTTTGTAATCCATACATCATATTTTTCATGCGTTTTTGCACATAATCATCATCAGCCTATTTCGCCGCTGCCTCTCCCAAAGCGCGCCCCAATACTCTATCCCTTGGCCTTCCTCATCCAGTCACTCACCGTAATATTTTTTGGGTCGTCGGTCCAGCGGGTCGCAGGGCATCCCACACTACTTTTTATACACTCTACATTTTAACTCTTTAATATTATGATACGCCTCTAAATTATTGTTACTCTTTAAATCCAACACATTGTATATGGCCCCTATAGATAAATATGGCGATAAGAGCATTAGGGTTTATATCAGAATTTTGAAGGGAGACCAATTGAGATTAGAAGCAATTTGCCATACTGCTAAAATAAGATAGGTTCGGAA